>CM021103.1:506721372-507032175 GCA_007115665.2 Sequoiadendron giganteum
TCTCCCATGTTTCTCTCTCCTCTCTCCATTTACTATCTAAATTATTCATTATTAAGCCTCTTATATCACCATTATTTCTAAAATTAAATTCTCATAGTTCTTCTCATGATCCATCATGTCCTCTTCTTCAAACACATTTTTAGGCACTTACAAGTCCTCACAACAATCTCTCTCACTTTAGGGTATCAAACCTCTATAGTCATAGGTCCTCCCTAAAAAAAACTCACTCTTTCTTATCCTCTACCCAATAGATGGTTTCTAGAAGACACACGTCTATCTCATGCACCTTCTACCCAACCTTAACCTTTGTTGGAGGATAACTGCAAATTACTTCAACTCTTCTAGCTAGTCAGCAGCAAATTAATTCTAGGAAAATATTGTTGCAATACTTCTTAGAAAATATTCCTGATCCGATACCATTTGATTCAATACAAGGATGGGGGTCTTGTTAAACAGTCCATCTAGGCACCCATTCAAACTATAAAATTATCATTCCAACAATGTGCAAGAATTTTACAATAATTTTAATAAAACAAACTCATGTTGGCAAAAAAAATCTTAAATAATACAATGTGTAGGCCAACTCCTTCATATTCAAATTGGTATTTCTTTACAGTATTTTTTATATCAATAGAAACCAAATCACATAAAAATTAGCAAACAAATCCTATAAATTTACCTCTCAATCTTTGAATCTCTTTGTCTGGGGTATTGGTATCTTCCATGCAACCTCTTCCTACATCTTCACTACTAAAAATCCCTCATCAAATTTTCTTCTCTCAACTCTTGGGTGTTGGATAATTTTCAGCCTAGTGTTGTAATAATCATAACCGAAATCACTCCAATATGGTCTTGAAACCTCTTACAACCCACTACCTGCAATCTACAAAAATGCATGCCCAAATGTAGCTCCTTCTGTCTGTAACCTCCCTTACAACAATTTTGTTGCCCAATTCATTTTCTAGATACACATGGGCATTAAAATTATCTTCCATGAGATTATTTAATATTCCAAAATTTAATTTTTCCAACTTGGACATTAGGCTTTCAAATTTTAACATTTAGCTTAAGTTGCATATTAAATATGCACTTTACACTTCATCAATTTACAAACTATGGGCTAATAAAATAAAATATCAATTACATTAGTTTAGCCCCAATATTAACCTAAGGATACAATTAAAATATTAAAGTACTCAATCAATTGAATAAATAATTTTTTTTATGCTCTCAAAGTGTCAAATTAGATACCTAGAAATTGCTTATAGCTAAAAATCACATAAAAAAATGAAAAATAAAATAAAATATTTTTGAGGATGTAAGATTTCTTGACACCCCTAGATGCTCCTGCATTAGGTTGTTTCACAACCCTAAACCCTTGTTGAAACCTTTTCACTTTATTTATGTTTGATCAATGATCGCTTACTCCACTATTCTAATCACTTAATTTGATTATTCATAGCCCTTTTTTGATTCCCAACCAACCCCCTTTTAGTTCATATCTAGGCACACTTTAAAACATATTTAGTGCACATGCTTAAATTCATGGCAAGCACTTTGGTTATTAGTGGTCCTCACTTGAGAAACCTGATGCCTTCTCATTCCAACACTAATCCCTTTCACACCACAACTTCTAATGCCCAATGCATAAGTAATATGCACTAAGTGGTATTACAAATAAATGGACATATGTCTACTTTTGGTTAGAGTGCATGTTTCCTTCACACTATAAAATGTGGTGGCTTGAATTTCTTTGACTTCGTTGAGCATGTGGTGTTTATTTATTGGAGCACATAACTCCTTCATACGACATTCTCTAAGATCACCATTGCATAAGGAAAATGCACTATCCTTGCACCTTTTAAAAGGCTAACACTTGTCAAATTCTCATTGATGTTCTTTGTAATTTACAAATCAAATATTCTTCTTTCAATGTGTTGATACTTTGACAGCTAAAGGCAAAGGAACATGCATTCATTTCTTATTTCAATGTATAGTGCTTATACACTCCATTTTCACTCAAATATTTTCAAATCATTTATGTGGTAGACCTTTTGAATGCACTAACTATCCATCATACCACGATGCTTCAAGATCAACGACGAAAATTCAAAATTAGAAACAACTACTTGCAAACAATTAGTTTCATCTCTGCAAACCATTACTATGACAATTAAGGTGCAAATGCCTTTGTTTTAAATTAATTTATTTGGTATTTTATATTCCATTATAATCAAATCATTCTTGAATTTAAACAAGAATTTGAGTTCTTAGAGAAAAATTGCATAGATGAAGTCTAGGGTTTTCAAGTAAATTCATGGGTAAGACACTTTGTTTTTTTCTAAGAACTTTTAAATTTTTAATAATTGTTTCTTGTTAAAAAGGGTTTTCAAAAAGGTTTGTTCTTGTCAATTCTATTAATTTGAAGGAATTAAAATAATAGATTAATTAAGAATTATTTCTAGAAAATTCTAGTTGTCTAAAAAAATTAAAATGAGTGAGTCTAGTACTAAGTCAAAGGGGTTAAAGAGATTCCTTGAGGATGACTTAATGAAATGAGTACTTGGATAAAAAAAGAGAGCAAAACATACTCAATGCATGGGGGTTTTGATAAATAGTATAATTGATAAAGTTGGTCAGATAAGGGATGATATCAATCATCAATGGGGTTGGACCTTATTTGAATATGGACATAAGAGAATTTAGTTTGATAGACCCATCTCAAACCTTTAGACTCAAGATTTTGGTAAACTAGTAGTCCCAAATTTGTTTGTCAGTTTTGATTTAATTAAGTATGTAGTGCACAACTATGAAACTTAAAATAGAGTAATCAAAAGAGATAAGGGAGCTCCATTATTGGAGATATCTATACAAGTCATTGTAGATAATTTTGGATTGAATGTTGTGTGGCCAATATAGATATTGATTTTAGAGCTTTAAATAGAGAATTTTCCAAAGAAAAAGATAGTTTTAGAGTTATGTGGCTACCATAATAGACAAGGAGAGGGCCAAATAGGAAATTGGTCAAATTTACCAAAAATAAAGTATAGCATTTTGACTTTGACATTTTTGAGGATCTTTTCATAAACACCTACTTCACTTTGTGTCAATTATTGGGAGAAGATTATAAGGTTCATATGCCTGTGCACATGATGATGCTTTCTATAGATATTCAACACATGGACCTCAACAAAACAAAATATTTTGCTTCTTACATTGTAGAAGGAATTCACAAATGGTTAAGAGACATAAAGGACCCAAAATCTAGGTTATATTTCAAATGGTATTATTTGTTATGTCACTTAATACTATATAGAGAAATAAAGATATGGAGCAAGCCCATAAAATTAAGAATAAAAAATGATAATAATACTAAACTTCTTGATAAAATGTGGACATATCTATGGGATTCATACAACTCTTTTGTTGATTATTTGATTCTTGAGAATCTATTTGTGCAAGATGTTTTATAGAATTTAGGCCTTCAACCTACACAAAGGTTATTAGATAAAGTGGTTAAATTCCTTAGACCTTTTAAGTTTGATCCTAAGAAGGGAATCAATCATAATTATTGTGACTAGTACTTGCATACAAATTGTACAATTATTAGGGTTTGTGGTAAACCCTATTTCCTGTCAAAAAATATATTTGACATAATTGCTTTCATGGAGATCATGTGGTAATTAAATTAATATGATAAATTTCATCCTAGAGCAATAAAAAGGGATCTCATATTCTTGTTGTGATGCATTTCTTTGACTTCAACATCACAGCTAAGGAAGGGTTGGAGGTTTTACCTTCTCTCATAAAAACATATAGAATGAAGGTTGATATTGCAATAAACTATGACCCTGAATGCTACATCAACAAAATTAGGTTGGAGGCCAAAAGGTCACCATATTATCATAAGTTCAATGCTTTAGATGACATGATCATAAATTATCTAATAGATGATCAGGTCAAGGAGAGAAAGAAAATATGGATTGTAATTGGGAAAATAGAGGAAAGAAGGAAAAAATAAAATCCTTCTTTGATACTACAAAATCTTTTAACAAAATGATAAAGTTTCTCGTCGCCTAAGATAGGTTAAGATCCAATTCACTGAATTTCCTCAAATGCTCGGCATCAAAAGACTAAGAGCCAAATATTCCATCAAATATTTTCTAAAAATCACTCTCCATGGCTTTAGCATTCTCATTCTTCCCATCTCCTTCCCTATCAGGTTGCAATTGAAGGGAAAAGATTTTTTTATGAATCTCCTCTAAGATTGTATTGCATTTAGTTCGGACCTTCTAAAGATTTTGTAGACCCTACTTTGTGACCTATAATTTCCATTCCACACTTTTATTCTAGTTCATGTAGCAAGCATCGACAATGTTGGGTATGATTTTCTTAGCAACTAACTTTTCCATTCCAAAGCCTATCATTGCTTTGATTTCATTAGCATACTAATGAAACACCCTTTCCTCTTTCTCAATAGTGACAATCTCCTCTTGAACTTCTATTCTCAATTTTTTTTCCCTTTGTAAGCATTTAAGAGATTCAAAAATAATCTAATTACCTCTTTTGATTAACCCGCTGCTCGATTCGGCAATAGCCTTGCCGAATTTTTCGCAGCTCTTTATTTTACTTACTGCCTCCTTTCCTATTAAGGGTAGGGGATCAGAGGATGACTCAGCTTGAGATATCGATTGAGGTGGAAGATCAAAAACCAATTTCAAGCATTCAATTAAGACTTGGATTTTCATTTTCAAATCATATTTTCTTTCTTTATCTTTCTTGGACCTCTCAACCATTCTCACAATAGACACTTGAAATTTGTGAACATCTCCATCTCTTGTAGGGGTCTCAAGTTGATTTTGTCAATGTCAAAGTCACTGGTTGTTGCTTGAGTGACTTCCTTTTGTGTAGTGGGATGCACAACTTCTAGGCACAAATTTCTTGATCTGACATCATCAATTAGCCAAGCGATAGTTTTCAAATTATTTGTCTTTGGAGTCCTTTGGATCAATTGTCCTACCATATCTTGCTTTGGGAAATCCAACTGCATTGCTTTCCTCTTTCTTGACAGAGTATCTTCTAGCCAAACATGAGTATCATGAACATTGGTAGCTTTGGAACTAGAGGAGTTAAATAGTGTCATATTCATGGGAGGAGTATCTGTCTGAACATCATGTGAAGAGAGTGGAGAAGATCTATTTTTTAGAGGTTCATTAACCTCCCTGACAAGTGATGATATATGTGATAAAGAGGAAGAAATAATATCAATATTACCTAAGTCATCTTCTTCTCCTTCATCTCCTTTATCCTGATCCAAATTGGGTAAATTTGGGAGTTCTTCTCTACAAGTCGGTTGAAGCACATTCCTATTAGGAGGTTCTTCATCACCGTCACCCTAAGCCCCAGATGGCACTAAATGTGAGGCAACCCTAGAGGTTCCTACAGTCACAAAAGGTTGACTACTACCTCCTATTGGTTGGGTGTGTTGTGATATTGTATTACGATGAGATTGCTTTGCCTTATTTTTAGTAATCCACTCTTTAGTCCTTTCAAAAACATAAAATATCCTTGCTTCAATTGTTTCTCTCTCTTTACTGCTCCAATCCATAGTAGGAATAGGTTGATTTTAATTAGGTCAATAAAAATTGGGTCCACTAGCCCTGACTCATCTTTGATCCCTTGTATATCCCAACCCAGATTATAGAGGATTATTTTTCTTAAAGACAATCTCATCCAATTCCTTCTCCTCACTTTGAACTTCATCAAAAAAGTCTGCCCAATAGTCCTCCAAAGTAGGCAAATTGAGGAAACCAGAACCTAGTTTTAAATTATCCTTAACATAATCCTTAAGATCGAAATGAAAATGTTCATCATAGGTCTATAAATTGTACCTGGTTATTTATTTTTCTATGTTGAGGGCATCTGACATGGACTCACAAGTGTAGGGGTTGAAACCAACTAGAAATTGCACCATCACTCTTCTCCACTCCTTGCATCTCTTATCGACATCTGCCAACTGTTTGCAAAGCTCAATCATCACAAAATTGTCCTCTGAGGGCCTTTGGATTTTGATGAGAAAACCAATGAAACCACCAACCCTAATATAGGAGAACCTCTAAAATTGGATGAAATCCACTACCATAAAAATTCACAAACTGTATAGCCTCTGTGAAAGCCACATCTCAATTTTTCCTTGCAATTCTCTGGTCACTCTCATAGTGAAGGTGTTTGATTTCCTCCTATGATGATAAAATCTCTTATTTACTTGCAGTTTATCAAGGTACTGAAAAATTGGCACCTAATCATGAGGGAGATCACTTAGCCTCAAGTCTAGCCATGGTCTAGTATTTGTAATGGCATAAATTAAATAAGAGGACATGAAAAATTCCCTATTAGTAGGAAAGTAAACCAATAGACTATGTAACCTATCACTAATAAGTGTCGCCTAATCTAGAAATTGGGTTCCTCCAAGTATAATTTTGATGAAGAAGTACATCCATTCTTGAAAATAAAGGTATCTTCATTTCCTCAAACTTTGTGTAGTAACATAGTCATTTCAAATTTCTCTCCCACAAAATGGTCCCTATGTAAATTCTAAGGTAACTGAGATTTGCCTCCCTTGGGTTTTTCCAACCAATTCTTTGTTATTATGTTTTGATAGTATCCCTTCTTGAGGAAAAACTCTATCTAAGCACTGGTGAAATCCATGGATGAGTCGGGTTTTTCTTTCAAGAATTCTCAAGCATGAGGCAAAGGTGGCTCTTTGAATTTTAACCACCAAGAGGTTGTCTTCAGTTCTTATTTCTTAGGTCTGGGCATTATAATGCCTTATGCTTTCAAGAATTAACTCTGGGCATTGGAAAACTATGGGGAAGGTGGTTGCCTCTATTGATCTGCTTTCAATTACTCTTTGTGTGATAGATGGTGAATTGGGAGCATTGAATTTTTCTTTAAATTTTCCGAGCTTAGTGTCTCCTATCACAAGCATGTCACACGTTAATGTTGAGATGTACTCATAAACTTGACACTTAATTCTTGCTATTTCTAGACCACTAAGGTTCAAATGGATTTTCACCAAGTAATCTAAAATGTAGGGAAAAACAAGCTTGAAAACCATTTTATCACAAGGAAAAGATAAGGATGAAAATACCTTAGAACGAACTTAGATTTTGAGGGTGAAAGTTTGCATTGATGTGCTCCCTTTCTTCACATCTCCTGGAGTGAATGTCGTAGTTGAAGAATGTCTATTCTTGGCATGAAGTTCCTTTTAATTCCCTGTGAGAAATGTGTAAGTAGATAGGCATTAAATGAAATTTCCCATCATGTAGGCATATGCCATCTTTCACATCACTACTCCATTACAAGTTCCACTTTTTCAAAAAATTGAAAAGGAATGACTATATGGGTGGAGAAGTGGGCAGTTCATATAACCTTGTAAATCACCACCCAAGATTATCCTTAGCTTCAAAATATCACCTGCTTCCTAACGAAGTTAATTGTTTCTCTCTGGGTGGTGAATGGGAGAGTTCAAAGAACTTAATAACACACCGCCTAGATTGATTTAGCTCAAAAATAAACCAAAGAAAAAAATTCAAAAGTTTATATAACTAGGAAAAACATTGTCGGTGCATTCAAAACAAGCAAGATGAGCTAAAAGGTGGGCAAGAGGAGAGTTAGAGTGACTTCATAAAATGGAATCCAAGTTATACTACACACTCAAAACACTAATAACACATGGCTTAGCCAAAATTTGAAAAATAAGCATACTTTCGTGGGGGGACCAAAAACTAGGTAACACTAAGGAATGAATTAAAACTTATTTTTGGTCTATTAATATCTATAATAAACCATAAAGAGACATGTTAGCTTTAGTTTTATTCAAATGTTTAGTCACATAATAATGATCCACTAGGATATAAACTAGATAGTTGATGTAGAAACATTATTATTGTATGATCCTCCTTGAATACCTTTAGGATTATTTGGATTTGTTTTAGTATTAGGATCTAGTGGACTGAGATTTCCTTTCAAAGGAATTGAAGAGATAATCAATTCCTTGTTCTTATTCCTCAATAAGTTGTTACTCCTAGCCTACTAGAAGGTTTGGAATTTTTCATATTCTATCAATAGTTCAAAATCTCCTTAAAAATGAAACACATATATATTAAATCATTATTTTAGTACTAGTGTATCCAAATTCCCCCCTAATACTAAAATCATCATTCCCATTCTATTGGGCACCTTGAACAATTTTAGACATTTTTTCCATCTCTACAAAACTTAGCTTGGAATGGGTGGTTGTATCTTAAATCCTACACTAATTAGGTAATGGATTTGGATCTAAAAAATTCACTGAATTGAAATTTCTTGCTGAGGCCAAGTTCACATTATCCATAGGGCTTAGAATACCCCCATTATTAGGTCTAGTTCTCTACTATATATTAGGCTTTCGATTCTAAAAAACTCTATTCTTAGAATTAAAATTTTATGAATTTTTTTTATTATGGAAGTCATTTTGATTTTAGGAATTGCCCTGGTTATGATTCTATCATAGAGGAGGGTTAACCTTCATTCCTGTAAGCTCATTACTAACTTGTGCAAGAGTCTTATTTAATGCTTCAATTTTTTATGTTAATTATAGTAGTGTAGAAAAATGTATTCATTTATATTTTCACACTTGTTTGAGCCCTCTCTGCTAAAATTGGGCTTCTTTATGCCTTATTTGGTCCTATTTTACATCCACAAGCCTTATTTAATGCATCTTTCCAAGGAAAATTTCGACACATATCTAATAACCAATCATAATTTAATGATTTTGGGTTGTGTGTGCCAGATTTGGTGATCTAGGACTCATACGCCACCTTGGGCATATGGGCCCCACCTATGTTTCGAGGCTTAGTCCTGAATATTGCATAGAACTTAACATTTCTTGAAATTTGTGTCCCAAGCCTAGGCTACTGGGATTCATATTCCCCAATTGGCGTATGAGTCTCACTTAGCTTGGACCTATTTTAAATTCAAATTATTGGTGGTATTTTATTCTCCTAGATTTGATGTCAGCTTGTAGTGTTGTAATTTTGGGAAATTTGGCACAAACAAGTATAAATACAAGGTTATTTCACATATTTTCTCCTATTAAGCTTACAAGTCATCAAGTTGTCATAAGAGCACTACAAGAGAATTCAAGAGCTGATTATCAAAAAATTTGGAGATACATTCAAGATTCAAGCATCATGTCAAAGTCATCATGCATCATGTTTGTTTTTGAGCTAACATTTGTGATGTAGGTTCTTATGACTCAAGCAAGCATTCAAGTCAAGATCCATATCATACAATCAAGATTCAAGATCTAAATTCATGCTAGCAATTTCATACAAGATTGTAGCCTCTTATTCAAGGGTTTGGTGAGCTAAAACATAGCTTATTTGTTCATTCACCATTCCTTCATTCTATTTTATTTTATTTCAAGGTTGTTGAAAGTATGGTGGTGTTGTCATTAATGTTGTCATTGATGTCAACAAAGTTCAAGTAATTGCAGAGAAAGGAATCAAGTGTTTATAGGTGGTATATGTATGGTTGAGATATTGTAGAGATGTTGTGAGTACATGAAGTTATCTTTATGGTGTTGTAGGTGTGCTGATATCAAGTGCTTTTGAGAAAAATAATAAATAGTGAAGACAGAGTTGTGTGTTTTTTTTGAATGTGCTCCGGTAATGCGCCCTACATTTCTTATATGTTGATCCTATGCTTGTGTAGATATGTATTATTTTTTATGAGCATCTTTGGACAATATATCCTGAGTTATAGCTTCTAGGTTAATGAAGAGTGAAAGTTGTGTTCACCGGTTTGTGAATTGGTTTGGCATAACTATTTTTTTGTGGACTGGGGGAGATGTTTTTTCTCTATAGTCCTCTGTTGGTTTGTTTTAGGTCTTGTAGATTTGGAATAAGGTTGATAATGGTGTTATCTATGTTCTGGAAAACACACTCATGGTTTGGTGCTCTAGAAGA
Source organism: Sequoiadendron giganteum (assembly GCA_007115665.2). Taxonomy (NCBI): domain Eukaryota; kingdom Viridiplantae; phylum Streptophyta; class Pinopsida; order Cupressales; family Cupressaceae; genus Sequoiadendron; species Sequoiadendron giganteum. Next base: position 506,731,383 of record CM021103.1, read on the forward strand.
CTTGTTCTAGAACTACTATATGTGTCTGCATGGTTTGGTTGGACTGTTGGAAAGAGTTATGTGTATGAAGATTGTTGCAGTTGTTGTGGATGTATTTAAAGGCATCTAAGAGGTGTTCCAGTGTCTAGTGAAGCATGTTGTGTGCTCCACATGTTATCATCTAGTTGTGGATATGTGTACTTCAAAGTTCATTGGTGTTTTCATTAGGTTTTCCCGACCTAGTGTCTACATGCTACATGAAGGATAAACATCAATTAAGGAAGCATGTGATTGATACAAGATATTTTTTGGTTCCTGATTATGTATGTATTTGGTTCACTCTCATTCTTATCCATCGTGGGAATGTTGAGTCACCGACCTAATCTGAATTTATAAAATAAAGAATGTGTAGCCGACCTTGGAGAAAGTTTCTAAGATCGAAGATGGTATAAAAGAAAGTCAAGATTTTGTGAATTAGAAGTGTGAAGAGTGAGAAGTGCGAAACAAGTGCAAAAATTAGAGTATGTGAAAGTGAATTAAGGCATTAGTACTTTAATGTGTTAGGTTCCTAGAAGTAGTGAGCTAATGGTGCCTGTAATTCTTTGATTAAGGTTGTGAATGTGTGGAACCTATTGTGGTAGATCCTCTATTATCTTTCTTTATTTGTAGGAAGTGAGCCTCCTTCTAGATAGTGAGTCTTATCTATAGGCAGTGAGCCTTTGGTATGGACTGTGAGTCCTTTTTGGGTAGTGAGCCCTCTAGTAGTGAGCCTTTGTATCTAGTTTTGCATTACTATTATATTGTGAGTTAATCCTCACCGTGATTTTTCCCTCATTGGGTTTTTCCACATAAATCTGGTGTCTCTAGTATTTTCTTTTTGTTATCTAAATTTCATGTTTATACTTAATAACAAATTAAAGTGGATGTGGAATTGATTAAGATCAAAAGTGAATGCATTTAGATACAACTAATTCACCCCCCATCTCAGTTGTCTTGTGTATTTCAACAAAGATTTGATTACCAAAATGGGATTTGACCAAGGAAAACCCCTATCCAATAACAAAAACAAAAAATTTCCCTCTCTTTGATGTGTGATTTGCAGATTTAGGTTGAAGATCCAATGAAGAGCAAGATTGGAGAAATTTGTCAAATTTTTCACCTTTCTTGCAAGATTATGGAAAATCACATACAATTCATAATTCAGAGTTTCAGACTCAGAGATAGGAAAGGAGAGAAGCTAAAGAAGGTCACTAGAGGATATTAAATTTTTAGATCAACCTTGATACTTGGACTAAATCACTCCTACATATGAGTCCCAATATACCACTTTTTCAAAGATTTCCTATAGATCCTACTTTACCAATTGTAGATTCCAATTTCAGCCTAAAACCCTAAACTAGGACTAAATCACCCCTATTAGAAGATGAGTCCCAATGTGCATTCAAATTTAGAATTTCAAGATTATAGACCTTGTTTCCAGCCTCTTCAGTTTTCTAGGTGCATCTTTGTTTATCTCTAGTTCATTATTCTGATTTGAAGTTTTATGTTCTAGGTTACATTGTCATTTTTGCATACCATTTACATTTCCTTCTTTCTAATCCTTTGCTTAATGGTTAACACCCTTTTATCTTCAATCAAACCCAAGGATACCTCCTAGTAGTACTTCCCTCAATTGAGGGATCTCTAGGGCTTCCTTGAATGAAATAGAGTGAAATAGGGTCCCTTAAGTTATCCATCTCCTAAAAGGTGGACAAACCCCATTTTTCTTTATTTCATTTTGGTGAACCTAGCCTTTGGACAACTTATTTCTGATTTGGAGTGCATCATAGTCCTAGATCTAGCTTACATTAACTTTGTATTAAGTATTGCATTAGTTAATTTACATTTATGGCTTCTAAATATTGCATTAGTGAAAGTGCATATAGGTTGCATTTTTGCATCTTGCATAATTGAATTTCATTTGAAATATATAATTTCACATAGTTTAGATAGCATACAAGTTAGAAACCCTAACATTCACTAAGAATTTTTTGAATTTAGTGTCAAAACCCTCATTTGGGACTCATTTCCCCCTCTAGGTGATTTAGTACTAGTAGAGGTTGTTTTACCTGATTTCTGGGATTTTTGTGGTGACTGATATTCATTGTTTGAACCATTCAAAAACCCCAACTAGGAATCATACACCCCTCTAGGTGATTTAGTCCCATGTTAGATCAGAATTTTCATTTTATAGCATTAAAAACCTTGTTTCTATGCTTTTATTTTCTGTTGTTAGATTTTTGTTTTAGTTTACTTAGTTTTTGTTTCATTCATTTCATTGCATCTAGCTTAACTTGGTTCATTTCATGCATTACTAGATTTCAAAATTGTATTTTACACATTTTGTTCTAGGGTTAATACATTACATTTCATCATGGATGTGTGCTTTGGTAATCTTTGGATGTCTTTGAATTCATTAGTAGGTGTGTCAAGTTGTGCCTTTGGAAATGATCCTAATGAAATTGAACTCACTCATTCTCAATCAACTCCTAATGCATGTCCTCCTCGTGAAGTTGACATCATTGGAGAATATGATGACAACATGAACAACTTTATAAACTATTGCCTTAAAATCCTTGAAACTAATGCATCCTTTTATCCTTCTATGAAAAAATCAACACAACTTGAGATGTTTGGTATTTTACATCCTGGAATTGAAACACAAGTTGAACCTAATCTCCCTACAATAGGTGATCCTAGCACCTCTAGTCAAGAAACAATTCAACACTCATATGTTAACAAAGTGACCAACACTCCTATCAACCTAGAAGATACATATGGAAAAGGATTCATGATCTTAAGCAAACAAGGATGTGATACAACAAGCAAACATGAAATTCATCAACGCTTAGAGAGAATACCAACTAAAGATACTAAAGGGATATGATACCAAGATCCTCCTTCCTAAAGAAAAACCAATGCCTCATAACAATGATAAGGGTGATAGGATCATCTTAGGTCCTCATCCTCAACATCTAACTCAAGAAATTGGTAAATCTAGCAAGCAACAGAGGCCTTACAAACTAAAGAAACTATAATTCTCGTGTCTTCCATTTGCAGATGAAAGAACTTTACATATAATTCTAATTCAAGGACTTATTACATTACCATCCATGTGAGAAAATCGAAATCGAAATCCTAAGAACACAAACACATCACATTGTCGATATCATAGAATTTTTTGGAATAGTCCTAATGACTGTCGTGCTTTAAAACAAATATTTAAAAAGTTTGATATCATAGAAATAATCCCTTAAAGTATGTTCTTTCACTTCTTTCCATGTAATAGTTGTAGGATCATAATATTATCACCATTACATGCTTTACATTCATTGAAAATCATTTCAAAATGCAAGGAGATCCTCTTTCTTGTCACCTACCTCAACTCATTCTTGCCTTGAAGATAGTGGGGGAAAGAATTAGATAGTCTTGTCCTATTAGCACATTTATTGTGGTCCGTTTGGCTAGTTGTCTGCCTTCTATATACGATGAACAAGACTGGGATGTGGATGACCTGCTAATAGGTTGACTCGTATGTTCCTTACTAGTCTTTTGCATTGTTTTCTTTTTCATGTTATGTGTTTGATTTCATGTATGTAATGTGATCCCTCATACCATTCTATTTGATGTTCTTTGCTCTTTGTGCATTCCTCTATTCGTACCTACATTTTTCTCTATCTTGTAAAATATTTATCTTTTTCTTTGTCTTGTGTTTTCCTTTTGGGGATGACACAAGGTGTCAAGACATTTAAGTCTCTTCCATGTTTATCAAAAAGTTTTTATTTTTTTTCACTCTCTTTGTGTCATTATTCCTATTCCATGAGTATTTGGGGAATGATGACAGTTCCGAGATCTCTAAAAAACATTGTAGCAAAGACATACTGACCCTGAATCCATGAATCCCTTATGTGACTTTGGGATTTCATTGTGGGGCCAAACCATTTTCATGACATAACTTTATTTGGAAACATATGACTTGGCATAGGGATTTTCGAATAAGCTCTTAAGCCTTCTTTATTGTTAGCATTTATCATTTTCTACTTTAAAGAAATTTCTCATAGAATGGTGTTTAGCAATTTCTTTAAAGTGGGGGCATACATTAGCATTATTATTTTGTATTTCTCATGTTTCATTTTATAGTCTTCTTACTTCATGTGATGTGTCTTTCTCTTTGTGATGACATTGGGTGTGATGTCCTTCAAGAGTGTGATCTCTCTTAGCATATTATATTCCTCTTAGTGGCTTGATGTGACACAATGCATCCCCTAAGTTATGAATCTTCTATTCTTAGATTGGTCCTCTCTTGGAGACATTATGGACAATGTTCCCTAGTTAAGACCTTACATGAATTAAGAAAATCTCCTTTGAAAGTACCTTACACTATTTTTCATTTACAATATTTGTTATCTGGCCACCTTGCATAACACACCTTGCTTGCCTGTGGAGCCATCCTATTTGTTCATGGGTGTCAAACATACAAAGTTTTTCTTGCCTCATGGATCTTGTCGTTCATGTTGTGTGGTGCCTTATCAAGGTTATTAGGAGGTATATCTTTGGTATGGTTATTGTATGGGAGCCAAACTTAGGTGTGAATTTCCCATAGCCACTTGTTTATCTGTATGAGTGCATACCGGTCGTGTGCGTATGTGTCTCTCTGGGGGCTCACCTAGTTGACAACTTGAGATTCCACTAGCCCTTGTGAGTGTGTGTTTAGTTTGCATAGTGGACGTCGTGTTCCACTTGTAAATTTTTTTGGACAAACAACTTAGATCTGATCCATATCATGCTAGACAAATGGTTGAGCCTTGATCCACCCCTTTTCTTTTTCTTTCTTCTTTATGTCTTTGGCAATGTATGCTTGTACCTTGTTATTTCTCCTTACATCATTCACATGTGTGTTCCTTTTTTCCTATGTTTCTTTGATGTAGGATCTTGATCCTAGGGGCTTGCACAAGCCTCTAGTTCATTGTCATCCTATCTCACTAGCATTGGCACACTTATACCCCTCTTGATGTGAGTTTGTCTACTATTATAAAGTTTGGTTAGGTGAAAAATGTGAATTAATTATTAACATTTGGTTTAATGTCTACATAGTGTATATAGGAACCTAATTTTCTACCTTCTATTCAAAGAATGAGAAACCAATAGTTTGATGGATTTTTGGAACATAAAGAATAATTTGAACCTCCCTTAAATGTGGTAACATGGGCGTAGGATAAATTTTATTTAGGAGTTGTTGATACATGAAATTATTTTTCACCCAAGGAATAATGTCTCATATGGGATTCAATAAAGAGGTACTATTATCTAGGGGATTGTTAATCACAAGGATGTGATTAGGTATCTCTAGGTACCCAAAAATCTAAACATTTATAACTACCCCATGAGAGGTCCATCTAATGTTTCAATCTCACTGCCTCTCTATAAGCCACAAATAAAGTGTCACGATTCTCTCTTATAATAACTTGGGAAAATAATTTAGGGGAAACTAATTTTTTATTTAAATATTTTACTAAACCATTGCAAAAACCCTAAAATTAACCATTTTTCTTTACACAATAGTATGAACCCCTAATCTAACAAACCAAAATTTTCCTTCATTAATTTTGTATCCATTTATACCCTAATTAAAATTGAGTTTACAAGAATGTGAAATAAATTATAGATAATCTATTGTATGAATTGTGTCTATATATATTGACCCAGATTTGGTAAACCTAACCTTTAAATAAAGCCAATAGAGGTGAATAAACTCTTGCTAAATTTTTAATACTATTGATATCTGAAAAAAAAGTATTGCTATATAGGAGATTATTAATCACAAGGATATGATTAGGTATCTCTAGGTACCCAAAAAATCTAAACATTTTATAACTATCCCATGAGAGGTCCATATGATGTTTCAATCTCACAAAATCCCTATAAGACACACACAAAGTGTCCTAATTCTCTTTTCTAATTGTGTGAGGGGGAGAACATTAGATTGAAAACAAGATCAAACATGCTTGAAACGAGAATCTAAGCTAAGATCAAACATATTAATCTAAGATCTAATCCTACACATACGAAATGAAACTAAGCTATTTGAACATACATTAAAGAATCTATGATTATTGAGTTGAATGTACAAAGGCACAATATTTCCATCCCATAGTGGAGTGTATTCGCCTAATGTTGGGTTATTCTTATCATTGCGAAGCCTCCAAAGTTCATGTGCAAAAGCTTGAGGAATGGTTGCTTGATGTTGGTTGATCGAAGAAATAAGGTTGAAGCACTAACATTGGTGGTTGTGAATGTCAGTGGTACTTCGTTGTGCAAGTGATGTTGATTGTTTGATCCTTATTTGTGAGGAAAGGGGTTTGTTATATAGAAAATGAGATTTGAAATGGACTATTAGGATCCTGTTGGAGATATTCAAATCAATAGTCGGAGTGTGTTGAGAGGATTTAGACATGAGAAGATTATGCAAAGTTGATTGCACAATCTGGGTGATTGAGAAATAGGATGGCTAGTTATGGATTAGATTGATTAGTCAGGATTTTAGATTGATCAGTCAAGATTTAGATGGCTTAGTTAGGAAATTGATTGATTAGTTAACAACTTAGATTACTCAGTTAGCAATTTAGATTGATTAATTAACAAATTAGATTGCTCAGTCAACAATCATAATTTTCTCAATTAGAAAGTGCATGAGGAATATGAATTAATTGATTTAATTAATTAATTCCTTTTTGGAGTTGAACGTGCAAACCAAGTTTGACTTTTGGAAACAAAGCTGCATTAGTTTGATTTTATTTTTGATAATTGATTTGAATTATTTGATTTAATTATTCAAATTTTAGAGGGAAAGTGTCAATTAAATTATTATGATTTAATAATTTAATCAAGTTAGGGGAATAAGGTGATTTAGTGCCGTAATTAAATAATTGGTGCTATTTAATCAATCAGGATGAAATAAAGTGAGATTAGGACTTCACTTAATAAATGTAATTTATTTAATTGGTCGAACTGATGAAACATGAATTAATCAAATAATGTTGTTTTATTTAATTAATAGCAGAATTAGGGTTTTTAGGACTTTATTAAATTCATGAAATTTATTTAAATTGTTAAAAATGATGAAAAAGTGAATTAATTAAATAATGTTATATTATTCAACTAATGGATTAATTAGGGTTTCAAATGTTGTTTGTGTGATGTTGTGTGATGTTTTGGGATGTTGTGGGATGATTCTGAAACATTTTAGGATGATTTTGAGATGTTATGGGATGATTCCAAGATGTTTTGAGTCATTCCAGGATGATTTCGAGATGTGAGAAAATTCTGAGATGTTTTGAGATATTATGGGATGATTCTAATAAGTTTCAAGATTATTTTGAGATGTTCTGAGATATTTCGAGATGATTTTGAGATGTTTCGAGATGATTCTAAGATGTTTCAAGATGATACTGAGATGTTTTGAGACATTACGAGATGTTCAGGGATGATGTTCAATGTTGTTTGATGTTGTTCGATGTTGTTTGATGATGAATTAATTAAATTATGTTAAATCACTTAATTAATAGACGAATATGAGTTCTAAAATGCTAGTTCACAAGCTAGGACATTTTTAGGTGTCTATAATAATAACGGGAAAATAATAATGCCTCGTATGTGATTCAATAAAGAATTACTATCTAGGGGATTTTTAATCACAAGGATATATGATTAGGTATCTCTAGGTAACCAAAAAATCTAAACATTTTATGACTATCCCATGGGAGGTCCATATGATGTTTCAGTCTCACTGCCTCTCTATAAGCCACAAACAAAGTGTCCTAATTCTCTTTTAAGGGAAAATAATTTAGGGGAAACTAATTTTTTATTTAAATGTTTTACTAAACCATTACAAAAACCCTAAAATTAACCATTTTTCTTTACACAATAATATGAACCCCTAATCTAACAAAAAAAATTTCCTTCATTAATTTTGTATCTATTTATACCCTAATTCAAATTGAGTTTACAAGAATGTGAAATAATTTATAGATAATCTATTATGTGAATTGTGTCTATAATATATTGACCCAAATTTGGTAAACCTAACCTTTAAATAAAGCCAATAGAGGTGAATAAACTCTTGATAAATTCTTAATATTATTGATATCTAAAAAAATTACAACATATTGTAACAATGACATATGGAAAAATATATCTACTATGCTTGGACCAACAAAAAACTATAGCTTATACAAATGCAATGCAAAAACTACATTTATCCTATTCTAGAAAAGCCTACTATTAACCTCCATGATTAACATAAAACACATATTATCTAGATTAAAAATTAATCCCACAATGGAGGATAACTAGAGAAATTTTAATTCCCTTAAATAATATTGAAATATAATACCCAAACACTACTATAGTAGCAACTATAGCTTGTAAAAATATCATAGAACCCTTATATTAACTGACGTCACCATGCATTAACATATAATATAATAATCATGAAAAAAAAATTGGAAGTAAATTTAATGATACCACAACTATGGCAAGTACAATAGTAGATATTTTTGGGCTTGAACCCAAAAACAAATAATATATTATGTAATTCACTATAGTTGAATACTATGATCTTGAAGCTCATGTGAACCTTTTAAGTAAGATAGATCTACTAGAACAAAGGAATTTCATCCTATACCTTAAAAAAATGAAAGGGATTTCATCCCTTGGTTTCCTACAAATTTGAGGGTTTTCACTCCTAGATATGACCGTTTGAACATAAGTATCTAAAACAATGTCCATTAGGATTTTTATGTGTAGAATAGTTCATCACGCCTAAAAAAATGTGTCCCTCTTTTGATATCATGGAAAATGATGGTTGAGATGATATCCTACCAAAATGATGTCTAGATATATGCAAGGACCATGGTAGCTAAGAATATACGCATTGTATTAATAACACCTAAGGATTAGGTGACTGGATAGGGTATGTAAGGAGTGACTATATTTTCTACTTAAATTTGAATTGGTTTGAATTTATCATCCTCCTACATCCTTTACATGAAGTCACATGTGAATCCACACACTTGAGATTTGACCATAATTTTTTGGTGGGAAAATCCTTTCTATATTAAACACAATGTTCCATGTAGCAGCCATTAACAATGCTCTTAGTCATGAAAGTGGTAAGTAGGAGCGATGGAGAAAAAATGGGAGAATTACAATGTTTGGGGGTTATGGATATTTCCTATCACATTCCATAGTTTGGGATTTGGGGAGTTAGGAAGGCATGCTAGTAGGAAAATTCCAAAACTTTGATAAGGGAAAATGAAAGAATATGGTTCAAAAGATAGGAATGCATGTGAGATAAATTTTAGTGAATTGATAAGATCAAGGGAAAGCAGTGTTGATGTTGTCTAAGACCTTTGATTGAGTGTTGATATCAATAAATATATGAAATAAAAAATAACAATGCAATACAAGAGGTAAATGATTGAATTGATTAGAAGTGTGTTAAATCCTCAATAAGGAGAATGTACATATAGGATGATGAGTTTGAGGTACTATAGGAGTGGTCAACTCAAGGTGGCAACAAGGATCCACCAAGTGGAAAATGAGGAATGCCACACAACCTTGAAGATTTCAACTACTTCTTCAAGTGACACATCGCCACATAAGGTGGATTAATACATAGAGTTAATAAACATAATAATTATTATTTTACTCTAACACCCCCCTTTAAGCTCATCTTAGGTGGGTACATAGATGGATGGGTGTTAACAACTAGGCCTTATGAGGTACCCATGTACAATGGAACTCTCCAAAAAAGTGGAGAAATGTAGAAAACCTTGTGGGAAAAAAACTACCCTCTAGGAGATGCTAATAAGAAAGTACAATGAAGAGAGATAGTGAAGCTCCCCCCAAAAGATGATTTTGATCCCCCTTGAATTTTGGCACTTTATATATTTTAGTGCATATACAATTTCAAAGTAACGAACAATGGATAACATTTTCAATGAAATGGGCAAGTGATATTCACTTTAACAAAAGCATTAATCGATGTGAGTAGCTAATAATAAGATAGAATAATACTATTTGCCTAATTCTGCACTTAGAAACTAAAAGTTTACCTTTTACAAGAGGAGAAAAAATATGTTTTTAAACAACACAATATTCACATCGTCTCAATGCTAGTTTGCCTAGATCAAAAAGATCCTTCCAGCGAATATTTGCAATAAAAAATCTGACTTATGGTTCACAAGTTATGCCAAAAACCCCGCCCGCTGCCCCACTCCCTTACAAAAATTTGATGGTTACAATGATAACCTAGGAAAAATAAAATGCTAGAATTGACTATTAACAATAATTTAAGATGTTTAACAATTATGTTACAATAAATGCTAGCATCATGGCTTAAACTAATAGAAAAAAATAATGGTCTTTGCAGCCCACGTGGTTAACATTACTGTAGATACCAAGTCAAAGTGAGCTTTGTGAAAGAGTGTCGCGTGCTACTTGGGAGGTCTTTGTCGCAAAGATGTGCAGTTTGTAAGCCTACGTTGGGTGTTTGTGAGGCTGTAGGAATCCTTGAAAACCTTCACAGTATTGGAAAATCTCCACGCTGCAGATGATTAAAGGCGGCCATGAGCTAGAAGATATAGCAGGTGTGAGTAGAGGTAAAGGTTATTTTTCTCTTTTTTGTTTGTATGTTATTTTGATGATGGATCATAGCATTTGATCTGAAATTTCATTTAAATTTTTTACACAATTTCAATTCAGAAATAATTTGCACATGATCATTAAGACTGTGGAAACTTCATACTGTTAGTTTGAGCTCTCTTCAAAAACAATCACCGTTGTGCCAAAAATTATGATGGACGTCGACTCCTTGAGAATCTGATTCACACCCAAGAAATAATAGAGGAGTTGTGTGGAAGTTGATGGTACATGAGAGCATCATGTGGGATATTCTCACATCTGCATATAGAACCAAAGCTTATAGAAACCGTAGGGTGAACAAATACAATGATGGTAATGTGCACCCAACAAAAACTTGATGTGTTTTAATTTGGCTTATATTGGTTTCCTCGTTGCCTCAACTTTCTTTGATTAGACCTGGATTGATACATAGGAAACTTGGCCTTCCAACACTCCTCACAGAAATTGCTTACTAATTTGGCATCATCCCCAACTTGGATTGATACATAGGTGACTTGGCCTTCCAACACTCCTCGCAAAAATTGCTTACTAATTTGGCATCACCTCATCTTGGATTGATACATAGGCGACTTGGCCTTCCAACACTCCTCACAAAAGTTTCTTACTAATTTGGCATCATCCCCAACTTGGATTGATACATAGGCGACTTGGTCTTCCAACACCCACAAATGCACATAAATTCAACACACAATAAAACACAAAAATCTATAATTGCATATGCACCAGTATTTGAAAAAATCAGAAATAATTGAACCAACATTAGGCTCTGATATAGTTTTGATGGTGGCTAAGACTTTTCATTGAGTGTTGATATCAACAAATCTATGAGATTGAAAACAACAATGTAATACAAGAGTTAAATGATTAAATTGATTAGAAGTGTGAAATTTTCAATGAGGATGTACATATAAGATGATTTTGAGTTACTATAGGAGTGTTCAATTCAAGGTGACAACAAGGCTCCACCAAGTGACAAATGAGGAATGACACCCAACCCTGAAGAGTTCAACTACCTCTTCAAGTGACACGTCACCATCTAAGGTGGCTTAATACATAAAGAGTAATAAACAATTAAATAATAATTATTTTACTCTAACAAGTAGAGGCTGGAGGAAATGCATTCTAGGATGGAGAAGTCTGAAATTTTGGAGTACAAGTAAAAGGGTCAGACTTAGGTAGAAAGGAATGCCATGATGAGGAACTCTAAAACTTCAAAAGTCTACCAACCTGGAAATATCTAGAGATAAAACCATAAAATTAAAACACATAATTTTTTAGACCTTTATAGCTTCTAACACATACAAAATTACCTAAGGGATGACAATGATCCATACATAGGTTTTTCCTTAGCTCATTGAAGATAAGAAGATGATTTTTTTCCACAAACAAAAATTGATTGAAAGGGGACACTACAAGTTTTCCTTTCCAAAAATGAATTGTCCTTCATAAATTCAATTTCAAAGTATCAAAAGTCATCTAATTCGTCCTTAGTGGTAGCCTCTTTAGGTAGGTTTCTCCAATGAACCATGTATCTTGTGATGGATCTCCATCTTGACCATTTCATCCTTGTGATCTTGATGAAATTTTGTATCCATATGAGTAGAACACTTTTATAATCTTTTAGATGAAACCTTACAAGCCTTGTCAATATCTTTTCCAGAAAATATTCCCACCAAAGTTTGGCTACCCACTTATTTACCATATTTTTTTGTCTAATTGTTAGTAACTGATAACCTACACCTATAGAGAATATTTCATTTATCACATGAAATATTTTTTTCCAAGATTAATTGACAATCTTACTACCTCTATCATGGAAAATATTTTTTTGTGAATCATGTAGCCTAATCACATCATGGGAGTTAATATTTGTTACCTTGGGGAGACTTGTGTGAAACTTGTGAAAATATTTTTCCATTTTCATGGTGGTTAAGAAATGGTTGCAAAAACATACTAAAAATTTGTGCTATCCTCGATTTTGTTGGAAAGTGGCATTCCATCTAATGTGTTTGAGATCCCCTCTCCAAATTACTTCCATGATAATATCTCCCATATTTAATTATAAATATTGTAGGATCTAGTGTATCCCACCATGGTGGTATGATGTGAGGATTCAAAAATCTTTTATTTTAATATAAGAACTTAGCAAATGAGAAACAAGTTTCCTTATAATAAACAAGATCATTTACTATCATATGCTTGATATGTTTTATCTTTCGATCTAATATATTGTCAACCAAGGTATTCTAGTTGTATTCTCCCATGATGTAAATATTCTAATCACTAAACATGGCATAAATAGATCAAGGAAGCTACAAAAATAGGCATCCATAAATAAGTTCTTTTTCTCCTTCATGTATTTTATATCACAATCATAAACTTGGATTTTTCTTACTCTTTTCTATTTCTTATATTTCTAATCAACTGGATATAAGAGGAAATTCAAACCTTTTAAATCTTGAACTCTTCAAAAATTTACAATAAGACAACTGATCTTTCAATTTTTCCAAAACATATTTCATGGAAATAATCTCTTTATTGTCAATATTGAAAGTATTTTGTAAATATTTTGGTTGAAATATTCTCTCAATTTTACTAGAGTCATTCTTCACTAATATGATCCCAATAACCTCCTTTATAAACCCATGTTCTAATGTGAATTTTAGTGAGAAATTTAAAAACAAAAAATATAATAGAAGGGTTGATTACCTTATTGACCTTATTATAGGATTCTTGTGTTCTATACATCCAAGTAAAAGATCCTTTATTTATCATGATTTAAAGAGTAGCTAGTGTATTAATCACATTGGACAAAATGATCAAGAATTTCTATGACCGATCATGCATTTAAAATATATCTTTTGCATATATTCTTTGCAAACATATATCTTTTTGTGTATTATTGTCAATTTAGTCTTCAAGAAATAGGAAGTGATAATGACCTACTCACAACCATTTTCTAATTCTACTTCACATCAAAATATTTTAATTAATAATGATCTTGAGGACACACTATTGAGTACTCTACTGGATGCTAATTTGGAAGCATTTGAATGCAAATAGTGTTTTTTACCATATAATGAGATAGTATGCATTCTCTCCATCACTAAACAACTAGCTCCCAAAGTAGCTTTCCACATGAGTGTAATTATTCTCAAAGATACATCAAATTTATTCTTAAACACAATATATTTCCTACTATATTTGGATTTTTTAACTATAGATTGACTATTTTATGAGAACTCACTAAGACAGTGTAGTCCTTGCTCCCACAAACCATTTTAGTTTTTCAAAAACTAACTCACATACTGTAACTTTTTTCAAGGATAATTTGATTTTTTTTCTTGTCCTCATGCATCGAATGATTAATTTATTATAAATAGGGATATTAATCCAATTAAAGTTTCAAAATTCATGTATTTCAACCTACCTTTTTTTTGGCCATTTGGTTAAAATATTAGGTGAGGCATTCAACGATCACGGAATAGAAAGTTATATATGTTGTCATCTGAAAGAATCAGAGAGTTTTTTGAGAGTGCATGAGCTCTGCTAGGGTTTTGAGTTTTCTGAGGTCATTTGTGGCCCCTCCTGTGTCATACTGTGCTTATTGCGCAGGATTTTGGTTCCTCCATTACGTACAACCGCATTTACTACGGTTTTAGGGGTTTATTATGCTTTCAACCAGCTCTAACCCGACAATTCTTGCTGGTGTTAGCGGTTCGACGGTGTAGTTTAATGGCTCCCCCACCGAACAAATGCCCTCTGAAATTTGTTCCGAAAGTCTTTCATGAGGTAAGCATTCTGACGCTCCTGCTGATGTAGTTTTACCTTTACTTGATTTTGATTTTGCATGCTAATGGCTTGAAAAACACACCCTTGTGGGTTATTTTGTTGGGAGGACTCCCCCTTAAAGTGTGCTAAAAGACTGGGTTAACAAGGCTTGGGTCCCTTATGGGGTCCGCCTTGATATGGTCCAAAATCTGACCAAGGGTTTTTTCTTGTTTCGCTTTGCGGAAGTTAACCATGTCCAAGCTATCCTAGGTCATGGACCCTGGTATGTCCGTTCCTCCTTGTTGGTTTTCCAGTCCTGGACTCGGGACTTTGCTGTCTTCGAGGACACCAAAATGCATGTGCCGGTCTGGATTGAGTTTCCTGGGTTGCCCTTGCCACGTGTGCCCTTCTTGCACCATATTGCTTCCTCTCTAGGGAAGGTTGTTTGCATTGAGCCTAATAAGTCCTTTCAAGCTCGTCCTTAGAAGAGGGTTTGTGTGGAAGTTGATTTATCCAAGGATTTGAAAGAGACTGTTGACCTTCAAATCGGGGATATTTGCCACTCCTAGAAAATCACGTATTTTAACCTTCCCAACACGTGCTACCGGTGCCAATCAGCTGATCATAAGATGAGGGACTGCCCTTTGTCAGTTCCCCGTACTGTTTCTCAGCCGCGAGGTGTCCAAAAGCCTCATCAGATAGAGCCTTCGGCTAAGGCGGACACAAAGTGTACCACAGTCGCCAACTGAAAAAATAAGTCACATGGTTCTGGGTCGGCTCCCAAAGCCCCGGAACTGACCCAACAGGTTTCAAACCCTTAAGAGAAGGGGAAGGCCACTCCCACAGGAGGGGCTTCTGTTGTTTTACAGCCCAGGCCGTAGGCCGTGCTCCAGGATGCTACAGTTTTATGTGCTCAACCAACAGTATCTGCCAGTGTGGAGACCCAACGGCGTTCTCGTAGCTGGTCTCCTCCATCGGAAGAAGGTGAATATGTACCAGAAAAAAGGAGGTATTCTCCCTCTATTCAATTGGGTTTAGTTCCGCAAGAGTTTTTGAAGAATAGCTTCTCTTCCCTGTGTGAAGAGGATCGGGATTCTACAAATATGGACAACTTTCCATGAATTTTCTCTCATGGAATGTTCGAGGTCTCACGGACCTCTCAAGAAAGTATTCTGTTAGGAATACTTTGAAGAATTTTTCGCAGACTGAAGTGCTTTGTCTCCAGGAAGTTAAAATTTCAAGTTTTTTGCTTGCTTCGGCTTCTTGCTCTATTTGGCCAGCCAACACTTTGTTTTGTACCTTGGATGAGGCTAGTCGTGGTGGAGCAGCAACTCTTTTGGCCCCACAGTTGCTTCCTTATGTGGTTGACCATGGGGTGGATCCCTCCTAGTGGGCTATCTGGACTCTTCTCAATATTGAGAATCATTCCTTTGGGATTATCAATATTTACGCCTCTAATGATGTTGTGGAGTGCTGCTTGCTTTGGCGATGGATTGTAGACTCTTTGCCAGTTGCCACCTGGTTGCTCTATGGGTATTTCAACATGGTTGAAATGGCGTATGATAAAAATGGCATTGTACCTTTTCGTTGGGATGAAGGCGAAAGGGAGGCGTGGTTTTACATGCGCAATAAATTGAGGCTTTTTGATCCCAACCTGGGTTACCATCATTGTCATTACATCTGGCACACTTAGTGTAACTACAGAGCTGGTACTGACAGAGTCTTTAAGCGCCTTGATCGTGCCATGATCTCGGCACAATCTTTTTTTTCTTTCAAAAGCTCTGCCTTGCCTGTCAAGCCGCTTGTGGATGTGACCCTTTCGGATCACTTCCCCATTCAATTTCGGATTGAGTGGGATACTTGGTAGCCTCGCACGTGTAAGACGCAATTCTTTTTGAGCACATCTCTGCTCCGTCACAAGCCCACCATGTCCCACATTCTTCGAGTGTGGAATTTAGAGTGTCATCCGGCTGGCAGTATGGTCTGGATTGCTTGGTGGAATGATGCTATCATTTGTATTGCATGCTTCCTACGCATTTATGGGTGACAACTTGCTTTATTCCATCGGCACTCTTACGAGGCCACCACTGCTGACTTGCATGCTGCTATGGAGGCCTTAGTAGCTTGTCCTTTCTCATCGTCACATCAAGTTCGAGTGGCAGACTTAAGACACCAGAAGCAAGTGGTTGATAGCTATTCTGCCAAGGGCGCTCAAATCAAAGCACAGCTCCACTGGCTCAAAATTGGGGACTGTGCCTTCAAAGAATTTTTTTTGGCTCTTCATGCTAGGCACTCCTCCTCAGGCATTAAAGCCATCAAAAATGGTAATCAAGTGCTCTCTGAGCTACCTGACATTCTTCAGGCTTTTGTGCGTCACTATGAGCAAGTTTTCACAGCTCAGGACCCCACGCCTATGCGCCAGCAAGCCCTTCAGAGCTGCCTTGCTGTTGTGCCACATAGGCTTTCTTTAGCCCAGATTAATTTTTGTGATCAATTATTAACAATTGATGATCTCAAGGAAGCTATTTCCTCCATGGCCAATGACAAGGCTCCTGGGATTGATGGTTTTCCCTATGAATTCTATAAAGCGCTTTGGGACTGTATTGGGAGTGACATTCATCATGTTTATCTTGAAACCTTTCACAACAATTCTTTAGGAAATTTAATAAATAAAGGCAATATTAAATTCATACCTAAATCTGGAGATCCAGAAGATATTTGTAACTGGCAGCCCATCACGCTTCTTAATGTCTATTATAAAATTATTGCCAAAGCCTTGGCTCTAAAAATCCGCCACCTCCTACCTCGAATTGTGCGTCCCGAGCAGACTAGATTCATCAAATCTAGGTTCATTCTTGACAACATTATTGTTGTTTGGGAAGGCATGGAGTGGGCCCGGCGTTCAAACCAGAAAGCCGTGTTTATCAAAATCGATTTTGCTAAAGCATATGACCGCACTGAATGGCCTTTCATTCTTGCGATGTTACAAACGTTGAGTTTTGGAGCCAATTTTCTTCAGTCCGTTCGCATGCTTTTTTTCGATGCCTCGGCTTGCATCTCCATTAATGGCCTCCAGTCCTCTGCTTTTGGCCTCTTTTGTTCTATTCGCCAGGGATGCCCTCTTGCCCCTACATTGTATGTTCTGGCAGCTGAGGGTTTTGGATGTCTCCTGGCCAATGCTATCTCCCAACAGCGTGTTAAAGGAATAACTCTTCCCGATTCTTAAGAGCAGCTTGTTAATGGGCATTTTACTGATGAATCCTTCCTCACTCTCTTGGAGGATGAAATTTTGATCACTGCTGTCCTTGAATGCCTTGACACTTTTTGTCTTGCTTCTGGTTCTGTAATTCAATGGCACAAAATGTTGTGCTACAGACAGTCTGTGCTTCCCACTCCTGCGTGGCTTCAATCCTATAACTGGAAGTGGATTGGTCAAGGGGAAATCTTTCGCTTCTTGGGCATTCCGTTCACCTTTCAGGCTTCCCCCTGGGAGCTCTGGCAAGCCGTGCTCTCCAGAATTGAGCAGAAGCTAGCCTATTGGATTACCAAGCCTCTCTCGCTGGCAGACAAATTCCAGGTGTGCTCTAAAGTTTTGGCTGGCACCCATGTCTATTATTCTTCCTGTTGGGCTCCTTCTAAAGTAGCCTACAACAGACTCAAGAAGCTGCTCCACGATTTTCTTTGGGCCTCTTCTGAGACCCATAAGGGTTTTCATCAGGTTGCTTGAAAATTTTGCTGTCTTTCCAAGGAGTAGGGAGTGCTAGGCTCAGCTTGCTTTCCACTCAACGGCAAGGAACTGCCCTCTGTGTCAAATGGATCATCCGTGCACTTACTAAGGATGAAGCCTGGAAAGTTCTCCTCAGACATTGCATTCAGTCTGGGTTTCCCGTTCACAGACCCGCCTGGAAAGGAATCGACTTCCAAACCCTGCTGGTGATGATGGAGCCAGTTCAAATTATTGGCTCCTTTGTGGCTAAAAACATTTGGCATTCTTGGGAAAGTGTCAAGCCCTAGCTCTGTTGGGCTGGTGCTGGGTTTCGTGATGGGCTCTCCATCAACCAGCATAATCTCTAGTGGTCTCCCCTTCTTGCCTAGAATGGTCAACCCCTGGCCAAGTCACCTTGGCTCAAAGCTCTCTGATTTCATAAGAAGGGCATTCAGACACTGCATCAGCTCTTCCACCGGCCTACCATGAGTATTATGCAGTGGGATGTTTTTAAAGCTCATTATAGCCTTCAAAACCAGGACCATCCTACTTTTGACGGTCTGGTGAACGCCATTCCGGCAGAGATTCTTCACAAAGTTGGTATTCGTGGGCACAAACCTTGGTGGAAAGACTGGAAATGGTTTCCAGATACTCCTCTTAAGAGCTACAAGCTGCGGCTTGGTTATAGGTGGCTTTCACCCCATTTCTCTATGCTCAACTCGTTGAACCAGAGGTGGCTTCTTAACTCCTCGGCCTTTACTTAGTGTAGGAGGTTTGATGCCATTTGGTCTGCAATTGTTAATCTGAAGCTGGCCCACTTTGCTTGGTGTATTCTTTTCCAAGGCTTGCATGTGGGTTTTCGGTTGGTTCATTTGGGGGTCTCTGACCCTCGCTGCCCTTTTTGTGGGCAGCCTGAAAGCTTCAGCACCTTTTTTGGTTTTGTCCCAGAGCTCAGCAGTTCTGGACTTGGATTCATGATTTCTTTTGGTCTTTTAGGCCTGAACCCTTTTCGTGGCATATGGTTCTTCTGAGGGACCCGCCTGGAACCCCAACTAAGTTCACCTAGATTTGGCACACTTTCAAAGTGGAAATCCTTTTCAGTATCTGGAAAGATAGAAATGCTTGTATTTTTGCTCATTCGCATATAGATAATAATGTTTCTATTTATGTTAAAGTTGTTATATGCTCTAATGTTATGATACAGATTCAAGTGCAAGCCAACAAGGTTGCACTGGAAGTGGGTCACTTGTAGGTTGTCCTAGACCACTGGGGCAATGCCCCTTGTACTGTGGCTCGGATTCCTGACTCGCCCTCCTCCTCCCATTGCCGGTCGCCCTCTCGGGGCTGGAAGCGGAGTGATTCCATGCGGCCTCCTCCTCGGAGGGATTCTCAGCCTCCCCGGCAGACTCATTCACCTCCGCCGTGACTTGGTCAGGGTTGGCACTCTAGTGGTGTGCCGAGGAATAGTGGTGGTGGCTCTGGATGGCCTACAGATGCTCCTCCTGACTCGGGATCTAGTTGGCCCTCATTTGGTAAAAGTTTTCCATGACTTGCTCTTGCAATCTCGCCTCAACGCGAGGATAAAGAAAAAGAAGATAAAAATGATGATGGTTGGGGTGCTCCTCCTGACATCACTCCTAACCCCGCTGATGTATGGGGTAGAAATTTGGATGACCAGGATCCCCTAGGATCTACTGGCATTGCCTTAGCTGCATAGTTTTCATTCTATTTTTTTTCTGGGCTAGGCCCATGTGACTTTAGTTATTTTTGCTGGGCTGGGCCCATGTCGCTTTCGGGGTGTGCTTTCCTACCACCCAACCCTTTTTTGTGAATTTTGTACTTTATTTATATTAATATAGATATCTGGAAAATTCATCAAAAAAAATAAAATATTAGGTGATGTTTCTACATTTCTCTTCATGCATCTTGGCTCACTACTTAGGTTCCATACTATTATAGAAGGATTCATTTGCGCTATTTCATATTTCTTACAATACTTCCCTTAATGATAACAATTTGACCTTGATATAAAATGAGGCAAAAAGTAATTGATATTGTCACAAATTATCACAAATATGGGTTATTTGAAAAGGTTTGATTTTTTTTCTATTTCCCTAGAACTCCATCTCTTGATCTATTTGATTCCCTAATTTGAAATCATAGGGATGTTCAAAGTTTTGGTCTTCCTTTGTTGGTTTTTCTATCGGGTAAAAGCACAAACCTATGTCACACTTTATAAAGGAATCGGCCAATAGCAAAAAAAATTCTGAACTTCAACCACATAAAAGTGGTCTTTATGTTTTGAATTTCAAAATGATGTAAACTAATGAAATCTAAATTTTTTTATGAAGTTTATTCCTGTAATTTTTAAGATTTTTTTAAAAAAAAATTCAATATTATTTTTATCAATTTAAGAATAAATTTTGGAATGCTGAAAATTTTAGAAAAAAATTGACTTCACAGGCCATCAAGAAACAAATTGAAAAAAACTTCATTTCTCCCTAATTTTTTTTCTCCAAATAGGTAACTTCAATATCTAGTGCATGGAAAAAAATTCAAATTTTGATGCATATTTTTCTTGTAATAACGTTTTAAAGTCAAACTTGTTAGAATTTGATAGTTTTCATGAGATGTCAACTATTGTCTATTTTTTTAATCATTTTCAAAAAACAAATTATAACATTTTGAAGAGGACTCTCTCCTCTAGTGCCCCATATATTTTTTAAAAACATTTAATATGTTTTACTATTTGAAAAAAAAATTAATTAGCTTCTTTTTAACTTTAACAACCTACCTGCATTATTTAAAAAATAAAATATATTAAATCTAATCAAAATATTTTAAAAAATACATATTCGGATTCACCATTCTGAGCTCTACAAAAGGGTATTTATATTTTATTTTTAAACATAATTCTAACTGAAGAAATACTTAGCTAAAATTGAAAGTTTTAGAAAATTCTGAAAAAAGCTGAGTTGGCTACCAACTAGGATGCCACATAAATAGTTTCAGTCGAAAGTGTTTCTATAGAAAGTGTTTTGGTTGAAACCCTTTCTATAGAAACCCCACACATAAAATAAGCTAATTTGAAAGCCAATTTCAAAGCAGCAAAGGGAAAAATTTATTTTTTTGGATTCGACTGAAACCCTATGTGTCACATATACACCACATGCTTTCAGTTGAAACCTACTCGGTTGAAACTTCTTCGGCCAAAAATATTTTTCTCGGAAATATTTACTTGGCTGAAAGTGTGATACAACTTTGTGCTTTTACCCTATCACATCATCACCTTCAAATTTATGACCCTAGAAAATTTAATCACTTTCATTTTCATAGATATCATGTACTTCATCAAATTTCATATAATCTATGTACATTGAAAATTTATCTAAGGTCTACTTCTTTTCAAACTCTTGCAATTTGGATTTTTATTCCCTCTCATGTTATACCATCACAATTTATCTCTTTATTTTATCATTAGGCTACTAGAAATCACACTTGTTTTAATTATATGGGAAAAATAGGTTTTGAATGGACCCAAAACCATTTACAACGAGTTTTGAATGGACCCAAAACCATTAACAAGTAGGTTTTGATGGGGACTTGAAACCCACTCAAAGAAGAACAAGCTACACACAAATAAAACATAGACAACCAACAACGAACCAATAGCAGATCACCAAATGAACAACAAGACTACCCAAAATTGCACAACTCATAAAGGTTTTGATAGGAACCTTAAACCCAACACAACAAATTTTTACAAGGGATCTTGAACCCAAACCAAGTTTAGAAGGGAACTTGAAACCCAATTACATTGATATAACAGGGATCAAAATCCCTCACAGCACACCAGGTTTCAACAGGGACCTTTAACTCACTATTCACACCATCACAACCTAGATCCACTAGGCAAGAAAACCAAGAAAGCTTGAACAAAAAGAACCCTCTTCCCACCATAATAGGAGAGGAGACCACCCAACTAGATCTCTTTCAAAACCACCAAACATGAAGGGCCAAAACATAATCCACCTCAAAGGAGTAGAATCCCCTCTATAGGAGTAGATGCCATGATAAAACTTACCATCGCTACAACCAAATTGTAACAAAAAATAGCTCCACTTCCATAGGAGTGCACACCACCTCAAAAGGTACTATAACAGTAGAGACTAGTAGCAAAGAAAGAACCTCCACAAAACCACAACCCCCATCTCTACCTCTAAAACACAGGACTCCACCTCAATAGGAGTAATCTTCACCTCAAAAGAAGACCTAGATTGAAGGAAAGGGAAGAGAGCTACCCAATCAGTAGTAAGGAGAATCATGACAACCAAAATGGGGTAGCAATAGAAGAAAAGGGACCACACTAAGAGTAAGAACATGGGAAAAAAAAAAGGAGCATGCCATTCTAGTCAAAGGGATAGACCCATCCTAGAAACTCCACCGAACAACAAGGGAGCCAGGGGAAACCAAACAAAGACCTTCCAAATGGAAGCACAAACCTATGAAAACAACCACCAGAATCCATAGACAATAGTATCCAAAAGGATACCCCAAAAAAAAAAAAAAAGTAGGGTTGAGAGAACATAAACAATAGACCTAGACCCAACACGAACACCACAGGAGAGACAAACTCACCTCGATCACAAAAAAACAGACCAAAGCTCATAAAGAACAACAATATAGGGCCCTTTGAAAGGCAAGGAGGAACCAATTTGATCCCAAACATGGAGTAGGCAAGAATATTAGGCACAACCGCTACTTTGGCACACTAGCCAGAGCTAAGACATGACCATAAATGCTCCACAAAAAGAACCAATCAAGAACCCCAAAAAACACCCATGGAGAAACCAATGCTAGCAACAAACAAGCACCAAGAACAAGGGTAAACAGAAGACAACACCAGAAAAAATGAAAGCAGAACGAGCTTGACAAGGAAAGAGGAAACCTTGTAGGGAAGAAATAGGGTGAAGGCCAAACCAGAAAGCGCAACCTCTCCTCTAACACACTGGTCAGAGTCCAAAATAAGCCACAACCCTAAGGCACATCCTGCAAAGAGCTAGAGCCTCACAAGACACATCCACTCCCAACACACAACAACTAGTAACACAAAGGGGGAAGAAAAATTTCTACCTCTACACCAAATACAATGACCACCAACAAAGAGAACCACACAATAGAAACTCTCCACACAGGCCCCAATAGAGATCAACAAAAATAGTTGTAGCCCACCTACCAATGCCCAAACCGTAGCATCATCTTCATCATTAGAATCTGAGCCATTCTCACCATCTACATTAGATGATTTCAAGCTCCTAGAACAACTCATATTCCCACCTCCTCCGCCATGCTCCATTTTTATAACGTTATAGTTATTTTTTGAAATAACACTTGTTATAGCTAAATAAAAATATACATTTTCAACTTGTGGCTTAGAAGTATCCATCGCTCTCATTTCTAGATTTTCCTTAGAGTTCTCATTGATCCTTTCTTATAGAATACTTTTTTTGAATTTTAGGATTAAAAATTTATACTTTTTATGACAAGATTCAATATCATCAATTATTTGAATGTTCTTTCTAATATCAGGGTGAATAATATTAGGAATCTAATTTTCTCATTGATCCTTTCTTATAGAATAAACTTTCCCTTAATAAATCAACATATTTTTCAAATGCTAAGGATATCATCATAGCTTCAGATTATTTTTAGTATCTCTCTTACCATTTAGTAGTCTCTTATATAGGTGATTATTAAATGAAAATACTAGATGTAACCACAATTTCATCTTCATCCCTGAATGAGACTTTGATCTCATTATAACTAGCTTCTAAACATATCATTCCACCATACAAAAAATTTAAGAATCATCCCATGATTCACATGATAGAAAAAATTTATCTTTGATACTACTATAATGTCCAGGGAAAATGATTTAGGAAAAAATATATTTTCATTTAGATATTTTACTAAGCCCGTATAAAAACCCTAAATTTTACTCTTTTGTCTTTACACAATAATATGAAAATTATAATATAAAAAACTATATTTTTCCTTCATTTGTTTTACATTTATTGATACACCCATTCAAGTTGATTTTACAAGAATTTAGAATAAATTGTAGTTTGTCTACTATATAAATTGGGTTTATAATACATCGACCCAAATCTAGTAAACCTAGATTTCAAATGAAGCCGAAAAATGTGAATAAAATCCTAAGCCTTTCTTAAGATTATTGATATTTAAAAAAAAATGGCATTCTATAACAAAAACATATAAAACATAACTACTATGCTTGAACAAATAACAAACTATAGTTTATTCAAATGTGACACAACAACTACCTTTACCCTAATATGAAAAATCCCAAAATTTTCCTTCATCATTTATAAAATCGTGGATTTGCTAGTGTGATGTGGAAAATAAGATCCTAGATCTAATGAAAAGATTACTAGGATCAATATTTCTTCACATCAATTTTAGAAGTCAAGTCGACAAGGTGATAAGATTAGCTAATAACCTAATAGGAGAGCCAATTTTCCTTAGACCTGGTTCTTTTGTTTCCTAGAAAATTGATTGGATCTAATATTAATTAATTGACCTATTTAAATATGTAACCTACTATGAAATTTTTATTTTTTTCACACAGACGAAACTGAAAATTCATTTAAAAAAGATAGATCCAAGAAAGGCATAATTGTGTGCACATGTTCTACAAATTTGGAGCTAAATTAGGAGGTCAAGGGAATTGACACCCTTGATTGAGAAATGTAAATCCTGGTCTGCAAATTTCTAGCTTGAAACCTACAAGTTTGCACTCTATTCTTCTGCTCTATAAAATTTTTCTTCAAATTTGAACTTGTAAAATCACAACAAAGAGGGGAAAAGAGGTGGAATTATAGGAGTCTTCCTTGGTCAAAAACCCATTTTGGTATTTTTAAAATGATAAAAATACTACTCAAATGTGTTAGAGAAGGTGTGAATAAGAATAATTGTCAAATCAATCAAAATATTAAAACCAATAAAAGGGTTAGATAAAATTTAGTAACCCAAAAATAAATGAATGAATTAGACCCATTACCAACGAAGTGATAACAATGATCAAATGAAAGAAATCAAATAACAAGAACATAAATCAAATTAAGCCTACTTTTACCTCACTCAAAGATGCAAATCCTTACTCCATTTTCAAAAGTGTGAGATCATGCCTTATGATATGTGGATTTCTCATACTTAGCATAACCCAAATGTGAAAAATAAAGATTAATGATGTGTTATGGGAGCTTGAATGCAAATTTTTGAGGAAGCCACGAATGATCAAAGAATTTTTATTTTATAGGTTTTCAGGATGTATGATCAATGGTGGGAGATGATAGACCAGACCAATAGATGATGATAGATGAGAGATCAAGGAACCATGCATGGAGAGAAGAAGTGAAGTGAATTGAAGTTCATTCCTTATTTTTAGGAGAGATATTTCCTAAATGAAAAGATATTTCTAAATTTAGATTTTAGAAGAATACAAAAAGAATATTCTATTTTTGGGAAATAAATATTTTATTTATTTATTGAGGAATACGCAACTAAATTTTTTAATAATTTATTTAATCTTGAAAGAATAATTAGCTAATTATTTAATTATTCAATTATGGGAGATAAGAAAGAATGCATGATCTTGAATTAAAGTGGACGAGGGAAAATGATTTAATTAAAGGTGATGATGGGGGAAATGATGAAATATTTTTTTTAGGTAAAAGTGGCATAGCCATTGTAGCATATATTAGATGGAGAAAAAATTATTACGTAGCTTTCTTTGAGAACCACACTAGGATTCTCCCCAAGAGATAGGGGCAATACTACAAACAAAAACTAATCGGCACAAATTTTAGAGGAGCTAGCAAGCTTTGAATTTGGAAGAAAAAAATACTAGCATGGGGATCATCCACAACATATTTATAAAAAAATAAACTTCACCCACAGTGGACGAAGACCATTTAACTAAGCAGAGAAGGCATGTGGGTTATCACCCACCAAGCAAGTGACCAACATTTATAGTAGAGAAGAATGAGACTATTTTGATAAGATGCCACTACGGTTCATGAAGCCACCCACCATAAAAGAGCCAGAACTAAAATTATAATTGTCCAAATCAACTAAAAAAGAAGAGAAACTAAAGATAGAAGGGAACAAGTAACTGCCCACCAAGAATTTTACCAATTTAGGGCACCAAGTGACATCCATGAGATAAGATACAAACATAACTAAGCCACATCATGAGGAAGAGCATTTGGAGAGTCTGAGAGCTAGGGCCCATCCACCACTTGCCTAATGGAATCCTTGACTTGATTACATTTTAACATAAATTTTTGTCGAAGCTTCAATCTTGAAAAAGGGATAAAATCCCTTAACTCCCAATATTTGCAAGGAATGAAAACTCTAAATTTTGAAGCTAACACAACAACTAAAATTGAAACATTACATATGCCCAACCACCTTTTGAACCAAAAAACAAATGATGTGCATATAATGCAAGAGAAATAATTTTTAGGAATTTTAATAGCATACACAAGCCAAAATTGTTGCATAAATTTTTTCTAGAGCTTGCAAATATCAATTTATCCTTGAGAACAAAAAATCAAGTGGAAAACCATACACCTACATGTTGCAAGTGTGAAGGTGTTGTCATTGATGTCAACTGGTTAATTGGTTGTCCACTTGATGAGGTCCACACTACCCAAAACCCACCAAAACAACAATAATAGATACCAACACAGAAGATGCGAGACAAAAAAATAATTCACTTTCAATTATTTTTAGAAAATGAAATCAAAGATTCAAAACTTACATCCTATAGCCTCATGGGCTTGATTCATTACAACAGAATCAACTCTGAAAATAAAATATATTATTTGGAGCCACAATCTGCACTAAGGGAGCCCCCTTCTACAACCCCCACTTAACCCTTTTTATTTTACCCTATAACTTCCCTAGAATGTTCTAGAAAGTGCAAATCTCCCTTTTGTTTTGGTGCCAAAAGTCCCACCGATTGATTTCTTGCCTAGGAAGAAATTTTAATGAAATTCACTTTTTAGTGGGATAATTTCGTGAGGCCATAACTTTTGATCTAGGTGTTATATTTTCTATTATAACATATCGTTGGAAATATCTCGAAGAAATCTACAACATCGAACTGGCCAAAGGTCGGTTCATCAACTTTTCAAACTGTTTTAGGGCCTCTAAGATTTTCTATTTGAATTTGAAGCTGCATTGGAGAAATTTTCTAAGATGGAAGCTTTAATATCCCTCAAACCGTGTAGGGTATTGAGATGGTTCTTTCGCAATCGAAAATGTTTTTTAGCTCTACTCCTTGGGGTAAATTTTCAGATCCATATGAGTTCATTTAGGTTGACTTACTAAAAATAGTAAGTGACCATTTTTCACTATTTTTGACTTTTGACTGTCTCACACCCCTTAAGTTCCATTATGGAACTCAAAAAAACTAAAGAAAATAAGAAAAAAAAATTGGGTGAAAGATTGCCCCTACACCACTAGATGCTCCTGCATCAAACACCCAGGCTAATTTGAAAAGTGACCCTGTCACTTCTCAAGAGTTAGAGGGAAACCAAGACAATTAACCTTAGCCTTAGAAAACCATGATGAATCTTCAACAAGTCTTCCTCTCCATTTCACCAAGTATTTTGCATATTGTATGTTTCTTGTGCTTCTACCCATGTGACTATCCAAAATCCCTTATATTTCCTCCTTTTCTAAATTAGGTGTTGGAATATTCCACTATGCTTCTATTGTTTCTTTATCAATTCCCCCTTCATGATATTATGTTAAATCTGAAATTTTAAACATAGGTGAAATATGAATTTCATCAGTAAACTCTACCTCATGCATTTCCTGAATCATGCTTCTTCGGGATCTTGCATGGTCCAAAATTCTTCATCTTTAACTTGTTGTATATACCAACTAGAAACCTCTCCTTTCACAAATGAACCATGACTTCATCTCATACCTGGAACTCCTTATACCTCCTTTTACGATTTTCCTTGGCCTTATATTGTGAGTTCATCTTATTGATATGTTTCTTCACCTATTCATGAAAATTATTTAGGTGCTCAACAAAATATTTAGCCTTGACACTACTCTTCTCCCCCTTATCCATCTTTCTTAGTTTAGAAGTAGTTATTGGAATACTCCCATACACAATCTAGAATGACGATTTACCAGTGCTCATGTTGACAAAATTGTTGTAAGAAATTTTTGCCTATGGTATAATAAAATCTCATCCCTTGAATTTATCTCCTACTAAGCATCTTAGTAGGTTACCCAAACTCCTATTCACCACCTCCATTTTTCCATCATTCTGTGGATGGTGTGCATAATTGAGCTTTAAATCTGTCTTCAACTTCTTCCACAATGTCCTCCAAAAATAACCAACAAATTTAGTATCTCTATCTTAAATTATACTCTTTGGTAGACCATGTAGTCTCACCACCTCTCTAGAAAAAAAACTCTACAACATGAAAAACATCACTGGTCTTATGACACATAATGAAATATGTCATCTTTGAAAATCTATCCACCACCACAAATATGGAATCATTCCCTCTCTGTGTCCTTGGAAAGTCAAGAACAAAATCCATGCTAATGTCCTCCCATGGACTCTTAGGTACAGGTAATGGTTGATACAATCCAATATTCTGACTTGCTCCTTTCACCATTTGACATACTCTACAACTTTGTACAAACTTCTTTGAATATTTTTGTAACTGTGGCCAATAATAATTCTCACTAACAAGAGCAGTGGTCTTATCTTGACCGAAATGTCGAGCCAATAATCCACTATGCTTCTCCTTGATTAGATTCTCTCTCATAGAACTCCTTGGAATGCACAATTGGATTAAGAAATCCAACCATCTTGTCCTATCCAATAGAACAGGTCCCAAATAATCCTTCCAAGCTTCTATAAAGTCTGGATCTTCAAGATACAAACTTTTGAGTTCATTGAACCCAACAACCTCTATATTCATCTCTATCAATAAATTTTTCCTTCTACTTAAGGAATTTGCAACTCTGTTTGAACTTCCACTCTTGTGCTTCAAAAAAAAAGTATCTCTGCAAAAAATCAACCCATTTTAAGTGCCTTTGGTTTAACTTTCCTTGACTATTGAGAAATTGAAAAGCTTGGTGATCAGTATATAAAAAAAATTATTTTGGAAACAAATAGTGTCTCCATTTCTTCAAAGCCTGAACTATAGCATAAAACTCTTGATCATAGACATAATATCTATTCTTAGCATCATTCAAATTCTCACTAAAATAGGCAAAAGGTCTACCTTCTTGACTCAAAATAGCTCTTATGGAGCTACCACTAGCATCACAATCTACCTGAAATAACTTATTGAAATCTAGAAGTGCCAAAATAGGTCGCTCTATGAATTTATTCTTCAACATATCAAAACTCTTTGCTACTCCTCCAATCCATTTAAAATCCTTTCTATCCCCTCTCATTACTTCAGTTGGAGGTGCAAAAATACTACTAAAATTCTTAATAAACTTTCTATAAAAACTTTTTATACCATGAAATGATCTTACCTTTGTAACACTCCTTGAGGTAGGCCATTCAATGATAGCTCTCACCTTCTCTGGATCCATTTTAAGACCCTCTATTGAGACAACAAATCCCAGATACAAAAACTCTTTCTTTACAAAACTAAATTTATTCAAATTAATCAATAGCTTCTCCTCCCTTAGCTTCTCAAAAACTCTTCATATATGCATCAAGTTCTCTTCCAGTGTCTTACTGAAAATCATAATATTGTCCAAATAAATAATAACAAATTTTCCTAAAAAGGATTTCAATACCTCATTCATAAGCCGCATAAATGTGCTCAGTGCATTGGTTAGCCCAAAAGGCATGAATAACCACTCCTACAAGCCCTCCTTGGTTTTGAAGGTTGTATTCCATTCATCTCCTTCTCTAATTTGGATTTGATGATATCCACTCTTCAAATCTATCTTTGTGAAGTACTCATCTCCACTCAAACAATCCATAATGTCATCCATTATCAGCAAGGGAAATCTATACTTGATGGTGATCTTGTTGATGGCTCTAGAATTTGTACACATCTTCCATTCCCCATCCTTCTTTGGTGCTAGTACTGTAGGTACTACACATGGAATCAAACTCTCTCTGATCAATCCATTATGTAACTCTTGCACTTTTATGTTCAACTCTTCACTCTCTGCTAGAGTCATATGATGAGTTGCCTTATTCGAAAAATTGGCTCCAGGAATCAAGTCCATTTGATGACTAATATTTATTACTGGAGACAAACCTTCAAGTACGTTATTAGAAATAATATCTTGAAACTCATTCAAAAAATATGAAACCTCTACAGGTACCTCAATAGTATCTTCTTTATCAACTCTAGGGATCAATGCAAAACATGTATATGCTCATGCCTCATACCTTCTAGGAACTTTTTTCCATCAACCAAAAAAATATTTGCATTATTTCATACCTTTTCCTCTGCCTCTTTCAAGGGCTTCAACTTATGATGAACCCCATCCTTTGTTAAATAATAGGTGTTGGCATGTCCATCATGTACTTCGCACCGATCAAACTTCCACAGTCTGCCTAACAACATATGAAAAACATCCATAGGCATAATATCACAAAGTACCTCATCATGATAATCTCCAATCTTGAACTTTACTAGACATTGTTCATTTACCAAAGCCTTATGGTCCTTCTACAACCAAGCAATTTGACATGGATTTAGATTCCTTCTTCTCTCCAACCATAACTTACTAACCATCTCTTTTGAAACAAGGTTATTTATACTACCTCCATGAATAATAACATTTTATACTTTACCTTCACACTTACATTTGGTGCAAAACAAATTCTTCCTTTGAGTTGGGTCCTTCTCCTCATTCAGCAAGGCTCTTCTAGTAACAAGAACCTATCCTCTTTCAACATCCTTAGAATGTGAAGACTCAACATCTTCATCTACATGTGCAACTCATGCATTACCCTTAGGTCTTCTATTGGTCCTTAATGTTGAGTACACTCATAGGCTCTATCTCCTTCTTCTCTGCACTGGAAACAAGTTCCACGAAAGCCTCTTCTTCCTAGTCCTCGTCCAAATCAGCTTCCTCTTCCTCTTTGGACTCCATTATTTTGATCATGAGGATGGTAGGTGTTATCTCCTTTTTGGTTTTGGCTACTACTAGATCCTTCACCCTTCTTTTGATCTTCATTTTGACCTCCATATGACCATCCACTAGTCTTTCCACCATGACCCCCACCTCTTTGCTTGCTTTCAAATCCTCTATTCAACTTTTCTTCTATCTTCAAATCAAACTGATATGCATCTTCAATAGTAGACATTCTTACTAGACCCAACTCTTCTTGAATACTCAACTTCAACCCATTTATGTAATGGGAAACTTTCTCCTTATTGGCCTTAGAATGGCCTGTTTTGATCAAGACATGGTAGAATTATTTTGTATACTCCTTGATGTACTTTCTCACTTGTTTCAACCCTTTCATCTTCTTCAACAAATCTAGCTCATAGTCCACATGAATGAACTATCTTTTTAATTTTTCCACCATTTGGTCCCATATATTTATTCTCTTTTCCTCTTCGATTTTTTCCTAGTTGTACCTCTTTCCACCAAATATTCGCATGACCCTTGAGCTTGGTCTTTGCAAATTTGACCTTCTCAGGATCTTCCACCTCATCATACTCAAAGTATTCCTCCATATCATTGATCCAATCAATCAAATATTTTGGGTTAAGATTTCTAGAAATTGTAGAAACATCAATCTTTGGCCTTTCCCCGATATTAGAGATGGCCTTAAATAATCTAACTTGCTCTAGATTTTCTGCTTCTTCTTCAAATTTTTCCTCATTTTCAGCTTCATCTTCACTTTCATCTCCTCTTCTTGGCTCAAACCCTCGATGCAGCTCCTCTTGCAGTGCTTGAACTTGTCTCTACAAGGCTCTAAAACCCTCTTTTGGTAGAATAACATTCCTTCCACCACCATGGTTTCTTCACGGAGGCATTCTGATCAATTTTCATAGATACCCACAACCACAAGTCCTAGTGCAAGCTGCCTCATATTCAATGATCTGTTTCCACACTCAGGAAAACCTACTCTAATACCACTTGATGAGGGCCACACCGCCTAAAACCCACAAAAACAACAACAATAGATACCAACACAAAAGATGCGAGAAAGAATAATAAATCACTTTCAATTATTTTGAGTAAATGAAATCATAGATTCAAAACTTACATGCTACAACCTCATGGGATTAATTCATTACAACAGAATCAACTCTAAAAACAAGATATATTATTTAGAGCCACAATCTACACTAAGGTAGCCCCCTTCTACAACTCCCACGTAACCCTTTTTATTTTACCCAATAACCACCCTAGAATTTTCTAGAAAGCTCAACTTTCCCTTTTTGTTTGGCACTAGAAGTCCCGTTGATTGAATTCTTGCTTTGGAAGAAATTTTAAAGAAATTCACTTTTTAGTGGGCCAATTTTGTGGGGCCATAAATTTTGATCCGGGTGTTATATTTTCTATTATAACATGTCATTGGAAATCTCTCAAAGAGATCTACAACGCCGAACCCACCGAAGGTCAATTCATCAAATTCTCGAGCTGTTTTAGGGCCTCAAAGATTTTCTATTTGAATTTGAAGTTGCATTAGAGAAATTTCCCAAGATGAAAACTTTAATATCTCTCAACTTCTACTTCAGATGTTCAAATTGTTCCTTGGGAAGAGGCTTGGTGAACATATTAGCTACCTATTATTTGGTTGGAACATACTTTGTGTTGACCTCCTTATCTGCAACCTTCTCTCTTATGAAGTGATAGTTAATGGATATGTGCTTTTTTCTAGAGTGCATCACTATATTATTTAAGATGTTTATGGTACTTGAATTATCACAAAGAATTGAGATAGGTTCTTTGTACTCAACCTTTATGTCCTTGAGTGTTTGCTTCATCTAAAGGACCTAAGTACAACATGTTGCCACTACTACATATTATGCTTCTATAGTGGATAGAGTGACTGATTCTTTCCTCTTACTCATCTAGGAGACTAACTTGTTTCCCAAGAAGAATGCTCCACCATTGGTGCTTTTCCTATCATCTAAACTTCCTACTTAATCAACATCTATATATGCAGTTAAGGTAAAATCCTTGCTCTTGGGGTACCACAGTCCATAGTCAGTAGTACTTTTGATGTATTTGAATATTCTCTTTATTGCGTTGACATAAGACTGTCTAGGTGCAACTTGAAATCTCGCAACCAAACATATTGCTTGCATAGTATATGTTCTTGATGCAGTTAAATATAGAAAGCTTCCAATCATTGGCCTATACATAGTTTGATTAACATCAAGTGATTCATCTAGTTTTCTTAACTTATAGTCAATCATCATGTGGGTACCAACTGGTCTACTATCTTCCATGTCAAACTTCTTGAGCATCTCCTTAGCATACATGGTTTGAGATATAAATATCCCCTTGTCAGTTTGTACAATTTGTAAACCAAGGAAAAATGATAACTCCCCTAACATTGTCATCTCAAATTCATCTTGCATGTGTGTAGAAAATATTCTACACATTTTTATCATTGCTACCTCCAAAAATGACATAATCTACATATACAACAATAATAATCATATGCTCACCTTCTGATTTGAAGTACAAATTACTATCAACACATCCTTTCTTGAATCCTTGTTGTCGTAGATACTAGTCTAATCTGGAATACCACACTCTAGGTGCTTGTTTTAGACCATAAAATGCCTCCCTTAATCTGCACACATAATCATCATCCTCTAATAGCTAAAAGCCTTCTAGTTGTTCTATGAAGACTTCCTCTTCTAGGTTTCCATAAAGGAATATAGATTTTGCTGCAAGTATGGATGTGTTTGATGGTGTTGTCATTAATGTTGTCATTGATGTCAACACTTTACAGGTTGAGTAAGTTGGATTTTGCCAAGTGATTTTGAGAAAAAATGAAATATAATGAAATTTTTGTTGAAGTATGTTTTGAGCGTGCTCTGGTATTTTGGTCCGTGTTTCTCCTATGTTGAGTCAATGCCTATGTGGATTTATAGGTGTGTTCATAATCTTAAATGGATTGTATATTATGAGTTTCAACTTCTAGTTTGATGTAGAGAAAAAGTTATGTTCATTGGTGTGTGAATTGGTTTGTTAGAGTTATTTGGTTGTTGACTGGGAGAAATGTTTTGGCTCTGCAGTCCTTTGGTATTTGGTTTCAGATTTTGCAGATCTAGGAGATTATTCCTTTTGATAGTTTATGTGTTCTGACAAAGTTTTTTGTGGTTTGGCGCTCTGGAAGACTTACTCTGGAGTCTCTGTGTTTTGTTGGTTGTCCTGGTTGAACTAGTGAAGTGTTTTTTGCAAATAAAGTTTGTTGAAGTTGTTGCAAATGTATCTGAGTTGTTCTCAGACATGGTAAATTAACTCGTGAAGCATGTTGAGCAATCTGCGTTTGTTTATCTTGCTGATGATGCATGTAATTCAAATTTTATTGGTGTTTTCATTAGGTTTGTTTGACCTAGTGTTTACATGGTACATTATATTTTTGCATCGACTTGGGGAAGTGTGTGTGTGATCCAATATTTTGTTTGGATCCTAATTTAATATGTATTTGGTCCCCTCACATTCTTATCCACCATGGGAATGTTGAGTAATCGACCCAATTTGAATTTGAATAGCAGACCTTGGTGAATGTTTCTAAGGTTGAAGATGGTATAAAAGCAAGTTAATTTGTAGCCAAATTCATATCCATCCATCATTCGATTCGAGCAAGAGAAGAGTGTGTGAATAAGTGAAGAAGGAAGAGTGTGGAAGAGTGAATTAAGGCAATAGTACTTCATTGTATTCATAATCTTATGATCAAGTTGCAAAGTGTGTGTAACTCCTAGTGGTGGATCACTATCTATTTCTTTTTATTTTATGTAGGAAATGATCCTCTCTTTCTGGGCAGTGAGTCCTAAGGCAATGAGTCCTTGATCTGGGTAGTGAGCCTTTGTTCTGAGTAGTGATCCCTCTGACAGTGAGCCTCTGTATTCGGTATTGTATTACTACTATATTGTGAGTTAATCCTTGATGGTCGATTCCACAAAAGCATATAAAAGTCATGGAAAATCCTAACCTGGGAATTGGACATTCCAGCAGGTGACTAACATCTTATGGTCATTCATTTACATTGTCAAACCAAGGAACGTATACTTGAAATGGAGAGGCACTGTATGTACACTAAGAACTAGTTTCAGCCACAATTTACTAGAAATAAATTCTTGGAAGGAATTCTACTTATGTTGCAAGAACTTAATGTAAATTCTTCTTAACTTAAGCATAACTTAAGCATAACTTAATCAAAGCAAAAATCATGACAACTATTACTAAGGAACAAACTATGAACTGGTCTTATGCTATAGGAACAAACACAGGGATGGATTCCCGATGCTGCAGGAACAATATAAGACGGAGTTTGTGATGAAACCTTCAAGAATGAAATTCTAACTTATAATCAACAGGAAATAAACAAATAACTACAGATACTCACTAAGTGGCCCCCCTTAGCAAGCGTCAACTAGTTTATGCAAGAATCGAACTCAAAACTTCATCAAATTTTATTCATACACTTGGAATCATATACATTGATCATTCTGCTTGTAAGAAAACTAACAAAAAACTCTATTTCTCATTATAATACTAATCTTAATACACTTTGTTATGTTTTGCCTGTTCTGTTCTATTTTGTTTTGTTTTGTTCTCCACTCACGTAGGAGGAACACTTCTTTATAGAAAAGAATCCAACTACCTAACTCTAATAGAGAAAGATGTGGACATAAATGCCTCCTAACGCTGAGGAACAGACTTCTCATAAATGAAAGCATATTTGTTCAACCGATTCAGAGAGAATCTAGCATTCCACTCTTCCTAGATTAATGATATTTAGATCTCCCCCCAATGACCCAGTCAAAGAGTCTTTGCTAGAACAACTTCCTTGTTGCCATGCTGGAAATGGACTTTACTGCAGGGCCGAGATCTACTGCACTTTGACTCGTTCATGCCTCTTTCAATAACCTGCGATACACATGGTGACAGAAGCAAAAGAAAACACACACACAATAACACTATACACATTCATTAATCACACATTAAATCCATTTCATTATCCAAAAACCACATGCATTATATCAGTCATTCGAGAGGTCAAATAGGGCAATAAATATAGACACACAGAGATGTTAAGCTGCAGGAATATAGGAACATGTCGCTATAGGATACTACCCGATTTTAGATAAAAAGTCTTTAATCAAAGAGTTTAAACAACCATCAACAAAAGAGTAAGGGTATTAAAAATACATCATAATATTCAAATTATGAGCGTATTTTGAGCTCATCAATCCTCACTGTGGTTTTTCCCTGATTAGGGTTTTCCACGTAAATTTGGTGTCTCTGATATTGTGTTTCTATTATCTGCATTTTATTTTCATACTTAATAACAGACCGAGGTTAAAGTGGAATTGATTAAGTTAAGAAGTAAATAATTTGATACAAATGATTCACCCCCCCTCTTAGTTGTCTTGTCCAATTCAACAATTGGTATCAGAGCTTTGGTTCCTTGGTGAAAAGCTTAACCACTTGAGCTAGATCAAATGGCACACAAGTTGTAGTGTCCTATGTTTGATGGAGCTGATTAAAGTGACTAGAAAGAACATATGAGAAGTTATTTGATTTCAATCAGTTTTAATACCTAAAAAGATGTGGAGACAAAGTATGTGATTCCAACAGCCAGACCTTCCATTGCTGATGAATTTTCAGCCTTTGAAGAAAATGAAAAAGCAAGGTTTTCTATCTTTAGTGCAGTATCTAAAATTGAAAGATCAAAATTTATTTCTTTAGCTACAGCTAATGAAATGTGGACAAAATTGAAATATATTTATGAAGGGAATGAGAGATTAAAGTTATGAAGGAAACTAAATGCTAAGTGAAAATTTGAGAATATGAGAATGGAAGATGGAGAAGACATTGCAAGCTATTATCAGAGAGTTGAAACTATTACAATTGAAATCAAGAATCAAGGTGGTACCATGAAGGATGAAGATATAATTGAGATGATCTTGATGACCTTACCAAACAATTACAGTGACAAAGTATCTACTCTAGAAGAACAATATGATCTGAAGACATTTAATAAGTAACATCTATTTGGTGTCTTGACTACATTTGAGATGAGAAATTTTGCAAGAGATAAGGAGAGGACTGAAACAACCTTTAAATCCATGAAAATAGAAGATGATGATGCAAAAAATTCGGAAGAAAATTTCACAAGAAGATTGAAGAAAGGTCCTTGTAAATATAAAGGTAAGTTTCCTTTTAAGTGTTTCAGTTGTGGAAATATTGGTCATTATGCATCAAGATGTCCTAATAGAGCTACACAAAAGAAGAACAAGGATAATAACAGTAATTTCAAGAATAAGAAGGATAGGAAGTTCGAGAAGTTGTATTATGTTAAGGAAGATGCATGAATTTTTGATGATGAATCGGATCTCGAGGAAGACAAATATGAATGTTTGTTTATAGTCTTGGAAAAGAAATATGCAAAATAACCTAGTCTGGAGTGTAAGAAGAATGAATCAAAAGGTACTTTGGTAACTTCTTTCATGCCAAACAGGATGAAGACTTTTGGGTAATTGACAACGAATGTTCAAATCATATGACTAAAGATAAGAGAAATTTTACTAAACTTGAGAAGTATGATGGAGATATAGTCATGTTTGGAGATGATTTTGGTGCTAAGATTATTGGTAAAGGAACAATTATCTTTGATGTAAAACATGATATTGATGATGTATATTATGTAAAGGGTTTAAGGCATATTCTTTTAAGTATTGGAAAAATTGTAGCAAAGGTTTTAAGCTTGTGTTTTAGGATAACACTTGTGAGATTAGAAAAGGATCTGAAACTATGGTTGCAATTGGAAGTAGAACTCATGGAAACATCTATCAACTCAAAGGTGGTGATTTTCAATCCTTTTTTTCTCAGATTAGTGAGAGTTGGCTCTAGCACAAGAGGACGGTACATGTGAATTTTGATAATCTGGTTAGGATCCCTTCTAGAGAAGTTGTGAGAGATCTGCCTAGAATCACAAAAACCTTCAAATTCAATCTGTAGAAGTTGTCAGATGGTAAAATAGACAAGGAACAATTTTAAAACAAAGGATCAATCATCTACCAGAATGCTTGAATTAATCCACACAGACCTCTATGGTCCTACAAGAATAGGAAGCTTGAATGGTGCTAGATACTTTATGCTTTTAATTGATGATTACTCTAGGATGAAATGGGTTACATTTCTTAGAGAAAATTCTCAAGCTC
The DNA here is from genome assembly GCA_007115665.2 of Sequoiadendron giganteum. Lineage (NCBI taxonomy): Eukaryota > Viridiplantae > Streptophyta > Pinopsida > Cupressales > Cupressaceae > Sequoiadendron > Sequoiadendron giganteum. Next base: position 506,770,044 of record CM021103.1, read on the forward strand.
TTGACAGATTCAAAGTGTTTAGGGAAAGAGTAGAAAATGAAGTAAAATTGAGAATTAAATGCTTAAGATTTGATAGAGGTGAAGAGTTTACATTCGAGGAGTTCAATGCATTCTATAAATAGCATTGCATAAAAATACATTTTTCTGCTCCTAGAACCCCGCAACAGAATGAAGTTCTAGAAAGAAAGAACCAAACTGTGCAAGAGGCAACCACAACTATGATGAAAGAAGAAAATTTTCCTGATGTGTATTGGAAAGAAGCCATTCACACTGTTGTTTACATTCTTAATAGAGTTCAAGTCAGAGGTAACATCACTAAGACTCATACTGTGAAATACTTTAAGGTATTTGGTAGTAGATGTTACATTAGAAAAGATGAAGAAAATCTTGGAAAGTTTGATGCTAGATCTGATGAAAGAATTTTCCTTGGATATTCAAATAGTAGTAAGGCTTACAGATGTTTTAGTAAGAGACTAAGAAAAATCATTGAAAGTACTAATGTGAAAGTTGATGAAGCTATGTATAGACCGATGGAGATAACTAAAGTTGAAACTGATGAGCCTATTTGTGTGCAAATACAAGAAGAAAAGGAAGAGAAAGAGAAAATTGAAGAAGAAAAGTCGAGACCTACACCTAAGACTCCTAAATATGTCTAGAAAAATCATCCAAAGGAATAGATAATTAGAGACAAAAGTAAATGAGGGAAGACAAGAAGAAAAGTGGTTGAGGTAAACTTATGTTTCCTTTCTAAAATAGAACCTAAGACTGTGAATTAAGCATGCGATGATGAAATTTGGGTTAGAGAAATGAACAAAGAATTACAATAGATAGAGAAGAATGAGACATGGGAACTAGTCCCCAAACCTATAAACAAGAATGTAATCGGTTCAAAATGGGTATTCAAAAACAAATTGAATGAAGATGGAGAAGTGGTAATAAATGAAGCAAGACTTTTATGTAAAGGATATTCACAAGTTGAAGGAATAGATTTTGAAGAAACTTTTGCACTTATAGCAAGAATGGAATCCATTCGAATGTTCTTGGCATTTTCAACTCATAAAGACTTCAAAGTATATCAGATGGATGCCAAATCTACATTTCTGAATGGGGAATTGGAAGAAGAAGTATATATGGAGCAACCAGAAGGTTTTTCTCTATCAGACAAACTAGACATGGTTTGTAAGTTAAAGAAAGCATTATATAGATTGAAGCAAGCTCCCAGAGCTTGGTATGCTAGATTGGATAAATAATTGACACAACAAGGATTCAACAAAGGGTCTGCAGACATTAATCTTTACTTCAAAGTTGAGAAAGACAAAATACTGATAGTTGTTTTCTATGTTGATGACATTATTTTTGGTGGTAATGAAGGTATGTGTAAGAAGTTTGCTGAAGAGATGCAAAAATAATTTTAAATTTCTATGATTGGTGAACTAAATTTCTTCCTTGGGCTTCAAGTTAATCAAACCAACAAAGGGATATTCATTTCACAATCTAAGTATGTTAAGTTATTGTTAAAGAATTTTGGAATGGATGATTCTAAACCGATATGTACCCCTATGGTAACTGGATGCAAGCTGAGTAAGGATGATGGATCTACAAAAATTGTTCAGAGTATGTACATATCCATGATTGGAGGATTTTTGTATCTTACTACTACTAGACTAGACATTATGCATGCAGTATGCTTAGTTGCAAGATTTCAAGCATAACCGAAGGAATCCCATGTTAAAGTTGTGAAGAGGATATTCAAATATCTTAAAGGAACTCTAGAATTTGGACTATGGTATCCAAAGGACAATGATTTCACTTTGAATGCCTACATTGATGTTGATTGGGCTGGATGTCTAGATGACAAGAAGAGTACAAGTGGAGGAGCATTATTTCTTGGAGTAAGATTAGTCTCTTAGTTGAGGAAGAAGAAAGATTTAGTTTATTTATCCACTGCTGAAGTAGATTATATTGTAGTAGCATCCTGTTGTACACAGGTTCTGTGGATGAAGCAAAATTTGATGGACATAGGCATGGTGAGTGATGAACCTACTTCTATCTTTTGTGACAATAAAATTGCTATAAACATTTCAAAGAATCCAATGATGCATTCTAGACCAAAGCATATATCTATAAAGTATCACTTCTTGAGGGAGAAAGTATTGAGGAATGAAGTAAGACTTGAATATGTACGTACAAAAGAACAAGTTGCATACATATTCACCAAGGCCCTTCCAAAGGATACTTTTGAGTATCTTAGAGGGAAGCTAGAGGTTTCTACCCCTCCTTCTTTGAGCTAAGTGCACATGGAGGTTCATCAGTCCAGTGGATTCTCAGGCTCTTTTGTTTTGAACTGATGATTGGGGTCTACTCCTTAGGGGGAGTAGAGAATTGTTGCAGTATGTGATGTGGATGTACTCCTTAGGGGGAGTGAAGAGAGCTTTATATGGTAAGAATTTCCTTTTCCATTGATATCAAAGGGGGAGAGAGAATCATGTGAAAATTCTATGCTTGGCAGGTTGTCGCTTCTAAAAATAATGTAGGATATGGGAGAGAGAATCATGTGAAACTTTTATGCTTGGCAGGTTGTCGCTTCTAAGAATCTTGTATGTTGTCTTTGATGGTTTTTCACATCATGTGTTGCCATCAATGATAAAGGGGGAGATTGTTGCAAGTATGGATGTGTTTTCTAGTGTTATCATTAATGTTTTCATTGATGTCAACATTGTACAGGTTGAGTAAGTTGGATTTTGCAAAGTGCTTTTGAGAAAAATTGAAATATAATGAAAGTTGTGTTGAAGTATGTTCTGAGCGTGCTCTAGTATTGTGGTATGTGTTTCTCTTGTGTTGAACCAATGCCTGTGAGGATTTATAGGTGTGTTCATAAGCTTAAATGGGTTGTATATTTCAAGTTTTAGCTTCTATTTTGATGGAGAGAAAAAGTTATGTTCAAGGGTGTGTGAACTGGTTTGTTAGAGTTATCTGGTTGTTGACCGGGATAAATGTTTGTGCTTCGTAGTCCTCTGGTATTTAGTTTCAGATCTTGCAGATCTGGGAGACTATTCCTTTTGATAGTTTTTATGTTCTGACAAAGTTTCTTATGGTTTGTGCTCTGGAAGAGCTGCTCCAGAGTATTTGTGTTTTGTTGGTTGTCCCGGTTGAACTAGTGAAGTGTTTTCTACAAATGAAGTTTGTTGAAGTTTTTGCGGATGTATCTGAGTTGTTCTCAAACATGGTAAATTAACTAGTGAATCAGTTTGATAAATTTGCATGCGTTTATCTTGTTGATGATACATGTACTTTAAAGTTCATTTGTGTTTTCATTAGGTTTGGCCAACCTGGTGTTTACATGGTACATTATGTTTTTTCATCAAATTGGGAAAGCGTGTGTGCGCTCCAAGATGTTGTTTGGATCCTAATTTAATATGTATTTGGTCCCCTCACATTCTTATCCACCGTGGGAATGTTGAGTAGCTGACCTAGTTTGAATTTTTAATTTGAATTTGAACAGCCGACCTTGGTGAATGTTTCTAAGGTTGAAGACGGTATAAAAGTAAGTTAAGTTGTAGAAAAATTCATATCCATCCATCATTCGATTTGAGAAAGAGAAGAGTGTGGGTAAAAAGTTCAAAAAGAAGAGTGTGGAAGAGATAATTAAGGAAATAGTACTTCATTGTATTCATAATCTTCTGATCAACTTGTGAAGTGTGTGTAACTCTTAGTGGTGGATCATTATCTATTTCTTTGTATTTTTTGTAGGTAGTGAGCCTCTCTTTCTGGACAGTGAGTCCTAAGGCAATGATCCCTTGATTTGGGTAGTGAGCCTTTGTATCTAGGCATTGAGCCCTCTAGCAGTGAGTTTGTGTATCCGGTATTGGATTACTACTATATTGTGAGTTAATCCTCACCGTGGTTTTTCCCTCTTTAGGGTTTTCCATGTAAATCTGGTGTCTCTAGTATTGTGTTTCTATTAACTACATTTCATTTCCATAGTTAATAACATATTGAGGTTAAATTGGAGTTGATTAAGATAAAAAGTAAAGAATTTGATACAACTGATAAACCTCCCCCTCTTAGTTGTCTTGTGCAATTCAACATATTTAACATCCATCTGATATACTTTAAATCCCTTATACATTAAGAATGTAAGAAACATTATGATTACTTCTAGTCTTGCTACAATTGAAAATTTTTATTCAAATTCAATAACATGAACTTGTGCATACCCCTTACACACTAATCTTTCTTTATTTCTCACTACAACTGCATCTTCGTTTAGCTTGTTTCTAAACGCCCATTTTGTGCCAATGACATTTTTGCTCATGGGTATAGGGACCAATTCCCATGTGTTATTCTTATTAATCTGATTTAACTCTTCCTCCATGGCCTTTATCCATCTCTCATCATAGCTAGCTTCAAAAAATATTTTTGGCTCAATCTATGACAGGAGGGAAAAATTTAATTGCTCCTTACTCTTTGCAAGTTTTTTCTTGGTCTAAACTCTTTCATTTTTATCACCAATTATTTTCTCTATTGGATGATCCTTTTGCACATATTTTTTAGGTGTACATTCATTTTCTAGTTCACCTCCTTCTTCCTTTCCTTCTTCATTAACAACAACTTCTTCTTCATCTTCTAATTCAATCTCAATTTTTTTTTGCTAGTCTTGACTTGATTTATATCCTCATCAATCTTGACATTGATAATTTCCACCATCTTGAGCAACCTCTTGTTGTAGCATTTGTAATCTTTTCTTTGAGTGGACTATCCTAAAAATATGGCTTCATCACACCTCAAATCAAAACTCCCCAAATTCTCATCTTCTCTTTTTATGTAGCATTTGCTACCAAATACTTTGAAATAATTGATAGACATAGGTCTTCCATACCATAGTTAATATGGAGTCTTGCCACTATTTCTCTTAATAGGGCTCTATTCTAAATGTATATTACAATGTGAATTGCTTCTTTCTAAAAATTATCTGTTAATTTGGCCTCACTCAACATTGCTCTTGCCATATCTTCAACTATTTTGTTTCTTCTCCCTACAAATCCATTGTTTTTGGAGTTTTTGTTGTCGAATATTGCCTCTTAATTCCATGGTCTTCATAGTTTTTACTAAATTCACTTGATGTGAATTCTCGTCCTCTATCTGATCTTAAGCACCTGATTCTCCTATCGGTTTCCCTTTCAACAAGCTTTTTGAATATCTTAAAATTCTCAAATGTCTCAATTTTCTCCTTTAGAAAGGCTACCCATGCCATTCTAGTGTAATCATCAATTAATACCATGAAATAACTCACCTTGTAGCCCTCTTGTCCTTGTGGGACCACATAGATTATTATGAACAATTTGGAAGGGTTTTGTTGTTGAATAATCCTTTGTTAGAAATTTGGTCCTTGTTTGCTTTTCTTCTTGGCATCCTTTGCATGTAGTGTTTGCGGGCATGGTTATTCTTGAAAAGTTTCTTACTGGCCCTTTTAAACTTATTTTGACTAGATTGTCAAAATTGGCATGTCTCGATCTTCTATGCCACAACCAACTGTCATCTACATGACTTATCAAAAAAATTTGGCCTTTCACTTCACAAAGGTTGTATAGATTGCTATCAATTCTTATCTCTTATGAAATTGTCTTACCATTCTTCCTTATCTTGCAGCCTTCAAAGTTAAATGTAACTTTGTAACCATTATCACACATTTGGCTGACACTTAAAAGGTTATGTTTCATCCCTTCAATATAAAGGACATCTTTTGTTTTGTTCTTCCCATCTAGGCTCAAAATTCCTTTACCATGAATTTTTCTAGCAGTATTATCACCTATACTTATTAGACCTTCTTTACACTTTTTGAGCTCATTGAATTTTCCTTTTATCTCTAGTCATATTATTGGAGCAACCACTATCAATAACCCACACAATTTGTTACTTTGCATGTAGTATAGTTTGGGTAATCATAGATTTGGTGGAAATCTATCCTTTTTCTTGTCACACTTTCTTAGGTTTCTTTCTATTCTTCTCACCCTCTTCCTTAGGAACTTTTGATTCCTTTTTCCACTTTGAGGTTTGTATTCTTTTCTTCTCAAACTGAAAATTTGGTCTTATGAACTTTTTTCTATAGTTTCTAGCTATGTGACCAAAAATTTTGCAGTTATAGTAGATTAAATTCATATCAACTAAGGGAGCAAATGGATTTGTTCTTACATAATTTGTACTTCCCTTAGGAATGACTACATTTTCCAACCCTATGACCAAATTGATTACATGTATAACAATATCCATGAAAAAATAAATAATACTTGGTAATAACATTTTCTTGAGTTGGATGAGGTGGTCTTCTTTGTCTTGGCCTCCTTGGATCATGTACTCTTGTAAATCCACCAGCATTAGGCTTTCTAAAAAATTTCCTTGTCTTCTACTGATTTGGAACAAATTTGATATTCTTCTTGTCTGCAACTGGCTTCTTTTCTTCTTCTGATTTCTTCATCTCAACATGGATTTTCTCTTCTACAACAACATCATCCTTACATGGTTTCTCATTGCTTGAATTTTCTTCTGCTCTAAATCTTTCATAAAGTTTTACAAACTGATTGATAAAGGAACTCTTTCCTTTCTCCAATCCTAAACCAGATTTCTCTTTGTTAGTGGGCTTTTGAGTACTCAATAGCTCATCCATAAATTTGATCCACCTTTTAGCTTCATCCCTCTTTCAACTTTCTCTTTATCTTTCTCCAAATAATTTCTTAAGGAAAATACTTATACCTCAAGTTTCACGCATCTATCAAATTCAGATCCCACTTTGGATTTTATCACCTCTTCCATTCTTTTGTCTTCCTCCACTTGAAGTTTCAAACTTACTACCATCTGATTGGATTCCTCAATCTCTTTAGATAGCTTCTTATTATCCTATTTCAGTCCTTCTGCTTCATCTCTTAGAACATCAAGATCTTCTAAGGAAGAAATGAGTTCTCCCTCTAGATCTATTTCAGCTTCTTCTTCACCAAGATTCTTTCCCATAAAATGCTTCTACTTCATAGAGTCTTGAACCATGAGAATAAATTCTTTCTTTTATTCTTCCATCACAAGAGCATGGTCAAGATCATCATCTGAACTATCATTAGCATTAGATGAATCACTTCCTTCTTGAATGTACAATATTTTCTTCTTCTTTCCAAAACTCTTCTTTTTAGGATAATAGGTTTTATTTTTCTTGTGGTCTTCTTCTTGTTAAAGATTACCCCTCTTGTATGGGTACTTATAAGCAAAATTTCCTACTTTACCACAATCAAAAAAATTTAAAGGTAACTTACCTTTGTACTTGCTAGAACCTCTCCTTAGCCTTCTGATGAAGTTTCCTTCTTCCTCATAAATCTCTCCTTGTTCAGATGTGGTGGTTTCAAATTTATCTTCCTTAGGTGCTTCATCATTTTCTTTGTTAGCAACTTTGAAAATAACTTCTTTTCAGGATGGATCTCCATCTCCCATCCTCATCTCATAAGGAGTAAATATGCCATGCAAATCATTAAGAGTGAGTTTTTCTATTTCTCTTCCTTCCTCTATTGCTGAGATCTTAGATTCATACTTATATGTCATTGAACTAAGAAATTTTAGTACAATGAATTATTATTTTACTTCTTCTCCATATCCTCTAATTGATTTTACTATATCACTAATTCTCTAAAGATAGTCTACATTATTCTCTTCTTCTGTCATATTCAAACCTTCAAATTTGGCCCTCAATACTTGAATCTTAGCCAAATTTACCTTGTCATCACCTTCATAGATATTCTTCAATGTATCCAATACATCTTGAGCATTCTTACAATGCATAACCTTGATATGCACAGACCTATACAAACTATTTGTAATAGCAAACCATGCCTTTTCATTATTCTCATAATCTCTCTTTCCTACAAAATTAGTAGGGGGTATGACTGGTGGTATGTATCCATTTACAATATACATCCACACATCAAATCCTAATGATCCCAAGTATCTTTTCATCAACAAACTCCAAAAAGTACAGTCTATCACATCTAACTAGGAATTCTTATTTGTGAAGGAAATTTCTTGACTAGCCATTGTGTTCACAAATCCAAGAATCTACTTGAGCTAGTTAAGCTTCTCCTAGGGAGCCTAGGGATTTGATACCAATTGTTGGAACCAAATAATCTAGTGAGAAGGGGGATTAAATTAGTAGATCCTAATATTTAACCTTCTTAACCTAAGTGCATAAATAATTCTTAAATCTAGATGTGCAGATTAAAGCATGAAAAGATATGACACACATGCACATAAAAGATCAACACATAATAATAGATATACGTAGAAAACAAAAGATGAGAAAAACCACGATGATAAAATGTTGCTAGGAGCTACTATTCTAATCTAGCCTCATAAAGAAATCCTTCTATTACAACCTTTAAGGGATTCAACCCTAAGGAGACACCAATCCGCTGAACTCAGTACCAACTGAGTTATCTAATGGCACCAACCTATCAGATTCACAACATGTAAGATTATTACAATTTTTTCCTAAGGAACTCAAATCAATGTTAAAACTTACTTTGCAACTACTCAACTATATGTGGCTTCCACAACAACTCTCTTCTCTACTTTGCACTCCACTAGTTTGACTCTATTCTTCTCCTTGTTCTTTAGTACATTCTTGGTCAGCCTCAATGCACCACCATAACCCTTATGTAGCTCTCCTTTTCTTTTCAATGCATTCTTTGTCTGCCTTAGGAGCTCAAAATTCCTTCTACACTATGCACACCTCTCCTTACTTCACTTAGTTACACACTTTAGACAATATTCTCATACGTTTTGTGTAGGGCTAACTGATCATGATTGCCTCAAGATTCTCCATGCCTTCAAATATTTAGTTAGGATTTGGGATATCTTCTCCACTATCATACTCTTGTATCAAGCTGCACAATAATAACTTCTAGTGCACAAAATTTTCCTACACTCTCTCTCTGTCAAACCCTAAGATCATATATGCAATTAATCCTTTCATTTGATCATATGCTATGATCTTGATCCTTGCCTCTATAGAAATATGTGCCACCACCTTGTGCATCATATCTCATTAAATCTATCGATGATGAATATATTTCTTCCATGTCGATTTACAAGAAAAAACCCAGTTTACATGGATTTATCCATTTGACATAATCATGTTCAAATATGATCCATTGATCAATTGCCTTTGTGTCATGATATTGTGTTCTACATTCACTATCACATCTTTAAAATGTAACTGTTTGATAAATGGTCTTTAAATCTTCTCTATTCATCTCTTTACCTTTGGCACTATTTCCATCGCATATCACTACTTCACTTAAGACATTCACATCCATTTCCATGATGTGATGTTGTTCAATGATCATCGTCCGATCACATACCTTTTAATCCTACAATGTAGATCTCTTTCCTTCAAGAGCCAAAGCCATCATGTATTGTTGATTTTCTACGAGCACCACCATTCATATCCGTGATGTATCAAAACACAATGATGACCATTGGATCACTTGTCATTCAATATAAGTTGTCACGTGATATCCAGTTAGTACTAAAAACGGGCCGCCAAAATCTCCATGGGCTGGCGAGCTTATGTCATGTGTCCTCTTCTGACATCATTCTCCACTACCACTTAGCATACATCACTCATTTCTGAAAGATTCATGTCTCAAGGATGTGTAAGCGTGATGCACTAACACCTAGTGATGTAATAACCTTTAGACACCTATACTTGTTGATGTCATAAACCACTCACCTCATTCATCACTCAATTATCCACATGCTTCACTTCACAACAACGATGTGAAGTGATGATGCCATGTGTTTCTGGACCCACCAAGGTTCTGTTCATCACTATTTCACTGTTTGATTGATCCTTGTTTAATCACAATCATTGAACCCCACTTCCTCGCAAGGCTTAGTCGGGTCCCACCATAAACTTAATGGGTTGGCAAGCACCATTTCATCAACTCGATCATAGCCATTGGTCATCTCCATCACACATCACAAAACTACAAGCCACCTTTGAAGATATTTTTTCTATGCATGAGATCTAGTGATAACCGTCGATTCTACTAACTTTGAATGTGCACCATTCAATCTCCAAAGGAACATATCGACAACACCAACCGGGTGACAATGTACTGGAGCCAATCACCAAATGAACTAATAGGCATAAGTTATAACTTATGTGACCTGCAACCTTCAACAAGCAGTCAACAAAAAAATAGAAATATTGTTGAGGCGCCATGAATGCAAACACCTAGGGTTTAACTGATAAACCCTAATTTTTTCTGAGGGCACAAATAATTCTTTTTTCAGTTCATCCTTCACCTCTTGGACTTGCAAAACACATTTCTAAGAAGCTCTGAGAAAACCCATGTCAAATCTGGCCTTTGATTTCACTTTAGATGCATGGAAGAATTTACTACAACATCATGACAAAATTGCATGACAAAAATGCAATATTCTGAGCAACATTTTCAATTTACACTCCATATTTTAGACCAAATTCATAGTATTCCATACCCTACTTAGACATTAATGAAAATATTTTGACATCAATTCCAACTCTCCTTTAAAATAGGATTAGTTCCATTTCACACCTGATCCCCTTTTAACATCAATGACAACAATATGCTAACATTATCTTACTCATTCATTTTCCACATGTTTTCCAAATATGTAATTCCATTTGGAAATAATTTAGGAAAGATATGGGGAGTCATAAACCTTGATGATTGTTGAATCTTAATAGAAAAACCAGTCTCCCCAATTATGATCAAACCCTAGCTAGGTTTGAAGCTCTCTACATCTCAAGAATCTTCTCACTTCTTCTACCAATCCCCAATTAGTAGCTTGCACCAACTTTTTGAGGAAACCTTTGATAAAGTATTGCTCAAAGATATAATAATTAGCATTCTCACAATTGTTTTCCCAAACATATATTCATTCTTGAATAGGAAGCATGAATACTTACTAATTAAAGGCCCTTATTTTCATCTAGGGATCCTATATCTTCCTTCCAATATAAAGCAATATATGGCACAATAGAGAATACCATTTAAAGTGGACAATATTTCAATCCTTGCTAAGAGATATCAGTGACTTATGGAGTTCCACAAAAACATACTCTACATAATCATATGGCCTGTTTACATCCCTACTTTGGATGTCAACTTCCAAAACCATCAAGTTCACTAGAATTTAGGTTCTACAATCGATTTTGAATTCCTAACATAGGGAAAAATAGGTGTTCTAAAATTAATCATCAAAGATATCATAGTTAAATGGTCCAATATCACCACCAATAAACCTTTGAATTTCTCTGTTTCGTCCCCTAGGTCTAAAGCTAGGAAACCATTTTACCCTATAGCTATCTCTTAGCCTCTAATATTATCTTCTCAATTCCCCTACATTAAAGAATAGTTGAGCATTCATGTCTAAATCAAAATCTTCACAAATATAATATTCACCTAAATTTAGCAGAGTGACACCCTTGCTATTAACAGTTCCCCTAGTATTGAGATCGTATGCCCTAGCAATATCTCTAATTAGGTCAAAATTTATAAAGATGTAAGGGAATATTAACCTTCCTAACCCCATTATCTAGATATTAAAAATTGGTTGATCTACAAATAATTTCTTGTAACAATATTTAAACAAAGTGTAACCATGATAGGAGTTATGGTATCTCTATAACAGTCATTCTTGTTCACAATTTTGTCTAAAAAATACCAGATCCTTGACCAAACCTAGTTCTCTTTGTAGAACCTGGTAACTGAGTCATAATCTCATCATCTAAACCCATTTTAATTCCTCTTGAAGTTCTAACCATGAATAATGCAATTGGGTACTAGGGTATGTAAACTAGGGTTTTAGAATTTTAAAACTTCAATGAAGAATTCTTTTTGAATTCTAACTATTCATTGCTTTAAAAACCCTAACTCACTTCTTAAATTAGAAATATAGGATTTTCTAAAACCAATTTTTAGAAAGAAGGCTTGAAATTACTTCTTGATTTTTTTTGTGAACCCTAGAAATATCACTAAAAACCCTAGTTCATCCATAAATTTGCAACAAATTTTCTCTACAACCTTCACTTTATGCATTGAATAATTCAAGAACATGTACTTTAAGCTAATTTACATGAAAAATTGGGTAGATATGGATCAAATCTACCATCAATGTTCTCGCATACTTCAACATGCCACCAGTGGTATCCATTCTTTATTTTTGAGTAAGGACTATTGATTTGTTGTAGACCGACGATGATCGCAAGAATTCAAAATCCCTTCCACAAGAAGAAAGAATTCCTTTCTTTGAATAGCTCCAAGAAACATGTCACAATTTTAGGGACTCATGGAGATAAACATAATAGCTTTGAGGCTCCCCCGATAGTGTTTTCCTTTATGAAACATTAAAAATGAGGCAAACATGACATATGGCATGATTTCAGGAATTCAAGGGAAGACAAGCTTGGGTAATCTTTCCTTTGTGAAGGTTAAATATTGCATGAAAAGGAATTAGTTACGCTTAAGATATAAAACAAATGCATCTCTTGTTAACAAAGAGGATTAATTTGAAATAAAGACCCCACAAAGTATATAAATAGCATGACTTAACCATAAATCAACACCTAGTGCTGACTAGGACAAAAGTGGGACTCTTAGAAAACTTTTCTTCAAATGACTTTAAAGGTATTTAAATCACATGCATATAAGAACTTAAGTCACTAGGGAATAAATGGCCTCACAACATGATGAAACGGGGTCTTCGTTAAGAAACTTAAGTATTTGTTTGAAAAGAGAACTTAAGATTTGATTGGCTCATGACCCATACATGTCAATTATATCAAGGAATAAAAGGAATTTGGTAGGCTCATGGGAAGAAAATAGCAACATAAAATGCCCCTACGAATAAAAAAGTTGTGAAATGACACATGTCATCTAGGACTAGGTAAAGCACAAGAATTTAAAAGGATTAAAATGCACATGATGATAACCGATAAATTTGGTGCTCTGAAAAAGGGGGTCGATGAAAGCATGAAACAAAGGCCTTTAAGTTGTAACTTGAGGGATCCAGTAGTTGGGATAAGTAGTCAATATAAAATTAGAATAAAAGTGCAATGGTGTTGCCAAGGGTTAGGGTTTTTTTTAGAAAACCCTAATGAACATTCATAGAAGCCAATATAAAGTAGCCCATAACAAGATATTAGAAGAACCTAGAAGTGCTATGAGGAAATTTTTTCACAAGTACTACCAAGTGGGTCAGAAGGTTGCTCCTCTTCACCCAACTTCTCTTGGTTAGGAGGAGGAGAGAGGGATCTCTATGTATCTATGTTGTATATTTATTTTGATGTAGACACACTTTTTTGATATTCCAGTGGAAAAATATATATATATATATATATATATTCATGGCTCTTAGTAGCCCCTTTGTAAAGAAATTTATGTATCATGACATATTTTTTGATATATGTATGAGATAAGATGAGATTTTTGATGTGATATTGATGTTGTTATTTGTGTGTGATGGATTTTTATATGATTTGATGATTTTGATGGATGGATTATTTTGATGGTTAGAATAACTAATGGTGGGTATGTGCAGGATCATCATGGAAAAAATAGGCCCTTAAGTGGCAATAAAAGATAGAAAATTAGAGTTAGACAACTTGACGTAAAAATTTGAATAAGTTATCTATATTATTTCAAAAAAAAAGTAAAAATAGAATCTGTAGAAAATTGAATGTAGTTTCTAAACTACTAGACCTTTATTTAAAAAAATAAAATCTATTTTGTGAAAATTTGAAATTTCAATGCAGTAGTATTTAAATTTCAGGGTAAAAATAAGAAGTAGGTGTCTGTCTGACCACCCTAACCACAATAAAATGATAATATTTTTTTATAATCTTTTATATATAAGTAAAGGACTCATGTCCCAATGTGATGCATATTTTTTTATAATTTTTTTCCAAGTAAATAATTAATTATGAATTTTTTATTAGAAATTTTAGAAAATATAAAAGCTCGTCTGTCTAACCACCTTAACTTGGTAAAAAATTGATGAAATTCAATTTTTTTTTTTTAATCCTATAGTATGCAAAGCATAGAATGTGACGCATGTTTCGGATTCAAAAAATGTGATACCGTTTGAAAGTTATAGATGTTTTTCAATCAGCTTATCAATCAGGACTTTATTCATAATTCTAATAGAAAATGAATAATAATTATTTATTATTTATTATTTATTAAATTCAAAGTAAAGCATAATTTATATTGGTGGAAGCTGAGAGTATCCTCTAAAACCCCTTTTCGTTTCATCAATTTTGGGTAAAAAAAAGTCGTCAACCACATGGGCCATCAAATGGCTTACATATTGCCACTTTTTGGTCCATCATGATCCTGCACATACCCTGGTATGACATGATATGATTCTTTTTTATATTTTGATGACATATATGATGACTATATGATGGTTTTATGATTGATGGTGTAGGATGTATGATGATATTACGGTACTAATGTTTTTTGGATGTAGGATGCGATGGATTTTTCTTGTTTATGTCATGATACTTGGATTGATGGATAGATGGATATATTATTACATATATAGATAGAATAATGGATGATGTTTTGTATTTTGGTTATCATTGATGTCAAAAGTTCATTGGAATATGTTGCAAATATACTATTTGGTTGCTAGAGTCTCTCAGAAATGCTCCACATTTCTTTGCTAATGATTTTTTTCTCTTGCAATTTGGAGGTTAGCTTAAGGTTGTGTCAAGGCATGTGTGATCCAAGTTTCAAATCATTTAGTTATCAGAAAGGTGCTTTTGATAGTGAAAAAATTAAGTCTATGCTGGCTCTATGAGGTGTAAAGGTTGGCTTTTCATTTCTCCACATTTGAAGATTTGGTTTTGTGGCTCAAAATTTAAGTTCATGGAGATGAAAAGGTATTATATCCAAAGTTTCATGTCAATATACCTTCCACAATGAAGTTTTGAAGTGATAGTGTGTAGGACTATGTTGTTTAGTGATTGGTTTTAATGTTTGTCCACTTGTTCCAATAGAAGGTTGTGAATTCCAGTTTTATGAGTTTTTGTTCACATTGCATGTGTCTCATAGTGTCTCTAGTTTGAAGCGTGTGAAGATATTTCTTGGTTCCAATACCATACAAATGTTTCAAGTTTGTTGAAATGAACAAGACAACTAAGAGGGGGGTGAATCAATTGTAGAAAATTAAACCTTTAAAACCCTCAACAGTAATCAAATCCACAAGCATTCATTAAAGCCTTATTTTGTTATATTGATTAAACATGAAATGCAGATAACAAAACCTAAAATCACAACACTATGCACAAGAGAACACAAGATTTACATGGAAAACCCAAAGAGGGAAAAACAACAGTCATGAGGATTAGCTCACAATATAAGTAATAGCAAAACCGGTACAAGAGGGCCCATTGCTAGAATATGACACACTATCCAAAAGGCTCACAACTAGGAACACTACCATAGAAAGAATACAAGAAGATAGAAGAAAAATTTTAAACAGAGAAAATACTTCTCAGTGCAACAAGGATTCTATTACAATTGCTCACACACTTTCACAGTCTCACATGCAATCTCTTAGATGCCTTTAGCTTATTTCCTTTAGGAACCCTAACATGAGGCTCACACTTCTCTACTCAATTTCACATCACACACATTACTCACATCAATCTCACATCTATCTTACTTCTTACTCTTTCATTCATAGCTCTTGCATTAACACCATACATATTTATATCAAGCTTGACCTCAAAAACTTTCTTTAATGTTGGCTACTAGTCATTACATATGCAAATTCAAAATAGGTCAACACCTAAACATTCTCATGGTGGAAAGGAACGAAAGGTGACCTACATAAATCCTTAATTAGGACCCAAATAGATCCCAACACACTTCAACATGCTTCCACAAGCCTCACATGTAGTGTTAAACACAAGGTCAACCAAAACCCATGGAAAACACCATAATCATTAAGTGCACGCTTCCTTAAATCAATCCAAAAGTTTTGAAAAAAATAATTCACTTGAATACAATCTAGAATAAACCACAAACTACTCAAGATTAATGAAACACTTCATCCAAACTCACATCAACAAATACTTCAATTTAGAACAACTATCAACCCTTATTTTCATACTGATAAATGAAACTCACATTGTACTACACCAAATCAAGTAAAAAATTGAATACAAAAAGATAAAAGAATAATAAGAAATATCCCAAATCTACACAACCTAAAGCCAAATAGCGAAGAAACACAAAGAAAATGCATTTCTCCCAGACCACAGAAAACATCATTGAACAACTGGTTCACACACTGGTGAAAATATCTCGCACTATACAATGATCTAGAAACCCGAATTATGAATATAGGAACCTTTGTCAACCTTGAATATCCTGTAAGATCCATATAGGAATAAAATCAACATAGAAAGAACATGGAGCACAATATTGAAGCACACTATGAACACTTGCACAACATAGTTTACTTTGTTTATTGTTTTTTCTCAAAAGCACTTGGAAACCAAGTACCAGAGACATCATCTCAGCTCATTACTTCTTTCCAACTCACCTTCAAACTTTTCACCCAAAATAATAGCTCCATTTACTCACAACACTTCCTCAAGGTCTCAAATACACATGCACAACCATTTTTTATATTTTCATAGTTTTCTCAATATCCTCAGCATCTTCATCCCATATAGTTGACATCAATGACAACACCAGTTAGTAGAATTTTTTTTGACATCAATGACAACACCAGTTAGTAGAAATTTTTTTGACATCAATGACAACACCATCATACTTGCAACAATATCTCCCTTTGTCATCAATGGCAATAGAAGATATGAAAATCCACCAAAGACCACACAAAAACTTTGAACACTCTCTCTCTCTTTTCAGATTATATAGACTACATAAAATTCCTAAAACATCTCCTCCTTATAGGAGTCTCTTTATCTTTGACCAACAAAATTCTCTTTTTCACATGATTCTCTCTCCCCCTTTGACATCATTGGCAAAGGATAATTTTTTTTCATTGATATCCCTTTTTGACACTAAACCAAAAATTCCTACTCTGAATACTCCCCCTTAGGAGTACACCCAACTAAATCAGCAACACAATGACAACACATGACACTACCTACTCCCCTTGAGAGGTAGCCACCAAAACCAATCTAGAAAAGAGATAGATCCATAGATCCAATAGACTAATGCACCTCCATATGCATTTGGTTCAAGAAAGGAGGGACAATCACCCCCATCTTCTCAAAAAGATACTCAAAAGTATCCTTAGGAAGAGCCTTAGTAAATATATCAGCAATATGGTCCTTTTTAGGAACATACTCAAGCTTCACTTCATTTTCCATAACCTTCTCTCTCGAAAAGTGATACGTGATAGGTATATTCTTTATCCTTGAATGCATCATTGGATTCTTTGAAATGTTAATTTCACTTTTATTATCATAGAAGATAGATATAGGTTCACCATATACAACTCTGCTATCCTTCAATGTATGTCTCATCCATAATACTTGTGTACAACATGATGCTACTGCAATATAATTAGCCTCTACAGTGGATAAAGAAACTGAATCCTATTTCTTACTCAGCCATGACACCAATCTACATCCAAGAAAGAATTCACCACCACTTGTACTTTTTTTGTCATCAGCACAACCGACCCAATCTACATTAGTATAAGCATTCAATGTGAAATTAATATCCTCAGGATACCACAAACCATAATCTAGTGTGCCTCTTAAATATCTAAATATTCTCTTTACTACTACAACATGTTTTTCTTTAGGATCTTCTTGAAATCTAGCCACAAGACAAACTGCATGCATGATATTCGATTGAGTAGCAGTTAAATACATTAGTCCACCAATCATAGATCTATACTTTCTCTAATCAGCCTTAGGTGAATCATCATATTTTCTTAATTTACAACCAGTCACCATAGGAGTACATACCATTTTGTATTCATCCATTCCAAACTTCTTCAACATCTCTTTGACATACTTAGACTATAAAATGAAAATCCCTTTATTTTTTTGATTGATCTATAGCCTAAGAAAGAAATTCATTTCCCCAAACATTGACATCTCAAATTCTTTCTACATTTATTCTAAAAACTTCTTACACATAGCCTCATTTCCACTAAAGATAATATCATTCACATAAAAAACTACTATCAAAATTTTGTCTTCCTCAATTTTAAAGTAAAGATTACTATCTGTGGAGCCCTTATTGAATCCTTGTTGTATCAAGTACCTATCCAATCTTGCATACCAAGATCTAAGATATTCCTTCAATCCATTTAGTCCCTTCTTGAACTTACAAACCATATCTGATTGATTTGACAATTGAAAACCTTTTGGTTGTTCCATGTAAACCTCTTCTTCTAATTCTCCATTCAAAAAAGCAGACTTCACATCCATCCAATAGACCTTAAAATATTTATTTTTTGAAAA
This sequence comes from Sequoiadendron giganteum, assembly GCA_007115665.2. Lineage (NCBI taxonomy): Eukaryota > Viridiplantae > Streptophyta > Pinopsida > Cupressales > Cupressaceae > Sequoiadendron > Sequoiadendron giganteum. Next base: position 506,788,588 of record CM021103.1, read on the forward strand.
TGCCAAGAAAATTTTGATAGCTTCCATTCTAGCCACAAGATAAAAAGTCTCCTCAAAATCCATACCTTCTACTTGTGAGTAGCCCTTACAAAAAATTCTTGCCTTGTTTCTTACTACTTCTCCATTCTCATTCACCTTGTTCCTAAATACCCATTTAGTTCTAATTATTTTTTTGTTTTCCAGTCTAGGGACCAATTCCCATGTCTGGTTTTTCTCTATCTGCATAATTTCTTCCATTTCCTTCATGCAATACTCATCCTTACATGCTTCACTCACTAATTTAGGTTCAACTTTAGAAATTAAACACAAATTTACCTCAACTTCAATAGCTTTGCTTCTTGTCAATACACCTTTCCTCTTATCTCCAATGATTTGATCTTCATAATGATTCTTTTGCTCATAGTTAGGGGTTTTAGGGGTCTTCTCTGGAGCTTCTTCCTCTTTATTCTACACTTCTTTTTCATCAAATTTTTCTTCTACTTCTCTGCAATCAGGTTCATGTGACACATATCCATCTACTGCAATAGAATTCTGCAAGTTTTCACCAAATTTAACATTTTTACTTTCAACTATCTTTCTCAACCTTTTGTTGTAACATTTATAAAATTTGCTTCTAATAGAATATCCCAGGAAGATACCTTCATCAGACTTTGCATTAAAGTTTCCTAAGTTTTCTTCTTCTCTTTTGAAGTAGCATTTTCTTCCAAGCACTCTAAAGTTTTATTCTTCTCTTTTAAGGTAGATTTGCTTCCAAGCACTCTAAAGTACTTCACAATAGGAATCCTTCCATACCATAGCTTTAGCTATTAGATTTAGTTTGAACTCTATTAAGTATGTAACCAACAATATCAATAGCTTCTCTCCAATAGATTTGCCTCTTTCATCATAGTCCTTGCAACTTCTTAATTATTTTTATTTTTCCTTTCAACAACTCCATTCTATTGAGGAGTTCTAGGGGTAGAATGATGCTTCTTTATTACATGAACTTCACAAAATATATTAAACTCATTGGAGGTGAATTCACCACCTCTGTCAAAACCTAAGATTTATTTTTTCAAATCCATTTCATTCTCAACCATAGCTTTAAATGCCTTGAATTTATCTAATGCATCAAAAAAAATTCTAAGAAAAGTAACCCATGTCATTCTAGAATAATCATCAATCAAAAGCATAAAGTACCTATCACCTTGTAGACTTCTCATCCTTGTAGGACCAAAATTATTTGTATGCACTAATTCTAGCAGTCCAGTAGTAGATTGGTCCTTTCCCTTAAAGATACTCCTTGTTTGTTTTCCAAATTGACAACTCTCACAAACAACATTGATAGGTTTTGTGATTCTAAGTAAATCTCTTGTTGCATGAATGAAACTAATTCTTTCCAAATTATCAAAATTCATGTGACACATCCTCTGGTGCCATACCAACTATCATTAATCTAAGACATAAAGCAGTGACCAACAATACCCTTTAATTTGATAGGTGTTTCCATTTGTTCTCTTACCAGCAATAATCACAGTTTTGGATCATTTTTGGATCTCACATGCTTCATCCTTAAACACAAGATTGTACCCTTTACTAAACATTTGTCTAACACTCAAGAGATTATGTACTAATCCCTTAACATAGTAAAAATTGTTAGTATTATGCTTTCCATCAAAACTTATTGAACCTATTCCACAAATATTAGCTCTTGAATCATCTCCAAATTTAACTAATCCTCCATCATACTTTTCAAGTTTAACAAACTTACTTTTGTCTCTGGCCATATCATTAGAGCAGCCACTTTCAACAACCTAGTAATTCCTATCTTCTTTTACATGAAAAGAAGATACCAAAGTACCTTCACCATTATCCTTCATCTCCGAAATACTTTCCTTCACAAAAACTTTCAGGGTTAGCAAAACCAGATTCTTCTTTTCAAGCCATGTATCAACATGAATTTTCACCCCGAACACAAATCTCATTTTGACCCTTAACACTTTAGAAAATCAAAGGAAGAGGCGTAATTCCACTCAAGCCCACTACTTGCATCCACTTGGCGCCTATTTTTCATGTTGGTGGGGGTGTTTCTGTTGGGGATGCCCGTGTGGCTCACAGACATCCACGTGGCACGCTTACGTCCCTGGCAGATTCCTATGGTTGTAGATTGTAGTGATGTTACACTTTTGATTGGAATTTGAAGTGTAACGCCCCTCCTTAGATGGCTGACCCGAATATGGCCATTGTTCATCCATCTCTTCATAATCTTTATTCTTCCATCCTTAGCTTTTTCCAAGAAGAAGTTTGAGATAAGTTTGCAAGATCATTTGAGCATTTTCTCCATCATCTACATCCATTTCCAAGCTTTGTAGCAACATTCTTCACTCCATTTCAGCAACTCCATACTCCATTACTCCAACAGGGTGAGCACAGGACAAACACCATGGAAATAGAGGCTTGAGTCCCTCTTGTTCACTCCCCCACGAGCCTTGAGTGCTTTGGATGGAGGCGGTAAAGCTTCTAAAACCTCTCCTTTTGCTTTTGATTGCATAAGCACGTATTTCTTGTAGTGTTTTGTGTTTACGTAGCTTGTAGTTCATTTCCTTTATCATCTATTTTTACTATTCCAAACTTGGTTGTTCGTGGAGGTGGAAACACCAAGACGGGGGTTTGACTGAGGCAGGTCCCTATATAGCCCCAACAACTTCTCCCTTCCTTGTGTGCAGGTGGATAAAGCTCAGAGCAATTTGGTGAGGAGAATATTTTACGAGATCATCTTCGTCACCTTGGTGGTAATACATTTCCTTCATCGCATTCATATTTTCTTTTCTCTCATCTTAATCTCATTTTGTCGCTTTAAGCATCTCTAGACTAGGTTGTTAGTCCTCCTTTTTGAGTTAGAATCTTGTCTTTTCGATTCTTTGGCCGTACAAATGCCAACACACCCTTGAGACACCGGTGCGCTACTCTATCATCCTAGAATTGCACTTTTGTCCTCAGACAAAGAGCTACCTTGGACACGAGTCTAACTCCAAAGGCCAACTCTCTTTGCCTCCTTCCAACATTCAAGATTGTAGAGTGATCGAAGGATACATAGTCCTCATCATTCTCATCCTCATCCTCTAAGTTGAGGTGGGTTAGGGAAGCCTCTCCACTCTTGGCCTTTCATGAACTGAGGTCTTATAGTGGGTGGTCCCCCTCTCTCACATTTTTGGTGAACCCAATGTAAACCAACTTCTATCCTTTTTTCGGTGTTTTGTAATTTCTTCCTTACACCCCTTGGTCATCTTACCCTTGTGATTTGTCTACGACCTCTGGGTATATTGTTAGAAGAAGTCTATGACACCTTCCAATGGAAAAGATGAAAGTATCCTCTAGTTTCACTATCATCCTTTTCTCTAGTCCGACGGTTGGCCTATCCATGTAAGAGAACGTATCACGAGGTGAATCTAGGTTTCTTGATGAATCTGATCATGTCCCTACCCCTCTTGTTTCATCAACTTCCTCATCCGTAGATGAGCATGATTTTGTCTATATCCCTGTCGACTATGCTATTAGCCTTGGTAAGGGGTTGGGTACATTAGAAAATCACCTGGAAGGTAACCCAAAGATGGTTAGGGCTGCTAAGGTGATTAGTGAAATAAGATACATGGTGGAAAAGGATTGGATCGGTGTAGAACTCTTAGCTAGTCTTGTTGGTTTGGATGAAGCATGTGCCCCTTCAAGCTTTGGTCACTTGATACGAGGTGTCGTCTTCAAGGAATGTGAGAGATAGCTAGAGGTGTCGATGCCTCCTACATCCATGTATATGGTTGACATGGTTCCTTCGGTCAACATACCCTCTATGTCCAAAATTTTGGATACTGTGAAAGTAAATAGAATCCTTTAGGTTTCCACTTCACCCCTTTTCTCACCTCCGATAGTGGAGGATTTGGTGAAATGATGGGTAGAGGCTTTAGCAGCAGGAGCTTCGGAAGTGGAGGTGGCACTGGTAGAGGTGGTGTTGGTGGAAGTCATGGTGGTGGCTCTAGCTCTAGCAGTGGTTCCAACGGCATTCACACTGGTGGTGATGATAGCTCTAGTGGTGGTCACGGAGGTGGCACCGACGGAGGTCACACCGGTGGCGGCTTTGATGGAAATCATAGCGACGACCCTTGTAGTGGTTCTAGTGGCTCTTTGTCTTCTAATGACCCTATCCTGAATAACCTTCTCTAGAATATGGGGAATATGCAAAATCAGCTAGCAAACCTATCCCAAGACTCATCCCAACCTATCTTTCAACCCTTCATCTGGCACAACCCGCTCTCGGTTGCAATTCTAAAAACTCTTTTCTCACAAGGGATGGAGGTTCCAAAGTTTGAGAAATTTGACAATAAAGGGGACCTGCAAACACACGTGTCCACCTTTAACGCCCTGTGCACATATTTATTCCATCATGATGCATTGATTGCTAAACTATTTCTCTAATCCCTCAAAGATACAACACTAGATTGGTACAATTCTTTTCCCAGTAATTCCATCTTCACATTCGATCAGCTTGTGAACCAGTTCTTACGATAGTTCCAAGCCAATATCAGCCTGAAGATGACCTTCTCAGACCTTGTTCAGTGCAAACAAGGGGACAATGAAAATGTTAAAAAATTTATAGCACAATACCAAGCACTCCTCTCAAAAATATCGTATCCGTTGCCTGACTCTAATCTACAGAAGGTCTTGATAGGGAATCTACAAAGAAATTGGCAAGAGAAATTCACCCTCATGAAGTATCCCTCTTTCGCACATCTATGTGTAACTCTACGAGAATATCAACAAATGATGGTTCAGTCCAGGGGCCTTCCATCGTACTCCCGTTCTAAAGGGAGGTCTATCGTATTGATCTTTGGAAAGGGTAAAGTTTTTGCGAATGTAGTAGTCAGTGTAAAAAACAACGGCCTCAGACGTGACCGAAATTTTATGAAACTATCAAAATCTTATTCTTCCATCTTGCAAAAGCTGGTGAAGGATAAGATCTTTATCTTTCCCACCCCTAAAATAGTTAGGGAACCATACCCCAGCTAGTATGAAGAAAACACATACTGTCAATACCATCAATTCAATGGGCACGATACCAAATGCTGCATGCACCTGCGTCATGAGATACAGGACTGCATCGAGAATGGTACTATCCACCTTGATGGGAGTAAACACAACACAAACAAATTAGTGGCAAAGGCTAAAAGTGACTTGCAAATATACACAGACCTATTTCCGTCACACTCTACCAACATGATTATCGATTCATCGAATTTAGGCTTTGCCCCAAGGCATACGCCAACATGGTCACTATTACCCCTTCCCCTCATCTTGCAACCGGCTCACCGGATGTAACATTTACCTCGTAGGATGTTCCAGCAAACAAAAAACATTATCCATTATATATTCTCCCTCGCCTCAATGGTAATATTATGATAGGGGTCCTAGTCAACCCTACGAGTAGAGTGAATGTTGTAATGGAGGAGACATTACTCTTGAATTCCCTACAAAGGGAAGAATACAAAAAAAACAAAATCCATCATCTGTACACATCATGGACTTTCTCTTAAACCTTATGGATTGATAACATTGTTTGTCCTCATTGGACCTAGGAGCGTATACATGGTCTTCAATGTTCTTCTTGAGTTAAACATATTTAGAGTGAAGCTAGGCATACCTTGGCTAGCTTCCATGAATAGTATCCCTTATGTAATTCATAAATTCCTTAAGTTTTCCCATGAAGGTGTCATGCATGTGGCACATGACATTGGATATTAGCTTGTGGTATCCCGTGGGGGATATTCATTGGATCACTTTTGGCCCACTCTTGTCGGTCCACACCCACAGAGAATAGATCTACTTTACAAGAACTATGTGAAGTACAATACTGGAGGTAAGGGACAACCAAATTTGACCCTTCCTATAGTTGAGCAGCCAATTGCCTCCTCCTCCCGAAAGGGAAAGGAGAAGCTCGCTCTCTCTCAGGCTGGCCCATCTACTCCTCTCCCTTGGGAAGAATATTAGATGAACAAGCTTGGCCTTTACCCACTAAGTCTGATGATGCCTCCTTGGCAAAATCCCAAGATTAGGATATCAGACCTCCCTAACGGGTCTCCAGGACCCTAGTATTATTTGTACAACAAAAAGAAAGGCTCGTGGAGAGAGTTCGCCCCTCGAACTATTCCCTTGAGTAGAAAAGGGTCCACCTCTAATGTGGTAGAGTCAACTCCTCCTACCATTTAGGAACCTACCCCTTTTGCTCCCATCCAAGAGTCAACCCTTCCATCAGAGACATCCATAGAGGAAATTCCTATGGTTGAGCAGGATCCTTCTGTCCCTTCACAAGTTTCGGCTTTTGGTTTGAAGAGTCATAGGAACCACCTTGTGCATGAGCATAAGTGTTGGTGAAAGGCTCTCCTAGCCGAGTAAGCCTCCTTATAGAAGAAATAGGAAGATAAGATTGCATCTCCTACTATTATTTCCTTTCTTCCCCCTTCTGTCCTTGTTCAACCTAGTTTTGAATCTCTTCCAACTCCTGCTACGAGCGCACCCACTCCTAGAAGGGTGCAAGTGTTCATCGCTCCTTCGATGGAGCCACCCTTGTTGACTTTCGTTCTAGATGTCTCACCCTTCTTGAAGCCCATGGAAATGATGAACACTTTGGTTGTGTCCACTACAGTTCTCTCCTCTTCTCCTTCCACCCATCTTGCTTCATTTGTGGGGAGTTCACCTCCTCTGCTAAAGAAGAAGGTAGAGAGTGGCCCCTCTAGCAATGGAGGACATAAGAAGATCCCACCTCCTCTGAAAGGTGGCTCTGAGTGGAATTTTTGCATCCTATTGATGGAACTAGCTCCGGCTTCCCCCGAGCTTGTCACTGCTCTCGAGTCACTCGGTGAGCCTAGCGGTGAACCTCGGGTGTGAACACCACTGTCTACTAAGTTGAAAAATGGCACTCCTGTTAAGTTCATGTTTAACTCGGTAGATGAAGTTCCAACCGTGTCAATGATCTTCGCTAGGACATTGACCTTGGACCCACAAGAGTTGAGCAAAGGAGACCTTACAGGTCCCTCTGCCTTGGCCCTTGTTGTGGGAGGATCAAAAGCTACTCCCCTCAACATTACACCATTGCAGGCTTGTCATCCTTCCCCTTCGATGATCTAGAGTGGGAAGCTGACAACCTCCTAGTTGACCAATGTTAGGGGAGGACCCTCTTCTTGATCTTTAGAGTAGATGTGTGTATGTTGTTATTTTTTCCCCCGTAAATGTGCTATATGTGCTTGAATGACCCTCGTCACCCCTGTTGGTGCATGGATATAGGCGTGGTGTGTATGTTGTAAACCTTCCTCTATATGTGTCTCTATTCTTCCATGTTTGTGATTGAATTTTGATAAATTGGGGATGATGCAAAGCATCGGGAGCAATTAGGCCTCCTCCCATGTTGACCCAATTTCTTTTATTTTTACTTTGTCTTTCGTGCATTCCTCATATGGCCTAATATAGTAGGGGATTGATGATAGTTCATTTATCTACTATTATTATATCTATATGTATTTATGAGCAGCTCTGACCCCAAAATACTAGGCTACCCCTGTGCTCTTTGTTTGCATTTCCTTTTCCTTTGCTTGCTCTTTATCTTTTTCTCTTCTTTTCTTGAGTTGTCCCTTCCATGTGTGACAACGTTACTTCTACATCACTTGGTCTTTAGAAAATGAATTCATTGGTGAATGAATATTTTCTCCAAGATCCTTCATACACTCCTTTAGATCTGTATTCTCGACTTGAAACCCTAATGGGGCATGTTTCCTTCATCATGGGTTCATAAAGAAAGGACATGGAAACTCCCCTCCGAAGCAAGAATAGTCTTAGTATTCTCCTCGCATGAGCACACCTCCTTCCTTTCGAATTCCTTGATGAAGTGAACATCTTTCAAAAGGATTCCTTAATGACGAATCGATTCAAGAAGAAAATATCAAGCTTTTGAACAGTGTGTCCCTTGAGTGGACCCCTTCCTTTTCATGTTGGGGAACCCTTCAAAATATTTCAATAAGTTCTATGGTGTCTAGCCCGAGGGTAGGTCGACTAGACCTTCCTCACTTCTTCATGTCCATCTTGGGAGCAGCTCGACTAAACTAGTCTCACATCTTCGCACCTAGTCTGGGGACAGCCCGACTAGACCTACTTTACATCCTTGTGTCTAGCTTGGGGGAAACCTGACAAGACCTTACATTTCAAACAACGCATCCCTTGAGTGGACCCTCCTTCCTTTTGAAGGGTTCCTGACGGACCTCTTTCAAAGCCTTACAACCTAGCGATGGTCTATGTGACTATCCAACCACTCACCTGCACGATTGCTCCTTGATGTGTTCTATCAATGGGTAAACACGTCGCCACCTCTGACTTTGTGAAGTCCCCTTTTACTTAGTCTCCCTCATGTGAGAATTCTTGGGGGATACCTTCCTTACAGGTTTGTGGGTCTATAAGGTGCTTTCCTAGTCTCCTTCATGTGAGAGTTCTTGAAGAATACCACCCTTGCAGAACCGTAAGACTGTAAGGTATTTTCATGCTTCAACTTTGTAGTTCTGTGGAACTATGAAGTGCTTTCCTGCACTTCTGAGTTTTCCAAACCATTCTCTTCTTCCTTGTCAATTCAGGTATACACTTCTTACTCAACTAATTTCTTACTACTCTACTTTACCGAAGCACTCATTAGTACTCATGCTTGCTAAAGTGGGGGCAAAATGTATCAACATGAATTTGCACCCCTAACGCAAATCTCATTTTGACCCTTAACACTTAAAAAAATCAAAGGCAGAGGCTTAATTCCACTTAAGCCCATTGCTTGCATCCACTTGGTGTTTGTTTTGCATGTTAGTGGGGGCGTTTTTGTCAAAGACGCCTGCACAATGTGTAGACATTTGTGCGGCGTGCTTACATCCCTGGTAGATTCTTGTGGCTGGAGACTGCAGGGACGTTACACTTTCGATTGGAATTCAAAGTGTAACACCCTCTTCGGTTGGCTGACCCGAATATGGATGTTTTTCATCCATCTCTTCATAATCTTCACTCTTCCATCCTTAGATTTTTCCAAGCAGAAGTTTAAGAGAAGTTTGCAAGATCATTTGAGCTTTTTCTCCACCATTTACATCCATTTCCAAGCTTTGTAGCAACATTCTTCACTCTATTGCAGCAACTCCATACTCCATCACTCCAACAAGGCGAGCACAGGACAAACATCATGGCAATAGAGGATTGAGTCCCTCTCATTCACTCCCCCACGATCCTTGAGTGCTTTGGACAGAGGTGGTAAAGCTCCTACAACCTCTCCTTTTTCTTTTGATTGGGTAAGCACGTACTGCTTGCAGTGTTTCGTGTTTACGTAGCTTGTAGTTCATTTCCTTTATCATTTATTTCTACTATTCCAAACTTGGTTGTCCATGGAGGTTGAAACACCAAGATGAGGGTCTGATTGAGGTAGGCCCCTATACAGCCCCAACAACTTCTCCCTTCCTTGTGTACAGGTGGATAGAGCTCGAAGCAAGCTGGTGAGGAGAAAATTCTATGAGATCATATTCGTCACCTTGGTGGTAATACATTTCCTTCATCGCATTCATTTTTTCTTTTTTGTCATCTTAATCTCATTATGTCACTTTAAACATCTCTAGACTAGGCTATTAGTCTTCCTTTCCGAGTTAGAATCTTGTCTTTTCGGTTCTCTAGCCATACGAATGCCAGCACACCCTTGAGATGCCAACACTTCACACTACCATCTTGTAACTGTGCTTTCGTCCTCAGACAGAGAGCTGCCTAGGACACAAGTCTGACTCCAAAGGCCGACTTTCTTAGCCTCCTTCCAACATTCAAGATTATAGAGTGATCGAAGGATACATAGTGCTCATCATTCTCATCCTCATCATCTTAACTATCCTCTAAGCTAAGGTGGGTTAGGGAAGCCTCTTCAATCTTGGCCTTTTGTGACCTGAGGTCTTGTAATGGGTGGTCCCCCTCTCTCACAAGCCCAAAACAAAAATCCATTGTCATCAAAATCTCCATAATTAGATTCATCATTAGAAATACCAAAATCTTTTTTCACATAGTAAGCTTTATTAATCATTTTTCCTTTATTTTCCTTGTTCTTATTGTTTAGAGCTCTTTTTGAACATCTAGAAACATAATGACCTATCTCACCATAGCTAAAACATTTGAAAGGTAATTTACCTTTGTACTTACCGGTGCCCTTTTTCATCTTCCTCACAAAGCTAGCTACCAAATCATCAAGATCTTCATCACCTAAATCTTCAACCTTGAAAGCAGTCTCTACTTTTGTACATTTTTTCAGTTTTCCCATTTCAAATGTAGTTAGAGTACCAATCAAATAATCTTTGGAATAATTATCAAAATAAATAGTTTCCTCAATAATAGATACCTTTTTATTTTAACGATCTAGAAGAGATATAATAACTTTCTTCACCACTTTAGATTCTTTAAATTTTGAACCAAGGTGTCTCATATTACTTACCAATTCATCAACTCTCTATATGTAGCCTTTAATTGTTTCATCTTCAGACATATGCATCATTTCAAATCGTTCTTTCAAGTTTTGCAACATTTCTTGTTTGACCTTTGGATCTCCTTCATAAATGATTTGTAACTTATCCCAAAATTCTTTAGCAGTCTTCAAACTCATAACTTTAACTAATTTAGTATTTGAAAGACTATTCAAAATAATAAATCTTGCCTTAGCATTGATCTCATGTGCCTTGATTTCTGCACTTGTACTTGGAACATTTGAAGGTGGAGTATATGTATTTTGATAAGCCTTCTCAATCTCATAACCCTAAGTAGACAAATATCCTTCCATATTTGTCTTCCAAAATGCATAATCTAAGTCATCGAATCTAGGATATTCCAAAGGAATCTTGTTTTCCATCCTGGATCTACCTCAAGCGGTTAAGCTCTTCTTCAAGGAACCTTGCTCTAATACCAATTTTTGAAATGAACAAGACAACTGAGAGGGGGGTGAATCATTTGTAGAAAATTGAACCTTCAAAACCCTCAATAGTAATTAGATCCACAAGCATTCATTAAATCCTTATTCTATTAGATTGATTAAACATGAAATGTAAATAATAGAAACTAAAATCACAACACTATGCACAAAAGAAAACCAAATTTACATGGAAAACCCAATGAGGGAAAAACCATGGTGAGGATTATCTCACAATATAAGTAATAGAAAAACCAGTACAAGAGGGCTCATTTCCAGAATAGGACACTCTATCTAGAAGGCTCATAGTCAGGGCTCACTACCACAAAAAGAATATACGAAGATAGAAGAAGAATATTACATAGAGAAAACACTTCTCAATGCAACAAGGAGTCCACCACAATTGCTCGCACACTTTCACTATCTCACATGAAATATTTCAAATGCATTCATCTCACTTCCTTTAGGAACCATAGCATGAAGCTCACACTGCTCTACTCAATTTCAAATCACACACATTACTCACATCAATCTCACATGTATCTTTCTTCTTACTATTTTGTTCACACCTCTTGCATCTATACCATACATATTTATATCAAGCTCTACCTTAAAAACTTTCTCCAATATTGGCCACTAGCCATTACACATACAAATTCAAAATAGGTCAACACCTAAACATTCCCGTGGTGGAAAGGAACAAAAGGCAGCCTACATAAATCCTTAATTAGGACCCGAATAGATCCCAACACACTTCAAAATTCTTCCACAAGCTTCACATGGAGTGTTAAACACAAGGTCGGCCAACACCCATGCAAAACACCATAATCATTAAGTACATGCTTCCACAAGCCTCACATGGAGTGTTAAACACAAGGTTGACCAACACCTGTGCAAAACACCATAATCATTAAGTACATGCTTCCTTAAATCAATCGAAAAGTTCTAGACAACATAATTAACTTAAACACAATCTATAATAAACTATAAACTAATTAATATTCATGAAACACTTCATCCAAGCTCACATCAACAAATAGTTCAATTCAGAACAACTATTAACCCTTATTTGCATACTAATAAATTAAATTAACACTATATTGCACAAAATCAAGTAAAAATTTGAATACATAAAAATAAAGGCATTATAAGAAACTTCTCAAATCTACACAACTTGAAGATAAACAATAGAGAAACGCGAAGAAAATACATTTCTCCCAGACCATAGAAAGCATCACTAAACAACTAATTCACACACTGGTGAAAATATCTCGCACTATACAATGATCCAAAAGCCCAAATTTTGAATATAGGAACCTCTATCAACCTTGAATAACCTGTAAGATCCACATAGGTATAGCATCAACATTGAAAGAATATGAAGCACAATACCAAAGAACACTATGAACACTTACACAACATAGTTTACTTTGTTTATTAATTTTTCTCAAAAGCACTTAGAAACCAAGTATCAGAGACATCATCTCAACTCATTACTTCATTCCAACTCACCTTCAAACTTTGCAACAAAAATAACAGCTCCATTTACTCACAATACTTCCTCAAGGTCTCAAATACACATGCACAACTTGTTTTTGTCTTTTTCATAATTTTCTCAATATCCTCAACATCTTCATCCCATAGTTGACATCAATGACAACAAAAACCAATATATTTCTGTTGACATCAATGACAACACCATCATACTTGCAATAAAGTTGTTTTTTGAAGTTATGTTTTTGTTGAGGTCAACTAAGCTATATTGATGGTGTATACCATAAGTTCAAGATTTTGTGGAGCTTATGGAGTGTTTGAAGGTGTTGTATGGGTCATGCTGACTCATCTAAAATAGATGAAAATAATGATTTATCATTCTTGTGTACTACCAATGGATGTGAAGATTTACATACTACAAGTTACATGTCTTTTGGTTATGGCTAACATAATTTATATTTGCAAAGTGTGTGGACGATGTTCATAGAAGATCAAAGGTGTAAAGATTGTTTAGGAAAAGGTTAAGAATGTGTTGGGATCCACAAGGAATATTAATCTTCCTAGTGTTGTGTGTAGTCTTTTGGGTCTTTCCCTCTACACATTTCATGTTGATTTTTTAATCCTTGGCCAACTTGGAGATGCAATATTTTTGTTGTTATAAGACAACATGAGATGTAATAAATGTAATATCATGTATAAATTGTAAACCTAGTTGGTCTAGGGTGATGTATGAATGTGATGCATTATGAAAATTGTGTAAGTGACTGAAAGAGAAAGAGTAGAGGCGATAGATCATGTCTGGTTTCATCTTGACCATATCTTTGTGATAGAAGGAAAGTTAAGAAGTGTGCTTAATTGATTGCTATAGGAAGTGAGCCAAAGGCAAGAATTCTTGATTACTGAAAGCAGTAAGCCAATAAGAAACTAAGAAGGCATTTGAAGAGGTGATAGATCATAATTGCAATCATCAAAAGAGAAGTGGTGTAGCAGAATTGTAATGATCAAAATGAGTGAGATTAATTGTCCATTTTAGATAGTGGGAGGACTATCATTCTGTAATCTTTCTTGAGTGTGTGCTCAGATCAAGTATTTGTAGCTTCCTTAGGTTTTATCCCTAAAACAAAGTTATATAATCAGGGAGTTCTAAATTCCTTGGGAGTGACCCTAAAACTATAATCAAGGAGTTGTAACTTCCTTGGGTTGCAGCCCTAAAATAAATTTATAAATGGTGTTCATCTTGTGAGGCTAAATTAGGATAGTAGCTCCTAGAATATTTTCTCATTGTGGTTTTACACATATATCTGATGTTGTATTTTGTTGTGCATTGGTTTCATCTTTCATGTTCCTGCTTATGTGATACATTTTAAAGTGTTTGACTGTTCTAGAGGGTTTGAGATTTGATAGAATAATGATTTACCCCCCCTTGGTATTCTGGTGTGTTCAATAATTGGTATTAGATCCAAGTTCCTTAGAAGAAGTCTAAAAACTTGAGGAAGATCTAGGATCGCACAAGAAGGATCTCACAAGGTGCCTAGGTTTCATGGAATTTTTTTTTTTTTGGCGATTCATGATAGAAACCTATATGACCTCATTAGTTTTTATTGTTTGGAAATCAGCCAAGGATGGTTATATTGTTCCCGGTACTACTCCAACTGATTTGACAAAGATTAGGGCCTATGAGAACAATGGAAAAGATAAGAATCCTATCTTAAGTGGGTTAGCTGATTGTGATCTTGTAAAAGAAATGAACTAGAAGTTAGAAAAGGAGGTCTGGGATAAGCTCAATGGCATCTATGAAGGAGACATCAAAGTAAAAAAATCAAATTTGTAGATCTAGATATATAGGCAAGTTTGAGAACTTGAAAACGTCAGAGGATGAAGATATTATAGGATATTTGCTTCAGGTAGATGAAGTGGTCAATGCAATATGAGGACTTGGTGAAGATCTGGAAGAATCTGTGGTGGTTAAAAAGGTACTGATATCTCTTCTTAAAGCTTATAGTCCTAAAGTATATTCTATTGAGGAAGCCAGAGTTTTAGATAAACTTTCAATGGATCAATTATATGGTGCCCTCACTGCATTTGAAATGAGAGAGTTTGGAAAAGAAGATCCAAAGCTAGTAAGAATATGTATGAAGCATCTAATTAGAGTAGTGACACTGATGAAGAAGAATATTTTTTCTTAAGGAAGTTAAAGAGGGGTATAGGAAAGTAAAAAGGTAAGCTACCTTTCAAAAATTTTAAGTGTGGAGAGGTTGGTCTTCTAAATATCCCCTAAAAGAATCTAAAAAGAGAAATAAATATTCAAGAAGAAATAAGTTTAAAAAGAATATCTAATCCAAGGTAGATTCCTTCTCTTCAAAGAATGAGGATGAAATCATGTTCTTGGTTGCTAAGAAGACTAAAGATAAAACTAAATATTTAAGTGTTGTATGTATTGATTTTCATGCAAAAGATGAGGCAAACTCCTGGATGATTGATAGTGGTTGTTACAACCAAGTGAAAGGGGATAGGATCAAGCTTATCAAGCTTGTGAAGTGGAATGGAGGCATAGTTAAGCTTGGAGATGATACTTTAGTACAAATTTGTGGAAAAGGTACAATAAGTACTAATGGAAAGCACAAGATAGAAGATGTTTTTTATTTTAAAGATCTCAGGCACAATCTTCTTAGTTTGAGTCAAATGTGTAGAAATGGATACAATCTCATATTCAATTAAAGAGGATGTGAAATCCAAAAAGGAAGGTCTAGAAAATTGGTGACAGAAGGATCTAGGACTAATGGTGACATATACAGTCTAAGGGATTTCAATGGGAGTTGTCTTCTAGGACATGAAAGTGAATGTTGGCTTTGGAATAGGATAATAGGACACATCAAATTTGATAATCTTGTGAAAATTAGCTCATCACATGCGTTAAGAAATATTCCTAAGATAATGAATCTTGCAAGTATTGTGTGCAAGGAATGCTAGTTTGGAAAGAAGACAAGGATAAGTTTCAATTCTAAAGAGTAATCTTCCTCAAGACCATTGGAGTTGATTCATATTGATTTGTGTGAACCTACTAGAACAAAAAGTCTAAAAGGAGAAAGGTATTTCATGTTTTAGATTGATGATTTCTCTAGGATGACATGAGCTACTTTCTTGAAAGATAAATCTAATTCTTTTAGTAGATTCAATATTTTCAAATCAATGCTTGAGAAATAAATGAATGCTAAAATCAAGTGTTTAAGGTCAGACAAAGGAGGTGAGTTCATGTCAAATGAGTAATGATTTTTGTAAATAACATGGAAAAAGGAGGCATCTATCTATTTCTAGAACTCATCAATAGAATGGGGTAGTGGAAAGAAATAATAGTACTATTCAAGAGATGAAAAGGACCATGTTCATGGAAGAAAATCTTCCTAATGTTTATTGGAAAGAAGAAGTTCATACAATAGTTTATATTCTCAATAGAGGTTTATTAAGGCTTAACAACACTGAGACCCCATATGAGTTATGGTATGGAAGACTGGAAAATCTCAAGTATTTTAGAGTCTTTGGAAGAAAATGCTATATTAGAAGAGATGAAGATACTTTGGGGAAGTTTGATTCAAGAGCTAATGAAGGTATTTTTCTGGGATATTAATCTTAGAGTAAAGCATACATGTGCTATAATAAAAGAATAGGAAAGATAGTTCAAAGCACAAATGTTAAGGTTGATGAAGATTTACATTAGAATATGTATGAAATTGAGGACTATGGATCTGATGCACCTCCCTGCTCATAATAAGAAGAGGTTGAAGAAAAAGAAGAAATAGTAGAAAAGAATAGTAAGATTCTTGCCAAGTATGTTCAAAGGAATCATTCAAAAGATTAGATTATTGGAGACAAGAATGAAGGTGTGTTGACCAGGAGAAGGCTTGCAAGAACAAATGAACAAGTAATTTTTTACTTATTATCAAAGATAGAACCAAAAACATTTGTTGATGCTAGCAAGGATGAAGGATGGATACAAGCAATGGAAGAAGAACTTAATCAAATTGAGAAGAATCAAACTTGGGAACTGGTTCCAAGGCCTGCCGACAAAAATGTGATAGCAAAAAAGTGGGTATTTAGGAAAGAGTTAAATGAAGTTGGAGAAGTTGTAAGAGAAAAAGAAAGACTGATATGTAAAGGCTATTCACAGGTAGAAGGAATTGATTTTGAGGAGACTTTTACTTTGGTAGAAATAATGGAAGTAATCCAAATGTTTCTTGATTCTTCAACCCATAAGGATTTCAAGGTATTTCAAATGGATGTCAAATCAGTCTTCCTAAATGGAGATTTGCAAGAAAAAAATAGTATAGAGAAGCTTTATGGATTTTGGTTATCAGAAGAACCAAATATGGTGTGTAGACTCAAAAAGGCATTGTATGGTCTCAACAAATCTCCTAGGGATTGGTATGCAAGGTTGGACAAATAATTTCTTCAACATGGTTTCAAGAAAGGTACCACAAATAGTAATCTCTACTTCAAGATTGAGAATGACATAATTTTGATAGTTGTTGTATATGTTGATGATATAATCTTTGGTGGAAATGATGAAATGTACAAAAAAATTGCTGAAGAAATGTAGAAGGAATTTGAAATGGCAATGATAGGTGAATTATCCTCCATTCTTGGTCTTCAATTTGCTCAGCTAAATAATGGTATCTTTATTTTTCAAGAAAATTATGTCAATGAGATGATGAAGAAGTTTGGTATGGAAAATTGCAAGATGGTGAGTAATTCTATGGTATTGTGTTGTCATTTGACCAAAGATGATGAGTCTCCCCTGGTTGATCATACTCTATATAGATCTATTTTTGGAAGCTTGTTGTACTTGATTGCTTCAAGACCTGATAGTATGCATGTGATATATTTGGTTGCAACATTTCAAGCTAATCCTAAATAAACTCATGTGAAAATAGTCAAGAGAATATTCAGATATTTGAAGAGCACTCCAGATTATGGATTATGGTACATCCAAAAGGTAATGAATTTGATTTGAATGCGTACACTAATGTTGATTGGGATGGTTTTGTTGATGATAGAAGGAGTACTGATTGTGGTGCTTTATTTTTAGGAAATAGGTTGGTTTCATGGCATAGTAAGAAGCAAGATTCATTATCTTTGTCAATAGAAAAAGTAGAGTATATTGCTACAACATCTTGTACTCAAGTGTTATGGATGAAGAAAACATTGAAGGATATCTAGATAAAGTATGATGAGACCATTCCTATTCTATGTGATACTACAAGTTCTATCAATATTTCAAAGAATCTAGTGATGCATTCTAGAATCAAGCACATATCAATTAGGTATCACTTTCTGAGAGAGAAGGTTGCATATAAAGAAGTAAAGTTGGAATATGTATCTATAAAGGATCAAGTTGTAGACATTTTCACAAAGGCACCTGCAAAGGATACATTTGAATATCTCAAGAAAAAGTTAGGGGTAATTTCCCCTCCTTCTTGCTAGATGCATAGTTTGTGCATCTATCCAGGGGATTAATATAGGTCATATCCTTATTCCTAGACTGATAGGGTGCTACCTCTCAATGGGAGAATGTAGTGGTTGTTGCTTCAAGAAGGAGAGATTGTTAAAAGGGCAGTCCTTTTGACCTTTGTCCTTTATTTGAAAGGGGGGGAGATTGAAGGGGACATATTGTGCACCAAGTGGTGTGAGGATGGTTTTTATATCAATTATAAAGGGGGAGATTTTTACAATTTGGTTGTCATTGATGCCAAAATTTCATTGGAGTATGTTGTAGTCTGGCTATTTAGCTGCTAGAGTCTTTGAGAAATGCTCCTCATTTCTCTACTAATGATTTTTTGCTTATGTGGTTTGGAGGTTAGCTTGAGGTTATGTCAAGGCATGTTTGATCCAAGTTTCAAATCATTTGAGTTATCAGAAAGGTTCTTTTGATAGTGATAGACATAAGTCTATGCTAACTATGTGAGGATGTTCTCAGAGCTGTAAAGGTTGGCTTTTAATTTCTTGAAGATTTGGTCTTGTGGTTTAGATGTTAAGTTCATGGAGATGTGAAGTTATTATATCTAAAGTTTCATGTCAATATACCTTCCATCCAAGTGAAATTTTGAAGTTATAGTGTGCAGGATTGTGTTGTTCGGTGATTGGTTTTAATGTATGTCTACTTGCACCAAAAGAAGGTTGTGAATTCTAGTTTTATAAGTTTGTGTGGACACTCCACATGTCTCATAGTGTCTCTATTTTTAAGCAAATGATATTTATTGGTTCCAATACTGCATAGATGTTTCAAGTCATTTTGTGAAGCTATGTTTTTGTTGAGGCCGACTAAGCTATATTAATGGTGTGTGCCAAAAGTTTAAGATTACATGGATCTTATGGAGTGTTTGAAGGTTTTGTATGGGTCATGTCGACTCATCTAAAAGAGATGAAAATAATGATTTATCATTCTTATCTACTACCAATGGATGTGAAATTCGACATACTACAAGTTACGTGTCTTCTGGTTATGGCTAACCTAATTTATATTTGCAAAGCATGTGGATGATGTTCATAGAATACCGAAGGTGTGAAGATTTTTAAGGACTAGGTTAAACATGTGTTGGGAATTACAAGGAATATTCCTCTTCCTAGTTTTGTGTGTAGTCTTTTGGGTCTTGTCCTCTACACATTTTGAATGTTAATTATTTTATCCTTGGTTGACTTGGAGATGCAATATTTTTGTTGTTATAGGCCGATATGAGATGTAATCAATATAATATTATGCATAAATTATAAACCTAGTTGATCTAGGGTGATGTATAAGTTTGATGCATTATGAAAATTGTGTAAGTGATTGAAAGAGAAAGAGCAGAAGTGGTAGATCTTGTCTAGTTTCATCTTGATCATAACTCTGTGATAGAAGGAAAGTGAAGAAGTGTGCTTAATTTTTTGCTAGAGGTAGTCAAAGGAAAGAATTCTTGATTGTTGAAAGTAGTGAGCTAGTAACTAGCTAAGAAGACATTTTGAAGAAGTGATAGAGAATAATTGTAATCATCAAAAGAGAAGTGATGAAGTAGAATTATAATCATGAAAAGGATTGAGCTTAATTGTAAATTTTAGATAGTGGGAAGACTGTCATTCTATAATCTTTCCTAAGTGTGTTCTTAAATCAAGGAGTTGTAGCTTCCTTGGGTTTAGCCCTAAAATAAAGTTATAAATGTTATTCATCTTGTGAGGATTGATTAGGACAATAGCTCCTAGCATCTTTTATCACCGTGGTTTTTCCTTGTGGGTTTTTCCACATATATTTGGTGTTGTGTTGTGTTATGCATTGTTTTCATCTTTCATGTTCCTACTTATGCAGTTGAGTTTAAAGTGTCTGAATGTTCCAAAGGGTTTGAGATTTGATAGAATATTGATTCACCCCTCTCAATATTTTGGTGTGTACAACATGATTTTGGTCAAATATTGATGAAAGCTATAGTTATTGGGATGGTTTGAGATTTTATGATTGGAATATGGGATATGAAAACTAATTTTTCTTTTGCATTTGGTTATTCTAAAAAATGTAGAGTAATCCTTATTTTGGTATAGAAATGAGACACTATGTACCAAGGTATGAAGAACCAAGGTGGTTTCATACCTATTGCATGGAATTTTACTTTGCAAATAAATAGGAGTTTCCTTGTTCACACTTGACATATGGAGAACCTTGTTTGATCATATGATAAAATGAAGCTCAAAGAAAGTGAGGCCTACACACAATAGGTATAAATAACTTCATATGCAAAGGTCATTTTTATTGCCTAAAACTATCTTGACACACATAAGGAAAGTATTCACCATGGTATTATTACACAAACATCTAAAAAACATAGCAAATGAAAGAAATGACCACGCCCCATTTCGTACACCTCTAGAAACACCAAGATATTGAAGATCAAGGTGCCTTTGAGTAATCAATGGAATGAGATAAAAGATAAATCAAAATAAAAGGCCGACTAATAAAATATATCAAATCCATCATATCTCTTTGTAGAGAGATTAATTGTTGATATGTGATTGTTCCTATTGTAGGAAAAATATACGTGTCAAGGCAAATATGTTGAATGTTGAATTAGATTATTTAGACAATTTTTATGTAGGTAGTAGGTTTGTTTCGACAATTATCGATGCTTGCAATTTTTTCGTGAATGTTTTAAGTTTTGATAATTGCCATATTTTATTTTGCATGCCTTGTCAAAGATGATTGTGATGGTAGGTTTGTTATGGGTGATTATTTTAATGTGGATGGGTGAGTTGTGTTGATTCTTTTGTTGGAGGTTTTTTGAATTTTTGAGGGTTGTTTTGAACTTTTTGAGTATTTGAATTTTTTTTGGATTTTTTAGAATATTTATTAGTTTTGGATTTTGAATATTTGAGGTCATTTTTGGGTTTTTTAATTATTTGGATGTTTTTTTTATTTTGACTATATGGATGTTTTTAGAATTTTTTTGTGGCTATATGGATGTTTTTGGATTTTTGAATATTTGGATGCTTTTGGATTTTCAAATATTTTGATGTCTTTTTGGATTTCTAGATTTAAGGTAATGAACGAGGATCTAATCCAACACTAGGTTTAGGAAAATTTCCTCAATTAGATGTAGGATAATTTTATTATGGATTAGATGAGGTGACCCTAGGGTGATACTAGGTTCAATATGGGTAATGCTAGATTCGAGTAAATTACCAAGCCATGCTAGGGCTTAGGTGAAAATATGGTAGATGAATGGATGAATATGGATGAAATATTGGATTTATTATAGATGGAATGGAAAATAATTTCAATAGATGGCAGATGGAGTTCATTACACGGCACATTTTTGCTAGGTTTTTACCAAGGTACTTGTCTAAAGTGCCACCAAAGTAGTTTTCATTAGAGGATGATTTTTATCTTTACTTTTTTTTCCTTTTTATTCAATTTTTTTTTAGATTTTTGATGGGATACCCTGATGAGTTTAAGCATGGAACCACTCAATATGACTACTATTTATGGGCTCCTTTAAGGGATCACTTTCAGGTGTAACTAATTGATAAGCTATTGAGCCATAGCTTGTTATGAATACAAATGGTCCCAACCAATTCGATTCAAATTTTCCCTTGTTGTCTTGATCTAGTTGGTTCTTATGATTTTCCTTGAGGAATAGATCAACAACTTAGAATTTTATGTTCTTGACTTTGTTTTTGTAACTATGATGAAGACAATTTTAGTAATCTTGGAGATGATTAGGTGAACTGAGACATCTTTCATCTATAAATTCTAGCTCATGTAATCTAGATATTCTATATTCTTCATTGTCAACAAGATGTTCTAAGGACACCCTTAATGAAGGAAGTTTGACCTCGATAGGTAAGATTGCCTCACTTCCATAAACTAGGGAATATGGTGTAGCACTAGTAGGAATTTTTATACTAGTACTATAGGCCCCTAAGACATATTACATTGGAGGTTACAGTCACAACCAATGTCATTAACCATCTTTTTGAGGATTTTGAGGATAGTTTTATTAGACGTTTCAGCTTGGATGTTTCCCTAGGTGTAATAGGGTGTGGAAAAGTGATGTTGGCTATGAAACTGGGAGAAAAGATTTTGGACATCCTAATTTTTGAAGTGTGTTATGTTATTAGAGATGAAGACATGAGGGTCACCATATTGACAAATTAGATAGTTTAGGATAAACCTAGATATTTATGTTCTGGTAATGTAGGTGAAGGGGATAGATTCTATCCACTTCATAAAGACCTTAATGGTAGTTATGATGAATTTTTTACTGTTGGAGGATGCACTTATTTAAAATCAAGTACGTTTATACTTTCAAGCCCCTCATTCAAATAATTATTAAATTTTCTAATATTTAGGGTTTATAACTGAAATTGGGAATCTAGTAAATTGTGTGAAAAATATCTAAACCCTAGAGTTCCACAAAAACCCTAGGTAAAGATTGAATTATAACAAGGAGCCAACTAAAAGGCCAACCATCTTCATCAAAAATGACTTTTAATGAAGACCTAATTGTACAACTCCTTGGTTCATCCAAAAAGGCTATATGTTCCCATGGGGCTGGTGTTGCAAGTGGTTTAGTAGATAATGGAAGGGAATGTAGGAATGCAGATCTCCCTATAACTAGATGAAGCCTCTTCACCCACTAGTACAACAAGGTAGCTTCTAGGATCCCCATTTCAAATGTATGAATTATGACTTGAGAGAACTAATTGTCCCCAACATCTTCATGAATGTGGAATTCATTACGCATGTGGCTAAAAACTATGATGAAAATATTTGAGTTATTAGTGCTGCCAATGGTGGATTTCTAGTACAAGTTGATAAGGCTTCCATCTCTAAAGTTTTTAGCTTAAAACTAGTTACCAAAAAATTATAGAATTTGACTACTTAAGCAATAGTATCAACAGGATAGGCATAGTTACAGAGTCATGTGGTTACTAAGGCACATATTGAAGGGATGTGACAAAATATTTATCATAATTCCAACAAGTGAGGTAGATCCCTTCAATATTGACATGTTTGAAGATTATTTTATCAAGACTTATCATTCACTTTGCCAAGTCCTCAATGGATATGCCAAGACTAAAATCCTTGTGTTATTGATGTACATGGAAACTGGCATCCAAAACCCTCTAGTAAATAATGAGTTTAATTTTTCTACTTATGTATCCAATGGTTCACAAGAATTTATTGGCAAATTAAGGAAAACAATCAAGTGGTAAACTTCAGATGGTACTCCCTACTTTGTCACATGTTTTTGTATGAAGGAAAAAATGGGACCAAACATTGCAAGTCCAAATGGCAGATGATAATGGAAACTCTCTCCTTATCTATTTTTGGACTCATGTTTAGGAAATGCACTGTGAGTCTTCAAATTATGTGGTTTTTGAGAATCATTTCATAAAGAAGAGTCTTAGATTTTATGGGAGTAGAAGAAGGAATATTGCAAAAATAAATTATGGATTTCTTGAGGGCCAAGATAAGAGTGTCTGAGTTGGTGTGAAGCATAATTCAGGAGATTGTTATCTCCATTCATATTCAACAATTAGAAGAGTATATGGGTGCCCTGTGGGACCCCACATTATTCCAAGGTATGTTCCTTTGAGACTAGCATAAATAGAGATAATTTGGCAGATAAATGAACTTGACAAGAGCTACTTAAAGGGACAAAAGAAGGGCCCTTTCCTTTTTCTTTCTTTTTTATTAGACTGCAGGAATCGGGTAGCACGACCCCTTATAAACTATAGTGCGCCTAGTAAAAATTTTAATATGACTGGCAGTGCTAGCGCAACACGCCCTCCAGTACCACGAGGGTGGGGTAGACTAGACCTCGTGACCAACCTCCTGCAACAGGAAAGATTTAGCCAATCGAGCTAGGGCCCCAACCCTTTCCTTTATTATATATAGTATTTTTAGATTTCACAATGAACAAGGAGGGATTGGAGATCATTTATCCCATGTTCTAGACATACAAAATGGTCCAAAAGAGCACAAGGGAATTTGATCATGAGGGTTTTATCAACCAAGTAAGAAAAAACATTAAAAGATCCTCATTTGTCCAATGTCTCTTTGGTGAAGATGTGATTAGAAACTACCTCACTAAAAAGAAGGTAAATGAAAGAAGAATGAAATGGGTTTCTTTTAGAAATGTAGAAGATTAGAAGGCTAAGAAAATAGCCAATTATCTTGGATCATATGCAAAAATAAAATATCCTATTTCCAATATCAAAAAGGTATTGGATAATACTAGCAATTTAATTGAGAAATCCCCAATGGTTTAGAAAAGACCCTCCTACCAACAACAAGTTGATCCATCTATGTATGGATATTCTAGAAAAGGAAAGGGACTATCAATGATGTAATACCCCTCTATTTTGTCCTTTTGATCGAACAGTTTTATGCTCTTTTATGTTGTATTTTTTGTTAGTACCTTGACTATGGTACTCGGCTTTTATTTGATCGCTATCTATTAAGAGATGTGAATGTTATTTTTTGATGTGATGGTATTTTATTATGATATCATTATGGCATGTTTTGAATTAGCATAAGTGGATATTCGAATTAATGATGTATTATGCTTTGGATTAAATTATTATGTTAGATTTGTCTATATATTACATTGTATCGGTGGAGGGGACGGTATCGCATCACTCGCTTACGAGTGCCCTACGATTCTGTGATTTCCTCTTCACGATGTGTTTTAATTATGACATATATATGCATGTGGATATATTCTTTATTTGTAGGTTGACAGGTACATGACATTGACTCCACCAGGTTTTATAGGTTTGAGTGTGTCCATTGCCCAACGGTATTCGATTGGGAGATAGTAGCTAGGTTTTTCGTGCCAAGCCATCACCCTAGTCATAGCATGTCGTCGAGTCTTAGTCAGGTTGTGTTGCTTTGAACATTGTCCCTTCTCTTTGATTTTGATCATTTGCTATAAAGGAAAATAAATGCTTTTGTAGTTAAAATTGGGGATTAAAATTGATTTGGAATTATGTTAGTAATGTAATTTATTTTATTAATTAATTTAATTTAATTAATAAATAATTTAATGATGGATTAAATTAATTAAATTGATGGTGTTTTGATTAGATAAGTTATTCATTGTTAAATTTGTGGATTTAATGTTGGAAATTGAAAATTAAAGAAAAGGTTTCAAATTGCACTCTTAGGAAATTTGGATTTCAAAAATTCAAAAAATAAGAAAGATATTTGTTATTCTGTTTTTGAAAATTTATGAGGGTTGGGGCATGGATATTTTTGGAGAAATTTTCTTTATTATTTGCATTTTCTTCATAAGTTTTTTTTAAGAAGTATGAGAAATTGAAAATAGAGGAGAGGAGGAAAATTTTGTTGTTTGTGGGTTTTGGATTGAAGGTGTGGAAATTGTTGAGTTGAAGTTGGAATCAAAGCAAGAATTTGTGCACCATCTGGATCTTCTCAAATTCTTGAATACTAGGTTCATGCTTTTAAAATTTAGTATTTTTTTTTTGAAAATACATTTATATATGTTTTGTTATTGAAAATCAGATTGGAAAAATTCAAAACCTGAACTATGTTGAAAAACTTCATGTTAAATTTGATTTCAAATTTTAAACCTCTGTTCTATTTGAGTTTTCTCAAGGGAAAAATTGTGTTCTTGGCTGGAAATGATCATTTTGAATATTATTTTCTCAATTAGTTATGCAAATTTTGTTTTTAAATATATATACATATATATATATACATATATATATATATACATACATATATATATATATATATATATATATATATTATGTATTTATTATGGAAGGGTTAACATTAATTTCTTTTTGAAAAATATGTTTCCATGTCAAATTAGGATCTAATTCCATAAGGTTTTATAAAAAAAATTTGTATAAAAAAAAAAAAGAGTTTTTGTTGGGGGTCGCTGGGGGCTCACCCCCACCATGCCCCCCATGGGAGGCACTATGGGAGGGAGCCGCACCCAGTGCTCCCCATGGTCACTAGCACAGATGCCACCACTAGTGGTGGTCGGTTGTGCTAAGCACAACTGCGCCGCCACTAGTGGTGGTCGGTTGTGCTAAGCACAACTGCGCCGCCACTAGTGGTGGTCGGTTGTGCTAAGCACAACTGCGCCGCCACTAATGGGGTCGGTTGTGCTAACCACAGCCGGCCACCCCACCAAAACCATGGCCTGAGAAAAGTGTCAGCCCAGCCAGCCCTAACCCTCGTGTGTGGCCTGAGAGGAAGGCGCGCGACTCAAGGCAGCTGACCAACCTCTGCGAGGCGCGCGGCCTGAGGAGAATTTTTTAAAATTATTTTTTTAAATAAAAGAAAATAAATAAATAAATAAATTGAAATATATATATGCAATATTTAAACATTATATTTAATAATATTGAAATTATATTTTATATTATATTTTATAATATTAGAATATTAATATGTATTAATAATCAAATATATAGGGTATTTAGCATGTTAAATTTTAATATTAAAATATTTAATATTAGACTTTATAATATGAAAATATCAGTATATATTAATAATAAAGTTTTTTTTTTTTAATTGTGCATTAAATTATGATATATGTATATATTTCAAATATATATACATATATTAAATTATTGATCTAGTTTAATTGAGAAAATGAGGATATGGTATTCTTGGTCAAACTATTGATTTTATTTTAGAATAATATATCGGATGGAATAATATATTTGTTTTAAATAATATGGATATTAAGTTATGTTAAATTGTTTTGGAAATGATTATATCAAGTACAGGAAACATTTATTTATTTTAAAATGTTATTTTCTGAATGGTTGAAATAAATGTTTATTTTATAATTATTGAAAACAATTAGAGAATGTGATATTTGATTTAAATTTCATCTTTGTCTAAAAGAGACGTTATTTAATTCAGTTTTATTAATGCGATGAATTATTGAATGTTAACGAAGAAATGGATTTAGTAAATCCAAAGTAGAATTTAATTCTCATCTTCTTGCTCGTCTTGATTGTGAACTATTTCCGTTTTCGTTTAGGGGAAATTGAGTCATACAGAACAATAAGTCTTCCAGATGGGGTTTTCGTATGAGGGTTGTCGTGTCATGTAGTCAACATGTTTGTATCCCTTGGGTAGTGCATGGTACGTGTCAGTAATTTACCCAGTTTCCACGAACGGGGATGTTTTGTGCCTCCTTGGATTAGGAGTGGATTATGTGAGTTGTGCCTCCTAGTAAGGAGTGGCTTTGTTATCTTTTTACCTCTAGTGTTTGGAGAGGGTTTTCACTTACGTCACCTATTGAGAAAGGGGTGGTCAAGATATCTTGTTTGTTTTCACTTTGGTACCCTTGGTGATTGGATGGTTTTGTTTGGTAGTTGTCAAGTAGAAGAGTGGCTTATGTAGGGGCCAGAGCCCAAAGAGGTAAACTGGGTAACCTTCAAAGGTGGTTTAATCAAATGATAACTAAAACAATACTTAGAAGATTAGGTGGTACTTCTCACTAATCAAGATAGTTTTGCCTCACTCATAGACACAAGTGCTCATTTAGAAGTGGGATGAGTGGGAAGACCTAGAATGGCAAGGTCATCTATCTTGTCTTTACGAAAGGTATTTGATCTCGCATTAGTAAGTATGAGGGTCAGGGATCGGTTGAGGCCACCAAGATAGCCGGAGCCTATAAAGATCCACAGTGGGTAACTCATGACAAGCTGTGTGATGACACTCTATCTAGGACAACAGTTGGTACTTGTTCATTATGTGTATGGTTCTCTTAACATACCTGATATGTTTCATGTCTAGAATCAATGTGACCATGTTGGATTTGTACTTGTGTTGTAATTGTGATTGGTTGTGTTAGTCTGGTTCAGTTATGTGTAGCCTGTGTCTAGAGGTAGATGGTCTTGGCTATAATTCCTTGTTACTATCTCCTAGCACGGGGGGTGGGCCTTTGGGTTCCACTTGGTTGGGTGGCATGCACCTTACTCTATTGGGATTTCTTCTTGTTTGTGTTAATGAGATTTCTAGTTGGAGAGCTCATGGGATCCAATTTCATTTCATGCTTTATTCATTTTAGTTAATATTGTAATTTATTACCCCTCATTTGTTATCGAGGTGGAAAGTTGTAAATGTAACCATATTTATTAGACTTGCCTCATTCGAGGAATGAGATATGTAATCGTAATTTTTAATTATGGATAAATTGAATTGAAAAGTTATCTCTTATGCTTTGATGTAGTTTATCTTATTTGGAATGTATGTGTTTAAATTCTTAAGTAAATAAATGATATGGTTAGATTCATTTTTTTTGTTGAGGTTCTATATAGCCTATGTCTCGTAACCTTAGAGGTTGTTGGCATTAGCTAGTGATCTTGCATATTAATTGTACTTACACAAAAAAAAGTTAGTCCGTTTAAGTAGTTAATTGCAACTTCCTCTAGGGTTGCATGGAAGGGATTTAAACATGGTATCAGAGCCTAGGTTTAAACACTGGATACTCTGGGATTATGATGGAGCCATTAAGCTTTTAGTTGTGTGCCTTTCCTAATACCTTGATGTGTCTATGTAGGATTATGCCTCCTAGATGTGAAAGGGGTAGAGGGCATGGACATGGCCGTATAGGTGGTCACGATGAGAGTCAGCATGACTCTCCTCCTCGTGTATTAGTTGTTTCAAATCAGGAAGAACATTAGGCATCTCAAAATGCACCAGGGGTTGGTGATTGTCAGCAGGATCCACCAGGGATTGAGGCTGCATGTAGAGCGCTTGAGGAGGCTTTGGCACTCCTGGGTCAGAGGTAGGTAGAGGTTTAGGTTAATCCGATGGTGAGGGAAGTTCCACCCCAGTCTGAGTCACATATGAGGGACTTACTCAGGGCACATCCTCCATTGTATGAAGGATTAGGTACTAGTTTAGAGGCTGAGACTTGGCTTATAGACCTTGATAGGTGTTTTTCTATGCACCCGTATGGAAGTAACACCAAAGATCGTTACACTATCATGCAGCTGAGAGGGTTCACATCCACATGGTGGAGACTCGAGGAGCAAAATCTCCATATTGATATTCACTCAGCATCTTGGGAGATCTTCCTAGAGCAATTATTAGCTCGCTTCCTATCTAAACATTGGTGACAACGTCGAGGCGAGAATTTCCATGCCTTGCATCAAATGGCCTTATCTATTGAGCAATATGAGCGATGCTTTTATGAGCTCAAACAGTTTGCAGGATTAGGTGATGATGAGAGTGTGTTGGTGCACCATTTTGTTAGAGCCTTAAATGCTCATCTTAGTAGTGGTGTGAGGGTTTGTGAACCCAAAACCATGGAGGTAGCAGTAGAGAAAGCACATCTTGTTGAGGAGAATTTGACAATGGTACTAGGAGGTCACATGGGCGTACAGATTGGTAGTAGTTCAATAGCAGGATCTGGTGCTCGGGGAGGGCAACTTCAGGGAGGTGCACCTTCTAGGTCTCAGCAAGGACCATCGCAGAGTGGTCAGCAGCAGGATAGTGTGCTTGGAAAGTGTAAGGACTCTCAAGCGTATCAGGATGATGGTGGTTCTTCACCTAAGAGGAACCAGAACTAGTGGCGCAACAAGCGCAATCGGCAAGAGCAGCCAACCCAAAGTTCACAATTTGTGATTGATTGGGGTATTATGTAGCAATCTATTGCACCTTTAGGAGATAGAGGGTTTGTTCATAACATGGGGTGTTACTCTTGTGGCCAATAGGGCCACCTTGCTAGGAACTGTTCGCATCAGAACACTTCTAGTTTTGTTTAGGGCCCAACAGTTTCAAAGCTGATAGTAGGGGATGCAGGTAGATCTCATAGAGCTTATGCTATGGTTCATAGCTTGGGTATGAGGGAGCTGTCATGGAGACTTTTGGAGTTGGTCGACCAATGTAGGATTCTTGTCCTCAGGGGTCGAGGTTTTGATTTGTATGTAGTTTGTGTGAGGGAGTTATATCCCTACTGGTTGCAGGCTTCTAGGAGTAAGCCTAACCCTAGGGGGGAGGATGTAATACCCTTCGATTTTTTCCTTTTGATCGAACAATGTTCTGCTCTTTTATGTGGTATTTTTTGTTAGTACCTTGACTATGGTACTCGGCTTCTATTTGATCGCTATCTGTTATGCGACGTGAAGGTTATCTTTTGATGTGATGGTATTTTATTATGATGTTATCATAATGGCATGTTTTGAATTAGCATAAGTGGATATTCTAATTAATGATGTATTATGCTTTAGATTAAATTATTATGTTAGATTTGTCAATTAATTACATTGTATTGGTGGAGGGGACGGTATCGCATCACTCGCTTCCGAGCGTCCTGTGATTCCGTGATTTCCTCTTCACGATGTGTTTTAATTATGACATATCTATGCATGTGGATATATTATTTGTTCGTAGGCTGATAGGTACATGACATTGACTCCACCTAGTTTTATAGGTTTGAACGTGTCCATTGCCCAACGGTATTCGATTGGGAGATAGTAGCTAGGTTTTCCGTGCCAAGCCATCACCCTAGTCATAGCGTGTCATCGGGTCTTAGTCGGGTTGTGTTGCTTTGAACATTGTCCCTTCTCTTTGATTTTGATCATTTGCAATAAAGGAAAATAAATGCTTATGTAGTTAAAATTGGGGATTAAAATTGATTTGGAATTATGTTAGTAATGTAATTTATTTTATTAATTAATTTAATTTAATTAATAAATAATTTAATGATGGATTAAATTAATTTTATTGATTAATTAAATTGATGATGTTTTAATTAGATAAGTTATTCATTGTTAAATTTGTGGATTTAATGTTGGAAATTGAAAATTAAAGAAAAGGTTTCAAATTGCACTTTTAGGAAATTTGGAATTCAAAAATTCAAAAAATAAGAAAGATATTTGTTATTTTGTTTTTGAAAATTTATGAGGGTTGGTGCATGGATTTTTTGGAGAAATTTTCTTTATTATTTGAATTTTCTTCATAAGTTTTTTTTAAGAAGTATGAGAAATTGAAAATAGAGGAGAGGAGGAAAATTTTGTTGTTTGTGGGTTTTGGATTGAAGCTGTGGAAATTGTTGAGTTGAAGTTGGAATCAAAGCAAGAATTTGTGCACCATCTGGATCTTCTCAAATTCTTGAATACTAGGTCCATGCTTTTAAAATTTAGTTTTTTTTTTTTTTGAAAATACATTTATATATGTTTTGTTATTGAAAATCAGATTGGAAAAATTCAAAACCTAAACTATGTTGAAAAACTTCATGTTAAATTTGATTTCAAATTTTAAACCTCTTTTCTCTTTGAGTTTTCTCAAGGGAAAAATTGTGTTCTTGGCTAGAAATGATCATTTTGGATATTATTTTCTCAATTAGTTATGCAAATTTCGTTTTAAAATATATATACATATGTATATATATATAAAAATATAGATACAAATATATATATATATATATATATATATATATATATATATTATGTATTTATTATGGAAGGGTTGCTTTTAATTTTTTTTTTGAAAAAATATGTTTCCTTGTCAAATTCGTGGATCTAATTCTGCAGGGTTTTTATAAAAGTTTTTTTGTATTAAAAAAAAATTTGTTGCGGGTCATTGGGGGCTCACCCCCACCATGCCCCCATGGAAGGCGTTGTGGGAGGGAGTTGTGCCCAACACTCCCCACTCCCTCATGGCCGCTAGTGCAGCCACCACCATCAGTGGTGGTCGGTTGTGCTAAGCACAACCGCACCGCCACTGATGGGGTCGGTTGTGCTAAGCACCATCAGCCACCCCACCAAAACCACAGCCTGAGAAAAATGCCGGCCCAACCAGCCCTAACCCTCGCACGTGACCCGAGGCAACCGATCGAACTCTACGAGGCACGCGACTCAAGGATAATTTTTTTTAATTCTTTTTTGGAATAAAAGAAAATAAATAAATTGAAATATATATATATGTAATATTTAAATATTATATTTTATAATATTAGAATATTAATATGTATTAATAATAAAATATAAAGGGTATTTAGCATGCTATATTTTAATATTAAAATATTTTAAATTATATTTTATATTAGACATTATAATATGAAAATATCAGTATATATTAATAATAAAGTATATTATTATTTTTAATTGTGCATTAAATTAATATATATGTATATATTTCAAATATATATACATATATTAATTTATTGATCTAGTTTAATTGAGAAAATGAGGATATGGTATTCTTGGTCAAACTATTGATTTTATTTTAGAATAATATATCGGATGGAATAATATATTTGTTTTAAATAATATGGATATTTAGTTATGCTAAATTGTTTTCGAAATGATTATATCAAGTAGAGGAAACATTTATTTCTTTTAAAATGTTATTTTCTGAATGGTTGAAATAAATGTTTATTTTATAATTATTGAAAACAATTAGAGAATGTGATATTTGATTTAAATTTCATCTTTGTCTAAAAGAGACGTTATTTAATTCAGTTTTATTAATGCGATGAATTACTGAATGTTAATGAAGAAATGGATTTAGTAAATCCAAAGTAGAATTTAATTCTCATCTTCTTGCTCGTCTTGATTGTGAACTATTTTCGTTTTCATTTGGGGGAAATCGAGTCATAGAGAACGGTAAGTCTTCTAGATGGGGTTTTAGTATGAGGGTTGTCATGTCATGTAGTCAACCTTTTTATATCCCTTGGGTAGTGCATGGCATGTGTCAGTTATTTACCTGGTTTCCACGAATGGGGATGTTTTGTGCCTCCTTGGATTAGGAGTGGATTATGTGAGTTGTACCTCTTGGTAAGGAGTGGCTTTGTTATCTTGTTACCTCTAGTGTTTGGAAAGGGTTTTGACTTATGTTGCCTCCTGAGAAAGGGGTGGTCAGGATATCTTGTTT
The DNA here is from genome assembly GCA_007115665.2 of Sequoiadendron giganteum. NCBI lineage: Eukaryota > Viridiplantae > Streptophyta > Pinopsida > Cupressales > Cupressaceae > Sequoiadendron > Sequoiadendron giganteum. Next base: position 506,821,455 of record CM021103.1, read on the forward strand.
GTTTGCACTTTGGTACCCTTGGTGATTGGATGGTTTTTTTTGGTATGTTTTCAAGTAGAAGAGTGGCTTATGTAGGGGCCAGAGCCCAAAGAGGTAAACTGGATAACCTTCGAAGGTGGTTTAAACAAGTGATAACTAAAACAATACTTAGAAGATTAGGTGGTACTTCTCACTAATCAAGATAATTTTGCCTGACTCATAGACACAAGTGCTCATTTAGACTTGGGATGAGTGGGAAGGCCTGGAATGGCAAGGTCATCTATATTGTCTTTACGAAAGGTATTTGATCCCGCATTAGTAAGTATGAGGGTCGGGGATCAGTTGAGGCCACCAATATAGTCAGAGCCTATGAAGATCCACAGTGGGTAACTCATGATGAGTTGTGTGATGACACTATGTCTAGGACAACAATTGGTACTCGTTTATTATGTGTATGGTTCTCTTAACATACCTGATTTGTTTCATGTCTGGAAGCAATGTGACCATGTTGGAGTTGTACTTGTGTTGTACTTGTGTGGTACATGTGATTGGTTGTGTCAGTTTGGTTCAGTTATGTGTAGCCTGTGTCTAGAGGTAGATGGTCTTGGCTAGGATTCCTTGTTACTATCTCCTAGCATCGGGGGTGGGCCTTTGGGTTCCACTTGGTTGGGTGGCATGCACCTTATGCCATTGGGATTTCTTCTTGTTTGTGTTGATGAGATTTCCAGTTGGAGAGTTCATGGGATCCAGTTTCATTTCATGCTTTATTCATTTCAATTAATCTTATAATTTATTACCCCTCATTTGTTATCAAGGTGGAAAGTTGTAATTGTAACCATATTTATTAGACTTGCCTCATTCGGGGAATGAGAGATGTAATCATAATGTTTAATTATGGATAAATTGAATTGAAAATTTATCTCTTATGCTTTGATGTAGTTTATCTTATTTGGAATGTATGTGTTTAAATTCTTAAGTTAATAAATGATATGGTTAGATTCATGTTTTTTGTTGAGGTTCTATATAACCTTTGTCTCATAACCTTAGAGGTTGTTGGCATTAGGTAGTGATCTTGCATATTAGTTGTACTTAAACAAAAAAAAAATAGTCTATTTAAGTAGTTAATTGCAACTTCCTCTAGGGTTGTGTGGTGGGTTGTTACAAATGAAGGAGCCATACCCTCAAGATAAGTCATCTGCAATAGCCACACCTCCACAACAGAAACCATAAGAGAAAAGGAGGCTTGATCAATTATCCTTGGTTGATTATCCTCTAGTTGTTGATGAAGAAGCGAAGGTAGAGGTAACTAAGGAAGATGTGATTCAAGCAGTTCCTTCTCCTCCAAGGGTAAATGTAGCTAGAATACCACAAGGCCAAATGGGCATATATGTGGGAAATGGAAAGGATGAGGCAAATGACATGAGGGTCCTTGCATTGACTCAATTCATCTCTGATGATGAATTTGTTAAGTCTAAGGAATTCAAGGACTTTGTAATCATAATAAGAAGAGAAGAGTTCCATGAAAATATTAATAGAGAAAAAGGTGAATCCCATCCCTCCAAATATGAATAAGTTACATAGAAGGTGTTAAAATAAATTGAATTTGATGTCAAAAATATAACACCAATGGAGGGAAGAAGAATAGTGAGGTAAAGTGGATTGTAGCTACTAATAGAATAGTATATTGTTTTTGAAATAGCTTTAGATACCATTCAACGAAAAAATGAGGAGATATTTTCTTCTTATGAGTAGGCAAAGAAATCATACTCCATATTAGGTTTCAATCCCAAGTGGGAAACCTTGGCCATATGGGCTCTAGCTTGAAACACTAACAAGCCTCAAGTGGTAGGGATTGTACACGAAGTGAAGGGAATTATAATTGTCAAAAGAGTACCAGACACCACAACTCCCCAAGTAGCTTCATTAGTTATTCATACAACTATGTTCAATAAAGAAACTACCAGGAAATTGCAAGATTAATTTCATGAACAATTGTTCAAAGATCATGTTAAGCTCACTAAAGAATACAATAAGTTGAAAATGTATGATTCATCATCAACATCGCCACCAACTAATATTGAAATTGTAAGTGTTCCTACCTCAAGCTTTTGGGTGATCCCACAATAGTGTCTTACACTTTTTGACCAAACTTGACATTGAACTAAATTTTTTTAACTAAATCTTCACTTTCAAGCACATATAGCTGCTAAACCATGAGATATTTGAAGATGATGGAAACTAGTGATTTGTGAAATTTTGTCTATAGATTCTAAATATATTTAAAAAAAAAATTGGAATCAAATTTCATTTATTTTTCCATCTCCTTCGAAAACTATTTTTTAACAGTAAACACCATTTTGTAAGAGTGATGTGTACTTGCTAACACAACTTTTTTTCTATAAAGGATTTTTTTTAATTTTTTTTGAATTTATATTCATATCTATGATATCTAGTGCATGCAATTGGTTTCATATTGTTTTATTGATTTTTTTTTTCTTAATTAAGTTTTGAAGTCGAACCAGTTATAATTTAGAGATGGGTTTACTTGCTAACACATAACTTTTTTGTATGTATCGAAATTCAAAAAAAAATTTGGATCAAGGACATCAATATCAACTACATAGATATTTTTCAATATTTTTTTGATAATCTACTATTTCTTCACATGTGCAAAACAAAGAGTTTGTTTTTTAGTGAAAAACCTACATTCACAAATATATATATATATATATATATATATTCAAATTAAATATATTTAAAATTATAATTTTTGGGAAGCTTATAATAAGGACTACATAATTACAAAAAATAAATTTTAAATGAATCCATTTGATCCCCCAAAAGGTAAATCAAAAGTGGTATTTTATCATCATTTTGATAGGTGTAAAGGAGACTTTGTTATAGGTATGGTTTAAAACTAGCCAGGTTCTATCCAAGGGGGTTTGATCTAAGGTGGTTTGATCAAAGCCTCTTTAGTTGGAATCCTTTAAATGGAACTTTTCAAGGCTTAAATCATTATATTTTATAAAAATATGTGATTTCAACAAAAAATAGGATGTCCCAAAAAGTGTAAACCACTAGTGTGGGATCACCCTTCTCAAGCACTCTAATGATAGGAAATGAAGACTTAACTACAAACATAGATAAGTTGGAGGAGCAAGTGAAAAATGCTTAGGAGGAACAAAAAAGAAAACTAATAACATAGAGGAAGATGTAATAAAATACATGGTGTCAAAAATCCTTGGGAAATTAGAAGAATCCCATCAAGCTTACTCAAATCTTAAGGATTCTTATGCTAAAATTACACAAGATCAAGAGAATCTTAAGAGTATAATAGATAAACGTATACCTAGGATTGCTAGTCTGCAAGGTATATACAAGGAGAAATATTTGATGATGATATTTCTAATAACATTATTCCTACATGGGATGTGGCCAAATGGGTAGGAGAAATATAGGCATATATGAAAAAAATGGTGTAGCATATAAAGACTAAATTCAAGTCTTTTGAATGTGAAAGTCATCCCTAGAATCCTAGATAAAAGTAGAGAACTCAAATATCTAGACTAGTGGTAGGTAGGATTGAACACAATGGTCCCTAGCCTTGCAGCCTTAATTTGTGCTAGTGATGATGTGGACACATAATTAATTCCACTATAGGAAAGTTGGTTTCCTCATATCAAGGTTTACATACTTTTTCCAAAGAGACTAGAGCACTTTTGGATGCAAATTATCTTGAATATAATTACAATGTTGACAAAGCACTTTCATTCTCATGGCCATAAGAAAGAACTTATGTAGGATAGGATGAAAATAAATAAATAAATGTAATATGTGCATATATATCATGTCATCAAATTTCTAATGCACCATCTAGCTCAAAAAATGACATGGAATTTTAGAGCGTCTAGTTGTTCGTGGGTATTTATGTAGTTTTGGCTCTTTTATCTTTTCTGATGTTATCACCATTGTCTCCAATGGTTTTTAGAAGGTGTATTCTCAATGTGGATGGAGAAGATCAATATAATTATCATATTCCTCCTCCATTTTACCTCATCATTGCAAAGTCAGGGAATATCTCCATCAATAGTCTTTGCAATTGTTTTGTCTTTCAGTGAAGCTCTTTTTTTCTTTTACAAAGCAATTTTACTTGTTTTTTAATCCTAAAGACAAGATTGCCAAATGAAAATGTGACATATGTCCATTGCTTTAAGCTTGTTGCTTCCATGTTTTTATAAGAGGGAATTCTAAGCCATTTTCAAAGGATCTTGGATGTTTGTAAACAAAGGAAGTTATTTTTAGGTCTGTAATTATCCAATCTAGGTCTTCTAAGGAAGAAATACAAATGCAATTGTAATTTTTGTATATCAATACAAATTTAGAATATATGAATGTATTGTGAAAAATTCACAATCAATTATCGCCAAAGGTATGTGTTACTAGTCTTATGAATAAAAATTGATCAAGGATCATTTCTATTAATTGTTATTTTTATTGCAAATGAATGTTTCCTATATAGCTTCTATTCAAGTAATAGATTAAAATTGTTGTGTCTAGAATATTGAGAATTCTAATATATTCAAGGATTGTTAAGTGGAACTGGTTGTAAATTTTAAAAGAGTATCACTTATAAGGAAATGATATATGATCTTTCACAAAAAAAAAAAAAATTGTTGTTCAAAAGTTAATTGCATTTCTTTTTTACTTTGTAACCTAGATTTAAGGCATAAATCCACGTATGAATATTTATTAATAATATGTTTCAAATCAATGTCAAGCCACCAGTACAAGTATGAATAATATGTTTCAAATAAATTTCAAATTTATGTTGTAATTTATTTCTTAAATTTATTTCATGCAAAGCTAGTAAATCATTAGCTTCCAATAATCTAGACAATTACGTATGCTCTATTTGTAATTCTTGGCACATTTCATGAGAACATTTTTGTTCAAACAATATCCTGGTATAAATAAAGTATAAAACCACATGATATTACTAAGGATCACCCTCCTAGCACTACAATAGATCCATGTGATTAGCTCCCTTTTTTGCTTCCACCAACTATTTCAATGTATTTTTCTCCAATTTTTTGAAAAAATTTGATGCTATTTGTCTGGTCGACGCTATTTTTGGTGTTTATTGCACCGACCAGAACAAGCAGGCACTAAATTCAGTGCAAAGTAGCACCAAATTTTATACCAGGTTTAATGTCGAGTTCAATGCCAAGTTTAGCGCCAAATTTAGCACCTAGTCTAGTGCCAATCGTAGCGTCGAGTTTTCATTGAGTTTAGCTCCTAAGTGTAGCACTGATAATAGCACCTAATTATGTGCCTAATTTGGAGCGTATTTTAGCCCCTAGTCTATTGCTAAGTGTAGCACCCTATTTTTTGGTTGAATTCATGATTGATTGGTCCTATGTGCATATCTTAGGGATTAGAACATATTAAATAAATAATATCGACAACACTAGAACATATCAGCGGAAGGGAACACAAGGTCCCACCGATGGAGCGATACATTATATAGTAACAAAGTTCAATATGTGGTGAAAGTATATTAAGGGAACAAAAGGCTATTGGGCCAACATACAGTTTGGTTCCCCTGATGCAATGATAAAAGGCTTAAGGCATCAGAGGAAGTGACACTTATCAGTGGAAGGCTAACAAGAGTCTCCCCGATGACCCAATAAACCATGAACCATCAAGTACATGTTAAGAAAGGATATCGAAGGAACTAGGGCACATCGGGGAGACATTATTTGGCATCCTGTTGATACCCTGAAAGGAAGGAGTTCATCGATGAAGAAGGTGGTTATCGGTGAAAATGGAATCATGGTCTCACTGATGGAACAATGATGATTGTTTTTGATTGATGTGATATCTCATTTATATCATTGAGATATTCAAAATAAATGATCTTTTGATGAAAGGATTGATATAAAGTGTAGCATTTATGAGCTAGAGATGAGTAAATTATACCTCAATTTGATCACATATTTTCATTAAGACTTGAAAAGGATTCACTCAACATGGGATTAGAGTAAAGGAGGTTGGGAATTCACCATTACTACACAGCTCAGGACTAGTGAAAGTGAATCCAAGTAAGTATACAAAAACCGACTAAGAAGTTGCTTCTATAAAAACTTATAAGAAAATTGAACAATGGAAGAAAGATCAGAAATTCCAAAAATTAAGAAACAAAAACAAAGGGAAAATACTTCTAAACTAGGACTTAATTGACCAATTCTTGGGGCCAGGGCCGAGACCTAAAAGGAGTACACTGAAAAATCCTTCCATGGATAAGTTATGGGACAAGCACAAAGGTTTAGGAGATGTGTGGACACCACAACGGGGCTATGAGCTATTCATATACCATTATAGGACATAGTATAGGTTTCAACCAGTCTACAACCCATGGAGATTGAACCTAGGAAGATTAGTGGTACCCAATGTTTTTGTTAATATAGAGATGGTTAAATCTCTAGCCAACAAATATGACCCTAAAAGAAGAGCTATTCAATCACACGATGGGTCTTCCATTCTCATTATCTCCAAAGATCTCATATCTAATGTTTTTCAATTGGAATGCTCTCTAAATTTACCATTTACAATCAAAGACCTTCTAACAGAGAATCATCAAATGGACATGAGTTATAAAATATGGAAGCTACCACTGCATAGGCCCAAGGATGAAGGTAACCAGCTCAGAAGTTTTTCTAGTAATGAAAACCCTCCATTTCATGAGGATTTATTTGAAGAATATTTTCAATATACATATTATTTAGTTGGACAAGTGTTAGGAGTAGAGGTCCCACCCCTCATGTCAATTTCCCCAATGGTCCTAGCTATAGACATACAAAGAAAAGATTCTAGACCATTTGAATATGTCATTTATTTAGCTAATGCTCTAAACTAGGGGATGGGAAGGATCAAAAGCAACAATGATAGCATTCATGATTTGAAACATTACTCTTTGTTTATGCATTTTATTCTACATGAAGGACAATTTAGAAGGTTCTGGGGAGAAGAATTAAGGATAAGAGATGTAGATGAAAGTGGGAATTATAAACCTATACAAATATGGACTTCCATATGGGATATAAGATATGGTAGATCACACTATCTGTACTTTGAGGAATATTTTGTCAAGCCATTGTTGAAATTGTTGGGACATCCATGTAATTATAACTTGTCCCCTGAAATATAGAAATTCTTGAGACCAAAGGAAAAGAACCCTAGGAAAAAGGTAAATCATATATGGGGGGATTTCTATGCATTTCTTTATTACACTATGATTAGAGTCTATGGGTTTGAAGGAGCCCCACATCTATTACCAAAAATACTTCTAGACAAAATAGCCTATTTGGAAATTGTGAGGCAATTGGCTAAATCTAATGAAAAAAATCTTAAGAGATACAATAAGCAATCTATCATGCCTAGCACTTTGTGCTTTGGATATTTTACAGTAGTCACCAGTGAAGGGTATGAAGAAATTGATACAAAATTGAAAAAATACAATTTATCATTGTGTAATGAAAGAAAGAATTTTGATGTAGAGGTTTTTATTCACAAGGAAAAATTGTCACAAGGAATATCAAGGTATGAAGACCAATTCTTTGTTGATGATGTAATAATAAATTATGATGAGGCCTCAACAAAAGATAGGATTACTGCATATAACAAAGTTGTGCTTGTTGAGACCTGGAAGAAAGGAAATATACCATCCTATTCAGGGGAATTTAATGAAGTACATGATCCTCTAGAAAGAATTGAGTAGCTCATCACTCATGTGGATGATCTAATAAAAGATGTACCCCTAGATGTCTTTGAAGCACCTTGGACAACTTATTCAAGAATGCAAGCTAAGGACATAGATCTTCTTGATTACATACCCTCATAGCCCAGTCCAGAAATGAACTTCTCTATAGATACAACCATGAGTGAAGAAGATGAAGAAGAGAGTGATGAGGAGAATGATGAGGTCGAACAGATAAGCATCCCTATAGTTACACAATATGATCCACCTCTAGAACAAAAAATTGTCAAATTTGAAGCATCAGATGAAATCTCTAATGACGTGAGAATTAAGGCCACACAAGAATTTATTTTTGACAGTGATTTTTTCAGGACTTGTGAATTTAAATTATTTTTTATGTGCATAAAGGCATAATTCTAAGACAAAGGATGAAGGATATCACTCATGAGTAGGAGGCAACCGCCTTGGAAGAGTTGAGGAAATAAATAGATAAAGAGTTATAATCTATCACCTCCAAAAGTGGAAAAGAATTACTTCAAGAGGTTGGGGTACTACTCTTACCAAGATGGGATATAAAATATACAATAGTGTTCAATATTTTTAGGAAAAGAGGAGACAAAAAAATGCATCTAACAGAAGAGGCAAGTGATAAAATGTACTCGGGATTAGGGTAAAACCCAGATGAAGCCACCCTGCTAATTTGGGCATTGTATCCTCAAGATAAAAGGCCTGCTCTCATCAGTAATCCAAACCAAGTGTTTGGACATCTTTTGTTCCACAAGGTAGGGGACACTAACCCCATTGAAACAAATGAGCTAAACATAAATGTTGCAAAATTCACTAAGGCACATATTGAAAAACTGGTAAAAGAAAATGATAAATTAAGGAAGGAGGTGGCTAGTCATAGAGATAAAAACATCTTCCTCTTCTAGATCAAAATTATATTACCTATGGTTAGAGAGTGACAAAATAATATTGGATGCATTAGCAGATGTAGCTTACTAGAAACACTGTCATCAGAAGTCTCAAGAGAAATGCAAGGAGCTAGAAATGGGAATTAAAACCACTAAATATAATGTTGTGTTTGAGATAATCAAAGAAAGATTCAACAAGATGATGGATCATGCTGATAAATATTGGAAATTATTTAAAGAAACACACTCAAAACTTGTGGAGAATGAAATATTGTAAAGATGAATGATTGACAAAAGGGAGGAGCTCCAAAATGAGAAAGACATGAAAGGCCAGACATTGCAGACATACAATAAGCTGGTGGAATCACACAACAAGTATGGCAATAGTCTCAAAGAGGACCTTGACTATTTCGATTTGCATCCTACAATCCATGATAGCCTTGGAAATCCTAGGAAGAAAGATGATTGGAAGGATGAGCTCGCCATGTATCTACATACTGCATTGCAAGAAATAAATGATGAAGAGATAGTGTTACAAAATACACATAAACAACTTGAAAATATGATGTATTTCGAATATGATATGAAGGGTGCAATTGCCAACATGGAAACTTATGCTGAGGAGGAATACACTTGTCATCTCTCTGCCATCAACTTGTTCATCAGCAAAACTAGAGATGCAACAAATACATAGGGGTAGCCATTGGAGTTTAAAGACCGGCTAGAATCATAAGGAAGATACACTTTCTAGGTGGTGCATTATCATGGAGTAGGAGCCTTGAATAGATCTTAAGTGGTCATGACATCCTAGTGGAAGATTAACTAATCAATGCATTCATGTGCTGAAGTGTTATGTTTTCATTTATGTTAATTAACTATTTGTCATCAAACATCATAAATATTTGTTATAATGCATATTATTTAAAAGGCAATATAATGGAGATGACTGATTATAATTCATAATCCATTTTTAGTGTTCAATTGTTGTGTCAAATTTTCATGCGTATTTATTGTTTTGTTGTCTCCAAAGTGATTTTTTCAAGTTATTTAAGTCTGCAAGATTTATCAGGGCACATTTGTTGTTATTGTGTGGATGCTTTGATTGGTTTTTGGTTAGGTGTGAATTAAAGTCCTTTCAAATAATTTACTTTAATTGGCTCCTATTAAGGATTAAAAATCCTTTAGAGAATTTTTTTTGATTGGTTTCCATCAACTTAAGAATTAAAATTCCTTTCATACTTCCACAATAACTTGAGGGGATAACACTGGGATTATTAAAGAAGAGCATTATAATATCAATTAAAACAATATAATGGAGAACATCTTATTATCAGAGATTCTCCATGACTGTGTCATCATTTTGTATTTTTCTTATGTTTTCCATACTTATTTCTTCTTATATTTGAATGAATATCAGTTATTGAGCCTCAATCCTATGCTTATGTGAATGAATGTGCTAATTCAATAAAGAATTTATTGTGGATGTTGGTAGAGCTACTAAATTTTTTGAAAATTTGAGCTTATTTTTCCTTGTTACATGTTCAACATAAAAATGGAAACTATTTAAAAATAATAAAGTTAACAAAGTTGCTTATTTAAATAATTGTGAGTTATGTGCATTAATATTTTATTAACTTTTATGTCTTCACGAACATATGTTGATAAAAAATGAATGGAAGAAGCATCCAAGTAATCCTAATTTTTTCTACCAAATATTGAACAATGTAAGGATATTGCAATAGGTAATTTGTATCGACACATAATATTACTGAAGCATTTCAAAGTTTAGGCCATAAGAATCATCCTTTTTTAAACATGGATTACAAATAATTCTGAAAATTTAGAAGTCTTGGTCATTAACATTATTGTCTACTACAATGGCATCTAGTGTATCATTTTCAATGTTCATATATTCTTTCAAGTAATTAATATTATCATCATCCTCATCTACATCATCTTCATCATCATTGAAATTTTACTATAGACCATCTATATTGTTACCAGATGTATTTGGATCATCATTTTCTATACCATCCATATTGTTGTCTTCCATAACATCATCTAACTCTGGATTGTTGTCTTCTTGTGCTTGAACATAACCATCTTCAACATCATCATGGATGCCAATTTCTTCGATGTTCTCTAATCCCTCTCTCATTTTGTTGGCCATCATTGTTTTTCTCAGTATCCACTAATGCATCATCAAATACATGCTTTAATCTTGGATCATAGTGTATGAAAAACATCCATTTCAGGTCCAAAATATCTTCATAGAAAAATACCTGCACATTAATGAAATAAATATATTAGACGTATGTTATAAAAAATTTACTGATTAATAAATGCATGTATATATTCACAATAAACTATGAATTAATAGATAAATGATCACTACAGCTTCTTTTTTGAGTTAAAGAAATACCTACTCACAATGAATTGGTAGAACATAAGGCTCCTTATCCTCCGCTAGGAAGCATGAGGAATCTATAGAAAACACTCCACTATGGGTATCATGTCTTCGTGTCCTCTCAAATGCTTCATACCATATACACTTAAAAATACAACATTTAAAAGAGTGGTAATCGAACTCAATAATTTCTTGTACTTTCCCAACATATTGTAGATTCCCTTCAATTATATTTTTATCTTTTGAGCTTGATCAACTGGATTTCTTGAAGTCAACCATAATGCCACAATCGAAGGATCGTCTCTTTACATCTACACTTTCTACATGATAATGTCAACCATATGCCCACATTGTTGGATATTTCCTCACCTGTTAAAGACCATTTATTTTAGTGAAAACAAATATAATGACAAATATTAAAATAGTTAATAGTGCAAAACTATAAGGAAACAACATTTTGTAAAATTCCAACTGTACCTTTATTTCATATCCTCTAGACATGTTGATTTCATCTTTTGTTATTTCTGAATCTATACCTGCATCTTCTATTTGATTTTTGAATTTGTTCAGTATCCCATTCTAGTGTGTTAATTTGACAAATAAATTACAGACTAAATTAATGATTGCAAGAAAAACAACCACAATGATCATGAATTTACTTACTAATTTTTACTTCAACACCATTAGATTATGGGTTTTCTCCATCAATAATATTTGATGCTCGTTCTTCATCCCAAATGTGTGGCCCATCTTCAAAATCCTTACCAAGGAATTCACATAGGAAGAAAAATGTTTCATTCAATGCATACCCTTTAGCCATGCAACCCTTTGGATGTGCCTTTTGTCGGACATATCTTTTAAGAGTTTTCATAGACCTCTGAAATAAAAACATCCACCACGTTGATACAACACCCGCCAATTCAATTTCATCGGATAGGTGTATAAGTAAATGGACTTGTAGGTCCATGAAACTTGTAGGGAGCTCCTTCTCAAATACACATGCAATTTCTAAAATTACCTTCTTCCACTTTAGCACTTCACATTCGTGGATCTCCTTGGAGGTCACCCACCTAATATAAGAATAGTAAATTAGTATGAACCTTTAGTCAAAAATTAAAATGCAATATAATATCTCTACATCTCTCACACATGAACATTTCATATAACCACATACCTTGTAAATTTTGACAATCAACTTATGGCATTCCTTAAGTCAACTGTAAGACAAGAATCCCCCCTAATTGCCAATGGAATGATATGCTATCAAACACATTTATGAAAAGATCATTAGTAATTTTTTCTCACACAACAAAATATCAAAATATATTTAGTACTTAATCAATGTTACTAGTAAATGTTAAATGATGATATATGATACCTTCATAAAATTATGAAAATCTTGTGTTTTAAATCCGGTGATATGTCCATCAACTATGAAAGATTTAGCCAATGATGACCCATAAGTAGTAGGTTTCCTTATTAAACAAATGACATTTTTTAGTTGGTCTAGCTCTTTTTTTTTTCCAAAATCCATGGAGCTTCTGCATATGTTTAATTTTCCCTATTTGGCCACAAATTTTTTCTATCAATTTTGGTACGTGAAATAGCAATCTCTCCTCAAAGACAAGGTGTCCTTCTCTTTGCCTGATATATGTCAAAATATAGAATCTGGGACATTTTTGAAGACGTGCATAAGATCTAATAGGTGAGATATTAATAAATCCTTTTAGTAAGGGAGCTCATAAAATATGGATTTCCTTTTCATTCCTTCTGGCATATTGACTAGAACTTGTTCTGGTTCTTGAATTGAATCACCCTGGTCAAAAAAATCTTGTCAAGCTTTCAATTCAGAATCTTCATACTTCTTAATCTAATCACTTGGACCCATAATCATGGGAGGGCCTCTATTTTCAGATTTTCCATCAAATTAATTCTTCAGGTGATTTCTAAACCTATGATCTAGTGGTAGAAAAACTTTGTTGTTTGCGTAAATAAATTTATGTAGATCTTTAGAATAGTATCCTTGAAATTATTCTACACATCTTGGACGTACAAATATCCCCTTTTTTTTAAGCCCTCCAATTCAACAAGTAATTTTAATAACATCAAAACAATAGTATAAAACTAAGTATGAAATTTGGGATGAAAATAAATTATGAGTGTAAATACGTAAATATTTTATCTTACCAGAACAAACACCAAGTCCTAGGAAATCATGAATAGTCCAACATAGAACACAATACAACATGAAGGACCTATTTGATGGAGGATGTGATATTTCATACATTCTTATGCCTTTCCATAGCAGTTGCATCTCATCAATAAAAGGCACAAGATAAACATCCATGTTTTTAACTTGATATTTTCTTGGAACAATGAGAGTCAACATAAGGTGCTCCTTTCTAACACTCATCCATGGGGGAATATTGTATACTATCAATCTAACTTGCCAAACACTATAGTTTGAGCTCAAGAAAGAGAATGGGCACGCTCTATCAATTGCAAGACCAAACCTAATACTACGGGGTTCATCTTTGAATTTTCTTATCCATTTTTCCTCTATGTGTTTCATTGCTTTGGAGTCAGCTGGAATTTGCATGAATCCATATTTACTCCTATTCTTTGCATTCCAATCCATCAATTGTGCAAGTGACTTGCAATGAAACATTTTTTGAAGTCTAGGTATAATTGGCATGTGACATAAAACCTTCTTTGGAATTGTAGGACCTTGTACATCTATATGATATCTCTTCTATTTGGATACAGGGCATTCTACCTTGTTCTGATATTCATCTTTGTATTAAATTCAATCATTTTTACATGAATGAATTTTCTTATATTCAATCCCAAACTCAACCAACAATAGATGCACCTCTCTGCAAGTTGATGGCAACACATTCTCTTCAGGGAATATTTTAGTTTTTGGTGCCCTATAAGATTGTCAGAGATTAAATCAATTGAAATTTTGACTTATGATGAACATGTTTGATATGCCAATCTATACTAGGATTGTTTATATACAATATATGGTTTTAAAATCCCCTTAAAAAAATATAAACGAAGTCGATGAATGTTTACGAATTGTGTACACCAATTAACAATGGAAAGTAAGAAATAAATTTCAACTCACTTCAGTAGGGTAGTGAATCCTTTGTCTGACCAACCAAATAGTGACTTGATTTCTAATAATATTAATGTGCATGTTGGTTTTGAGGTTCTACTTGCACCCAATTTGAACATGAGTGTCTTCATTGTTTGCTTGGAGTCTTTCAGGTTGTTATCATCAACATTACATTGGTGGTAATTACCCCTTCTATCATCATTACTATCAGCCATATGATCATTATTGTCATCATTATTTCCATCCCCAAAGAAACCTGTAAGAATTTCATTCAATCCTTCTTCATGCACTGCATTTTCACTATCATCATCATCATCATTAAGGCTGCTAGGTGGCATCTCATAAGTGTATGTAGATCTCATCAGCTCTTCAAATTTTTCAAGTGGTAGTAATCTCTTCAAACTTGCTCTTTTTGCCCTGGTATGGTTTAAAGGATGGTTTGGATAATCTTTTCCAAATCTTAATAACCCAATTGGATCATGGTTTTTAGTATGTGTTTCATCAACATATTCTACCTATCAACAAACACAAGAATTATTTAATGTTTGGAAACAATTGGATAAATCATAAATGTATCAATTTCAAAGAAACATAATCAAATATGGCTTAAAAAATAATAATATAAATTGTATGAACATATATACATCAATTGAATAATTGAACATTATTTTATAGACTACCTTTTTATACAATAATTTAAATAAAACACAATTTTGACAACATAGTTTATAAAACATCAGTCCACACTCATTTATTATTCTTTGGTTTTCTACCCTTAAGAACATCCTTAGGGGGACCTTGTTCTTCCCTTTTCTTTCACGCAGGAGTGCATTTTAAGAAGGGGTAATCAATAAATAACTCATCCCTAATGGTAAGGTCCTTAATAGCCTCAACCATTATCAATCTATCAACCTCTCTTTCCATATCTCCATCTTTATCATTTATAACCTCAACAAATTGAAAATTCTATCTTACATTAGGGTCCCTTCCCTTACTACTATTTATAAATCCTACAGTATTTTTGTGTCTGTATGCACGCCCATCTATATACATAAGATGACCTTTATTAATTTATTTTTCACTTTCCAATTGGAGATTATGTGTATACATATTCAAATTTAGACCATATGCTGACATGATAGGCTTATATTCTGCTAGCCTTCACCATTCACCACTGTAATATGATGGACCATAATATGGCATTAATCTCCTAGAGGTTTATTTTGAATTATTTCTATGTTAATATCCCACATGTACATTTTGGACAATAAAGAGGCCTAGATTCGCTCCATGAATATTGGAGGGTCGTATCATGTAGTTGTATCCCCAAAACTGAAACACCTCGTACACTCTAGGAAGTTGTTGATCACTAGGCCAAGCACAATATAGTTGACTATCAAATGTCTCTTTGTAAATTGATCTTGAACTCAGGGGAAAGTCATCATCTCTATCACATTCATTCTCATAGGGTATGTAGTCCACCTTCCCCCTGTCTTTAAGAAAATTATGCATCTTTAAACCGATTCTTGTCCTGTGACTTGTTTTCATCAATTCCTCATCTTCTAAGCTGGTATATTGACACATTATTTTGTTAGATGTATCATATGATAAATGATTATTTCCCTCTAGACTGGAATTTGATGTTCCAGAATAATTTAAACCAAGAACTTTACCCTACAAGTATCCATTGAGAAAACAATTAGTTATTTAAATAATATAAAACAATGTTTAAACAAAGTATACATGTTATTTATATCAAATTGGAAAATTCCTTACTAGAATTCCTATTGGATTTGAATTGATTGTAGGAGGTGTTGGCCCCATGGTTATCGTTGCACCAAAATATCGACCTTTCAATGCCTGATACAACCACCAAAGTTAATGGATCCATGAGAGGCAGTTAGTCCATGTCACGAATCCCTAGGGGAGCACTGACCAACTGCCAAAAATCTCCTCCTCAGGCATACTACCAACTAGAATCTCATCATATATGTAATGTCTTTGTACAATTTCTCATTTGAATTATTTCTTTCCATGACATATAGAACATCCACAAACAATTTTTTTCTCAAAGTATTCATCCCATGTACTATAGTCCTGATCAACCTCTTGTTCAGTGCAATCATCTATTGTGTCTGGAAGATCCATTGTCATATCCTCTTCCACCCACTGTTGTTTACATGATTTAACATTTTTAGGTCCACATCCACATACATATCTTCTTATTCTAGTTGAACGCTCAGGCTCTACATTTTCTCCAATCTCCATCCAAAATAATCAACAAAATACATTAATTTATGTCAAGATTGGATAATACATTATAAATTTCACTAATAATGTGAAAAAATATGGACGTATCACAAAATTCCATCAGATCATTTTTTCCTAAGTTAAGTCAAAATTTGAGTACTTGATGTCTCGCTTCATTCGTTCTATCCTCATTTGATATGACACGATCTGTTGCCATGGCCTCGTCTCACCCCTATAATACACAACATAATAAATAATGTTTACTACACCAATTATATCATTTCAATGAATATGCTATCCAACACAAAACCTCACTTTAGTCATGTATATTTTCTCAAAGTATTCATCCCATGTACTATAGTCCTGACCAACATCTTGTTCAGTGAAATCATTTCTTGTGTATGCAAGATCCATTGTCATATCCTCAAACACCCACTATCATCTACGTGCTTTAACAGTTTTAGGTCCACATCCATGTACATATCTTCCTCTTTTTCTAGTTGAATGCTTAGGCTCTATAGTTGCTCCAATCTCCATCTAAAATAATCAACAACATGCATTAATTTATGTCAAGATTGGATAATACATTCTAAATTTCAATAATACTGTGAAAAAATATGGATGTATCACAAAATTCCATCAGATCATTTTTTCATAAGTTAAGTCAAAATTTGAGTACTTGATGTCTCACTTCTGCCGTTGTGTACTCCTCATTTGACATGACACGATTTGTTGCCATTGCCTCGTCTCATCCCTATAATACACAACATAGTAAATAATGTTTAGTACACCAATTATATCATTTCAATGAATATGTTATCCAACACAAAACCTCACTTTAGACATATATTTCACATTTATTTCACACTTTAGATGACTCATCTAGTTGTATAGGGGTCATTTTTGAGTTCACAAATCTAACCTCTATTAGTTTTGCACCCACAAAATTGACATGGGATAAGGAATAGATAAAATAGGGAACCATGATTGCTCCCTTGGAACATATGAAGATGAAGTCATTTAGGATCAATTTATTTATCAAATTCCAAGAAAAATAAATCATTTTGCACTGTTAGGCGCTAAATTAGGCACACTTTGCACCGCCTTTTGCATCCCAAACAGATTACATTTTTTGGCTGAAAAGCGTTGCTAAATTAGGCGCACTTTGCTCCGTCGATTACTGAACCAGGAACAAAAATGTAAAACTTCCCACGTCAAGAAGGAAGATATGACAAGAGAAAATAGCCGCACAATGGAAGAGATGACAAGATAAAAAATCCGCATGAAGGAAGAGAGGACAAAAAAGGCAAACACGATGTGGAGGAGGGCTACAAGCAAGTAGATCAAAAATTTGATTTAGTTTACGACACCATAGGTAAGGTTACAATTTGTTTTTTTGTTCCCACAAATATTTTACAGAACAATGAGCTCATGGTTTTGAATTGATTGTACACACACATTCATTTTCTTTCTAATCAGCCAATGTGAATCGAGCATGGGACCTATCTATGTTAACTCTCAATAAAACCACACACTATGCCCTTTTTATCCCCCAAAGATTACCATTCTATATAGGTACGCAAGCATTTTTTTTTACAATATATTTGTTTCATTTTGAATATATTTATATTCTATACAGGTGTGCAAGCAATTGATTCATAGGCATTTAAATCTAGAAAGAGATTCATTCAAGGTAAAATTTTCATACCACAAACTAGATGAAAACTTCCATACCTGACAGTGTGTACTTTGTTTGCCTCCACAAACTAGACAAAAATAATTTGACCTAGGTCACCTCAAAATGTCAAGCGATAGAGGGAAGATAACAAAGGGAGAAGACTCTAACCACGATGAGGTAATTCATTTTCAATTTATAGATTTGTAAATGTTTCCCTTGTTTCTTTCATTTTTACTTTTTAGTTTTTTATTTTTAAATTTAAAATTATAAATTTATTATATATATATATATATAGGGACATGTGACTGACAAAGATAAATAGGTCTTGGCTTCCATAGTGGAGGCAGAGGTAGTGAACAAATTGGATGATGTGTGTTGGACAATGGTTACTAGATACATAGAAAACCGGTCTAGTGAAGCCCCTCAAACATTGCAACCAAATCAACCATGTCAAAGGGAATCAATTGATTCCCCAAGCAGTCCTGGATCGAGCAAAAGATCTAGGAGGAAATTAGTAATAGTAAACTCTGGGAATGTAGAACATGGAGAAGAGGCTTCCACTGTCCCACCCACTCCTAGGACATAGACTTCTTCCACCACGACAAGTTTTTAATCTTGCATTGGTACCTTCAATAGCAAGATATAATACAATGTGGTTTTAATGGAAGTTTGAATGACAACTACTGGGAAAGAGTTTTTTAATAGGTTGAAGGAATCATGCCTTAAATAGTTCAAATACCATCTACATTTTCCATTCTCAAAGATACCCATACACCTGCAAAAATTAGTTATCAATGACATGGAGACTGAATTTGGCACAGGTTGGTCTATGAAGAAGGTAAAGCTATGAAAGTCTCAAAATTGCAAGAGATTTCAGTATAACCAAACAAAGAAGATTAAAAAAATACCTCCTAAGCTAAGGCTCAAAAAAAGGCCACTTGATGTAAGTATCAAAGAATGGAAAGAGCTTGTAAAAGCATATGAGGAGTCTGAAGCATAGAGGAAGTCCGGTGAGGAGAGTACGTAGGTGATTGAATTTTCTCATAAGATTATATCAAATTTACTAAATGATTTTTAAATTGTATTTGTGCATAGTTAAATTGAATTAGTATATGTTTCAAGACAAGGCCTCCAAGGCTAGGCCTCAAAAACTTTGTTCCACGCATCACAGTGGCCAGAAAGGTTTACAAGCCTTGATCTATAAATTTGTAAGTATATTTCATATGTTAAATGATATTTTTTTAATTCCCTAGGAAAAAGTAAATGATTGCATATAAATTAGTTTAACTAGTCCATGTGCCATGTTTTGACAGGAGGAGAAATATGGTTGGCATCCAAAACAATTTGAAAAGGAAAAGTTACAAAGAAAAAAGTGGGCCGATTTTTTAATTTGGATGGAGAACGAGGTATCAATAGTTGAATTTTAGTTTCAATAACTTAGTTGGATATTTTTGTGTTAATATTTCAATTTTAATTTCTTGTGTTGAGTTGTTTATTGATGTCTAGGATGAGTTCTAAAGTGCTTCTCTGTTGGCCCTAGATCCCACTCAATTGTCCCATTATTTCATGTTGAGGAAAAAAATATTGTTTTCCTTAAAGGGTAGTGGGTGACATTCATGCCTTATTTTCATCACATCTTTTAATTAATGACCATTGTCTTTTAATATCTCTTAAGTGTCCTCATTTAAGTTATGGGTTGTATCATTTGAGAAACTTAGTCCAATGTTGATTTGATTTATCTTCTTTTCTCTCAAACATGGTATCTCAAGGAGTGCTTCCTTGGTATCTCAAGGAGTGATTCCTTGAATTCATGTTGTCATTCTACTAAGTGATCCACTTGCATCTTTTGCATCCTTCCTCACGATGCTACCATTATTTTAACATGTAAGAATTTTTCGATGCATCTTGGTAGGCATCCTATAGATCTAACACATCCTTGTAGTGTACATCACTTGGCATAGCTAACCAACCACTTAATTTGTTCATCTAATTTAAAAAAAGGTAGTAAATTCCTATCTTCCAAGTTTAAAAAAACTCCATAAATAAAGAAATCAGCAGTAAAAAGCCTACAACTTAATCTGATCAACATAGAGAGGTGTGTAATACTAGACTTCTTAACATTCAAAAGATAAATGGAATTTCCTTAACACCAAGTAGAGCTATCCAAAAAGATAACTAAAAACACAAAGGTGCTCCCACACAGAATGGCCTAATGGTTGGTTGTCATAGAAGTCAAACTACCAAACTAACAACACTGATCAAGTTAACATATATATATCATTTGCATAAATAGGTGAACCATCTATGTGCATGAATAAATAGTAGAAGGATGTTGATGAACTCAATTCATTTGAATTTATGCCTCTTGGCAGACATTCCTCTTGAATCTCTAATATCAGGTGCCTGAGACATCCCTGTACCTTTTACCTTTCATCACTACCTTTCCTCTTCACTGTTAGACTCATCTCCTTTTTCCTTATCTACATTTCTAGCTTCATCTTCTAATTCATCCCATGTTCTACCTTCCTCCCCTTTAGAATCTTCTTCTTCTTCATCATCCTCATCTAATTCCACAAGAGATTCATCTTCTGAACATTCCTCATTTTATTTTGATTCCTCTTCTACATCAAAGGGTTCATATCCTTGATCCTACTCTTCTAAATTATCAGAATCATAATCACTAGCTTCCATATTCAAAAATTCCCACCACCACCTTCAATAAATTTGTTTGGATCATCAATAATAGTCTTCAAAATTGGTCACCAGTTCAAATTCATTATGCTTTCATAATACTTTATATTCATGGAGTTCATTCATTCCTTGATGCCATCAAGCGAAGATTGAGGAATGGAGTCAATGGAGTTCAACCATTTATCTTACTCGCTTGAAAAATCTTTGAAAATTTGCATTGATTTTATTTTTCTTGTCCCTCTCTTGTTGTTATTCCTCAATTTCATCAGGATAACACATTGAACTTCTTGCCCCTCCTAAATTTTGGACCACATCCATTACCTCCACATAAAATTGGACATCCTTGGTCTTCTTGGTTCCCACGCCATGATATGGTTATGGAAATGAAAATGAAGCAAAGTAATCATCTTTCTTCCTCTTCCATGAAAACCAAGCTCTCTAAATGGTATATCAATATCTAGTTCAAAATATTTTAGATGAGGCTACTCCCATAACTCTCTTACTCGCTTGAAAAATCCTTGAAAATATGCATTGATTTTATTTTTCCTATCCCTCTCTTGTTGTTCTTCCTCAATTTCATCAAGATCATACATTGACCTTCTTGCCACTCCTAAAGTTTGGACTACATTCGTTACCTCCACATAAAACTAGACATCCTTGGTCTTCTTGGTTCCCACACCTTGAAATGGTTATGCAAATGAAAATAAAGCAAAGTAATCATCTTTCTTCCTCTTCCATCAAAACCAAGCTCTCTAAATGGTATATCAAACTCTAGTTCAATATATTTTAGATGACGCTACTCCCATAGCTCTCTTACTCGCTTGACAAATCCTTGAAAATCTACATTGATTTTATTTTTCATGTCCCTCTCTTGTTGTTCTTCCTCAATTTCATCAAGATCATGCATTGACCTTCTTGCCCCTCCTAAATTTTGGACCACATCCATTACCTCCACATAAAATTGGACATCCTTGATCTTCTTGGTTCCCACGCCATGATATGGTTATGCAAATGAAAATGAAGCAAAGTAATCATATTTCTTCCTCTTCCATGAAAACCAAGCTCTTTAAATGGTATATCAAACTCTAGCTCAAAATATTTTAGATGAGGCTACTCCCATAGCTCTCTTACTCACTTGAAAAATCCTGGAAACTTTTCTTTGATTTTATTTTTCTTGTCCCTCTCTTGTTGTTCTTCCTCAATTTCATCAGGATCATACATTGACCTTATTGCCCCTCTTAAATTTTGGACCACATTCATTACCTCCACATAAAACTAGGCATCCTTTGTCTTCTTGGTTCCCACACCATGATATGGTTATGCAAATGAAAATAAAGAAAATTAATCATCTTTCTTCCTCTTCGATGAAAACCAAGCTCTCTAAGTGGTATATAAAACTCTAGTTCAAAATATTTTAGATGAGGCTGCTCCCATAGCTCTCTTACTCACTTGAAAAATCCTTGAAAATCTGCATTGATTTTATTATTCTTGTCCCTCTCTTGTTGTTCTTCCTCAATTTCATCAAGATCATACATTGACCTTCTTTCCCCTCCTAAAGTTTGGATCACATCCATTACCTCCACATAAAACTAGACATATTCCTTGGTCTTCTTGGTTCCCACGCCATGATATGGTTATGCAAATGAAAATGAAGCAAAGTAATCATCTCTCTTCCTCTTCCATGAAAACCAATCTCTCTAAATGGTATATCAAACTCTAGTTCAAAATATTTTAGATGAGGCTACTCCCATAGCTCTCTTACTCGCTTGACAAATCCTTGAAAATTTGCATTGATTTTATTTTTCTTATCCCTCTCTTGTTTTTCTTCCTCAATTTCATCAGGATCATACATTGACCTTCTTGCCCCTCTTAAATTTTGGACCACATCCATTACCTCCACATAAAACTGGACATCCTTGTTCTTCTTGGTTCCCATG
The DNA here is from genome assembly GCA_007115665.2 of Sequoiadendron giganteum. Classification (NCBI taxonomy): domain Eukaryota; kingdom Viridiplantae; phylum Streptophyta; class Pinopsida; order Cupressales; family Cupressaceae; genus Sequoiadendron; species Sequoiadendron giganteum. Next base: position 506,844,188 of record CM021103.1, read on the forward strand.
CCATGATATGGTTATGCAAATGAAAATGAAGCAAACTAATCATCTTTCTTCCTCTTCCATTAAAACCAAGCTGTCTAAACGGTATATCAAACTATAGTTCAAAATATTTTAGATGAGGCTTCTCCTATAGCTCTCTTACTCACTTGACAAATCCTTGAAAATTTTGCATTGATTATATTTTTCCTATCCCTCTCTTGTTGTTCTTCCCCAATTTTATCAGGATCATACATTGAAATTCTTGCCCCTCCTAAATTTTGGACCACATCCATTACTTCGGCAATAAAACTGGACATCCTCGCTCTTCTTCGTTCCCATGCCATGATATGGTTATGCAACCACAGTGTTAGTAAGGAACAATGAATAATTCTATTTTTTGGGGTAACCAGTCTACAACTACAAGTTATGAAACCCAAGTGATACATTAAAATCCATTCCATCCTTCACAATTTTTTCATTTCTTGTATTCAAACTTAAACCAAACTCTCGAAATTTGATCCATATTCCTATTCCTACAGACTTTGTAAGATTAGGAAAATGTTCAAGGCCATCTCTTTAAACTACCTCCATAGATGCCTTATATTAACATACATGAACATGATATGATTATATACATGAAAATGCCACTTAAAAATAGTATAATCAAAGTACAAAATGTCTTGAAGAACTATTCATGGTTATATTAGCCCAACGGGGGAATGCCATTATTTTTTTTGTCGATGTTTATCTATTACAACGATGTGTTTACTTTTTTTGACTCTATCAATATATCAGGGAGAGCACCTTAGGATTCAACTTGATAGGGTATTGTTACTCTGATACTAGGTTGTGAGCTTTTTTCATCTAGCCATCAATGTGGTTGTGATGGGGGTTCCACCGATGAAGCATTGTTAGGTTGGTGGTATTGAATTTCGCTAGGAATGCGGGAAAGACTATGGGATTTCAATTTTATGGGTACAATGGAGGCTATAATATGGATCTGGTCACACAAATTTCTACAATTTGTATTAATCATAAAATTAAAGTGTGGTGTATTTATGTGGTATATGGAAGGTAGGTGAGGTAGAGGCTTGTGGAAAATGCCAGATTTTTCCAATCCCAACACCTTGAAACTCTGCATTGATTTTATTTTTCATGTCCCTCTCTTGTTGTTCTTCTTCAATTTCATCGGGATTATACATTGACCTTATTTCCCCTCCTAAGGTTTGTACCACATCCATTACCGCCACATAAAACTAGACATCCTTGGTCTTCTTGGTTCCCACACCATGATATGGTTATGCAAATGAAAGTGAAGCAAATTAATCATCTCCTTATCCGCTAGATGGAAGAATGCATACTTAATGTTTTGATACATGATATCAGCTCTCTCTTCTACTCTCATGGTTAAATACCAAAATCCATTATGGTGGCCCTCCAAATTTTTGTCATCTTTCTTCCTCTTCCACCAAATGTTGGCCTAATCCACAAGTCTGCCAGCCTAATTTCCTTTGTTTTTGAAAGCTGAAGTTTCTCCCGAGTCACCAGTGTAGCTCTCTCTGCCTTTTCAGACTCTTTCATTGCTAAAAATCATTTGTGGGATTTAATCATTTGTACCACATGGTTGATGTGCTTTGAATCCTTGGATCTAAAGGAAATTTCCTTAACATAAATATTGCTAGGGAATTTCAATGTTGGCATGTAATTGGCATTAAAGTCGATACCTGAAACATTGAAAATTATCCTTATATAATAATTCCCTCCATCTTGTTGGCTTGTAACACTCTTGATGGTGGCTATATGAAATCTGATTTTGATTCCTCTTCTACATTAGAGGGTTCATATCCTTGATCTAACTCTTCTGAATTATCAAAATCAGAATCACTAGCTTCCATATTTAAAAATTCCCAACCACCATCTTCAATAAATTTATCTTGATCATTAGTAATAGTCTTCAAAATTGGCCGCTAGTTCATGTTCATTATGCTTTCATAATACTTTATATCCATGGAGTTCACCCATTCCTTGATGCCATCAACCGAGGATTGAGGAATGGCGTCAATGGAGTTCAACCATTTCTCTTACTCGCTTGACAAATCCTTGAAAATCTGCATTGATTTTATTTTTCTTGACCCTCTCTTTTTGTTCTTCCTCAATTTCATCAGGATCATACATTGACCTTCTTCCCCCTCCTAAAGTTTGGACCACATCCATTACCTCCCTATAAAACTAGACATCCTTGGTCTTCTTGGTTCCCACACCATGATATGGCTATGCAAATGAAAATGAAGCAAAGTAATCATCTTTCTTCCTCTTCCATCAAAACCAAGCTCTCTAAATGGTATATCAAACTCTAGTTCAAAATATTTTAGATGAGGCTTCTCCCATAGCTCTCTTACTCGCTTGAAAAATCCTTGAAACTTTACACTGATTTTATTTTTCTTGTCCCTCTCTTGTTGTTCTTCCTCAACTTCATCAGGATCATACATTGACCTTCTTTCCCCTCCTAAATTTTGGACCAGATTCATTACCTCCACATAAAACTAGACATCCTTGGTCTTCTTGGTTCCCATGCCATGATATGGTTATGCAAATGAAAGTGAAGCAAAGTAATCATCTCCTTCTCCATTGGCTGAAAGAATGCATACTTAATGTTTTGATACATGATATCAACTCTCTCTTCTACTCTCATGGTTGAATACTAAAATCCATTATGGTGGCCCTCTAGAGTTCCAATCATATTTCTTCCTCTTCCACCAAATGTTGGCCTAATCCACAAGTCTCCTAGCCTAATTGCCTTTGTTTTTGAAAGCTGAAGTTTCTCTTGAGTCACCAGTGTAGATCTCTCTGCCTTTTCAGACTCTTTCATTGCTACAGATCGTATGTGGGATTTAATCATTTTTACCACATGTTTGATGTGTGGGGAGGAGTGCTATCTCTCAAGAGAAATTTTTCTCTTCCTAAGACCTATTCTTTGGTAATCCTAGGGTATTCTTCACTACCCTACTCAGAGGTCACTCCTAGGACCCCCTTTCTCCTTATAGAACTCTCCACCAATTTCAATTGCTCACCTTCAATCTCACATCGCCATGAGCTCCCATGGGCTCAATTTTTAATACAATGTTCCCAAACCTTTCTTGGGACTTGGAATAGGTCTTCAAACTATTCCTAGGGTGTTCTTACTCCATTTTGTTCCTTCTTGCAGGATTCTTTCCTCCTTTTACCATCGAATTCTCTTGAACCTCGTTTTTAGGCCTTGTAGCCTTTTTTCCCAATTAGGCCTCAAAAAACAAGTATTCTTGGAGTAACGCCTAAACTTCCTAAACACACACCCAAAATCTTTACGGATTCTCACTACAGAGCTCCTAGGGTTCGATATTTTCAAAGTCTTAGATCCCCTTGGCGTCCGTACACAGGCTTTTCACTAAACCCCTATTTTCAAGGGTTTTTAGGCCAAGTGTCACAGTCTGGTTTCTTTAGTTTAATTGAGGGATATAATGGCCTCCTCTACACTCCTCCTTTCATTTAGCAAGTCTTCTTGCTACAGTTCTTTCCAAGCTTCTAGCCAAAATGCCCTTGCACTTGCCTAGAGCTTGATGATTACATCAATTCCCCTACACACAAAGACTCATAAAGCAATATTTACACTATGTACAAAGTCCCCTACCTGATTCCAAGTGGCCATGGAATCTTTGCCACAGGAAGTCAAGTGGGGATCATTATTCACAAAACTGTCCCTGAACCGGGCAGTGAAACCAAGTACACAAGAGCTCACAAAACTATTAACCAATCGTACTAAATGACTAAATTAATGCTGCTCAAGCTAGGAATAGATCACAAATGAAAGACTCAAAGCATTAGTTCAGTCATTTCAATCCATTAACTAATTGGATGAAGGCTCTGTCATAGAAATCAAATAAATTTGCTCTTTTCCAAGTCACAATCTCTTCTTTCCAAAACTCAATCCGTACAATAGCTTTCTCACATGTCATATTAGGGTTTTTCTAACCTTATATACCTTATGCCCACATGTTAGGACCCTTAGGTTAGGCTTAGAACACTATTAATTTCATTTTCCAACTTTTAGGACAAATTTCCAAGACAACCTTGTCAAGTTTTGCCAAATCTCCTCATTAAGTCTTTCCCAAACTTCAAGGCTCTAATCAGGATCTACTGATAATTTCATATCAGAGGAGGCAGTACAGAAGTTGAATCTCATCAAGATACCCCATTTGTGTCATTACAAGGTTACTTCGTTGAATAAGGGGTAGAATATATTGGTCAATGAACAAGTATGGGTTGAGTTTGCTATAGGGAAATATCAAGATAGGATACTATGTGATGTGTTACCAATGGATGCATGCCATTTGTTGCTTGGAAGACCATGGCAATATGACAGGGAGGTAGTACACCATGGCAAGGAGAACAAGTACTCATTCAAGAAGGATGGAGTGACTTACAAAATCCAGTCTTTGATAGAAGAAGGCACAGTGGAGAAGGAAAAATCCAGTGTACTTTTGATGAGTGGAAAGGAATTCCTAAAAGACATAAAGGAGGAAGAAGGAGTTTTATATGCAATCATGTTGAAGCCAAAGGAGGAGGAATCACCTAGTCCACTACCTATGACAATAAAAGTGAAGCAACTATTGGATCAGTTTAGGGATATTATTTGTGAAGGCACACAAGCTACACTACCACCTAAGAGAGCAATTAGTCATCAAATAGACTTTGTACCAGGAGCAACATTGCCTAACAAGACTGCATACAAGATGACATCGGAGCAGAACAAGGAGATAGCAAGGCAAGTTCAAGAACTTTTGGACCAAGGGTTGATCAAGAAAAGTATAAGCCCATGTGTTGTTCCAGTGGTGTTGGCACCTAAGAAGGGAGATAAGTGGAGAATGTGTACTGATTCTAGGGCCATAAATAGGATAACCATTAGATATAGGTTTCCTATTCCTATGATAGAAGACTTAATGGACTATTTAGGGGGTGCTAAGTACTACTCCAAGATTGATTTGAAAAGTGGCTACTATCAGATTAGGATGAAAGAGGGAGATGAATGGAAATCAGCTTTTAAAACTACAGAGGGGCTATATGAGTGGTTAGTAATGCCATTTGGGCTTACAAATGCACCTAGCACTTTTATGAGGGTGATGAATGAGGTCTTGAAGGATTATATAGGAGTCTTTTTGGTAGTCTACTTAGATGATATCCTCATCTTTAGCAAAAAAAAAGAACATATGAAGCACCTACAACTTGTGTTGAAGAAACTTCAAGAGGAGAAGCTCACCATCAATCTTGAGAAGAGTGAGTTTATGAAGCAAGAGTTAGTCTACCTAGGATTTGTAGTATCTCAAGGGAACTTGAAGATGGACAAGAGCAAGGTTGAAGCCATTCTTAGTTGGCCTACTCCCAAGATAGGGACTGAATTTAGGAGTTTCCATGGATTAGCTCTATTCTATAGGAAGTTTGTTAGAAGGTTTAGTGAAATTTGTGCACCGGTCCTTGACACCATCAAAGGAGGACTAAAAACAAAGTTTGTGTGGACCAAAGAATGTAATGAAGGATTTGAAAGATTGAAGAGGGCGATAGCTACCCAACCAAACCTAGTTTTACCAAGTTTTGGAAAACCATTCATAGTGGAATGTGATGCGAGCAACATAGCAGTGGGTGCAGTCCTAAGCCAAGAAGGTAGGCCAGTGGCATTCTTTAGTGAAAGGCTAAATGAAGCAAAGTCTAGGTACTCGTCCTATGACTTACAGTTGTATGCTTTAGTACAAGCTCTTAAAAAGTGGACGGACTACCTATTGCCCAAAGAATTTGTCGTATACACCGACAATCGAGCCTTAAGCTACATCAATACTCAAGAGAAGCTCAGTTTGAGGCACATCAAATGGATGGAGTTTTTGTAGTCATAAAACTTTACTATCAGGCATAAGAAAGGGGTTAACAACAAGGTTGCGGATGCCCTTAGTAGGAGATTGCTTACCATTAAAGAGATATAGCTGCAGAGTACAGGGATTGAAGGATTCAAAGACCTATATGAAGGAGATTCTGATCTCTCAATGATCTACAAGGTATGCACTAATTTTGAAAACCATTTTTAGAGTGAATATGCAGATTATACTTTGCAGAATAGTCTATTGTTTAGAGGGAAACAATTATGTGTTCCAAGAGGTTCCATCCAAGAGGTGTACTTGAGTTGAGAGACCTAAAAGGTGATGAAGGAATAAGTGGACATGTTGATGATTTTGCTCATTCAATGAGGGAGGTTCATGAGTAGGTAAAGAAGACATTAATGGAGGCTAACCAGAAGTTGAAGGCTAAAAGAGACGAAGGGAAAAGAGATCTACAATTTGAAATAGGCGATTTGGTGATGGTATACTTAAACAAAGTAAGACTATAGAAAGGCATACCAAGTAAGTCACCGATGAAAAGGATAGAGCCATGTAAAGTGTTGGCTAAATATGGATCAAATGCATACAAGGTGGAGTTACCCAAGGAGATGTCCATTTCGCCTATCTTCAATGTGCAGAACTTGATGAAGTATAAAGGACCAGAAATGGATGAGGAATAGTATAGTGTTGAGGTGAGTAAGGATGTGGAAGAACTCAAGGTACTTGATCAGATCAAACCACAGGTTGATAAGATTCTGGATTCAAGGGTGAAGAAGAAGACTAGGCACAAGAAATACATGGAGCACCTAGTGAAGTGGAGACACCAACCAGAGTCAGAGGCTACTTGGATAGCAGAGAGTGACTTCAAGAAGCATGGAATCAGTGAGAATTTCTTAACACCATAGGTTCCTTAACTTCTTTGTTGCAGGGGGAGAATGGTGCAGGAGCACCTTAAGGTCTTTTGGAGAGATCTATGCAAATTTTGGATTCTAGGTGGTTCTAGCCTACCACCAAGGTAATAAGGACTAGATTATAAAGTCCCAAGGTTGAATTGATGTTTGATTTGTGTCAAAGTTAGGTTAGTTTAGAGCCTTGAAGTTTGGAAAAGACTTAATGAGGAGATTAGGCAAAACTTGACAAGGTTGTCTTGGAAATTTTTCCTAAAAGTTGGAAAATGGCATTAATAATGTTCTAAGCCTGACCTAAGGGTCCTAACATATGGGCATAAGGTATATAAGGTTAGAAAAACCCTAATATGACATGTGGGAAAGCTATTGTATGGATTGAGTTTTGGAAAGAAGAGATTGTGACTTGGTAAAGAGGAAATTTGTTTGATTTTTGTGATAGAGCCTTCATCCAATCAGTTAATGGATTGAAAGGACTGAACTAATGCTTTGAGTCTTTCATTTGTGATTTTTTTCTGCCTTGAGTAGCATTATTTTAGTCATTTAGCATGACTGGTTAATAGTTTTGTGAGCTCTTGTGTTCTTAGTTTCACTGCCCGGTTCAGGGACGGTTTTCTGAATAATGATCCCCACTTGACTTCCCATGGAAAAGCTTCCATGGCCACTTGGAATCAAGTAGGGGAATATGTACATAGTGTAAATATTGCTTTAGGATTCTCTGTGTGCAGGGGATTTGATGTAATCATCAAGCTCTAGGCGAGTGCAAGGGCATTCTGGCTAGAAGCTTGGACAGAACAGCAGCAAGAAGACTTGCTAAATGGATTGGTTTGTGCCAATTCGAGGTGTAGGGGTGTAGGGGAATATTTCTTGGACATGTGTGTGCAAGGAGGAGTGCAGACGAGGCCATTAGAGCCCTCAATTAAACTAAAGAAACCAAACTGTGACACTTGCCCTAGAAACCCTTGAAAATAGGGGTTTGGTGAAAAGCCTGTGTACGGACGCCAAGGGGATCTAAGACCTAGAAAATATCGAAGCTTAGGAGGTCTGTAGTGAGAATCCCTAAAGATTTTGGGTGTGTGTTAATGAATTTTAGGCGTTACTCCAAGAATACTAGTTTTTGGAGGCCTAATTGGGCAAAAAGGCTACAGGGCCTAAAAACAAGGTTCAAGAGAATTCGATGGAAAAAGGGGGAAAGAATCCTGCAAGAAGGAACATAATGTAGTAATAAAACCCTAGGAATAGTTTGAAGACCTATTCTAAGTCCCAAGAAAGCTTTGGGAATTTTGTAGCAATAATTGAGCCCATGGGAGCTCATGGCGATGTGAGAGTGAATGCGAGCAATTGAAATTGGTGGAGAGTTCTATAAGGAGAAAGGGGGTCCTAGGAGTGACCTCTGAGTAGGGTAGTGAAGAATACCCTAGGAAGACCAAAGAATAGGTCTTAGGAAGAGCAAATGTGCTCTTGAGAGATAGCACTCCTCACCAAATTGGTAATGGTGTAGGAGCACCTTAAGGTCTTTTGGAGAGATCTGTACAAATTTTGGTTTGTAGGTGGTTCTAGCCTACCACCAAGGTAATAAGGAATAGATTATAAAGTCCCAAGGTTGAATTGATGTGTGAGTTGTGTCAAAGTTAGGTTAGTTTAGAGCCTTGAAGTTTGGGAAAGACTTAATGAGGAGATTAGGCAAAACTTGACAAGGTTGTCTTGGAAATTTGTCCTAAAAGTTGGAAAATGGCATTAATAATGTTCTAAGCCTGACCTAAGGGTCCTAATATGTGGGAATAAGGTATATAAGGTTAGAAAAACCCTAATATTACACGTGGGAAAGCTATTATATGGATTGAGTTTTGGAAAGAAGAGATTGTGACTTGGAAAAGAGCAAATTTGTTTGATTTCTGTGATAGAGCCTTCATCCAATCAGTTAATGGATTGAAAGGACTGAACTAATGCTTTGATTCTTTCATTTTGTATCTATTCCTACCTTGAGTAGCATTATTTTAGTCATTTAGTATGAATAGTTAATAGTTTTGTGAGCTCTTGTGTTCTTGGTTTCACTACCCAATTCAGGGACAATTTTGTGAATAATGATCCCCACATGACTTCCCATGGAAAAGCTTCCATGGCCACTTGGAATCAAGTAGGGGACTATGTAAATAGTGTAAATAATTCTTTAGGATTCTTTGTGTGCAGGGGAGTTGATGTAATCATCAAGCTCTAGGTGAGTGCAAGGGCATTCTGGCTAGAAGCTTGGACAGAACAGCAGCAAGAAGACTTGCTAAATGGATTGGTTTGTGCCAATTTGAGGTGTAGGGGTGTAGAGGCATGTGTCCTGGACATGTTTGTGCAAGGAGAAGTGCAAAGGAGGCCATTAGAAACCTCAATTAAACTAAAGAAACCAGACTGTGACACTTGCCCTAGAAACCCTTGAAAATAGGGGTTTGGTGAAAAGCCTGTTGACAGACACCAAGGGGATCTAAGATCTAGAAAATCTCAAAGCCTAGGAGGTTTGTAGTGAGAATCCAAAAAAAATTTGGGTGTGTGTTAAGAACTTTTAGGTGTTACTCCAAGAATATTGGTTTTTGGAGGCCTAATTGGGCAAAAAGGCTACAAGGCCTAAAAACAAGGTTCAAGAGAATTCGATGGAAAAAGGAGGAAAGAATCCTGCAAGAAGGAATAGAATGGAGTAAGAACACCCTAGGAATAGTTTGAAGACCTATTCCAAGTCCCAAGAAAGGTTTGGGAATGTTGTAGCAAAAATTGAGCCCATGGGAGCTCATGGCGATGTGAGAGTGAAGGCGAGCAATTGAAATTGGTGGAGAGTTCTATAAGGAGAAAGGGGGTCCTAGGAGTGACCTCTGAGTAGGGTAGTGAAGAATACCCTAGGAAGACCAAAGAATAGGTCTTAGGAAGAGAAAATGTGCTCTTGAGAGATAGCACTCCTCACTAAATTGGTATCAAAGCTATAAAAAAGGCTTGGTAATTGAGAGGTGAATGACAAAGAGTAGTGAATCCATAGAAGAAAGCACCATGGTGACTAATGCAGAGCTAGCTAGAGATTTGACAGAGCAACAAGAAAATAATAGGCTACTTGAAGAAATTGTGGAAGAAATGAAGCACAAACTAGAAGAGGTTGCAGAGACTACAGACAAGATGGAAGTGCAGTTAACAGGGGTTAAAGACAAGGGTAAGAACCACGTTGAGGAAGAAATAGAGCCAGAACCTAACCCTTGATTAGCAGAGGAACTCTTCCTCAAAGCATTGAAGGCATTAAGTGGCAAGGCACTAGAAGGCATCCCTGTTTTCATAGAAAGAATGGATGCAGAGTTAGTTATGGAATGGATTGAGGGAATGGAGAATCACTTTGAATGTGATGGGATTACAAAGGCACAAAAGGTGAAGATAGCCAAATCAAGGTTTAGAGGACAAGCTTTAACTTGGTGGAAGTTCTTGCAAGAAGAAAGAGAGAAGGAAGGCAAGAAGCCAATAGGAAATTGGAAAACAATGGTGGTAAAAGTGAAGGAAAATTATCTACCTAAGGACTATGACATCCAATTGCATAAGAAGAGGAAAAATCTCAAACAAATAGAACTAGATGTAGCTACCTACACAGAAGAGTTCCAAAAGTTAAGCCTTAGGTCTAGAGTGCAAGAAATTGAAAGCATTAAGGTTGCTAGGTATTTGAACGGCCTTAGATGGAACATACAAGAGGAGTTGAGTCTCTTTACACTTGTTACTCTCCATAGCTGCTATCAAATGGCTACTAAAGTGGAAGAGAAAGTGAAAAAGAAACAAGATTCTAATACCAAGGGTAAAGGAAGAGGCAGAGACCCTAGAGGTGGACATAGACAAGGTTTTGGTGGAAGGAGCAATGAGAATAGAAGCCAAGGAGATGCTAAGGTTGGTGAGCTTCTCCTCTTGAAGTTTCTTCAACACAAGTTCTAGGTGTTAGTGTAATTAATATTTAATTACACTTGCATAACTTTACTTAGGTTTTGCTTAGGTAATAATTAGTTTACTTATTTAATAAGTAAGTTTTATTTAGTTGAGTTATTTTTAGGTCAACATTAGGGTTGCATACTTTGCTTTTATAAAGAAAATCATCTCATTGTAATCTTTGAATTCCTGAATATATCATTTTGCACATTCGCATGCAAAGCTCTGCTTTTTTATGTTTTCTCTTATGTGGAAGGTGTTTAGGTTTGCATGTCTGATCTAGGGTTTCTAACCCCAACATCCACAACCAGGGTCACATGGGGGGCTGGGCGCATAGGATGGCTTCTACACATCCTGCGCGATCACATGGGTGACCAGGGGCTCCACCCCAGCCCCCTATCAACCAGCCCTTGGTCGCATGCAGGACCAAGGGCCGATATTTTTTAGCCCCCTGGGCTGCCTGCAGGCCTTATTGGCCATTCTGGAGCACTTTCACCAAATCAGGTGTAACTTTTGCGTACGGAGTCAGTTTTTCGCAAATGAGATATCGTTGGAAATCTGGTTCCAAGATCATTATGATGGTGTGGGTTACTTTTCCTGATTATGTTACAGTTTTATGTTGCAGGCCCTGGAACTTAGATGTTGTTGGTTTCACTCCGGAGGGCATATCTTTTGACTCGGTGATCCTTTTTTTGCCATTCTTGCGGCATTGGAAAGCTGGTTTAGTCCTCTACATAGATCTGAGGTCTTTTTCTATTTTATGTTTATGCATGTTTAGGAATACTCTCCTTTTGCATTCATTGGGGATTGCAATAAATGAACTGATATAAAGTTCCATCGGGGGGGTTTCTTGCATAATAATCTTCATTGTGTTTTGATGGAAAGTCACATGGGTTGCAATTTGGTTTCTTAGTTTCTTTTGGCCACATTTTGTCTTAGCTTGACACATATCAGATTCATATCGGTTCACACTTTAGATTGAGAGCCTATGGTTATAGATCCACATCGGATCCATCTCAGTTTGAGGACCACTAAATTTGTGGTTAATGTTCTAGAGTCTGTATGGTACTTTTTCCCATGGAAGAGTTTCAGTCTTATTTTGACATCAGCATCGAGATTCACAGCTTCTAGATTCTGTCATCATCATATCATCTATTGTTGCTTTATGGATTCCAGGGTTGTTCCCATTTCGTGTTTTCGAGTGATTCGTGGCATTGGGTCTGCTATTGCATTATTATGATTCCGATATGGTTTCTTGTAGATAGAAGTATCTTTCCTTGCTTGCCAGATTGTGGTTCCAGTGTTACTCCACAATGTTCTTCCAGTGCTTCTTTGCAGCAATCATCTCATTGTAAGGGGGGTTGTCCCACTGGGTTTTCCTTCTCTACCTCATTATTGCATTTCTACATGGGTACCTAATCTGGCCTTGTTGTTGGGACCCATTCATGCTTTCTTGCATTCATCTTAGTTTTAGGTGCATGCTTATCTAGTCTCCCTAAGTTGCACTTATGGGGGGGTGTTAGTGTAATTAATATTTAATTACACTTGCATAACTTTACTTAGGTTTTGCTTAGGTAATAATTAGTTTACTTATTTAATAAGTAAGTTTTATTTAGTTGAGTTGTTTTTAGGGCAACATTAGGGTTGCATACTTTGCTTTTATAAAGCAAAGCATCTCATTGTAATCTTTGAATTCCTTAATATATCATTTTGCACATTCGCATGCAAAGCTCTGCTTTTTTATGTTTTCTCTTATGTGGAAGGTGTTTAGGTTTGCATGTCTGATCTAGGGTTTCTAACACTAGGTGCTTCATATGTTCTTCTTTTGTTTTGCTAAAGATGAGGATATCATCAAAGTAGATATATAGCTTGATGATTACATCAACTCCCCTACACACAAAGACTCCTAAAGCAATATTTACACTATGTACACAGTCCCCTACGTGATTCCAAGTGGCCATGGAAGCTTTGCCATGGGAAGTCAAGTGGGGATCATTATTCACAAAACTATCCCTGAACCGGGCAATGAAACCAATAACACAAGAGCTCACAAAACTATTAACCAGTCGTACTAAATGACTAAACTAATGCTACTCAAGGTAGGATAAAATCACAAATGAAAGACTCAAAGCATTAGTTCAGTCCTTTCAATCCATTAACTAATTGGATGAAGGCTCTATCACATAAATCAAACAAATTTGCTCTTTTCCAAGTCACAATCTCTTCTTTCCAAAACTCAATCCGTACAATAGCTTTCCCAAATGTCATATTAGGGTTTTTCTAACCTTATATACCTTATGCCCACATGTTAGGACCCTTAGGTCAGGCTTAGAACATTATTAATGCCATTTTCCAACTTTTAGGACAAATTTCCAAGACAACCTTGTCAAGTTTTGCCTAATCTCCTCATTAAGTCTTTCCCAAACTTCAAGGCTCTAAACTAACCTAACTTTGACACAACTCACACATCAATTCAACCTTGGGACTTTATAATCTAGTCCTTATTACCTTAGTGGTAGGCTAGAACCACCTACAAGCCACAATTTGCACAGATCTCTCCAAAAGACCTTAAGGTGCTCCTGCACCATTCTCCCCTTGCAACAAAGAAGTTAAGGAACCTATGGTGTTAAGAACTTCTCATTGATTCCATGATTCTTAAAGTCACTCTAACTCTGGTTGGTGTCTCCACTTCACTAGGTGCTCCATGTATGTCTTGTGCCTAGTCTTCTTCTTCACCCTTGAATCCAGAATCTTGTCAACCTGTGGTCTGATCTGATCAGGTACCTTGAGTTCTTCCACATCCTTACTCACCTCAGCACTATAATGTTCCTCATCCATTTCTGGTCCTTTATACTTCACCAAGTCCTTCACATTGAAGATAGGAAAAATGGACATCTCCTTGGGTAACTCCACCTTGTTGCATTTGATCCATATTTAGCCAACACTTTACATGGCCCTATCCTTTTCATCTATATCTTACATGGTATGCCTTTCTGTATTCTTGCCTTGTTTAAGTATACCATCACCAAATCACCTACTTCAAATTGTAGATCTCTCTTCCCTTCATCTCTTTTAGCCTTCAACTTCTGGTTAGCCTCCATTAATGTCTTCTTTACCTACTCATGAACCTCCCTCATTGATTGAGAAAAATCATCAGCATGTCCACTAATTCCTTCATCACCTTTTAGGTCTCTCAACTCAAGTACACCTCTTGGATGTAACCCATATACAATTTCAAATGGACTCTTACCAATAGACCTATTTGTGCTATCATTATAAGAAAATTCTTCTTGTGAAATGACTTGTTCCCATCCTTGTCCATACTCCTTAGTTAGACACCTCAACAAGTTATTGAGTACTCTATTGATCACCTCTTTTTGTCCATCCGTTTGAGGATGATATGCTGAGCTATGAGACAAGTTGGTTCCTAACCTCCTCCGAAGATTTTTCCAAAAATGTCCCATAAACTTCACATCTCTGTCTGCAACTATGCTCCTTGGCTACCCATGTATCCTCACTACCTCCTTGAAGAATAGGTGTGCAATCTAACTTGCATCATGTGTTATTTTGCATGGGATGAAATGGATCATCTTGCTGAATCTGTCCACTACCACAAACACACTATAAAAACTAGTAGGTGTCCTAGGTAGTCCTACTATGAAGTCCATGCTAATGCATTCCCATGGTCTATTTGGGATGGGCAATGGCTGATAAAGAACTACATTTTTTGATGTTCCCTTTTCCTTTTGACACACTCCACATTGCTCCACATACCTTCTTACATCTCTTTGCATCTTAGGCCACCAATAGAACCTCTCCACTAAGTCTAGGGTCTTGTTCAATCCAAAGTGTCCACTCAAACTGCCATTGTGCTTTTCTTGGATAATATTCTCCCTCATGGAACCTCTTGGAACACATAATTGTTTCCCTCTAAAAAATAGACCATTCTGCAAAGTATAATCTGCATATTCACTATGAAAATGGTTTTCAAAATTAGTACATACCTTGTAGATCATTGAGAAATCAGAATCTCCTTCATATAGGTCTTTGAATCCTTCAACCCCTATACTCTGCAATTGTATCTCTTGAATGGTAAGCAATCTCCTACTAAGGGCATCTGCAACCTTTTTGTTAACCCCTTTCTTGTGCTTGATAGTAAAGGTGTATGACTACAAAAAATCCATCCATTTGATGTGCCTCAAACTGAGCTTCTCTTGAGTATTGATGTAGCTTAAGGCCTGATTGTCGATGTATACCACAAATTCTTTGGGCAATAGGTAGTGCCTCCACTTTTTAAGAGCTTGTAGTAAAGCATACAACTCTAAGTCATAGGATGAGTACCTAGACTTTGGTTCATTTAGCCTTTCACTAAAGAATGCCACTGGCCTGCCTTCTTGGCTTAGGACTGCACCCACTACTATGTTGCTTGCATCACATTCCACTATGAATGGTTTATCAAAACTTGGTAAAACTAGGATTGGTTGGGCAGCTATCTCCCTCTTCAATCTTTCAAATCCTTCATTGGCTTCTTTGGTCCACACAAACTTTGTTTTCAGTCCTCCTTTGATGGTGTCAATGACCGATGCATAGATTTCACTAAACCTTATAACAAACTCCCTATAGAATTGAGCTAATCCATGGAAACTCCTAACTTTAGTCCTTGTCTTGGGAGTAGGCCAACAGAGAATGGCTTCAACCTTGCTCTTGTCCATCTTCAAGTTCCCTTGAGATACTAAAAATCCTAGGTAGACTAACTCTTGCATCATAAATTCACTCTTCTCAAGATTGATGGTGAGCTTCTCCTCTTGAAGTTTCTTCAACACAAGTTCTAGGTGCTTCATATGTTCTTTTTTTTTGCTAAAGATGAGGATATCATCTAAGTAGACTACCAAAAAGACTCCTATATAATCCTTCAAGACCTCATTCATCACCCTCATAAAAGTGCTAGGTGCATTTGTAAGCCCAAATGGCATTACTAACCACTCATATAACCCCTCTATAGTTTTAAAAGCTGATTTCCATTCATCTCCCTCTTTCATCCTAATCTGATAGTAGCCACTTTTCAAATCAATCTTGGAGTAGTACTTAGCACCCCCTAAATAGTCCATTAAGTCTTCTAACATAGGAATAGGAAACCTATATCTAATGGTTATCCTATTTATGGCCCTAGAATCAATACACATTCTCCACTTATCTCCCTTCTTAGGTGCCAACACCACTGGAATAACACATGGGCTTATACTTTTCCTGATCAACCCTTGGTCCAAAAGTTCTTGAATTGCCTTGCTATCTCCTTGTTCTGCTCTGGTGTCATCTTGTATGCAGCCTTGTTAGGCAATGTTGCTCCTAGTACAAAGTCTATTTGACGACTGATTGCTCTCTTAGGTGCTAGTGTAGTTGGTGTACCTTCACAAATAATATGCCTGAACTGATCCAACAGTTGCTTCACTTCTTCTGTCATAGGTAGCCGACTAGGTGACTCCTCCTCCTTTGGCTTCAACTTGATTGCATAGACAACTCCTTCTTCCTCCTTTATGTCTTTTAGGAATTCCTTTCCACTCATCAAAAGTACACTAGATTCTGCCTTCTCCACTGTGCCTTCTTCTATCAAAGACTAGATTTTGTAAGTCACTCCATCCTTCTTGAATGAGTACTTGTTCTCTTGCCATGGTGTACTACCTCCTTGTCATATTGCCATGGTTTTCCAAGCAACAGATGGCATGCATCCATTGGTAACACATCACATAGTATCCTATCTTGATACTTCCCTATAGAAAACTCAACCCATACTTGTTCATTGACCAATATATTTTGCCCCTTATTCAACCAAGTAACCTTGTAAGGACACACATGGGGTATCTTGATGAGATTCAAATTTTGTACTGCCTCCTTTGATATGACATTATCAGTAGATCTTGAGTCAATGATGACCTTGCAGACCTTACCTAGTATCTTGCATTTGACTCTAAAAAGAGCTCTCCTCTATTTGTATTCATCCTCGGTAGGTGCTTTGATCAAGATCCTTCTCAACATGAGATTCTCACCTTTCTCTGAATCTAAAATCACCTCTAAATGCTTGAGATAGTCCTCTTCTTGAACATAAGTGATCTTCTTCTCACCTTGTGAAGATGTTGGCTTGTCAAGACACCTATAAGCTAGATGACCCAACTGTCCACAGTTGTAACACTTCATGGAAGCAAAATGAGAAGTTCTCCCAAATCCTCTTGATCTACCTCTTCCACCATTATTAGAGCTTCTACCTCTATATCCCCCTCTACTATTTGTCTCATGGGATTGTTCACCAACCTTGGCATCTCCTTTGCTTCTATACTCATTGCTCCTTCTACCAAAACCTCCTCTATGTCCACCTCTAGGGTCTCTGCCTCTTCCTTTACCCCTGGTATTAGAATTTTGTTTCTTTTTCACTTTCTCTTCCACTTTAATAGCCATCCGATAGCAGCTATTGAGAGTAGTAAGTGTAAATAGACTCAACTCCTCTTGTATGTTCCATCTAAGGCCGTTCAAATACCTAGCAACCTTAATACTTTCAATTTCTTGCACTCTAGACCTAAGGCTTAACTTTTGGAACTCTTCTATGTAGGTAGCTACATCTAGTTCTCTTTGTCTAAGATTTTTCCTCTTCTTATGCAATTGGATGTCATAGTCCTCAGGTAGATAGTTTTCCTTCACTTTAGCCACCATTGTTTTCCAATTTCCTATTGGCTTCTTGCCTTCCTTCTCTCTTTCTTCTTGCAAGAACTTCCACCAAGTTAATGCTTGTCCTCTTAACCTTGATTTGGCTATCTTCACCATTTGTACCTCTGTAATCCCATCACATTCAAAGTGATTCTCCATTCCCTCAATCCATTCCATAACTAACTCTGCATCCATTCTTCCTGTGAAAATAGGGATGCCTTCTAGTGCCTTGCCACTTAATGCCTTCAATGCTTTGAGGAAGGGTTCCTCTGCTAATGGAGGGTCAGGTTCTGGCTCTATTTCTTCCTCAACATGGTCCTTACCCTTGTCTTTAACCCTTGCTAACTGCACTTCCATCTTGTCTGTAGTCTCTGCAACCTCTTCTAGTTTGTGCTTCATTTCTTCCACAATTTCTTCAAGTCGCCTATTCTTTTCTTGTTGCTCTGTCAAATCTCTAGCTAGCTCTGCATTAGTCACCATGGTGCTTTCTCCTATGGATTCACTACTCTTTTTCATTCACCTCTCAATTGCCAAGCCTTTTTATGGCTCTGATACCAATTTGGTGAGGAGTGCTATTGCTCAAGAGCATATTTTCTCTTCCTAAGACCTATTATTTGGTCTTCCTAGGGTATTCTTCACTACCCTACTCAGAGGTCACTCCTAGGACCCCCTTTCTCCTTATAGAACTCTCCACCAATTTCAATTGCTCGCCTTCACTCTCACATCGCCATGAGCTCCCATGGGCTCAATTTTTGCTACAACATTCCCAAACCTTTCTTGGGACTTGGAATAGGTCTTCAAACTATTCCTAGGGTGTTCTTACTCCATTATGTTCCTTCTTGCAGGATTCTTTCCTCCTTTTTCCATCGAAGTCTCTTGAACCTTGTTTTTAGGCCTTGTAGCCTTTTTGCCCAATTAGGCCTCCAAAAACTAGTATTCTTGGAGTAATGCCTAAACTTCCTTAAGACACACCCAAACTCTTTAGGGATTCTTACTACAAACCTCCTAGGCTTCAAGATTTTGTAGGTCTTAGATCCCCTTAGCGTCTGTACACAGGATTTTCACCAAACCCCTATTTTTAAGGGTTTCTAGGGCAAGTGTCACAATCCAGTTTCTTTAGTTTAATTGAGGGCTCTAATGGCATCCTCTGCACTCCTCCTTACACACACATGCCCCTACACCCCTACACCTCGAATTGGCACAAACCAATCCATTTAGCAAGTCTTCTTGCTGCTGTTTTTTCCAAGCTTCTAGCCAGAATGCCCTTGCACTCGCCTAGAGCTTGATGATTACATCAACTCCCTTGCACACAAAGACTCCTAAAGCAATATTTCCACTATGTTCACAGTCCCCTACTTGATTCCAAGTGGCCATGGAAGCTTTTCCATGGGAATTCAAGTGGGGATCATTATTCATAAAATTGTCCCTGAACCGGATAGTGAAACCAAGAACACAAGAGCTCACAAAACTATTAACCAGTCATACTAAATGACTAAAATAATGCTACTCAAGGCAGGAATAGATCACAAATGAAAGAATCAAAGCATTAGTTCAGTCCTTTCAATCCATTAACTGATTGGATGAAGGCTCTGTCACATAAATCAAACAAATTTGCTCTTTTCCAAGTCACAATCTCTTCTTTCCAAAATTCAATCCATACAATAGCTTTCCCACATGTCATATTAGGGTTTTTATAACCTTATATACCTTATTCCCACATGTTAGGACCCTTAGGTTGGGCTTAGAACATTATTAATGCCATTTTCCAACTTTTAGGACAAATTTCCAAGACAACCTTGTCAAGTTTTTCCTAATCTCCTCATTAAGTCTTTCCCAAACTTCAAGTCTCTAATCTAACCCAACTTCCACAAAACTCACACATCAATTCAACCTTGGGACTTTATAATCTAGTCCTTATTACCTTAGTGGTAGGCTAGAACCACCTACAAGCCAAAATTTGCACAGATCTCTCCAAAAGACCTTAAGGTGCTCCTGCACCAATGTGCTTTGAATCCTTGGATCTAAAGGAAATTCCCTTAACATAAATACTGCTAGGGAATTTCAATGTTGGCATGTAGTTGGCATTAAATCCAGTACCTGGAACATTGAAAATTATCCTTATATAAGAATTCCCTCCATCTTGTTGGCTTGTAACACTCTTGATGGTGGCTACATGAAATCTAATTATGATTCCTCTTCTACATCCTTGATTTGACTCTTCTGAATTATCATAATTAGAATCACTAGCTTCCTTATTCAAAAATTCCCA
This sequence comes from Sequoiadendron giganteum, assembly GCA_007115665.2. Taxonomy (NCBI): domain Eukaryota; kingdom Viridiplantae; phylum Streptophyta; class Pinopsida; order Cupressales; family Cupressaceae; genus Sequoiadendron; species Sequoiadendron giganteum. The sequence continues at coordinate 506,863,867 of CM021103.1, forward strand.
ACCACCATCTTCAGTAAATTTATCTGGATCATTAGTAATAGTCTTCAAAATTGGCAGCCAGTTCAAGTTCATTCTCCTTTCATAATACTTTATATCCATGGAGTTCATCCATTCCTTGATGCCAACAATCGAAGGTTGAGGATTGGCATGAATGGAGTTCAACCATTTCTCTTACTTGCTTGAAAAATCCTTGAAAATCTGCATTGATTTTATTTTTCCTGTCCCTCTCTTGTTGTTCTTCCTCAGTTTCATTAGGTACATACATTGACCTTCTTGCCCCTCCTAAAGTTTGGACCACATCCATTACCTCCACATAAAACTAGACATCCTTGGTCTTCTTGGTTCCCACGCCATGATATGGTTATGCAAATGAAAACGAAGCAAAGTAGTCATCTTTCTTCCTCTTCCATGAAAACCAAGCTGTCTAAATGTTATATCAAACTCTAGTTCAAAATATTTTAGATGAGGGTGCTCCCATAGCTCTCTTACTCACTTCAAAAATCCTCGAAACTTTGCATTGATTTTATTTTTCCTATCCCTCTCTTGCTATTCTTCCTCAATTCCATCAAGATCATACATTGACCTTCTTGCCCCTCCTAATTTTTGGACCACATCCATTACCTCCACATAAAACTAGACATCCTTGGTCTTCTTGGTTCCCACACCATGATATGGTTATGCAAATGAAAGTGAAGAAAAGTAATCATCTCCTTCTCTGTTGGATGGAAGAATGCATGCTTAATGTTTTGATACATGATGTCAGCTCTCTCTTCTGGTCTCATGGTCTAATACTGAAATCCATTATGGCGGCCCTCCAAAGTTCCAGTCATCTTTCTTCCCCTTCCACCAAATGTTGGCCTGATCCACAAGTCTGCCAACCTAATTGCCTTTGTTTTTGAAAGCTAAAGTTTCTCCCAAGTCACCAGTGTAGCTCTCTTTGTCTTTTCAGACTCTTTCATTGCTACAGATCATCTGTGGGATTTAATAATTTGTACCACATGGTTTATGTGCTTTCAATCCTTGGATCTAAAGGAAATTTCCTTAACATAAATACTGCTAGGGAATTTCAATGTTGGCATGTAGTTGGTATTAAAGCCGGTACTTGAAACATTGAAAATTATCCTTATATAAGAATTCCCTCCATCTTGTTGGCTTGTAACACTCTTGATGGTGGCTACATGAAATGGAACCATGATGCCATATATGGGTACCAGAACAACATCATTTTTCATATGAAACTGAATCACGAGCTCTCTAGAAATGAGGATATCTTCCACATTTGTGTATGAAACCATCTCAGTGGATGGCTTGGAAGAGCCATGTCTATTTGCTTTACCAATTACACCTATAGCCCATCTTCTTTTAGTCTCCTCATTCTTTTGTAGAGGGTTGGCACTTAAGGTTATGTAATAGAATTTACAATTGATAGTTAAATTGTATAATAGTTTTTTGTATGATCTTTACTAACGTTTATTAGAATTGTTGCATGTTTTACATCATTGGAATCACATATTAGTTGTAATTCTTTTGAAATTTTATTATGGTATGTGCACTTTGATATGATGTAATATGATTATGATTTCATCTCATATGTTTCAATATTAGATATATAACAAAAAAATAAATTATTCCATGAAATAAATAATAACTTTTCATTTTAAATGTTTTTTTTTGTAGAACACGGGTCTTCCAAAAGATCAAGATGATTCTCATCATGATATAGATCCAGAAACTATTGGTTCTACTGGTATAGATCACATGGTAGAGGATGATGATGATGCAAATATGGAAGACACTGAGGCCAATGACAATGATGATGATGACGATGATGATCATGATGATCATGATAGGGCAATTGCTGGTAGTACCCTACAACATTCATGATCATATAGGTTGCATCATGGATCATTGTTGGTATATCGTTATGATCATCATCATCATCATGTTAGTGGTGATGATGATGAGGCAGTTTCTAGTAGTACCCAGTGACATTCATGATCATTTAGGTTGCATCATGGATCATTGTTGATATATTGTCATGATGCCTCTTTTCATGGTTACTATCATATGTATCATTTTCACGACCTACAATACCATATTATTGAGTTGTATAATATTGACATTTATCATTTTCACTTATATCATTTGGACATGTATCATCTTGACTTGTATTAATTTGAGTTACATAATTTATCATTTTTACTTATATCATTTGTACATCTATCATTTTGACTTATGTTGACTATTGGACATGTATCATTTTGACATGTTATTGATCTACTAGAATATTTGACTTTCACTTGTTTTAGTTATATATGATGATGATCTTATCAGTATTGACTTGTCAATTTATATATATTAAAAGTGGTCGATGATTAATTTTGGATGGATATTTATTGCGTATGATGATTTTAATTTACTGCTCAAGATGGATGTTGTCAAATTCAATTAAATTATAGATATTTGAATCACTTTTTATAATAATTATCTTGTTATTTCCAACAAACACGCCTCAAAGGCATGAAAAACACATAAAAAGGAAGTAAGGTCACTATCGCTAAAAGGCATCGACTGGTGTTATGTTTAACAAACGCAAAGGAGCATTCTAGAAGTAGGTGTGAGAAAAAGCAGGTGGTGAAGCCAAAGGCAAGAGGAACTAGTGCAAGTCCGAGCAACGAAAAGGTGTGGGAAGCGATAACAATAAGAATAATGGAGACTCCATTATTCTTGAACACTAAGAAGTAGCAACAATCTTTCAAAGGTGAGATCACAAACAAAAGGTTGTAGGCTTTGTTGGCGTCATCTCATCCACTAATTCTCTGGGTGGCCAAGAAACTTTTGGGGCCAGAATTCATGAGGGCCTATCACAAGTTTAGGGAAAACTCTGAAATCCCGGCCATGTTCCTGGTAGTGCTACTGCATATGGGTGTGTCAAAAGAGATGGCGAAGAAGCTCACATAGATGGTCTTTGTCCATGCTTGGTTTGGGGATATCAACGTAGCCCTCGACAATGTAGATGAGAACAAACAAATACCAATGCCCCAGAACTACTACATGCTCCAAATGCATGGTAGGGATGCCATGAAATTCCCTCTAGTTTGAACCATCGACCTAGAGGGTTTTGAGAAGTTACGGGAAGAGCGTGACCAGAAAATTTTCTTCATGCTCAGAGCAACCAATCTAGTGACAAATCGTCCACGAGGCTGAGCAATCTGGTATGTCGAGGATGAAGGGTTGGCAGACGAGACTGTGGCAGGGGATGATGGCGACTAGGACTTTGTTTTAGGAGAAGAGTGGCGCAAGGATGACAACAAGGACCCAGGGGAAAAATCCAAAGGTCCGACCCACCAGAATTGTGGTGTTGTCTGCCCAGTGATTGTGGACTACATTGCCTACAAGAAGCGGACAAAGACAAATGATGATGAAGATTGAAAAATTCCCAGCTTAGTAAAAGTTATATTTTGGTATACATATGATATAGTAGAAATAGGGGAATGCAGTAGTAGATAGGAGTTAGTCTCGGTTGGCGTTGCCTGAGTCTAGAACTAGGCTATTTTGTAACTAAAAATGTATCAGCATGGGTAGGTAGTGTAAAGGTGTCTGAAACACATGGCCATTTTGTCAAAGGCCTGCAAGTAAATTTTGGTTGGGAACTCATGTAAAATATTTTGTGAAGAAATACAAGGTGTTGCCCCTTAGTAGTGATTTAACTAGCAAAAAAATAAAATAATTATCTTGTTATTTAATCACATGAGTTAAATAATTAAACTACTTGTAAAATCTATAATCATATGAGTTATTTAAGAGGCATCATATATTTAACTAATTAAATTGAATTAAAACATATTAAATTAATAAATGGAAGCAAAACATGAAGATTTTTTAGAAGCAAAAAAGGAAGCAACAATGGAAGCCAAACTACAAGCAAAGCAAAAGCAATCTTGTAAGAAAAATTGGAAGCAAAACCGGAAGCAAACCTAGAAGCAAAATTAGAAGCAAAACTGGAAGAAAAATTGGAAGGAATGTATGAAGCAAAATTGGAAGCAAAACTAGAAGCAAAATTGGAAAAAAAACTGGAAGCAAACTTGGAAGCAAAACTGGAAGCAAAATTCAAAGGAAAATTCGAAGCAAAATTCGAAGCAAAACTGGAAGCAAAATCGGAAGCAAAATTGGAAGCAAAACTGGAAGCAAAAGTGGAAGCAATTCTGGAAGCCAAACTGGAAGCACAAGTGGAAGCAAAACCAGAAGAAAAATTGGAAGCAAACCTAGAAAAAAAATTGGAAGCATAATTGGAAGCAATACTAGAAGCAAACCTGGAAGCAAAACTAGAAGAAAAATCGGAAGCAAAACCGAAAGCAAAAGTGGAAGCAAAACCAGAAGCACAACCGGAAGCAAAAGTGGAAGCAAAATTGGGAGAAAAACTACAATTAAAAATGGGAGCAGACATGGAAGCAAAATAGGAAGTCAATTTGGGTACCAATTTAGGAACTATTTTTGGCACCATTTTTTGGTGCTATTATCAGTGCTAAAGAGGATGCTATTACGGGCACCAAATTTCTGGCATAAAATCTGATGCTAAAGTGGATGTTAAAGACGGTGCAAAATCTAATTCAAAATTTGGCGTCGAAATGAAGAAACGCTTTTGCGCTGACTTTGGTGCCATGAGATGGCTCCAATTGATGGTCTCGAATACACTAAAATCCGGGGCAAAATTCAGTGCAAAATTGCCTTTTTTTCTATAGTGTAAGTCTTGTAGAACCTGAAATGTAGAGGAGAAAATTGTAAAAGCAATCTCCTATTCATTGGCCAACCTCTTGAAACCTTTAGGAATAAGAATTGGTAATTCTTTAGATATTTTTAGGACCCAATTGGGATTTGAAAACAACATGATTTTATCATATCAAGACTACTAACATTATTATGACATCAACATGATGTCATCAAGGTGTTGATATCAACATGGCATTAGCACATGATGTCATTAGAGGAAAGGTAGACATTTAGGATGTTGGGGTTGAAAGGGATATGATGAAGAGATGGGAAACTATAAAATTCCATAAGAATTAGAGGAATCTTGAAAAACATTTAAGGGAATATTGGGGTGTTAGACTTTTAGGGAAGGCATGACTAGGATGACAAGTCCGATGAGGATGGAGGGATTTGAAACTTTGAAAGGTCGGCAACATGAGAAATTTTTGACAAAGAATAAAGCATAGTGTTGGGACTTCCAGGAATTGAAGATGGAGAGGAATTAATCTTGAAGGATAAAATTGATGAAGAACTCTAAAAGTCTGAGGGGATGATGATATTAGGATGGTATCATCACATTAGGACTATTGACATCAGCATGACATCATCAAGGTGTTGATATTAACATGATGTCTAACTTTGACATAATTACTTAGATGTTTTATGATTTTCATACTTTTGAGGATGAAGGGAAAGAGATGTGAATGTATGGGAAACTTTGAGTTTGAAAGGTTGACAAACTCAACACTAAAGGAAAATGCTAGGAAGAAGCCAAACTTAGAATTTTATGGTTTTTTGAATTCTTGGACACTTAGGGGACCCATTTAGAATGTTTTAGATTGGTTGAAAATCATGGGTCAAATGAGGCATGAAATGGAAATAGGAACCAAACACTATGATCTAATAAATATCATCAATAACACGAGGAGATCCACTACAAGTTATGGACACTAATACTTTGAGAAGGAAGACCTCATAAAGAGACACAAAGACAAAATAGGAAAAAGATCTTAGAAGTGATAGGTGGAAGAAGATTGAAATTGTATAGAGGAAGTTGAGTTGTTCAAAATACAAAACAATCATTCTCAAAAATTAAAGTCATTTGGGAGGATGAAAATCAGACTAGATATTGTAGATCATTTGGGATTAATGCCACCATTGATAAAGTTTGTAGAAATTGATGTATTAGGGAGAAACATATAAGAAATATTTTTTATGAAAATTACCTCATCTAATGCATTAGTCCTCCAACATTTAATGCAAAATACATATCTAAAGCAATTTTACCTCATATAATGACACCTTCCCACCTTTCTAATCTAGATTTAAAGCTCCTATAGTTTAGTTATCTTTGATACAACATCAACATTAAAGAGAAAGAACATGTTCAAGAAAAGATAAGCTATGATGTTTCTGAGGGCTTTTCAGGATTTTGTCTCCCAATGATTCCATTAGAGAAGTTATCTCTCTCATTATACATAATTGATAGATTCAAACCAATTTAACTATACTTATCTTCTTTCATGGAGATGATGTGGATGAGGATGCAAAAAATAAGGTATGTGATGAATTCATAAAAAAATAAAAATAGATGAAATCTAAATAATTATTGTAGAATTAGGATAAAGGCCCCAAAAGAAACACACAGCTAAAAAGAGAACATGCTAAATTGATGGGAGAAGAAGTGGATACAATTGCAAGCTCATCATCAATTTATGAAGTGAACATTGAAGGCGTGACCCCTCAACAAGAAAGAAGGTTAATAAAATCACCTCATGTATAAGTGATAAGTCTCAATTCACCACTGTAACACTACAATAAGATGATCCAAACAATTACTAAACAAAATATGCAATTACATAATCAGAAGATGCCTTCCTATTCTGAATTTTTCATTTTAGGCCTTCAAGGATCCTCTATTTCATGAAATTTCAACAAGACTTCAATTATCAAGTCGATTTAAAGTCCAATGCTTGTATTTAAAACTGAAAACAGCATGAAGTCCCATATAGTCATATACAAAGTTGCAGTTTTGGTCTAAAATTCGACCTCGAGATTCTTATATTAGCTTCAACTTCAAATTGATATAGCCCTTGGGTATTACCATTTTTCTTTGCAAAATGCCGTGACAAACCTCATTGTGTAAAATTCCTAAAGAATAGATCAATACATCAAAATCATCAGAGAAAGTATTTAACTGTAGACATTACAGATATAGGGGATGTTTGTTTTATATGTACATATAAAACAAGGACAACTATACAAAATAATTTCTAATGTCTGCAACAAAAACTATACACTCCCTTTCAAATTATTTCCATTGCTAAAATGGAAAACATGTATTTAGGAGCCTAGAAAACGAAGAATGATGGATTTCTGCAACTGTAATTTATTGGTGGTGTTCATTCCTGGCATGGAGAGGTCCATTTGTTAATGCAGACTGCTGAGAATGGTTGGCATTCGAATTGGCATTATTGTTGTTTTGGAGTAGAGAAGTGATAGCTGCTGCAATGGCTGTTGTGAAGTTGGGATCAGCTGTTATAGCAGTGACAGTGTCTGCTAGTGAAGGGTGTTGAGCAGATTGCACATTATTGAATCCCAATGGTGTTGCTGCTGTGACTCCACCAGTATTGGGAACCTGCATCATTAATGGGGACCGTTGCTGTCCTGCCAGAGGGGCAAACATGGAATCATTGCCATTGTAAATAGGATGCCCATATGTCTGAGATACTGAATTGGTAAAGAAATTATGTGCTGGAATCTCTGCTGCTGCTCCAAAGGGCAATGACTGAAGGCCTGTAAGTACCCTTGGGTGAAAACCCATTTGACCTGGTGGAAGCTGGTTGGGGTTCTGTGTGAGGTCTAAGGTGATGGTGGGAAATGGAGCTGAAGCTGATATGCTGGCACCTGGAACATGAGTGGAAGGCATGAGAGCACCAGCCATGACAGCTGCAGCTGCTGCATTGAATCCAACATTATCAGTGGATGTGGAAGAACCAGAAAGAAGCATGGAAGCAGCAGCAGATGTGGTGGATGCCATGGCTGTGGCTGCTGGAGGAAGTGGGTGGTTGTGATTTCCTTCATATGTTGTGATAAGTATGGATCTGTCTTCTGCCAAGCGTTGCACTTGTTTTCTCACAGGACACCCTACAGACATGGTGCATCTATAATAAGCTCTCGGGCATGGATTTCCCTTGGCCATCTTTTGTCCATATTTTCTCCACTGGCAACCATCGCTTATCTGAGAACAAAAAGTCATTTTGCATCAGGAATCGCTTCAATCAAGCAGCCATTGTAGGATCTCTCCTTAGGGTTGAAAGTTTTTTATTGGTAAAGAGTCGTATAATTTTAAAATGGAAAATGCTTTTACTGTTGAACGCTTTGATCCTTAGAAAAGTTACTAATTTTATGGTAAAAAATCAAACAAAATAAAAACTTGTGTTTGACTACTCCAGGATGACATACCATGGGTGATTCAGTTCTAGCTCTGACTGAAACTCGGGCCTTTCTAATAGTCGCCTCACTTTGATGTACAATCTTCTGCGCCTTGTTGGGCCTTCCATCCAAGCTATTTTCCCTTGTATCAGTCTGCAGTTCATCTTCATGATTATTCAGAGAATGATCTGGAGAAGCGGACCCATCAACAGTTTCATTGCCTGCATGCACCTAAATCTCTTTAGTATTATGTTTTACAAGAGTGGATTGAGAAAATGATTTTCATAAACACTTAGGAAGAAAAGTAAACTTCTTATAGCAATTGAACTTGAACATCAAAAATACCTCTTAAACTCGATTCATGGATTTTATGCATATAGCTGGGCTTCATATTATCTAGAGACTTGGGAGCCTCATCATGGTCTTCGAACATATGAGAATCTTCAAGCCCATCAGTGCTACTAAGCTTTAATGGATCTCGAGCTTCTAGTAACTGTTTCTGTACGAAGGTTTTGTTTTGCCCAACTTTTCCATCCGCTCCCATCGAATGGTTTTCCAACTTTTCTTCACTCTTGGATGTTACCTGCAAAATCCAGGATTGTTGTAAGAAACAAGGGTCGTATTGAAATCAATTGAAAAATAAGAATTTAAATGGTAGACCGGGACATAGAAGAGTTTTTATACGTTACTTTCTATCAGCTTTCTATGCATAAGTGAATGGAATTCAAAAACTGCAAATCTTCTGAGTTATGGTATATTTCTTGATTACAATCTTGAGAATATCAGAGAACATATATCTCACCTTATCAGAAATTGTATTCTGAGAGTGACGAGGCTGCTCCATTAAAGAAGTAAGGTGATTCTGCAAGTTAGCGTAGTTGGTGGTTATGTGGCTCAACATGAATTTCAATTTCTGATTTTCTTCATTGATACGGGTAAGCTCCCTCTGAAGCATGTCCACCTGCATCAATCAAAGATAAGATGGTAAGGAATCAAGCTTAAAATCTTTCTATTATCTTGATGATGGATCACAAAATATGATCAGAAATGTTGATGAAAACTTTTCACAAGTAATAACAACGATCAATATTATAGATTGTAGAAATGTGCAGTGATCAATTGTGAAAATATGATATCATTAATATCCCTGCGCCCAAGTCAATGTGCTGGTTATTTTAACGTGAAGACCTTCCCAATGTCATGTTGTCAAAAACTAAACAAATGCAAACCAGTTATAAGAAATTATTTAACAAATCCTTGAAGTCGTACCTCATTTCTTGGATCAGTATCTGTGTCCTCTGGATCAGAAGTTTGGGGAGAGTTCGTTGGAGACGCACAATCTTCCACGGTTGACCGATCACTTGCACAATTTGGTAGAGCAGTCACCAATTGCAATCCAGTCTTCACAAACCAATTTTACAAAAAGAAACAATTCATCAAACCCCATTCGAAAAGTAATCTCAACCCTGAATTCTCCTTCACCCATAAAACTTCCCACAACCTAATACAACATACATATAATTCCAGATAAATTCCTTACCGAGATATTCTTGTGTGGATCATGGTCCTCAGCAGCAGCGCCATTGAGGCCTGCTGTCACCAATTGTCGGGTTTCATCATCTTGGAGCCCATTATCATTATCATTTGAGAGGAGCTTGAAACTCAAACCACCGCTGCCTCGTTCCATAGAGAAGAAATCCTTACAATTGCTATAATCAGAGCCACCATTGGAGCCCTCTTCAACTTTGACAGAGAGATCAATCCCCATAAACCTGTCAAACCTCACACCATTCATGATTCCACGCGGCGCTCTTGAACTACAGTTATGCTCACTAAATCTGTCGGCCAAAAGCTTTTCCCCCATTAAAAACTATCAATCCCTGAACCCACAGATCTGAAAAGGCCAAATAAAAATAAAATGGTCCAAATGTTACAGCAGGCAAAAAGAAAAAGAGGGCGTGGGATCCAAAGAAAGGCAAGAAAGACCGATTTTCTAGCGATGGGAAGTTGGAAGTTTGAGAAAAAGCAGGGAGGCAATGAATAAAATGCCCCCACATCTTCCCAGCCAATTTCCTAGTCTCTTCCGGGGTGACGTGTCACACCAGTATTAGGTGAAAAGTTGTCAAGGTTAGAACGCTGGTTCAACGCGTCTTAAAGCCCGCCATTCCCGCAGCCTACTCGACGGCTGTGATTAAAACTACTATTCAGCCATGACTTTGAACACAATAAGGCCACGTTAGCATTGACGGCGTCAGCGTAGAGGTGATGGCTTTGACCCGCCGGTCTTTTTTCCTTTCACAGCCTGGCCGTCCTTTCACTTTCTAGAAGATTTGATTTTTCTAACTACTGGATTACAGAAGTGTCTCTACCTTTGATTTTATACAATATTATTAGGAAGAGTACTATTGAAATAATAAATTTATTCAATTGGGTTGAGTACAATTTGTGATATTGATGATATGTTGTTTGATTACATCATCCATTAAGATTCAAATTTTTAGAAGTATTAAATAAAAGATGAGAGCAACAGCTTATAAGAGACAAGTTTGGTAGAATGGATACCCCATAGTTCTTGACTCTTAAAAAAAGAGATATCAACTCCTTTGTCCTTGACTCTCAAATGAAGAGATATCACTCGACTATCGACTATCCGATTCCTACTCTATACATAACATGACCTGACCCGGCCTAAAATCCTCCCTTGGGAACAACTACTATATCCACCCACCCACCCCTAGGGAACTATAGTTCGCAGTTGGCGGTTTGGTTCACTAAACTCTAGTCCTAGGGTTAGGTGGGACGAGAAGGATCCGTTGGATAGAGCATGTTACGTCTATAAGGAAATTTATTCTATTTGTTGGAGTCCTACCCACAATATAGAGGTAGGGCCCCTACTCTATAAATGTAGCCGTTTCCCAGGACCAAAATCCTACTATGAGATGAGGTACACTACTTACTTAGTAGAGAACCCCTTTGAGAATAGTAGGGCGACCAATATAGGCTAGTGGTTTTGAATAGCGAAATGAAATGAATCTGTCAAAATCTCAAAAATTTAACCTAATTTATTATAATTAACCTAATCTCTTATAATTAGCCTAATCTCAAAACGAAATCATGAAGGTAGGATTGTGTCATGGGAAACTTTGGTGGAATAGATACCCCTCAGTCCTTGACTCTCAGAGAAAGAGATATCAACCCTTTAGTCCTTGACTATCAGACGAAAAGATATCAACCCCTCAATCCTTGAATCTAAAACAAAGCGATATCAACCCTTCAGTCCTTGACTCTCACACAAAGAGATATCAACCCCTCAATCCTTGAATCTAAAACGAAGAGATATCAATATACACTCGTGCTTTTGAATAGTGAAACAAAATCATGAATCTGTCAAAATCTCAAAAAATTGACGTAATCTATTATACTTCTAGAAAATTTACCCCAATGACTTTACGGTGAAAAATTAAGCCTTCCAAATTTTCTACAGGTTTGAACGAGAGCAAAATTATGTTTCAATTTTGCTTTTAACAGGCAAACTTCCTACAAACTTTGAATTTGGGTTTCTACAGCAGTTCTTTTCAGACTTACCCAATAAGCCGGTTGTCTTAATTAAAGTTGGACTTTGAAGCTGAGAAGATATTAATTTAATCAGCATTATTGGCGGCGCACGTCGAGATGATAGTGAACGCGGAAGGGTACCACGTTGAGCCAGACCTTGTGTCCAATTGTTTTTGCACAATCAATGAATGAGGATACCAAGTCAAAAACTGTAGGTCCCTCACAGGAGATAAAAAGTTTCTTTGACAATATCAATACATTTCCTTCTCATTTCCTTCAAATACAAGCTACCCATATTCGTCAATGCCCGCTTCTTTCCTACAGTGAGATGGGTTGAAGCAAATTTCTACCTTGGTGAAAAACATTCTTCTCGAGTTTTGAGGAAAAAATGTTGAGCCTTGAGAGCTACCCCTTTGATTGTCTTGTAACATTTCAAGTTTCTTCTCACTGAGAAATTAACACAGTTGACTTGTACCCTTGAATTATATTATGGTCGACCACGTGCTGGACAAAAGAGCCTTGGTTTGGTGAGAAAAATGGAGAAAAATGGAGGATTCAAATTATAACTGGCACACGTTATTATCCAGCTAGAACCATGGATGCCACATTCATATTTATTCCACAATGTTATGAATCTCCACTACAGCCCAACACGTTTCATGTTTTTCTGAGAAAATAAGTACAAAGATTGACTAATTAGATTGGCTGGGAGATCCAAAGCACCTTAGAAAATTCTAAGCATGGAGACCTGAAGGGTTTTTCATTATAAAGATGAAATGGCCTTGGTTTGTGAAATGTAAATACATGCTTTATTTTTGGAGCCTTAGTAATGAATTGACTGATGAGGTCACTTTCATTCCTGCCCACCCCCAAACCAAAACATGGGACATTTATGTGATTTTTTTTCATGTACATAGAAAATACTTTTTTTTTTGGAGTTTATATTAAAACTATAAAATTGTTTAGTTATTGAGAGTATGAGTCCTAGGTTAAAATTTCTTTGGTTGAGAGTCAAAAACTCATGGGTATCTATTCCATCAAAGTCATCCTAGACATGATCTCAATCTCATCCCTTATGGTGTTAGAGCACTTGGTGGACTCATTTAAAACCCAATCTCATCCCTTATGGTGTTAGAGTACTTGGTGGACTCATTCAAAACCCAATCTCATCCCTTATGGTGTCAGAGCCTTGTACTGAGCAAGATTTGATCCTTGGTGGACTCATTCAAAACCGTTCAACTTTATTGGTAGACCAAAGGCCCATTGACAAGGACATATTTTTTAATTCAACAAATAACAATTAAGTTAAAAGATATTTCTGGATAAAGATGTGATATTTGAACAATTTATGATAAAAATTGTAAAGTTAAAGTAGAAAAATGTGTACAATTTTTGTGCATTGACATTTTTATCATCTTCCTAATAATGAACTATGTAGTGTGATCTAAAATGTTGATGCTAAAAAAATTATGTGCAGTTTTCTACCAAAATATTTACAATTTACATTTTTGGGTATTTTTTCACTTTTAAGTATTTTTATTGAAGTATGAGTCTACTAGATTTAGAGAGTTTTAGTAAAATTAAAATAATTATTTTGAGTGTTTTCTATGTTCTAAGCATTTCTATTGAAGAGATGGCCTACAAGATTTGTTCTAACAAAAAATAAAATCATGCTTTTAATGTTTTTGGTTATTAAAGATTCAATTATCATAAATAATAAAATATGTTAGTTTTCTTGTTTTTTAAATTATATTTTCTATGTAAAAGATGTCCAAGAAAGGGGTATTTTAAGATGTTTGAGGAAAATTAAAAAGAAAGTAAACGTATATTTCTTATGAATTCTCTATTTCATTGAAGAAACAACCTTTAAAAGAGAGAAATTATATTTATATTAATTCATTTGATGATGGTTTACACCATAAACATGATCTTGATCTCTGTTTTCAAAGCAATATTTTTAATGATTTTAAAAGTATCAAGTGGGAAAATGCATTCTATCTTTTTATTGGAACATCCACTTTGCACTCAACCTTGTGAAATTGATCCATATTCAATTTGAGAGAATAGTAACTAATCTACTATAGGAATGATTGATGAGAATAGAAGTATATATACTTGTCTAAGTTCCAAAATTTTAAGAAAGCATTAATTTTATACCCCTACTTTGATTATATTAATCAATATCAAAGCATAGGATGTGTTCTATGACATTAGTGAGTGGACTACTTATGTAAGTTTGGAACAAGGAGATTAAGATAATACGATTTGAATTAAGAATTCAGTGGACAATAAATACTTGGTGAAAAACCAATAGTATTGTGAAATATTATGAAAAAGAATAAAAAAAACAAACTCGTAAAAGAGATGTATGCCTCTTTGAAACTGCTTCATTATCTTCAAATTCAAAATTTTATACATTTGCACAGAATATCAACAGTCACCACATCCCTTGGAATTTGAAACGAAAAATTGAATGTGGACAAATAACTAACAAAATTGAGAAAGAAAAACTATATTGAATTTGGCACCCAAACTTGGTAAGGTGATAACTCCTAGCCTGTTGGTCAAAATTTGGACTTTTGTATATCATTGGAAAGATCTCCAATAGATATAGTTTTAATTTCTTGGAATGAAGCCTATGATAATTATTCCAAGAAAATAATGGAAGTTATCAAGTCAAATTCTGCTATGAAGGCCTCCAAAAATGCAATTTACTGAAGCATAGAAAATACAAAAAATAGATTTTTGATATTTTCCATCATTGACTCTACACACACCACCCAAGTGCTCCTAAATCGATATGGGATCATAATAGATTCAATTTTTAAGGTATATTAAAATAAGGCTTATAGAATGGACACTAAAGGTGGAGCACTAGTTGTCAATATGCTAGGAAGATATTTTGGAATGGAGGGCACATAGATGGTGTTTCTAGAGCACTTAACATTTAATATTATTCAAATTTCCTAAAATATTTTTGTTGGTAAAATCATGACTACCTAAGTTGATTAATTTTACATTTATGGAAAACATTTTTTAGTAGCCCATTTCTTTGAACTAGTGTGCATATATTTCTAAAATGTGATTGAATTACTATGGTCAAACGTTGTATTTAGAGATAAGGATGAAGTACAAAAATGTGAATATCTCAAATATTTTATCTCAAAATAAAAGTCTATGGTTTAAAGATGATTGAACACATACATGCAAAGAATAAATGGATCATTAGTAAGCTCTATGAACTCCAAAGGTCACTAATGTCATGTGTGAATTATTTCCTCCACAATTTGAGAAAGATTGTCATTAAATAAAGAATTTAATATTGGTGTTGACATTGTAGAATTAAAAAACCACAATTACATACAATATTTTAAATGTATATTAGTTACTCATTACATTTTGTAAGGTTTCATTTAAAAAATTTATTCACCAAATAGAAGAATATATTTATTTTTTATATTAATGATAGAGTATAAGCCCTTTAGGTTTAGTACAATAAGGTTTTCTCAAACTTGACTTGAGAAATAATATTTATATCTTATCTCTAAATTCTTGAGAGGACCAATAATAAAGTGAATTTATTCCTTAAATAGAGATGAATTAAGGAGAGCGATTATATATGTTGTTTTCATCTTTAAGAAATAGTTTCCACCTCCTTTTTTAAAGTCTCAAGTCAATTGTTTTATTATTTGTTCTAATGTTGAGATGGAAGGTGTTGCAAACATGTGATGAATTTTTTGTTTGAAGAGGTTGGTATTGGCCTGAAATTCTTGGGAACTAAGTAACTCATGATGCCCAAATGAAATCTTACAATAATTCATATAGGAGTATTTTAGAAAATAGGATTATTATATTTTCATTGGTTGACATGCTCCTATTTTCTAACACAAGTTGGCTAATGAGTTACTTAGTTCATTTTCACCCTTGCACTATGGTAGCTTTTAAATTGTGTTCATCACTATGAAGTAGGATTATTATATTTTTTTAGTCGTAAAATGGAATGTTGTGAATCATTTATTAACAAGAGTAAACACACAGTCATAAGTAGACATATCAACAATTCTATTGAGCAATGATACATGGATATGGATACTAATTTTTTGACCGAACCTATCATGTTACCATGAATAACTTCTTAGATCAAATTGATTATAGTTTTTAGGTGTTTGAAAACTAGAGTTTTAAGCTTATGACTTACACTCAAAAATAGGAACAAACATTGATTTAAGAACTCAATTCCTTCTTGTAACGAAAGAGGACACACTCGATTAATTAATTTAAGTTATATTTAATATAGATAATTTATGTAATTAATTAACAAGTTGAGGTTTATAGGTGAACAAAAAAACTATGAGAAGTTAAAATATAAGTGTTTTCCTCTTTGTAGACACCTATTTAATGTGATCATACCCTAAGCACACTTGACTTTTACCTTTATTCTAGTCATTAATTAACTAAATATTTATTATTTAATTAATTAATTTATCCATCACATTTTTCTCACCTTGTTCTATGTCATTAATCAAATAAATGAATATTATTTATTTCATTAATTTAACATTCACCTTTATCCTCTATTTTAATTAATTAAATATTTATTATTTATTTTAATTAATTAAATATTTATTATTTATTTAATTAATTTATCCTTCACCCTTATCCACCACCTTAAATATATTTATGTTTATATGAAGTCTACCCTTATCCCCAAATCCTCCATCTAAATTAATTAAGCTAATTAATCCCCATTACCTTTTCCTTCAATATTTAATTATATTTTATCATTTAATCCTAGTCATTAGATTCATTCATGTGGGGGGATCACAATCTAAAGTTGTCATCATGTGACAAGTGTCCCTCTCACATGACTAACTAAGACCTTGTCTAGGTTCATTGAATCTAAACACTTGTCAAAAAGCGAAACTAACTTTTCATCTCATCCATCCATTTCATACTACATCTCCAAATCTTAACCATTCACATAAGAAGATGTTGCCCTAATCAAATCCTAAACCTAGCCTGTATCTCTCATGTGGCACTTGTCACATGACTATAAATTTTACCCATTAACTAATCCATCTTCACCCTTGATTTCTCTCATGAAAATTATATAAATGAGAGGCTTCACATCCCACTTGGATATCTCTTCTTATGCTATTGTTATGTTTCTCTATTTTCCATTTTTTTTCCATAGCCTAGCTAATCTTCCATTATCTTACCCTTATGCTATCCATTTGATCATTCATCATAGCAATCCTATGATCATGCTACTCATTTTATAAGCAACCACATTCCTCTATTAACACATTAAAAGAGAAAATCAAGTGGATTTATAGTGCACTCTACTTCAACTCTATTTGGGGAGAAAGAAGGGTTCTATGTGAAAGTATTGTGTGTGCGAACATTGCATTATCTTATATCTTATTGACCTCTAACATTTTCTTGCCTTCACTCTTGGTTGGTATTGAGATGATGATGTTACTAATTTGACTATGTGATGCAATCAATGATCAAATCTTGATTTTTAATATAAAATCCTAGTTATGGACTTGGTTGTTAACTTGTTCCTAGTGTTTTCCTAATCTATGGTGTGATCATCTCCACCCTATAGTGATTAAATTATCTCTACTATTGCAAACTATAGAAACCTCGAAACTTGTAAAGATGTCTACTTTCAAAACCTAATAGTGCTAAAAAGAATCTTAGCAAACTACTATGAGAGGGTTGAAGTATGAAACTTCCTTACCTCCAAGTTTGACCCCTTTATTGCTTTTAGAAGATCCAAAGACAGAGAAGATACACAAATGCAATATCCTCATGCATAGTATATGTCAATAGTAATGTATTTTTCAAATGTTGTTACTTTATAACAATCTCAATGTAATCCTTAAGGATGGTTTCTAATATCCGAGATCTTATCTTTAAATGTGGCATCCTAGATACCAAAATTCAATATTTTGATGTGTGACCGACAATGATCCAATTTAACAAAAGATTGACTTAAGATTAAAAATATATATTTGATTTTGAAAAATGTAATCACATGAAAATAAATCTATATAATTAAACAAAAAATGAAAAACCAAGAAAAGTTCAACTTATATAAAATATATCAAAATAAGTACTGTGGTAACATATCTTATGAGCAAACAAGAAAATAAAATAAAGTACACTTTATCCTCTACACTTCTTTAAGACTGACGGTCCAATCAAGTAGAATCCTATAACAAAGACCTTAAATAACAGATTAATATAATAGAAATTCTCAATGTGAACGCGGGTGATCCACTGATTATTTCAGCTACGCGGGTGACCCACTGATTATTGGAAAGGCGGTGGAGCGGATTAACGACTGATACGTCCGTTGGAAAATTAGATTTTCTGTACATTTTTTCTTTAAGATATATGCATGCATTTGGGCAAATTGGATTTTGTAATACCCACGAGGAGCACAGTTTGACCAATATGTAGTTTGAAGTTGTTGCCATTAAATGCCAACGTTTTCCATGTGGGTCTGCTAAACTGGAACGCGTATGAAAGAAGGTATAATCCCAGCAGATACGTTCACATTCAACCCAAGTGTGAGCTTCAAGTTTATAGTTATCGTTTAAAACTACACAACCCACATGCATGGAGCAGGTGCACCAATTTTAATGGCTTCAAAGCTGGTACAGGCTTCCATATGATCAACGTGACATTTATATCTATTGATGATAATGATGAAAATTCTGAATCTCGCCCAGTTCTATTGATAATATTGAGTGTCACAGTAAGAGAATTGGACCAAATCAGTAAAGAATAAGTGCCATAGATTGAAAATAGCAATGCAGGGAGAACTTAAGTTTCAATTGGAAATAGCAGTGGTAGAAGTTAAGTTAGAGGTCGCCATTTGGTCAATACAGCTTCTGATTTTATTGCTTAGTTTAAAAAAGTCTTGCAAGCAACTAAAGAAGATTAGAATGGGCTCTTGAGACCAAACATTGGACCAACTGGTATCAAGCAGCTCTAAAAGTCCACTAATTATTGAGGCAACGGTTCAAGTTGGAGTTAAAAGAACAAAACATCTGTTAAATATTCCACTCTTGAGGGGATATACAATATTTTAGTCAAGAGTCGTTATTTAGAATTTTATTTTAGATGTTTGTTAGATTCAAATACTTATATTATAAAATAACTATTGTGAAACCAAAAAGCTTTTCAACCTTGATCTAAAGATGCATTTTGAAGACATGACTAAGCAATAGCATGAGCAATTCAAATGTGGAAATTCTAAAGTGGTTGAACCATAAAGTAGGATGAATGGGTTGTTACAATGTATATGTGTATAGGATGAATGAGTTGTTACAAGGTGTGTGTGGGAATTTTTAATCAATTTTTCACGTAAAAGTGCAATAGATATTTCAAGAAGGATATATTTCAGCATATATATATATATGCTATTAGCATTCACAGTGCAATATGTACAACATTAAATGAATTAGGGTTAAGGTTAAGGATGCAAATAAAATTAGGATTAGAGGTAGGGTTAGGGTTAGAGTTAAAATTAGAGTTAGAGTTAGGGATAGGATTAGGGTTAAAATTAGAGTTAGGATTAGGGATGGAGTTAGGATAAGGGTTAGTGTTAGGATTAAAATCAGAGTTAGGGTTAGAGATAGAATTAGAGTTAGGATTAGGGTTAAAGTTAGAGATAGAATCAAGATTAGGGTTAGGGTTAGGGTTTTAATATGTGATAATACACTATCTTTTTCGAACAAGCTATGGCTTTTTAAAAATACTATGATGTTGCAAGATGAAGCTTTGGACTCAAAAATTTATCTTGATTGCTATACAAAATTGTAGAGGCTCTATTTTCCCTCTCCGATATTTTTAATTAATATTATCTCATGCAAATATTTGATCTACAAAAAGACATAAAACAAAAGTAAATGAGTTTGCAAAACATCTTTGGATTCAAATGATTATCAATGTATATGACAAAGTTTCAACATGTTTCTAGAGGTTTATGCATTGTTTCTTGCCTTGTGAGAGAATCTAATGTTCCAAATTAATATCAAAGTGTTTGACACCCATGCTAGATGTGTAACTAGTGATGTATAGGGGATCTTCAAACTCCAAATGGTGAATTGTATTTTATTATGTGCCTCTAGTTTATTCACCATATGCTACACACAAGGATGTTGGATTTCCTTGGATTATTGATTTTTATCTTGGGATCTCTAATTTCAAGTAATTGGAATAGATATTATCCTCTTGACAAACTTCAATGTACACATGTGTAGCTTAAACTTATTATATTTTAATCACATTTTTAATTCATTAAAAATTTATGAGATTGGAGAAAAATGGTCTTTTTCAAACACTTAACTTGTCATCTCATTATAATTTATGAGAAATATTGATTGTCCAAACTTGATAAGGGATTCAATTAATAATATATGTTATATTGTATTCAATCATAGTACAATAAGTATGGATTGAATAGTAATCTTAAGTTCATATCTACCTCTTGATACCCCATTTTAAAGAAATCTCTTAGTACACATTTTCCAATAAAAATAGCCCTTTACTTTTTTAGTAAACCTAGGTTAAGAACATAGCATCTACAAAAAGATTAAGCATTGAAGCCAAACTTTTGTTCACATTTTTTTCACCAAAACCATCTATACTAAGTTTATCAATCTTGATCTTATTTAATCTTAAAAGTATATCAACTAGATAGAATTGACCAATTTTCCAAAGTGAGCACAGATTGCCAAAATTTAACATTTTAGTTTTAATAATTAAGCCCATCTAAATAGGGTACTAACCACTATACCCACCTTTGTGTCAAAATTGATTATTCTCCCTTGATTCTAAACTACCATGACTCAACCATAACAAGCAGTGCCATTAACAATATTCAATTAAAAAAACTAGAAGATGAAAGTTATGTCAAACTAGCAAACTATACTAGAGCCATTCAAGAGTTCATATAAGAATGATATGTAAACATAGACTATATATGATAGAATTTGTTAGTTATCCCATTCAACCAAAAAACACTAGATATATTTTTATTCTCAACCTTGTTCCCCCATGTAGAATATCATGATGTGCAAACATAATCAAGAAGCTTAATAAAATACTAGGATTAACAAATATCCATACTATTAGTAAAGTATCTTGTAATAGGAGGGGAGTAAAAAGTATCTTGTATAGTGTATTTGTTATCTTAAAATTAAAATATTAAATAAAAAAAAAGGGATGAGAAGGAAAATTACATAGGTATTTCCTATTCCCCATCAACTTCTTTAGATTTCTTAATTTTTTAAATTTTTAGAGGGAGATAGATCTCCACTAGATCCTTCTCAATAGATCTTATTTCACAAGAAGATGAATTATCAACCTTAACATCATTATATAGTGTAACAGTGAGTAAGTTAGTTATTTCTTCCATAGCTCTATGCATGTAATATTACCTTGTATTCTTTAGTATATGGAAGTGTCCTAGGTAGAAATTAAAAAAAAATTCTTCTTGATTCACTACATCCTTGATATCCTTATGAAGAAAATATGTACCAAATATAGTTGATAGTGTATAGGCACAACTCATTGACTAAGATACATCAAATAAATTCCTTAGCTCCAAATATTGGCCTAGATCCAATGATGATTATGATAAAAATTCTAAATCTAACACACTTTTATTGATAAAATTGAGCGCAAGATTGGAGAATTTTCTAGAACAGTAATAGAAAAAACCAAATCACTAAAGAAGAAGTGTCATAGATTGAAGATGAAAGTTATGTCAAACTAACAAGCTAGACCATAGCCATTGAAGAGTTCATGGAGTAATGATATGTTACAACCATAGATGGTCATATATGATAACATTAATTATTTATCTCATTCAACTAGAAAAACACTAGAAAGTATCATTCTCAACCTCATTCCCTCATGAATAATTTCATGATGTGCAAACATAATCAAGAACTTGGAAAAAATACCAAGATTGACAAATATCCACACTATTAGTAAAGTATCTTATAATACCATTTCCCTTACCCCAACATATTCTATAATGTATTAGAGTTTAAATATTCAATAGAAAGAGAAGGGTGAGAAGAAAATTACATACACCTTGCCTATTTTCCATCAACTTCTTCACACTTATTACATTTTAAAGTTTTAGAGAGGGAGGGATATCTACTAAATCCTCCTCAATATCTTCTTCACAACAAGATGAATTATCAACCTAAACATCATTGTATAGTTTAATATCGATTGCCTAAGTTATTTCCTTCATAGCTCTATATATGTAATCTTGCCTTAGATTCTTTAGTATATGGAAGTGTTCTAGGAACCAATTGAAGAAAGTTTCTTATTGATTCACTACATCCATAATATCCTCATGAAGAAAATATATACTCTAGATGTAATTGATAGTATAAAGGTAGGACTCAATGACTAGGCTTCATCAATGATATTCCTTCTCTCTAAAGATTGACCCATTTCCAATAATATGTTTTCATGGAATCTCATCGCTACACAAGGTGGTTTATTAACCTCCTTCACCAACTCCCATATCCTAAGAACTCTAGAGTAAGGGTCTAGGTTTAAAATTTCCTTTAAATTCTAGAAAATTAATAAAATCCCTCATCATTATGTCACCCTACACCCTCACCTTATGCTACCTCCCGTTCACCTTCTCTTTCCTTTCCCATTTCTATAAGAGGAAGTCATGGTTGTAGGTGAGATAAGAGTGAATAGGATCTAATCTGTATTCTATTATGAAAGACTTATCAAATATTACTTCTTGAGAGCCTATTATATATGTCAAGATTCAAATAATTCATCATAATTCTATGTGCTTAGAGATCCATAATGACTGAAATGACACTCTACAACCTAATAGCTAGGACAAGGCTTCTTTACTAGTCATTATTATGTTCCTTGTGTGATTTAAATGCATTCACATATCCTCTAGACCACGTAGTACCTATAATATCTTTGTCTCTACCTTAACTATCTATCTTTATCGATTGTTCTCATTCTCTTTCCTCCTATCAAGCATAATTATCCGCTTAAATTGACTAGATATAATTGCTAACCATTTTTCTAATGGTAAATGTAATGTATATCCTATTTTTATTTCTAGTCCTTATATTTTGGTTAGTTTTTCATCACTACCACTCTAATATTCAATTATTGATATATTCTAATTTTTTGAAGGAAAATAAAAATTTCCTAAGATCAATGTGGGCTAATTTAATCATATGCGTATATAAAATCATAAATTAACTTAGATTAAATAAATTAATGCTATAGAAATGGTAATTCAAAATTAAATGCTAAGAAAGTTAGATGCAAGAGAATAATGATACATATCTCTAATCTTGATAAAGAAGATTAAATCTAGTGTGGCATAGATACTAGAGTTTTGACATAGATAAAGAGGTAATCTAGGTATGCTCATTATTATAAAATTAATGCATAATACCTATAATGATCAATCAATTTCCTACATAACCCCATGCAAGAAGCATGCATGTGAGATTAAAAGAACCATATGCAAAGATAAAATAGACAAGCCACAAAATAACACGGGATATACCCTAGGTAGTAGGTAAATCCTCGTAGAGGTAAAAACCTAACCTCCAAAAGCATCCACACTATATGTATTATTAAAAACTAAATCATTACAATGCACTTACATAGTTTCTATGATACTTATGAAGTATCAAGATCCTCCAATGCACTCTTCATATTTTCAAGCATATAATCAAGCATCCCATGCCATGCTTCGCATATACACTAACAAGAAAAAATCAATGCAATGATAACCCACTCACCCAACCAACCTTAACCACTAAAAATACACTTTCTTTTATAGATTCAAACTCATGTAGATACAACAAAGTGGTAAGATGAAAGTTCCATCTTCCTAAAAACCATTGACCCCTCATTTACTTTTTGATACTAGGTTTTCACACAATTATATATTTTTTCCCAAATAGTATTCTATGTCTCCCACACATAAAAAAAACTAAGTCAATGTTACTTAAAAATTTATAAGTTGACCCAAATAAATATTCAATGTGGCTAAGCACATCACCTAGATATACCACAAAAAAATGTGTATTTTACCTCATTAAAATATTTCATTCTTATGCAAGGTGTACACAAGACTTTTATCCTAACATTATCCCACTTGTATAAATTTCAAAAGGGTCAATCAATGAAATACATCATCATCATATATGAAACCACATGAATCTCCAACATGATCTCATGCTCCATCAAAATACCTACAATAAAACTAAGGTGACCACCATCTCAAGAAATAACATGACTCATCCTCCAACATGCCACCTATGGAATAAAATTAACAAGCCAAGGTGAAGATATACCAATCAAAATAACATAAGCATCAAATACATATTATAAAATAATACATTGAGTAGACCAAGAGTGGGGAATGAGAATGCTCCTCCAGGATCCACCAAATCACAATGGATCTCTCCAAGAACAATCTCCTCTATAGTTCTATCATGAATTCAAACCCATATATAGGTGTAGGCTCCTTAGTCTTCTTGTTGAAACCTCAAAAGAGAATCCATCTCAACAAATGTCTATAATACCAAGAGAGCTATACCCTCACCTAAGTCTTCAAGTATCCATGAGAACATACAACTAATAAATCCATGACAAGCTCCAAATCCAACATCGCACTATCATAAAGCTCCCAAGAGCATGAATAATGTACTTAAAATACTAAGGGGACCAACAATAACTATCAAATCTCCAACTATAAAATCAAGAATCCAATCATGATATCATGATCTAACATCTCCTCCTAAGAGATCACATACTTTAAAGAACATATCTTGGTCTCAAAAGAACTTGTATCATGCCAAAAATATAATTTAGAATCAAGAGTAAACCACGACACAATACCAAATATGCTCTAAACCAAGGATCAAGATATCCAATAATATAAATATAACCATCTCCTAACAATAGAACTAAAGATGTCATAGCACTCATACTACATAAGGACCATAAGCAAGAGCTTTTCCATGATGAATACCCATCACTACCAATGCTCCCACTAAATAATGATACAAGCTATCCACAATATCATAAAAACTATCTCCTAATCTAAAAATCATCATGGTCTAGACACATTCAACTATAATATCAATAACACCAAAGTAGAACCAAGATATCCAAACCAGTGAAATAAGCCATACATGGAATAAAATCCTGAGGAATCCATTGGATCATCAAGCCACTTTCCTTTGTATCATTAGCCCTCAGTCAATCCTTATCCGTCTAAAGCTTCCTTAGCTGCATTCTCAGATTTAAGCAGCAATTCAAAACTGATGGATAAATTAGTCAGACAAGTGAGTCAGAAACTAGCTCTAACCCCTAATGAAGAAGATCAATCAAATAAAAAAGGAAAAGGGATAAAATTAATAAAAATGGGAGAAAAAAGGTGCATGTTGAAAGAAAAACTCCCTAGGGAAGGTGCTGAAAAGAAAAGCACATATAAACTAGACATGAAAGGAAAGGAACAAGAAGTGATAGGATATGGACCTAGTAGATGGCCAACCCCTGAATCTTACACTTTCATTAATTCAGAAAAAAATATTTGGGGTAGGTATGAAGCCAGGTTGCGCGTAGATCTAGGAGAAAAAAAAAAGAACTTAAAGTCCAAAGGAATTGGATAGCCCCGTGGATGATCTCAGCCCAAGAAAATATTGATGATATGGTTATGGACATTAGAATTATAGGCAATAATTGTTTGAAGACTCAGATTGAGCTGAATAATATTTCATCTACTCAAGGAAAAGTGAAAGCTATCAAATCAGCCAAGCACAACAGGGTGTTAGAACTATGGTAACCAACCAAACCCAACAAGATGGTTATCTAACATCCATCTATAAAAACCAAAAGAATCATGAAAACTCCAGAAAACAAGATGTAGAGGATCAAAAGCTACTCATAGATGTTGTCACTAGAAAACTAGAAAATATCGAGCCAGTTACAAAGAAAATTAGAAAAGCACAAAATGGCCATGATAGTTCTTTTGAAGAAGAGAAAACAAAGAAGGGAAAAATTCAAGATCAATCAATCCCCTTGAACAAAAGAAGATAATTGTACAGAGAAGGAAGAGAAAGAAGAAATAATTAGGTCATCTTAAAAAATTCATAAGCCCTCATTTTTAATTGTTGTGGTTGTGTTGTTGATATGTGGTTGTCATTGATGTCAAGACTATTAACATTAATGTCTTTAAGACTGTATATGTTGACGATATTGAGAAAATTTTAACAAAATAAGTTGTAGGTTTTTTGTGAAGCAATGAAGATCAATATGATGGAAAGTTCAGTATGTTGATGGTGAGAAGTTGTGGATTAAAGGGTTTGTTTTCTAGTCTATCTATTTTATCCACCTAAAGTTTCAGAGGTGCGCATGAATATGTAAGAAAGTTATGAGCTTCTGTGATATGACAGTTATTTTGTTACTGTAGTTGGTGTTCTTGGAAGAAGATAATCTGATTATGGTAATATGAGTTGTTGTGTATGCTCTTGTGGTGTTTGTGGATTTTTCTAGATCGTGCTCTATCTGTGTTGCACATTTGTATTGATTGTTGTGCTCATGATCAACGATTTTCTCTTGTGTGTTTAATTTTTTCATGTTCATGGCCAATAGGGTGATTAAGGTGTTTTGTTGAAGCCAACATGAAGCGATGTAATTACTTGTTGCGGATATATATGAGTGATTGTTTATCTCATTTGAGGCATGCATGATGCAAAGTGTGTGAGTGCTATGTGTGAATAAAGATCAAATCAATCGAAGGCAGAGGATAGTGTGAAGAAGAGTAAAGAAGTGTTCATGTGCTTAACTGGAACTGTAATTAGGCATTATCAGATGCTACTTTCTCAGTTCAAGATCTTTAGATGGATTTAATCAAAATATTTATGTAATATAGTGAGTCTTCCCTTGGGTAGTAAGCCTCTTGTATCTGAGAAGTGAGGTCTAGGCAGTGTGCCTGAATGCATGTGCATTCCCCATTTATTCTTCTTATACTTTTAATAGAGTATAAACTTATGGATTAACCTCCACCATGGTTTTTCCCCTAATAGATTTTCCACGTAAAATTCTTGGTGTCATGTATATTTATGATGTGTTGTTGATTTATTCTTTCATTGTTATTAATCAGATCTTAGAATAAGGGTTAATAAAGTTAATAAGTTTGAAATTTTGTGACAACTGATTCACCCCCCCTTTCAATTGTCTGCCCTTGTGTTGTCAACAATTGGTATCAAAGCAAGTTCCTTGGAAGAAGTTTAATAGCTTTAGGTGATCTAGGATGGCGACATATAAGAAGGATAGTCCCAGATTTGATGGAACAAACTATTCTCTGTGGAAGATTCGAATGGAGTGTCATATGAGATGCATTGGTGAATCTTACTGGAACATTACAAGTAATAGGTATGTTATTCCTCTAAATGGTCCTACTACTACTATTGATATTAGGTATGTTGAATACAATATCAGGGCTAAGGGAGCATTGTTGAGTTCTTTGACTAATTCTGAGATAACAAATGTTATGGATCTAAAGATTGCTTATGAGATCTGGAAAAATTTGGAAACTTTGTATGAAGGTGATGCTAATGTAAAGATTGCTAAGCTACAGAGTCTGAAAGGGAAATATGAACTATTGAAAATGGGTAATGATGAGACTATTACTACTTTCATGCAAAGAGTGAATGAACTTGTGTGTGGTATTAGATGTGCTAGTGGACAATTGGATGAATTAGAGATTGTTTCTAAAGTGCTTAGATCCTTGCTTGATGCATACAAAATCAAAACTATAGCTATTGAGGAGCTATGAACTGTGACAAATGTAACTAGAGATATGTTTATTTTTAAACTTATTACTTTTGAGTTGAGTGAATTCAGTAATTACCTTCCTAAGATAGAATCTGCATTCAAAGCTACTACCTCCGAAAGAGAAAAGCAAAGATATGATCCAGGTGAAATTTCTTCTAGAAAAGTATTGAAGTATGAGGAAGAAATGAGATAGATTGAAGAAGAAGAAAGAGAACTGAATGAGCTTTAAACACTTATTGTCAAAAGAGAAGCCAGAGGAGAAGGTAAGTATAAAGGAAAGTTGCCTATTAAATGTTTTTCCTACAATAAGATAGGTCATTTTGCATCAAGGTGTCTGGAAGGAATCCCTAATCCTTGATATAACAAGCCTAGATTTCAAAAGAAGTGTTATTATGATGTTGATGAATGTGTGACAGATGATGAGTCTGATAAAGGGAATGTAAGTGAAGATGAGTTTGCGTTTATTTTTATCAAGGAAAATAAACTTGTGTCTACTAAATCTGCTAGTTGTAAAAATGTGGAGAAAGCCCTAGCTGCTCAAGTTGAAGAGAAGGATGAATGGGTAATTGGCAGTGGATGTTCACATCACATGACAGGTGATAAAATAAAATGTGCAAGGCTGGAAAAGTATGATGGTGGTGTTGTAAGATTTTGGTGATAACAATGGTGGTATAATTTGTGGTAGAGGATGTATTTCTTTTGATGGTAAGAATAATACTGATGATGGTCTTTATGTGGAAGGTTTGAAGCATAATACTTTTTGTATAAGATAGATGTTTAATAAGGAATACAATCTTCAATTCCAAGATGAAAAGTGTAGAATATTGGGAAGTTCTGGAAATATGATTGCTTCAAGTACAAAAACAAAAGGTAACATTTTTCACCTGAATGTTGCTCTAAGTAAAAGTTGTTTGATTTCTCAAGTTGATGAAAGTTGGTTGTGGCATAGGAGAATGTGTTATGTAAAATTTGACAGTATTATCAAGATAAGTTCTACTCAGGCAGTGAGAGATCTTCCTAAGTTGGTAAAACCCTCTAATGCCATATGCAAGGAATGCCAGTTAGGAAAGCAGACTAGAATTTCATTTCAGAGCAAAAAAAATTGTTCAAATGAATTGTTGGAGCTTGTGCATACTGACTTGTGTGGTCTACTAGATTCAAAATTTTGCAAGGTTACAGGTATTTCATGTTTCTTATTGATGATTATTCTAGAATGATGTGGGTTACTTTCTTAAGGGAGAAATTTGAAGCTCTAGAGAAGTTCAAGATTCTCAAGGCTATGGTTGAGATAGAGACAAGTCTTAAGATTAAATGTCAAAGATTAGGTAGAGGTGGTGAATTCTCTTCTAGTGAGTTTAATTCTTTCTATGAAATGCATGGGATAAAGAGACAATTATCTGCACCGCGGACCCCTCAACAAAATGGAGTTGTGGAAAGGAAGAATAGGACAGTTCAAGATGTTGCTAGAACTATGATATTTGAAGGAAATATTCCTCATATCTATTGGAGAGAATTTGTGAGTACTATTATTTATATCCTCAACCAAGTACAAAATAGAGGTGATATGGGTAAGACCCCTTTTGAGCTATAGTTTGGTCATAAGCCTATTGTTAGATATTTCAAAATCTTTGGGAGCAAATGCTACATTAGAAGAGATGAAGATATAGGAAAGTTTGATGCTAGGAGTGATGAAGGAATCTTTCTTGGTTACTCTACTAAGAGCAAGGCCTACCGGTGCTACAACAAGAGATTGAAGAAAATGGTTGAAAGTGCAAATGTTAAGGTTGATGAAGACATTGTTAGACCATCCAGAACCATTGGATACAATTCTGATGATCAAAATGATAGTATAAACAAAGGTCAGACTTCAAATCAAGTTCAGATCATTTCGGTTAATCAAGAAGATCAAGAAGAAGCGAAAACTAGTGAAAGTATAGAAGAGAGATCACAAGAGCCTGAAGTTCAAGAACAACCTAAGACTCCAAGGTATGAGAGATTAAATCATTCAAAAAATCAGATTATAGGTGATAAGAACAAAGGTGTCCAAAATAGGAGAAGAATTGTAGAAGAATATTGTTTGACATCAAAGAATGGGCCAAGTAATGTAACGAAGCATGCAAAGATGAACATTGGATTGAAGCAATGAAAGAAGAACTACAGTAAATTGAGAAGAATAATACATGGATTCTTGTTCCTAGACCTAAGGATAAAAATGTAATTGGAACTAAATGGGTCTTCAGAAACAAACTGAATGAGAGAGGTGAACTTATCAGAAACATAGCAAGATTGGTTCATCAGATGGACGTCAAGTTAGCATTTCTTAATGGTGAATTGGAAGAAGAAGTGTACATTGAGAAACCTGATGGATTTCAATTGAATGATTAGGGAGATATGGTGTGTCGGTTGAAGAAAGCATTGTATCGACTCAAGCAAGCCCCTAGAGCTTGGTATGCCAGATTGGACAAGTATTTGCTGAAGCTTGGATTTAACAAAGGTACTGTTGATAGTAATCTGTATTTTAAGATTGATGATGATAAAGATTTGATTGTGGAAGTATTTGTTGATGATATCAATTTTGGAGGATGTGATGATTTTTGCATGAAGTTTTCTTATGAGATGTAGAATGAGTTTGAGATTTCAACAATTGGAGAGATAAAATTATTTTTGAGATTGAAAATTACTTAGTTAGATAAAGGGATATTTATATCTCAGTCCAAGTATGTGAAATAATTGCTAAAGAAGTTTGGTATGGAATATTCAAAGCCATTCGGTACACCCATGGTGACCGAATGTAAGTTGACAACAAATGATGATTCTCCGAAGGCAAATCAGACTTGATACAGATCAATGATTGGTGGATTACTTTATTTGACTCAAACTAGACCTGATATCATGAATTTTGTATGTATTGTTGCAAGATTTCAAGCCGATCCTAAGGAATATTATGTGACTGCTATAAAAATAATTTTTAGATACTTGAAGGGAACAGTTGACTTTGGCTTGTGGTATCCTAAAGATGATGATCTTACTTTAAGTGCCTTTATTGATGTTGATTGTGCAGGAGATGTGAATGACAGGAAAAGTACCAGTGGTGGCACATTTTTCTTGGGAAATAAGTGTATTTCATGGTTAAGTAAAAACAAAAATACCATTTCTTTGTCTACTGCAGAGGCATAATACATTATTGTTGCTAACAATTGTACTCAAGTATTGTGGATGAAGCAGATGTTGAAAGATATCATAGTTGTGTATGATGAACCTATTGCTATATTTTGTGATAATTCAAGTGCAATTAACATTTCTAAGAATTCAGTGCTACATTCAAAGACCAAGAATATATCTATCAAGTACCACTTTTTTAGAGACAAGGTGAGTGATAAGGAAGTCAGAGTAGAGTATGTGCCTACTAAGGAATAAATTGCAAACATCTTTACTAAGCCATTTCCTAAGGATACTTTTGAGTATCTCAGAGGGAAGTTAGGGGTGATTACCCCTCCTAATCAAAACTAAGATGCAAGACATTGCATCAGTCTGAGTGTTTCACAGTCATATCTTGATTTGGATTGATGTTGTGGTAGTTGCTACTCAGGGGGAGTAGTCAAATGATTCAAATATGTGGTTTAGAGCTTGTGTATATTTTTAAGTCATTGATGTCAAAGGGGGAGAAGAGAAATGTGAATTTTTTTTGAACAATTAAGTGGGAGAAGAGCAATGTGAAAAATTGGAAATTATCCGAGGAGAAGAAGTCGGAACCTAAGGGGGAGTAAGTGCTGAAGTTAGTTGTGTTGATGGTGTTTTTCACATCATGTGTTCCCATCAATGCCAACAGGGGAGATTGTTGGATGTTGTGGTTGTTTTGTTGATATATGGTTGTCATTGATGTCAACACTATTAGAATTAATGTCTTTAAGACTGTATATGTCGAGGATATTGAGAAAATTATAATTAAATAAGTTGTAGGTTGTCTATGAAGTAGTGAAGATTAGTATGATGGAAAGTTTAGTATGTTGATGGTGAGAATTTGCAGATGAAATGGTTCATCTTCTAGTCTATCTAGTTTATCCACCCAAAGTTTCAAAGGTGTGCATGAAGATTTAAGCAAGTTATGAGCTTTTGTGATCCGACAGTTATTTTGTTACTATAGTTGGTCTTCCTAGAAGAAGATAATGTGATTTTCATAATCTGAGTTGTTGTGTACACTCTTGTAGTGTTTGTGGATGTTTCTATATTGTGCTCTATCTTTGTTTCACGTTTGCATTGATCGTTGTGCTTGCGGTCGACGATTTTCTCTTGCGTATTCATGTTTTTCATGTTCATGGGCGACAGGGTGATTATAGTGTGTTGTGGATCTTCGAGGACATTTTTTGGGTCTCTACTATGTTGTGGCCAACCTTGGTAGATTCTCATTAATAATCTTTATTGTTTTGGGCTGATAGTTTGCATTCATCTTATTATTTTGTTGAAGCCGACATGAAGCGATGCAATTACTTGTTGTGAATATATATGAGAGATTGTTTATCTCATTTGAGACATGCATGATACGAAGTGTGCTAGTTTTATGTGTGAATAAAGATCAAATCAATCGAAGGTAGAGAAGAGTGTGAAGAAGACTAAAGAAGAGTAAAGGAGTTTTCATGTGCTTAACTGGAACTGTAATCGGGCATTAGCAAATGCTAATTTCTCAATTCAAGATCTTCAAATGGATTTAATCTAAATATTTTTGTAAGACAATGAGTCTTCCCTTGGGTAGTAAGCCTCTTGTATTTTAGCAGTGATCTCTACGTAGTGTGCTTGAATGCATGTGCATTCCCCATTTATTCTTCTTATACTTTTAACAGGGTATAAACTTGTGGATTAACCTCCATCGTGGTTTTTCCCCTAATAGGGTTTCCATGCAAAATTCTTGGTGTCATGTGTACTTCTGGTGTATTGTTGATTTATGCTTTCATGGTTATTAATCATATTTGAGAATAAGGGTTAATAAAGTTAATAAGATTGAAATTATGTGACAACTGATTCATCCCCCCCTCTTAGTTGTCTACCCTGGTTTTGCCAACCTCAGCTTATGTACCTATGCCTAAGGTTAAAGAACATAACTTAGCCAACCAAGAAGAAAAGGAAAAAATAAGGGATTAGTTACAAGAATTGAATGTAGAAGAAGAGAAAATAGAACTAGTATATATGGATGAATCTGACTATGCCAACAAAGAGTCAAAAGAAGAATAAACATCATATGTAAATAGTTTTGAGATGTATTTAAGTGATTTTGAAGTTTCTGAAATTTTTTGTAGATACTGTACATAATGAGTTTGATGAATTAGATTTACACTTTACTAGTTATAACCATTTGCAAGAAACATAACTATGGGAGTCCACAAAGAAGCTTGTAGATATGGATATAGAAATGAAATATTCCAATACAAAAAATGCTAAACCAGAGCAAATGAGGCCATTTTCTACAAGTGGGTACATTCTTAATATTGACAAAATTGTGGACCCATATGACACAATTTGCACTTGGGAAAATACTTTGGAAAACATTTTTGATAGAAGTGGATCATGGATTGAGCTAAAAAAGGTTATTTATGCTATTAGATTTCTCTCTAGAAAGCTGTGAAACTAGTGGAATAATCTACTAGATGTAGGCCACATAACTCCCCTTGATGAAGAACATGATTATGTAAAACAAAAGGATATGGGAAAAAATGGCATATTCACCACTGGTTTTGAAGAGTTTAAAGTTCTGCTCATTGATCTATTTTGTGGGGATACTACAAAACAAGAAACATAAGCCAATAAGATACTTCAAACAATGAAACTTAAGAATTTTGGATAAATTTCATGCATACGATTGGTATTTGAAAAATACATGATAGTTGTTGATAAGTTGCATGATCTAACTACAAAGCAGTACTACCTCAATTATCTACCTTGTGTTTTAGGAAAATGGGCAGAAGATTATATAATTAGAAAAGAGCACTTAATAGTAATAAAATGTACATTTTCCAAGTTAAAAAAGTTTATTGGCTATAAACTAGAGAAACAATGTCTGTTGGGAGCACTTCAAGCCAATAAAGATGAATATAATTATACCTCTAATCTTAAAAAAATTTGTGATCTCCCTCCTATCAACCAATTGAATGATTTTACACAGCTTAAGCAGTTCAAGAAAAAGGGTTGTCATCGGAAATGTAAATGCAATAGATGCTCTAAAAGCATATATGAAGGAGAGTATACCTTCAAAAGAAGTAAACATGGTAAGTATGGAAAATATAAATATAAAGTGGTTCCTTACAAGAGGAGAAAATTTTCAAGAGAGCGTCCATCATACTTACTTAGGAAAAGAAATAAGAAGACCCCAAAAGGAATTAAATGTTTTATCTATAAAGGCCCGCATTATGCCACAAAATTAAATCCTAGAACAAAGATTTATGATGCCTTTGAATATTAAAATTAGGATTGGGAATTATCCATAGTAAAAATATTTCTCCTAAAATGGATAATCTATATGAACTCATTGAAGTAGTTCCTGATAAGAACTATATGATAAAAGTTAAGGATTTGAGTGATAGAATTGACAAACAAAGAAGATAAATATCATCTACATCAGAGTTAGAATAGTATTTTGATGATGAAGAATATTTTCTTATCACTCTTCTTAATGACACCTTAAAAGATGTATAGTTGAAAATTCAAATTGAAAAATCCAAGGACCCATACAAGATGAAAGGAACTAAAGAAGAGAGGAAAAATGATGTTAGACAACAACTAGCAAAACTCAAAAAGTTGGAAGTTGGTCAAGAAGAACTTAAGAAATAGCTGAAGCAACAAAAAAAACCTAAGAAGACTTCTACTAGAGAAATTGATCATGGATATAAAATTCCACACTGGAAAAATTCTAAACCATCTTCTTCCAAACATTCCTCCAAACACCAAACTAGTGGTGATGATGACATTATCACAATCTTCAAAAAAATTGATCTTCTCCTTGATAATGTTGCAGATCTAAATAGATTAATAAAAACACAACAAAAGTAAATCAGAAACCTTTATGCCTCCATGGGAGAAATCAAAGAAATCTTGTTCAAAGCAGATCATCAAAGCACTGCCAAAACTGAATCTGAACAAGAAATACAAGAAGAATCTGAAGAAGCTAGCAACAGTAGCCAAAGCAAGAGTCTCATAAAGAGAACCAGAGATAAATCTTGCCCTCTACTATTGGCTAATAATGGGAACTATATCAGACAAGTAATTTATGTTTTCCATGTTTTAAGAAGATTCCTATGGATGCTTTTGTTGATACAGGGTCTTCTCAGTCATTAGCTAAAACAAATTCCATCCCAATAGAATTTTGGGAACTGGGGCTTGACCTACCACACAACTACGCCATTAATGGGGAAGGGATACACATGGGTAGGTATGCATAGGACGTACATATTGAAATCATGGAAAAAAAATTGTTACTAACTTCATTGAATATAATGATCTTGAAGATGATGTCTTGTTAGGATATTTGTTTCTCACTAAATATAAGCCTCTTCAATTTTGGAAACACAAAATTTATTTAAGACATGGAGATGGCCAAGTAGAAATCCTTGCACTCAAAAATTTCAATCATAAATTTGAACATAGTGGGAAGAAGGAAAAGAAAGAATCAATCAAAGATCTAACAAAATCATCCACAAGTATGTTTAATGAAATATAAAACAGATCTAAGTCTAACTTTTTCAGCATGAATCCTCTAGAGTTCTAGTCACAAGACCATGAAGAATGTGAAATACAGTTAAGGCCAGAATGCTAGTCTATGATTCCCCATGAGCTTGCATACTTGATGAGACCAACATAGGTGAAAGAGATGGATGAACATTTAACTGAACTCCTTGAAGGAAATTTTATTTGTCTAAGAAAAATCCCATTCTCTTGTCTGGATTTTCTGGTAAACAAAAGAGCTGAGAAAGAAAGAGGGAAAAAGAGATTTTGTATTAACTACAAACCTCTTAATTATATCATTCTTCCATTTAATTATCCAATTCTATTTAGTGTTGATTTAATAAGAAGAGCTGCTAATAAAAAAAATATTCAAAGTTTGATTGCAAATCAATATTTTTGCAAATAAAGGTGAAAGAATTGGACAGGTATAAGACTGCATTCTTAGTCCCACATGGTTTATATCAATGGAATTTTATTCCTTTTGTTCTATGCATGGCAGTAGCATATTTCCAGAGAAGAATGGACCAGTCGCTTAGACATTTGAAATATTTTTGTGCAATGTATATTGATGATATCATTGTATTTTGTGATTCTAAAGCTGACCATTTGCAACATCTTGAAGAATTGTATGCAGCTATAAAAAAGCATGGGATATGCTTATCAACCAAGAAGATGGTAATTGGCCAAGCACATATTCAATTCCTACAATTTCATTTGAATAAAGGACAAATTTAATTACAACCTCACATTTTGCATCCTATTCAATTTCCTGATATATTACAAGATAAGAAACAAATTCAAAGATTTATTGGTTGCTTGAATTATGTCTCACCATTTTATAAAGGGATTTTAGAAGATCGAAAGGTGATTCAGGAACAACTCAAGGAAAATAAAGAAGGATGGTCCCTCAAGGCTACAAAGTCAATCCAAAGAATCAAATCAAAATGTCAAATTTACCCTCTTTACAGATCCCAGTTGTTGAGCTACCACTAATTTTGTATATTGATGCTTCTAACATAACTTGGTCAATTATGCTTATACAAGAAGAAGGAGATGGGAAGAGGATTATATGTGGCTATAGATCTAGAACCTTCATAGAAATGGAATGCAGATACCATATATTTGAAAAAGAGATACTGGCAGTTAGAAAAGGTATTGAAAAATTCAAAATATTTCTTAAGCCAGTAAAATTCATAGTCAGAACAGATAGCCAAGCGATGAAAATCCTGCTAAAGAAAAAACTAAATAAGGACATTTCCCAGGGAAGAATTGCTAGATGGTATTTTAAATTCCTTGGTTATGATTTTGAGATTGAATGGATCAAAGGAGAAAATAACCTATTAGCTGATGCATTAATAAGAGAGTTTGCAGGATCAATATATAATGGGATAATCTTCAATGAGCTTGATTTCCATAGATCATATGGAAACCCTATGTTCCATAGAAAAGATAGCGATGGAACTTATACTACCCTACCATATTTTCCTAATCATATTATGGAATTATTTCTTGAATCCTATTTATTAGATAAATGGCTTAGGGATCTCAGGGAAACTATTTGTTGACATCATGGACAAGGAATAATGGACCAGGATGAAGAAAATGAACTTTTGGAACTTCTAGGCCTAGATGAAGCTCCTATTAAACATTGGTGTAGTAGATATGGAGCATTACATGTCTGTGTCAGGGGATTATTGTTGGGATATTTTCCTTAGCTTTCTGGAATGTTTCTCCTTCGGCCTTGGCTTTTCCTTCATGTTTATAGCATTTATCAGCATACCGCGGTGGCCTTCCATTCTGCTCTGGCGGTACTACAGTGAAGGGTTTGGTGGTTACCTCGTTACCGCATGCAGTCTCCTTCCTCACCGCAGTGGTCATGGTAACGATCTTTTCATCTGGCTTTGGCGGTTACCACCATACCGTAGGCGGTGGGTCAACTCACCGTGGTAGCATGGTGAGACTGTCTGCGGTGGTCCTAGCGGTTACCGCCACCACCACCGTCAGTGAGTTCACTCACCGCGATGGCCGTGGTAAGACCGCCAGCAGCCTAGCTGGCGGTTACCATTGTACTACGAACAGTCAAGTGACTAACCACAGTGGCCATGGTAAGACTGCCAGTGGCCTTGCTAGTGGTTACCATTGTACCGTGGTAAGACCGTCAGCAATTAGCCGTGGCGATTACCGCCATACAGAGAGGTGAGCCGATTGGGGCTGTAGTAGCGCAGTGGTGGTTTGTGGGTCAGAGCTCGAAGGAGCTCAGATGGCTTACTGCCATACTACAAGGCATGTTGGTTTGGGTTGTGGTAGAGTGGTAGGAGCTCGAATGAGCTCGGGGTAGAGTTTGACCGAGTTGGACTCGGTGTCAGAGCGGCAGGCGAATGAAAGGGCAACATGTGGCAGGTTGGCAACATCTATTTGGTCGAAGATAAAGCAGAAGATGGAGCACAGTGAAGACTTGGGTCAGAACTCAAAGGAGCTCAGATGGCTTACCGCCATACCGCAAGGCGAAACGGTTAGGGCAGTGATAGTGTGGTAAATGGCGGAGTGAGCTTAGGTGAGCTCACCGCCATACCGTGACATGTATTTTTGAGCTCGGTAGTAATGTGGTAGGAGCTCAGATGAGCTTGGAACTTGGTTGATCGACTATCAAATACTACCAACGAATGGATGGTGGACACGTGGCTCAACTCAACAAGTTGTTTGGCTAAAATCCAAAAGCAGTTATTACTGCTGACTTAGGGTGGCAAATAGGAACCCGATTAAGGCAAGAAGTTATTGCCTGGGTGGCTCGATGCAAAGGAGATTTGTGCAGATTGGATGCATCCCTGGCTGTTCGATGCATGAACTTGAGGGTCAGTGATTGGTTGGATCATTGAATGTGATTTATGGCTCGGTGAGAGATATACATTAATATATGTAAACCAAAAGGTGACGGTTGTGAGTGAGAGTTATTGACAAAGAGAGAGAGAGAGAGACGTGAAGTGTGTTCGAGCAATATGCTAAGGTATTGTAACTATGAACACTCTATCTCTTGGATCTGAATGATGTGAACCTACTTTGAGACTGAGTGGTTGTGCTAGCCGAGAGGCTGGCTTTGACATTTTGTTATGAGGAGCTGAAGGGAATCTACACTGTGTGCTATGAAGGTGTTGGAACAGTGTGAAGGTTCTAGTTTTGTGTTGCCTACCATTCTCTAGATGAACAAGATGTTACTCCTATATTGGCTATGAGCCTGAGATTGTATTGTAACTATTTTTTTTTGCTAAATAATACAATGGCTCGATCTTTTGGAGTGTGGGGTTTTTTACCCGAAAGGGTTTTCCCCATGTATATTTGTGTGTCATCCTTTTTGTCTTTCATGGTTATCTGTTTGTGACGAATCCATTATTGTTTTGCATTTACTTCTCTCAGAGGATCAATGGGGGATACATTGTGCTTGCTTCCGCTTTATGGTATAGTAGTGTGTGTCTTTGGAGTGATTTTGAATTAAAATCACTAAGGCACTGTTGTCTTATATGCCTATCTTGACGATAGAACCGGATCCTTATCCCCAACAATTCTTTGGAATGAATTGGTCAAAATGTTCAGTAAAATGAACCTACTTAAGAATTTGAAGTATGGTTTTATCAATAGATTAATTTTTGATCAAGAATCTTTCAAAGAATATATAGACTTAATAGGGGCTAGATTTAACCTATATTTAGAAGAATTTATGACATTAATCCATCGTCAACTCTGGGAAAGAATGTTGCACAGTATGGAACAATATCTAATACACTATCCAAGAAATAGATATGAATTTCCTAGAGTAGAATTATATGCTCTGGAAGCTAGATGGATGCTTGAAGTATGAATTGAAAATATGGAGATCTATCTCAAGCATGCATCATTAGCCAGAAGAATTGAATTGGATCACACTTATTCCCAAGATTATGTGGTGCAATTAGACTATGTTTTCCATGCTCGCTCTCGAGATTGGGATATCGTTTTTACTCCACTACCTAGATGGTTATTGGATCCTATGTCATTTTGATGCTAGCACATGGGAATTTTTGTGTTGTGATGTCATCCACATTAAGATGTGACAATAGGAAACAAGCCTGTCATAAAAAGAAAGATCCTCGTATCCACTTATGAGTGTTAAGTGGGCCCTTCTCACTCACAGGTGTCCAAAAAGTGAATTCTCCACTAAGTTAGTGTTTATGACAGACTTTGTAATAGCTATCTACTCCTTAGTGTGGTAGGTGTCTTGGACGTGTGTCACTATTGTATGGTCAGATTCCAAAATTACATTGTATAATGCCAAGGTTACTTTATCTACACTCCCCTATAAATAAAGGGTAAGAGGTCCACCTTAGGCATCGGAGTTTTTTGGATTGGAGTCTAGATTTTCATAGGACACAAATTCCATATGGTCTAGCATATCAGATGTATACACTCATCTTGTGCCTTGACAAATCTGGATGATTAGAAATTTGTATGCATGTTTCAATAAAAGTTTGCAATAAAATTTATGCATTTAATATTTCTACAAATTTGGTATTAGACAAGGCGGCCCTCTTGCCCTTTATTTATAGGGGAGTGTGGGTAAATAAATCTTGGCATTATACATTGTAATTATGGAGTTCGACCATACAATAGTGACACATGTCCAAAACACCTACCACACTAATGAGTAGATAGTTTTTATGCAATCTATCATAAACACTAACTTAGTGGAGAATTCAATTTTTGGACACTCGTGAGTGAGAAGGGCCCACTTAACACTCATAAGTGGATACAAGGATCTTTTGTTTTATGACAGGGTTGCATCCTATTGTCACATCTTAACGTGGGTGACATCACATCAGAGACATGCCCATGTGATAGCATCAAAAGGGGATAGGATCCAATAATCATTCAGGTAGTGGAGTAAAAAGATATCCCAATCTTGAGAGTGAGCATGGAAAACATAGTCTAATTGCACCACATAATCTTGGGAATAGGTGTGATCCAATTCAATTCTTTTGGCTAATTATGTAGGCTTGAGATTGATCATATTTTCAATTCATACTTCAAGCATCCATCTAGCTTCCAGAGCATATAATTCTACTCTAGGAAATTCATATCTAGTTCTTCGATACTGTATCAGATATTGTTCCATACTATACAACATTCTTTCCCAAAGTCGAGGATGGATTAATGTCAAAAATTCTTCTAAATATGGGTTAAATCTAGACCCTATCAAGTCTATATATTCTTTGAAATATTCTTCATCAAAACTTATTTCGTTGATAAAACCATACTTCAAATTCTTAAGCAAGTTCATTTTACTTCGTTTGACCAATTCATTCCAAACAAATCCCTTCACACGGACATGTAATGCTCCATATATTTTACACCAATGTTTAATAGGAACTTCATCTATGCCAAGAAGCTATAGAAGTTCATTTTCTTCATCCTAGTCGATTATTCCTTGTCCATGATGCCAGCAAATACTTTCCCTAAGATCCTTGAGCCATTTATCTAAGAAATAGGATTCAAGAAGTAATTCCATAATATGATTGGGAAAAAATGGTAGGGTAGTATAAGTTTCATCACCATCTTTCTTTTGGAACATAGGGGTGCCATCTGATCTATGGAAATCGGGCTCATTGAATATTATCCCATTATATATTAATCCTGCAAGCTCTCTTGTTAATCCATCAGCTAGTGGGTTATTTTATCCTTTGATCCATTCAATCTCAAAATCATAACCGAGGAATTTGAAATACCATCTAGCATTTTTTCCCTGGGAAATGTCCTTATTTGGTTTTTTCTTTAGCAAGCTTCTCATCACCTGGCTATCTATTTTGACTATGAATTTTACTGGCTTAAGAATTATTTTGAATTTTTCAATACCTTTTTTACTGCCAGTATCTCTTTTTCAAATATATGGTATATGCATTATGTTTCTATGAAGGTTCCAAATCTGTAGCCATAGATATCTTCCCATTTCCTTCTTCTTGTATAAGCATGGCTAACC
The DNA here is from genome assembly GCA_007115665.2 of Sequoiadendron giganteum. Lineage (NCBI taxonomy): Eukaryota > Viridiplantae > Streptophyta > Pinopsida > Cupressales > Cupressaceae > Sequoiadendron > Sequoiadendron giganteum. The sequence goes on from CM021103.1 coordinate 506,905,199, forward strand.
AAGTTGTGTCAAAAGCATCAATATACAAAATTAATGGTAGCTCAACAATTGGGATCTGTAAGGAGGGTAAATTTTGATTTTATTGTTTGGACTGCCTTTGTAGCCTTGAGGGGCCATCCTTCTTTATTTTCCTTGAGGTGTGCCTTGATCACCTTTCAATCTTCTGCAAGAACTTTATAAAATGGTGAGACATAATTCAAGCCACCAAGAAATCTTTGAATTTTTTACTTATCTTGTAATATATCAGGAAACTCTTGAATACGCTACAAAATGTGAGGTTGTAATTGAATTTTTCCTTTGTTCAAATGTAATCCTAGGAATTCAATTTGTGCTTGGCCAGTTACCATATTTTTCACACAATTATATATTTTTCCCAAATAGTATTCTATGTCTCCTACACATAAAATAACTAAGTCAATGTTACATACAAATTTATAAGTGGACCCAAATAAATATTCAATGTGGCTAAGCACATCACCTAAATGTACCACAAATAAACATGTATTTTACCTAATTAAAATATTTCATTCTTATGCAACGTGTACAAGACAGTTTCCTAATATTATCCCACTTGTATACATTTCAAAAGGGTCAATCAATTAAATACATCATCATATCCATACATGAAACCACATGAATCTCCAACATGCTCTCGTTCTCCATCAAAATACCTACAATAAAACTAAGGTGGCCACCATCTCAAGAAATAATATGACTCATCCTCCAACATGCCACCTATGGAATAAAATGAACAAGCCAAGGTGAAGATATACCAATGAAAATAACACAAGCATCAAATATGTATTATAAAATAATACATTGAGTAGACCAAGAGTGGGGAATGAGAATGCTCATCCAGGATCCACCAAATCACAATGGATCTCTCCAAGAATAACATCCTCTATAGTTCCACCATGAATTCACATCCATATTCAAGTGTAGGCTCCTTGGTATTCTTATTGAAACCTCAAAAGATAAACCATCTCAAAAAATGTCTATAATACCAAGAGAAATATACCCTTACCTAAGTCTTCAAGTATCCATGAGCACCTACAACTAATATATCCATGAAAAACTCCAAATGCAACATCGCACTATCATGAAGCTCCCAAGAGCATGAATAATGTACTTAATACTAAGAGAACCAAAAATAAATATCAAATCTCCAACTACAAAATCAATAATCCAATCATGATATCATGATATAACATCTCCTCCTAGGAGATCACATGCTTTAAAGAACATATCTTGGTCTCAAGAGAACTTACATCATGCCAAAAATATAATTTAGAATCAAGAGTAAACCAAGACACAATACCAAACATACTCTAAACCAAGGATCAAGATATCCAATAATATGAATATAAAAATCTCCTAACAATATAACTAAAGATGTCAAATCACTCATACTACATAAGAACCAAAACCAAGAGCTTTTCCATGACACCCAACCATTATAGAATATCATCCATTATCTGATGAATACACATCACTACCAAAGATCCCACTAAATAATGATATAATCTATCTATGGTATCATAAAAACTATCTCCTAATCTAAAAATCATCATGGTCCACACACACACAACTATAATATCAATAACACCAAAGTAGAACCAAGATATCCAAGAAAGTGAAATAAACCATCACTGCCAAAATCTCACACTAAACCATGTATCCAAGCTATCCACAAAATCATGATAAACATGCAACAAGTCCTAATAATTGAACATCCAGGAATTCTGATCATCCATCCTCTCATCCCAATGTAGCGTACTAATACACAAAGGAGCACAAAAATGACACCTAATTTTTTTTGCATCAACATTGAATCAATCTCATGGATATAAACAATCCACATCCAAGTCTTTCCACTGCAACCAATGAGTTGCACATACCAAAAAATTGTATAACTTATACATCCAAAGAAATGAAATATACAAACCCATCATGACATGGGTAAAATACAAACCAAGATATCAAAGAAGATAATCATATATACCTCAAGATTCAAACACCAAATCAACCACAAATCTTATTTTTAAAATAAGTCTACAAATGATAAGCCATAGTCAAGAAACCAAACAATTATCATGGAGATAAGAAAAAAATCCTAAAATTGAACCACACCACCATCAATCAACCACATATATGGTTATATTATGTCAATACTCTAATTCACCTAGTGAAGCGAAGGAAAATAGGGGGAAAAGTCGAAAATGATAGAATCCCTCCTATCCTATTTTTCTCTAGTTCATTCAAGGAAACCCTAGAGGTCTCAACATATGGATCTAATTGAGAGAAGGGTTTGATGTAAGGTCCTCTTGGGTGTGATTAAAAAAAAGGAGGGGTTCACCACTAAGAAAAGGCTTAGAAAGAAGGAAATGCAAGTGACATGCAAATCTAGCTATTCAACTTAGGAAATGAAACTCAAAATCATAATAATGAACTAAGAATGAAAAAAGGTGCACCTGGAAAATTGGAGATGTCTAAAACAAGATCTGAAATCCTGAAATTATGACTTTTGATGTACACTGGAACTCATATGTCAATTGGGGAGATTTAGTCCCAGTTTAGTGTTTCGAGCTAGATCTAGAATCTACAACTGGTAAACCGGGATCTACAAGAAATGTATGAAAACTGGTATACTGGGACTCATATTCACAAGGTGGTGATTTAGTCCCAATATTAGGGTTTTGCTAAAGTAATCTTCTATAGCTTATCTCCTCTCCGATCTCCAAGTTTGAAACTTTGGATTTTGGCCTGTAGGTGACTTTCCGTGAAGATGACAACTTCTTAACAACTTTGACAACTTTCTTCAATCTTGCAACTTTATCTTCAAAGGATATTCAAGCTCAAACACCTAGATCTGAAATCATGCATGTAGAGAAGAAAAAAATGTTGTTTTGTTAGTGGATAGGGTTTTGCCTTGGTTAAACCCCGTTTTGGTAATCAAACCTTGAAATGAAATGAAGTAGAATGAAGGAATGATGAATGAACAATATGCATTTTTGCAACTCACCAAACTCTTGTAACAAAGGTTATAAACTTGTATGAAATGGCTATCGTGAATGTAGATCTTGACTCTTGATTGAATTCTATGAATCTTGACTTGAATGCTTTCTTGAATCATGAAAACCTACATCACAAATGTTACCTCAAAAACACACATGATGTATGAAGAATTTGACATGATGCTTGAATTTTGAATATAGCTCCAAAACACTTGATAATTAGATATTGAATGCTTTTTTGAACTCTTGAAAGCTCTTGTGAAAGTACTCTTGATTCCTTATGAAGTTCTAGGATGAAACTATGTGAAATAACCTTGTATTTATACTTTTTTATGCCAAATTTCCCAAAATTACAACACTACAAGCTGACATAAGATCTAGGAGAATAAAATATTACCAAGAATTGAATTCAAAATAGGTCCAAGCTAAGAAGGAACCATACACCAGTTAGGGCATATGAGTCCTAGTAGCTTGGGCTTGGGACACAAATTTCAAGAGATGTTAAGTTCTATGCCGAATTCAAGATCAAACCCCGAAACTTAGGTAGGAAGCATATGACCAAGGTGGCATATGAGTCCAAAATCACTAAATTTGGGAAACATAACCCAAAATAATTAAATTATGATTGGTCATTTGATATATGTCATGATTATCCTCGAAAAAATGCATTAAATAAGGCTTGTGGATGCAAAATAGGACCAAATAAGGCATAAAGAAGCCCCATTTTAGCAAGGAGGGTCCAAAAAAGTGTGAAAATGTAGAGGGATACATTTTTCTACACTACCTTTATCCCCCACTTTAGTGAGAGGAGGAACTTGCTTCAAAATCACACTAAAGTAGACAAACTCACATCAAGAATGGTCCAGATGTACCAATGCTAGTGAGATAGGATAACAATGATCAAGAGTGTTGTGTAATCCCCCAAGATCAAGATCCTATGGAAAACCAATATGGGAACAAGAGAAAACACATGTAAATGATATATGGAGCAACAACAAGGCACAAGTATACACTACCAAAGACATAAAGAAGAAAGAAAAACAAAAACAAAAGGGATGGATCAAGCCTCGACCATTTGTCCAACATGATGTGGATAAAATCTAAGTTGTTTGTCCAAAATGTTTACAAGTGGAACACAATGTCCACTATGAAAACCAAATTCACACTCACAAGGGCTAGTGGAACCTTAGGCCATCCACTAGGTGAGCCCCCAACGAGACACATACACAAGAGACCGGCATGCGCTCACATAGAAAAGAAGTGGCCATGGGAAATTAACACCTAATTTTAGCTCTCATATGGTAACCATACCAATGCTATACCTCTTGATAACTTTGATAAGGTGCCACACAACATGAATAGCGAGAATTCATGAGGCAAGCAAAAAATTGTATGCTAGTGCTCATGAACAAACAAGATCTATCCATAGGAAAGAAAAGTGTGTTATGCAAGGTGGATATATAATAGTTATTGTAAATGCAAAATAGTGTAAGGGAAGTTCAAAGGATTTTTTCTTAAATTTCATGTAAGGTCTTAGGGAACATTATGCCTAATGTCTCCAAGAGAGGACCAATCAAAGAATAGAAGATTCACAACTTAGGGGATGTAGTGTGTCACATCAAGCCACTAAGAGGAATATAATATACTAAAAGAGATCATGCTCTTGAGGGGCATCACACCTAATGTCACCACAAAGTGAAAGAATCCTCGCATGAAGTAAGAATACTACACAATGCAACATGATTTGTAAAATGCAAAAGAATAATGCCAATGTATGCCCCCACTTTAAAGAAATTGTTAAACACCATGTTGTGTGCAATTACTTTAAAGTAGAAAATGATAAATGCTAATAATAAATAGGACATGAGAGCTTATTTAGAAATCCCTAGGCCAAGTCATATGTTTCCAAATAAATCTACGTCATGAAAAAGGGTTTCCCTTACAATGAAATACCAAAAATCATGTACTTGGGATCCATGGATTCGGGGTCAATATGGCTTTGTTACAATGTTTTTAGAGAGATTGGAATTGTCATCATTTCCCAAATACTCATGCAATAGGAAGAATGAGACAAAGAGAGTGAAAACAAAGAAAAGCTTTCAAGTCAACATGGAAGATACCTAAATGTCTTAACCCCTTACGTCATCCCCAAAAGGAAAACACAAGACAAATGAAAAAGATAAAATGTTTACAAAATAGAGAATAATGTAGATACAAATAGAGGAATGTCACAAAGAGATAGGCACATCAAACAAAACAATACGGGAGATTACATTACGCACATGCAATCACACACATGAAATGAAAAAGAAAATAAAGCAAAATATTATTAAGGCACATGCGAGTCAACCTATTAGTAGGTCAAAGGAAAATAAAATCAATATTAGATCCATATGAGTATCCTTTTATGAGATGAAGTTTACTGTTCAAATTCCTTTAGCTTGCATATGTGCATAGTGTCATATGGGCACTAAAGTGGGGGCTAAATTTAGTCTAGAAAATTATACTCCCTTCTTAAAGATGATACGTTCTTACACTTAATGTGGACCTTTTTAAGTACCTTTGCATTCATGACCCTTTAAATCATCATTAATATTCCCCTAAGACCCTTTATTTTGGATGCCAAGGCTTATTTCAATTGAAATCCCGACAAAATCAACAAAGAGATTCATTTTTCTAACACCCTGACATTTTCTCACCCCGAAAAGCTAGGGTGGGACTCGTACACCACCCTGGGCATATGAGTCCCCCTAGGTGGGACCCATATGCCACCTTGGGTTTATGAGTCTCATGTGGCCCCTTTTTAGGGTTTGAGCGAGAAATTAACATTTCTAATTCAAATTTTTGGCTAATGTTGGTATTTGGGATCTAATAAACAGTAAATTAGATGAGATTTCTATAAAACTAAGGTTTCAAATCATTATTTTACCTAAGAAATCCTAGAATTTTCAAGCAAGAGCCTTCAAGAGATATTTTCAAGTATTCAAGAACAAAGAGCAACTAAAGTTGAAGTCTTTGACCAATATTATAGTATTTTTTTAGGTCTTCAAGCTCACTTTCAATTCAAGATCTAGCATTGTCAAGGATTGATGATGGTTACTTATGGAGAATCATGATGGATTCTAGGTTGGGGAGATGCAACTAGCCATTGAACCAAGCTTAAATATTTTTTTCCTAAGTGATTCCATCCTCCATTATCATTCTAGTTTTTGCCTGAAGGAAGGTATATGCATTATTGTGGCTTATTAGGGTGATTAGAGATCTCCCAAAGTGAGTCATTATATTTATTTTTTCATTCATGCATCCTATTCTAGCACATTAGAGTAGGGTTTCATTGCACTTTAGATCTCCTAATCTTATATGCACTTAAGATTAGTACTTTCACTCACATTTACTTTCAAGATCTATTCTTTTTATCAAGGTTTAATTACCAAACTAGGGGTTCAACTGAGGAAAACCCCCCATAAGAAAATCAACACAATACTTTTTGTTTTAGATTTTAACAAGTTCGAATCTAGAAGCAAAGATTGGAAAACATAGGAAGGAAGTGCAGAGATAGGAGAATAGATTTATATCATGATCTCCGAGTTTAAAACTCTAAATTTTGGCCTGTAGGTGACTTTTTCATGAAGATGACTTCTTGATAACTTTTTTCAATCTTGCAACTTAGTATTCAAAGGATCTTAAAGCTTAAAACACCTATATTTGTAATCACACATGTAGAGAAGAGAAAAAAAAAAATTTGTTAGTGGATAGGGGTTTTCCTTGGTCAAACCCCGTTTTGGTAATCAAACCTAGAAATGAAAGGAAATAGAATGAAGGAATGATGAATGAACAAATATGCTATGTTGCAACTTACAAAACCCTTGATTAAAAGGCTTCAATCTTGTATGAAATGGCTAGCATGAATGTAGATCTTGACTCTTGGTTGAATGCTATAAATCTTGACTTGAATTCTTGCTTGAATCATGAAAACCCTACAACACAAATGTTAGCTCAAAAACACACATGATGCATGATGACTTTGACATGATGCTTGATTCTTGAATATAGCTCCAAAATTCTTTATAATCATCTCTTGAATGATCTTGATCTCATAAAATTGATATAGGAATGCTTGCATACAACTTCTGGATTGCTTGTTAACTTTCGAGGAGAAAATATGTGAAATAATCTTGTATTTATACTTGTTTACACCAAATTTCTTGAAATTACAACTCTACAAGTCGACATTAGATATAGGAGAATAAAATAATTCCAAGAATTGAATTCAAAATAGTTCCAAGCTAATGTGAGACTCATACACCAGTTAGGTCGTATAAGTCCTAGTAGCCTAGGCTTGGGACACAAATTTTAATAAATGCTAAGTCCTATGCCAAATTCAGGATCAGGCCCCAAAAATTAGGTGGGACCCATACGCCCAAGGTGGTGTATGAGTCCCAAATCACTTAGGGAAAATTATGCCTAATGTCTCCAAGAGAGGACCAATAGAAGGATAAAAGATTCACAAGTTAGGGGATGTAGTGTGTCGCATCAAGCCACTAAGAGGAATATAATATGCTAAGAGAGATCACACTCTTGAAGGAAGTCACACCCAACGACATCACAAAGAGAAAGATGTATCACATGAAGTGAGAAGACTACACAATGAAACATGAGTTGAAAAAGAATAATGCCAATGTATGCCCCTAATTTAAAGAAATTGTTAAACACCATGCTATGAGAAATTACTTTAAAGTAGAAAATGATAAATGCTAACAATTAAGAGGACATGAGAGCTTATTTGGAAAGCCCTATTCCAATTCATATGTTTCCAAATGAAGCTCTAATGTCCTCTTTATTGTTAGCATTTATCATTTTCTACTTTAAAGTAATTTCTCACAGCATGGTGTTTAACAATTTCTTTAAAGTGGGGGCATACATTGGAATTATTCTTTTGCAACTCATGTTTCATTATGTAGTCTTCTTACTTCATGTGATGCATATTTCTCTTTATGGTGACATTGGGTGTGATGTCCTTCAAGAGTGTGATCTCTCTTAGAATATTATATTCCTCTTAGTGCCTTGATGAAAAACACTGCATCCCCTAAGTTGTGAATCTTCTATCCTTCGATTGGTCCTCTCTTGGAGACATTAGGCATAATATTCCCTAAGTTAAGACCTTACATGAACTAATAAAAACTCCTTTGAACATACCTTACACTACTTTTACAATTACAATAACTATTTTATGACCACCTTGCATAACACACTTTTCTTGCCTGTGGAGCCATCCTATTTGTTCATGAGGGTTAGCATACAAAGTTTTTCTTTCCTCATGAACTTCATATGATTTCCTTGTGAATTCATGTTGTTTGTGTTTTGTGGAACCTTCTCAAAGTTATCAAGAGGTATAGATTTGGTATGGTTATTTTATTGAAGTCGAACTTAGGCATGACTTTCCCATAGCCACTTACTTGTCTATGTGAGTGCATACTGGTTGTGTGCATATGTGTCTCATTAGGGGCTCACCTAGTGGATGACCTAGGGTTCCACTAGCCTGTGTGAGTGTGTGTTTGGTTTGTGTAGCGGACATTGTGTTCCACTTGTAAATATTATGGAAAAGTATCTTAAATCTGATCCACATCACATTGGACAAATGGTTGAGGCTTGATCCACCCCTTTTATTTCATTTCATTGTATTTTTTCATTCACATTGGGTTCATGAAAATGAACCAAAGGAAAATAGGGGAAAATTCGGAAATGATAGAATCCCTCTTATCCTATTTCACTCTAGTTCATTCAAGGAAACCCTAGAGGTCTCAATATATGGATCTAATTGAGAGAAGGGGTTTCTATAAGACCCTCTTGGGTCTAATTAAAGAAAAGGGGGGCTTCACCACTAAGCAAAGGATTAGAAAGAAGGAAATACAAGTGACATGCATATCTATCTATGCAACTTAGGAAATAAAACTCCAAATGTGAGTAATGAACTAAGAATGAATAGAGGTGCATCTGGAAAACTGGAGATGCCTGAAACAATATCTGCAATCCCAAAATTATGACTTTTGATGCAAATTAGGATTCATACACCAGTTGGGGTGATTTAGTCCTAGTTTAGGGTTTTGAGCTGGATCTGAAATCTATAACTAGTAAACCAAGATCTATAGGGAATGTTTGAAAACTAGTATACTGGGACTCATATGCCCAAGGTGGTGATTTAGTCTCAATATTAGGGTTTGGCTAAAACTCTGGTATCCTCTAGTGATCTTTTGTAGCTTCTCTCCTCTTTGATCTTCGAGTTTGAAACTCTAAATTTTGGCTTATAGGTGAATTTTCATCAAGATGACAACTTCTAGACAACTTTCTTCAATCTGGTGACTTTGTCTTCAAAGGATCTTCAAGCTCAAACACCTAGATCTGTAATCACACATATAGAGAAGAGAAAAAAAAAAATTGTTAGTGGATAGGGGTTTGCCTTGGTCAAACCCCATTTTGGTAATCAAATCTTGAAATAAAATGAAATAGAATGAAGGAATGATGAATGAGAAATATGCAATGTTGCAACTCACCAAACCCTTGTAACAAAGCCTACAAACTTGTATGAAAAGGCTATCATGAATGTAGATCTTGACTCTTGATTGAATTCTATAAATATTGACTTGAATGCTTGCTTGAATCATGAAAACCTACATCACAAATGTTAGCTCAAAAACAAACATGATGTATGAAGACTTTGACATGATGCTTGAATCTTGAATACAGCTCCAAAACACTTGATAAACAGCTCTTGAATACTTTTGTGAACTCTTGAAAGATCTTGTAAAAGTACTCTTGATTCCTTATGAAGTTCTAGGATGAAACTATGTGAAATAACCTTGTATTTATACTTGTTTATGTCAAATTTCCCAAAATTACAATACTATAAACCGACATCAAATCTAGGAGAATAAAATCCCACTAAGAATTGAATTCAAAATAGGCCTAAGCTAAGGTAGGACTCATATGCCAGTTGGGGCATATGAGTCCCAGTAGCCTAGGCTTGGGACACAAATTTCAAGAAATGCTAATTTTTATGCCAAATTCAAGATTAAGCCTTGAAACTTAGGTGGGACCCATTCGCCCAAGGTGGTGTATGATCCCAAAATCACTAAATCTAGGACACATAACCCAAAATCATTAAACTACGATTGGTCATTTGATATGTGTTGGGATTATCCTCGGAAAAATGCATTAAATAAGGCTTGTGGATGCAAAATAGGACCAAATAAGGCATAAAGAAGCCCAATTTTAGCAGGGATGGCCCAAACAAGTGTGAAAATGTAGAGAGATACATTTTTCTGCACTACACCTAGATATTTATATCACTATAATCATCACCATCAAAGTACCTATACTCAACTCTCACTATACTAGGACTCCAAGTCTCCACACATATCAATCCTAACCCTCAAACTATATGACATCCTATGTATCTATCACCATCAATGTCCAAACTCTAAAAACACTTATAAAGTTGTATCAAGAAATACCCAATCTAAAAAAATTATATTCCATGGTCTTGGTCTCATAACAATGTGCACTCCCATAATTTTGTGCCTAAATAATCATCTAGATACTCGTGTAATCACACCTTAAATATCAAGCTCTCACAAGTTCTCAAACAAGTACCATTATTTTGCACACCAAATTATATATATATATGATCCATTGTGTTGTACACTGCAAATTATCTCCAATACCTATTTGAAACTAAAAATATTATTTTATATAAAAAATTATGACCATTTAATTATATCCTAGAGCAGTGCCTAGATTCAAGCACTAGAATTTATAACACAAACAAAAAAATAATGACCAAACCTATACCACTACATAGGGATCATAGGGATCTTTCTAACAACTATTAAAAGTCAAAAAACAGACACTGTGGGTAAAATTTATGCCCTCCAAAATAAAATCTCTATTAGTCTTGAAGGGGTTCCAAGGGTATTTTCCTACAACTTGTTGATGTTAATTGACACTAGTAGGTCAAATTTGGGTGGCATAAGGGCAGATATGGAGCATGTAGGAAAGATTCTAGTGGAAGAACTCAAAAGGATTTAATTTTGTTAATTTTTTTAATTTTCAAAACTATCCATAGGGGCTGAAAGGTAATTGGCTTCATGGGTTCCACTAGACTAGGGGCTTAATACCCTATTGGCCTAACACTTACCATATTGTGGCCAACCAACTGTTTGTGGGAACTGATAGCCCCACATGATTGGTTATTCATCTATGTTAGTAGAGTATGGGGGATTTGCAAACCTATCACCAACTTTTAAATATATATAAATATTTTTAATAAAAAAATTCTTATGTAGGATTTAATTTCCTTTTTTATTATTTTCATTTTACAAAAATATCATCATCATACAAACAAATAGGGAAAGGGGAAATTTTGTATTTGTCTTTTTCATTGTGGATAAAATGGGTCAAATTTTATGTCAATTTTCATTTCTCAAGCCTCCTAAATCCAATGGTGATGTCCCTTTTGTGTCAAGTAGTCATCTGTGAAATTTCCCCCATAAAACCATCATATAAAGCACAAAAAAAAACCCTTTTTCTATGAATTTTTTAAACCGTAGATTTGTAATAAACCTAAAAAATTACAAACCTCAAAACCCCAAGTCTATAAAATAAAAACCTACACAAAACCATCATAACTTGAGATGTCTCAAATCTTTCTTGCATTGCCATGAATTCAACTTTGCACCATATTTACAACTTAAACAAGAGTTAGGATAGAGGGTCCCATAGTAGGGCACCCTATCTCTAGGTTTTGAAATTCATAGCATATGATTTCAAAAAAAACCCAATTTTGTAAAGTAGTTTATTTGCCAACTCATCTACATAAAAAAATTATATTTAGGTTCACATCATCAAATATGATGCCACATCAACATGTTTTTTGTTAAACCACATACAATCCAATAGTAGGGCACTAAGTCATGTGAATATGTTACCTTGATGTGGCATCACATGATTTGTCAAATTATGTACTTTATGGAAAAAAGTGATTTGCAATTGGATAAAAGGTGAGCTCCACTGTGGGGCTCACTAAGGACTACTTCTATCCCTACTTTTGGTTTTCGCCCTACTATGGGCCCCTCTCCCTTATACAATACTTGGGAGCTCACACTTCCCTCAATTATGAATAAATCTTTGATACCACTTGTTAGAAAATTAATGTATAATACCTAGAATGATTAATCCATTTCCTACATAACCCCATGAGAGAAAAGCATGCATAATATAAACACCTAAAATTGGAAAATTTCATTACCCAACCATTTCTTTTATAATTGATTTAATATAACCTTAATTATTCAATTAGTTATCTATTTTTCATCTTCTTATTAATTAAATAATATTTTATTATTTAATTAATAAAATTAGTATTCATCACTATTCACCTATTCCCTATTTATAGCGTAAATCATTTAATCACCCCTCTTCTATAGTCCACCTTAGGTAAATAAATCTAATTATTTAATTTACCTAAGTTCTCATCCATTTCCCAAAATTAAATAAATACTCTATTTGTTCAATTGCCTATTTTTCTCCACATTCCATTAAGTGAGCTAATCCACTTAGCCCCCTAGTCCACCACTTGCACAATCTAATTCTAGTCAACCCATCTCAAATCATGCACATTCCCCACTTGTGTACAAAGGAATAAGCCTTTTTTACACAAAGTGTGGGCCTTTGTACATGTGTCATGGCCTTGGTATCATGCGAAATGGTTCAAGTCTTTTCCCATACCCTAAATCTAAGTTTTAATTCATTCAAGGGTGCTCCCAAGTACCCTTTTCCATCTTGTCAATCCAATATTACCAAGGATAATCTCCACCATTAATTCTCCTCTTAATTCCTCTCCCTTAATTTCCTCCAATCACATGAGGACACATGTCCTCCTCTCATCTCTCCATGTCTCTCAGCCAGTATGATCCATTGATCTTTCAAATGCATCCTATCCATCCATTCATCAATCCCATTTTTAATATAACTATTTGAATGCAACCTTATGTTTCTAGTAGGAGCACTCACATCCAACTATCCATGAGAATAACCACCATTTCTTGGTGCAACAAGGGTTGGTTTTAGAAAAATATTTCATTTTTTAACATTGTTTACTAATCCTTATGATTAATCTAAGTGTTGCTTGTGTTTTCAGTAGAGTAGGTTAATATTATTTTATTTTTCTTTATTAGGATCAAAATTTCATGCACACATCTCTTGTATGTTTAGTGGGACCCACGTCCAAATTTTCTCTTCTTGAGTGTTATCATGCATAGGGCATGGTTGGGTGGCTCTATTATAGTTGGGTGACTCTATATTATTTTTGGATGACCCTACCATTAGGGTGTTAAAAATCTAATCTTACTTGTTTAACCATTTTTCCTTGCATCTCTATTAATAAATCCTCTTTTTTTTTCTAATGAAAGTTGGTTTTGTAGGCTTCCATGTTGTCCCAATTACCTCTTGACACTGAAAATTAACCTATCACTAATAAAAAGTCATCTTTTGTGTAGGATTTCATGTTTTGGTGACCTTGTTACATATTGGGATGGTTCTATTTAGATACTACTAATGTGTTTTTTTGGAATCTCTTAATCCAATTTTAGTTTCTATTTGTTGATAAAAATGGTTGTGTAGGTCTATATGCTACTCAAATAAACTCTCAACACCTAAAATTCAACATAAAATCAACTTTGTTACTGTTCAAACTTTATTTTATGTGTAAGAAATATATTTGGGTGACACTATGACCTGTTTAGGAGGCTCTACAAAAAAGGTGAAAAAATATTTCAATCTTGGTTTAGGTATTCCTTTTTGTTTGGTCAGTTCCGCTTTGTGTTTAGGAAGTTCTATCTCCCACATAATTTTATCATATTTGATTGTCTTTTGAAGGACTAACCTACTAACATTTTATTTCTTTGTGGTGTTTATTCTAACATTTTACCTTACATTTCTAATGCAAGCTAAAGATCAAAACTTCAAACTACTAACGGTTTCCTTGCAACATTGCTTGTTAAAGTGGTAATTTCTCACTAGTCTAAGTAGGCACATTAATTAAAGTAGGATGAAATAACTTGTTTTCTTTTGTCTTGAGAGCCTATAGGACATATTCTCTCCTCTTGCACCCTTGGGTGATATTTGGGATTAAAATTCATATATCCTCTCCTTTGTTTAGTTAGAACCTAATAGCACTAGTACCATATATACTCTCTCCTCTTACTTCAAGCAATCTTGGAGATCAAAAATTCCTAGTGGCTCTTTCCCTTTAGGAGGCCTACTTGGGGATTTCATCACCCCAAGATATGAATTGAACCATGTTTTCTAGGGTTATAGAAAGGGAGGAGAAAAAAGATGTACCTCAAAAAGGAGTCATCATCATTTCTATCTAAGCCTTGAGACCCTTGGTCCATCAAGACTTGGAGGTGAAAAGAAAATGAGAGACCATCCTAGTTCCATGCATGTTGACGAGCCCTTAGTTCATAGATTCCCCTAGTGAGATTGTGCATATAAGCCTAAGACCATCAACCATCATTTAGTGTGATGTAAGGGATCTGTATTGTACCTTGAAGCTACTCACAATGTACCTCTAGCTATAAAGATAAAACTCACTATAGTGAATCCCTTAGCACTCCATTGTAATGGATTTCACATGTGCATGGCTATAACTAGCAATCCTTCCTCTAGTAGATGGTATTAATGGTTAATTCTATTGTGAGCCTACAATAAGTGTCAATCATACTTGAGTAATTATAGGAATGTGAGTGTGATTGGTGTGTATTTATTATCAAAACTCATGCACCTCCCTTTGATACAAAATCCTTACAATCCACAACCATTCACATGTTGATTGATTATTTTTAATGTTGTCAAAGTCAAGAATCCTAATCAACCACCATCCTAATCCACCTTACATCTATCACCTTAATATTACATTCCATCCTCATCAAAATTTAAATCCAACCAATGGACCTTAATCCCCTTCCCCTAATCCATCTTCATCTACATCACCCTTCTTCCAATCTCATCCACTTCCTCCAATCCTAATAAAATCCAATCCTTTTCAATCATCTTCTTTTAAACAAAATTTCACTTAATATAATTTAAATCCATCATTTCTACTCTATATCATCATCCTCAATCTATATTTCCCTTCATATTTTATTTTTTACACCATCCCAAGGTCCTAAATCCACCCCTTAATCCAATTTTCACTACATCTCTATTTAGGTAGTCCTGACTATGTTTGGTTGGTTTTTTCCAATATTTGGGTGGTCTTATTTTTCTTAATATTGTATCTATATTTTTTAGGTGGCATAATACCCTTTTTGAGTGGCCCTATCTATGTTTGGATAACCTTATACCCTATATGGGTAGCCTTGTAAAAGTTAGTGTTGAGCCCGAAATTTTACCCATCTTCGAATAGTTGACACTATTCATAGTGGGGCATTCTTGTAGTATTCTTGGTAAGTTATATTATTCTCATATCCTATCCCATAATTTCATCTTAATATTTCATTTAGCAATCCTATCTCCAAATAGATGGTTTTGTACTATATTTTAGCAATTTCATTCCCCATACAAAAACTAGAGAACAATTTTTTGTGTCAAAACATCATTATATCTTCCCAAAAACTTAGGAAACAAGAAGGAATGATCCATCCAACATCTTAAGACACAAAAATTCCCATATTCCATATATTCAAAACTAAAAATTTCTAAAAAAAATGTTGATTTTGGTACCCCAACTTGGCATTTCTTAATTTAAAATGGAGCTAGGAAATATGAGAAAAATGCTAGTATCAAAAGAGAAACCAAATACATGAGAGTGTGGGTTGACAATGATTTACTTGTATTAAGAAAATGAGGTGAATATATGGGTAAACACACAAAACTAGTTTACAATTCCAGAGAAGAAGGAAAATTGCAAAAAACGCCCCCATGGAAAAATAATTCGTTTTTGGGGGTTCGCACGAACAGTTGGTTCGAGAAAACCCAAAGGGGGTTCACTCAAACCCCTCTTCGAGTGAACCTATTAAATTTTGGGACCCGCCATAGTTCTCATTTCCGGGGAAAAAAACAAAGGAAAATTTTGTGGAAAGGAGGTTCGCTTGAACCTTGGTTCGAGCAAACCTCCAAGGGGGGTCACTCGAACCCCCCCTTTCCCCCCTTCTCCCCCTCTGGCACCAAAAATATCTAGAATTTTTCCCTTCGAAGCTTGAGTTGAGGATGAAAATGGAGGAGAATTCACAGACCCAACTAGATGATGGTATTCCTCGAAATGATCTATCCAACGAATATAATTTTAATATGTTTTGGTTTTATTATGTATATTTTTTTTAGTTTGATTAAACATATATTTTTCACCAAAAATCAAGCTCTTTGTTCTGCACATGTGGAAAAATAGCAGATTATCAAAAAAAACTTGAAAAATACTAGTGCACTAGATATTGATGTCCTTGATCCAACAAAAAAAATGAATTTTGATACATACTTTTAAAAGTTATGTTGTATATGGTCCGCCTATGTCTGAATTGTAATTGGTTTGAATTTAAAACTTGATTAAGGAAAATATACTCAATAAAACACTATGAAACCAAATGAAAGTGCTAGTTATTGTAGTTACAAATCTAAATTCTAAAAAAATAGAATTTTATCCTTCATGGAAAAAAATATTATGTTGTATATGGTGAGCATCACTCCTTAAAAATGGTGTTTACTAAAAAAACTAGTTTTTGAAGGAGATGGAAAAAGAAGTGCAATATAATTCCAAAAATTTTTTAAAAATATATTTAGAATCTATAGACAAAATTTCACAAATCACTAGTTTACATCATCTTCAAATTCCTCATGGTTTAGTCGCTATAGGTGCCCAAAAATGAAGATTTAGTTAGAAAAAAACAGATCAATGTCCAGTTTGGCCAAAAATTGTAAACTAGTATTGTGGGATCACCCATATAGGAGAAATGAATATAATGAATTCCAAGCTTTGGAGGGAAAGGTTTGTTCAAGTTTCTCAACAAACTAAAGGAATTTAGGAGTTATTTTCTACTTAACTCCAACTTACCAAAAAAAGTAAATCCACCTAAGCAAGATTAAAAAATTGTGTGGGTAAAATAAATCCATGAGGTAAAAATCCCACACTAACACCCTTGCTTAAGCATAGCTTAGGTGGGTAAGATGATTTGGTCCCAAAAAATAGGCCTACTAAGGTACTCAAGTACAATGAAATCTCTCATAAAGTGGAGAAAGGAAGAAAACCTAGTGTAGTGTTGAAAATTGTCACCCTTAACAATTTCACATGATGTTTTTCCCCCCCTAAATTATTGAGCCTAATTGACCCCCAACTGTTCTAAAATGATTCATTTTTAAGCCCAATTGTACCATTTTCCAATAAACTACAAGCATTGAATAAATGCATCCAACTCATATGTTGTTCCTGACATTTAGTGTCCTAGAAATCTAGGTTAGGATTCTAGAAATCTAGGTCAGTACCCATATGCCATGGGTCCCCCTTCTTAGTCGGGACCCATTTTTGGATATGTTGTTGGTAGTATTTTATTCAAATTTCAAATTTCAAGTGTCGTATTTTGGGATCTATTTTTTGGGAAATTGAATAAATACCTATAATACCTAGTCTTTTCACTATTTGAAACTAGAACCAAAATTGAGGAGAAAATACTATTGTCAAGAGCAAGTCAAGAGAAACATTTCAGAGATTTATTGCAACAATTCAAGATCCAAGCATCATTTCAAAGTGTATGTGAGTTCATGGTGTCAAGTTATCATTATTTTATGAAGGCTAACCCTTGTTGTAGGTCTCCAAAGACTTCAAGCATTCAAGCAAAGAAAGATCTAAATAATTTAAGTGATGTGCATGACTTTAGTCCTTCAAGGAAGTCATTGAAGGGTAGTGAGTTGTAGCATTTTTTTAATTCATCATTCCTTCCTTTAATTTATCCATTTATCATTGACATTGCCATTGTGGAAGTGGAAACACTTACACAGGGTTTGACTGATGCAAGCCCCTAAAATGGCCCAAAAATTTCTCTCTTTGAATGTACAAGTTTCAGGTTTGAAGAGGATTGAAGGAATCTTGAAGACATATTATTCATTATTGCATTCAAAGCCCTACATCTTGTCAACAAATGAAAACTCACTTGCAAAATTATTCGATAGCATTTCGGCAACTTTGCAAGTGAAAACAAGAGTCTCAAATCTGTCACCAGAGGACCCCAAAAGTTGAGGACACCCCTACAAGGACTCAAAATGCCCCTTGGTAATTATGTCCTTTGAAGAGGATTGAAGGAATCTTGAAGACATATTATTCATTATTGCATTCAAAGCCCTACATCTTGTCAACAAATGAAAACTCACTTGCAAAATTATTCGACAGCATTTCGGCAACTTTGCAAGTGAAAATAGGAGTCTCAAATCTGTCACTAGAGGACCCCAAAAGTTGAGGAAACCCCTACAAGGACTCAAAATGCCCCTTGGAAATTATGTCCTTCTACAATGGCTGAAGAAATATTTCCTAGTTTGGTACATATCACTCTACACTTCCTAGATCCACCTATAAATTATTGTTTTTGTCTATCAGTTGTCAAGATCTTGCAATTTACATATTAGGGCACATAGCCTAATTAGGTTAATCATTCCAAATAAATTCCAATTCATTCTCATCTTCAATTAGATGTTGATCTATTTCTGATTGGCTCACCTTCATGGTTGTAAGTCAATCTAATCACCTTATTTATCAACATCTTAATGTAATTTTGAAAAAGGCCATTTGAATCCTAGGTTCTTTGCATTTAGGACCTAGGATCCCTTTTTCTATGTTAAATTTTGGTGAATCCAATGTCTTAACATCATATACCTTTTGAAATTAGAAATCCTTCAAACCCTAGATCTAGGTTTTGCATTGAATTTATTTGCATTTCTCATTTAGGGTGTCATTTTTGCATCATAAATGCATAAAAGTTCAAGAAAATTTGCATCACATATTACATCATAGGTTGCATTAGGGTTGATTTTAGTCATTTAGATCAAATCTACATTCAAATCACATTCACTAAGTGATCAAAGTCTGAAATTTTTCATTACATATAAATTACATCTTTCATTTAGGTCAAAAACAAGTGAAAAATTCCATAATCATGCTTCAAATTTGCATGAAATCACCATTCTCAAAATTTTCAATCTTCAAATCAGTCATTTATTGCATATTGGATCTAAAAATAGAATTCAAAATTGTCCTTTATTGTTGCATATTTACATTTGAATCACAATGTCTTAAATTGAAAAATATTGCATTGTTTGATTTCATAATAGCATCAAATCATTATTTTCAGATTGTGGCATCTTAGAATTAGTCAACTATTACATTTTAGATCTAAAAATTGCATTAAAAATTTATAAAAATATTTTCAACATTATTGCACATTTGCATTTTGCATCACCTTGCCCTAAATTGAGTAATATATGGAAAAATATCTATTTTTCAAATTGTTTGCAACCAGAGACAACAACATTAAACAACATAGAAATTTAATTTTTCATACTTTTGAACCCCTATCAAGGACTCAGATGCCCTTGGGTTTCCCTATCCTATTACAGGTGTCTCAAAGAAACTTTTCACAGTATTATGTCTTTGTACTTTCATTTTGTTTTTTCTTGCAAATGTATATTTTGAAATTATAAAATAGTGTTAGTACATTTGCAAAACAATTGTCATTTTGATTCATTTGTTGCAAATTTATGAAAAATGTTCCATTTCAGTATTGAAGAATATCAAATTTGTAGGTGCATTACATGTATTTTATGAAACATTGCATAATTCAGATTAAAAAAATCATTTTTGAAAAAATTCAAAACCCTAGTTTTTTACAACACATTTCACAATTTGAAAACTTACAAAACAATTAGAACTAATTCTCAATTTGGTTTTGCAAGCTACCACATAGTTAGTTCCTATCACTAGTGCCTCTAAAATTGAAGTGTCATAAAAATCCCTAATATGACTCAGACGCCCTAGGGGTCCTTGTCCTTCATAAACCTTCCTAAGATCTCCAAAACATATTAATACCTATTGTCACTTTGCATACCTAAATCCTTGTTTCCAGATTTTTGCTTGCATCAGGTCTATTAGTTTTCTTTCAATTCCAATTTTCCTTAACGTGTGTAATCCTAGATTGAAATTAAAATTTAATGATTAATCTTGGGGAAAGCATAGTAATATAATCATGTTAGATCTCTTTCTACAAGCACATTCTATATTTACTAAGCCCTTTAGTTGTGATGACTTTGACATGTTAGATCATTCCCTTGGGGACTTCATCTCACCTAGATCATTCACTAAAGCTTTTAACATTCCAACAAATGCAATAATTGATATCCATAGTAGATATTCTCATGGTATCCCTCCTGATTGTAAGAGTATCTTAGCACAAGAAAATGAAATCATGAACGCATTTATTAATATCACTTTTCCTAATCTTCATTCACTTCCCAATATATTCCCTACTTATGATCTAATACTTTGGTGTAAGATGACAAAATCATGGAAAATCATGGTAATCATAGTTTTTATTCTCTCGATTCCTCATTCACTTGTGAGGAAGATACCATGGTGTTAAAGGATCCAATTGTTGAGTGTCATGAGAATCATGTCTGTTTCTCTCCCAATACCTCTCCTACTCGGGAAGATATTGTGGCATAGGAGAATGAAATTATTGATACATCTTTCAACAAATAGTAAGATGGATGGCATATATGAAGATGTTAAGTTGACATTAGACCCCCCCTCAATAGAAGGTCATCAACAAGTAGATAACTCAGTTGAGGTTATGAACACACAAGTAACAATTGTTTCATCTCCCATCATAGGACCACATCAATACAAACCAAAACCTCTAGGTAGTATCTTGAACTTTGCAAGGGAACTCACTAGTAATCATGTGTTATAACAACCAAGTTATCAAAAAAATTCTCACATATAACATTCCTCAACATAGTGGTAAAGAGTATGATCTTTTTGATAAAAAATGTCATACTTCGGCAAACATATTCCTTTGTGATTTGACTCAAACATCACCTACTTACAATAGGATTCTCCAAGACATTTTTTAGAATGTTGATATCTCATCTTCTATTAAACTAAATGATGTAGCTACCTCATTTGATTGTATGCAAGTGACAAAGTTGGATATTACACTCCCTCAACATGAAATACCCCTGCTTGAGATCCAAGATAAACATGAAGCCTCAATGATAAAGGTGATCATTAATGAGATTGGAGTTAGGCATACTCTCATAGAAAATGGAGTGGGTCTCAATGTTTGTAGCATTGACCTCCTAGATAAAATTGGTGTGGACAATAACCTTATAGAACCTAATGATATCAATATGTGTGGATTTGAAAATGTTAATGAGCAACCATTAGGAATGATCACATTACCCATTGAGGTTGGACCCATGATTTTTCCTACTCTTGTCCATATCATGGCAAGAGCTCTTTCATACAACCTTCTCCTAGGTAGACCATGGATTCATACCATGAAGGGAGTCCCATCTACTCTTCACCTTGAGATGAAGTATGAATAACAACAAGATATACATGGTTAAAGCAAATGAAGAGAGTTATAATTCACAAGAAAAATCCAAACATAATACTTACAACTCTCTTAATACATTGATTCCAACTTCAAAGGTAGAGCTTCTACAAGTTGATGATGCTCCTAATTCTCTTTCACCTACAAAAAAATATTATATGATGATTGGGGTTCATTAGATTTTACACCCTCCTTTATGGGAGAGTACGAAATCTCACAATCTAAAGATTCTAGTGTTGTGTCTTCTATATCAATGGATTCAAAAACATCACCCCATGATGGTGATGGGTGCTCTTTAGCTCCCATCCCTCATGAGAGGAATATGTGTAACTTTAAAAAAATTAAAAATTATTTGCATGCTCATGAAGAAACCAATCTTTCTTAGAAGCATGTAGATAAAATATCTTCATCCCAGTTGGAAGCATGTTATGGTCTTGGATACAAAATTATTTCTAAACTGGATGTAATGAAGCCATGAAACAAAATTATATGGATCAACTGAAGTCTATACTATATTTTTCCAAGTAGGGTCTAGGTTTCCAACCTTCATTTCCATCTTCATCTAATGATTTATCATCTACTGTACACATATGGCATCTTGTGATAAGAAAAAAATATTCTTCACAAGAGTAAGAAATTTCCCCTAATATTGATCAAGAGAATATATTGTTGAGGCTTCTCAAAGCCCCCTTGATTACTCTTCTTCCAAGAACACGAAGTAAATTTTATAATAAAAACTCATTTTGTGCATATCATCAAGTGCATGGTCATTCTACCAATGAATGTCAAGCCTTGAGTAATAAAATAAAACTTAAGTATTGTGGTGCTCTTTCATGTTTTGATGCACCTAATTCCTTTAATAAACAATGATCTTCATTCTATCGTGTTTCTCATCACTATGTGGCATTTGTAGCTTTATGTGTTTTTCCCATTGTCATTCATGGTGGTACAATATTAAGTGTAACCATATTTTTCATGGCGGCAACATGATAGTGCTTGGTGTGGTTTTCCTTGTCACTACGTTTGGGAGAGAAAGGATAACTAGTTTTAGGAGGCTTGCATTCTTTTCAAGGATCCCCTCTTCCCCTCTTTCTCCTTTAAATACCAACATAGCAAGTATGTTGACATTTTAAGGGGGGGCATATATTACACCTAAACATTTCATCTTGTGATTTTTGACCTATATACATACCCCCTTTTGTGGGGGTGTTGTTTTTAATGCCCCCTGAGGCATGGTTATCAATTCATCTCTAAGACATTAAACTTTTTGCACCCCTTGAGGTGATTTTTGTTGCACCCCCTAAGGTGGGTTTTTGCAAGATAATCCATGGATTCAACATAACGGAGCTTGTTGGTCATGAACTTGAGCACCCCTTTTTAACATGGCCACTTGGTATAACACAACTTGCTTGCCAGTGGAGCCATATGTTTCATAAGTGATTTTACATACTTGTGAGAGCATCATTTTGTTAGACAACACATTTGATGGATGATGTTTGGTATTTGAGACGATTTAAAACTAAGGTCTCTTTTCCTTACTGACTCAAATCTTTTAGTACTAACTTTGTGCTTTTTAATGTATCTTGTGTGTGCCTTCTTCGTGTTTACATCATGTTTTTTTTTATTTCATCATCTTTATGTTCCATCATGTCATGTGTTTTCATCGTGTATGCTTTATGTTTTTCGACATGTATGTTTGTGTATGTCGTCTTGTTGCATATCACACATATGTGTGTGTGTCATTTGCGCTTATGTTTGTTTTCCATGGGATCTTGGATCCTAGGGGCTTGCATGCTCCACTAGATCCTTTGTCATCATATCACTTCAAAATTTGAACAATCAAACCCCTCTTGACCTATTTTTTCTACTTTAGTGTGAGTCTGAGCATAAGTTCATACTCTCACTAAAGTGGGGGCTAAATATAGTATTGAAAATTTTTCAGCCTTAACAATTCAACACTATGTTCCCTAAATTATTGAGCCTATTTGACCCCCTAATGTCCTAAAATTATGCATTTTAGAGCCCATTTATACTATTTTTTAATAAACTGCACGCATTAAATAAATGAATCCAACTCATATGTTGTTCTCAAAATTTAGTGTCTTGGAAATTTGGGTTAGGACCCATACACCCTTGGGCGTATGGGTCCCCCTTCTTAGGTAGGACCCATTTTTGGACATGTCGTTGGCAGTATTTTAACATTCAAATTTCAAATTTCAAGTGTCAACTTTCAGGATCTAATTTTTAGGAAATTGAATAAATGTCTATAAATACCTAATATTTTCACCATTTGAAACTAGAACCACAATTGAGGAGAAAATACTATTTTCAAGAGCAATTCAAGAGAAAAATTTCAAAGATTTATTGTAGCAATTCAAGATCCAAGCATCATGTCAAAATATATGTGAGTTCATGTTTTCAAGTTATCATTTTTTTGTGAAGGCTAACCCTTGTTGTAGGTCTCCAAAGCATTCAAGAATTCAAGTAAATAAATATCCAAATAGTTGAAGTGATGTTCATGAGTTCAGTCCTTCAAGGAAGCCATTGAAGGGTGGTGAATTGCAACATTTTGTTGATTCATCATTCCTTCATTTCATTTATCCATTTATCATTGGAATTTCCATTGTGGAACTAGAAACACTTACATGGGGTTTGACTTAGGCAGGCCCCTAAAATGGACCAACATTTTCTATCTTTGAATGTATAGGTTTTAGGTTTGATGAGGATTGAAGGAATCTTGAAGATAAATTATTCATTATTTCATTCAAAGCCCTACATCTTTTCAACAAACAAAAAACCACTTACAGAATTATCCGACAATGTTTTGACTGTTAAAGTTTCCAATAAACTCAATAAAACGAAGATCACATGCAAAACTTGGATTAGCCTTCTCCAAGGAGAAAATAAAACATGCAAGATAAATTTGTATAAAAAGATCCAAATAATATTATTGGGAATTAATGAATTACATGAGATAACTTTCTTTTATAGAGCAAGATGAAAAATCCTGAAAGGAAAACCTAATTAGGACCTAAGTAGACTTAATAAAGTGTAATTATTAAATATTTAATTACACCAAAACCCCCCCTTAAGTGCAACTTGTGGTTTAAAAAACATGTAAATAATGCAAGGATGGATGCATGAAAGCATGAATGGGTCTCGGCTACAAGGTCATGTTAGGTACCCATGTACATATGCAAAAAAGGGGAAAAAGAGAATTCCTCCCAAAAAGATACAATAATGATATCCATCAAAATCTAATCAATCTCCATCCACACAAAGGATGACAAGAGAGACCATACAACCCTCCCATAATGAGATAACCTACTGCAAATAAGTACTATAAGAACACTTATGGAGTAATATTAGAATCTTTAATCCAACAAGCAATGAAATATAATTTTGTTTATTAGAAACCATATTAGAGTTATTGAATGACTCGGGTCAAAATCATGATAAAGAAACAACAAAATTGATGCCAAGGAACATTGGAAAACTAAAAAATTGACACAACCATGGAATCTATGAAGCAATAGTCAATTGCAATTGAGAAATGATCATGCAAAATAAATAGTGAATGCAACCAAGTGATGAAATATGGAGGAATCCATAAGACACCCCAAGTACGCCATTCATCACATAGACACATAAGAAATGGCCCCCCATAAGAGGGAATGATATGATGAAATAATTTGGAAGCTATGTGTATCTTGATGTTGGTGCCAAACTGTAACTAAAACTGATCCATAGGAGAAAGTACCATGAAGATTCTGGAACATTAAACATAAAATAAATGGCCCTCAAACTGAGATGTGACCTAATGCGAATCTGATATGATCCAGGATCATTAACCATAGTCTCTCAATTTGAGATGTGAACTGATGTGAACCAAAATGTGTCAAGTCGTAAGCAAGATGTGGCCAAAAGAAACTACAAAATGTAAATACAACTCATGTGAGTTGTCATCAATATGAAGATGGGATGAAATTTTGTTTCATAAGACTACATTCTAATCCAATTATTATGCAAGCATCCCCTTGATAAAACTTTATTGAATTTCATTTATTACAATACCCCAAGATTGTAAAAAGGGAACATGCAAAACATGATAAAATCAAAGAGAAAATGAAAAATATAAAACATGCAAAAAGGAAATATTGCATGCAAGGATTAATATTCACATCTACCTCTAAGAGGAAAAATTAACCTGAGATCTGCATAGAGGATGGAATCATCTTTCCAACAATTTTTTTTTTTTTTTAAATGGACACTATATGCTCTAGTTATGAATTTTTGAAAAAGGGTAAATTTTGCTAGCCGACAATGTAGACATGACCCTTCTAATTTAATTTTTGAAAAATTTACTTGTTTTATTCAAAAACTAATGGATACCCCAAATATTTTTTGATGCTACCAACAAAACCCAGAAATCATTTTTGAATCCAAAAAGCAGAACATGTGATTTGGTAAAAAAAGTAAACTTCACCTACAAGGAAAATAATTGTGATTGGCTATTTGACAACCATTTTTGCAAGATTTGTTCACTATCTACAAAATCTAGTAGATACCTAGATGATATTTTTTGTTTTTGAACAAAACCCAAAAATCATTTTTTCTCAAAAATACATGAATCAAAAGATATTGGCTATTGTAGATACCCAAAAGGCTTCAAAGATGTCCAAAAAATTGCTCAAGGTTAGATCCCTCAAGGATCCCCCAAAAAAATCTCTTTGATTGAATTTCTCTCTATTTTGAGAAGGGGCTTGCAAATCAAGGCTTTGATACCATGTTAGAGTTTCCAATAAACTCAATAAAACCAAGATCACCTGCAAAACCTATATTAGCCTTCTACAAGGAGAAAATCAAGGATGCAAGATCAATTTTCATAAAAAGATGCAAATAATATTATTTGGAATTAATGAATTACATAAGATAACTTGCTTTTATAGAGCAAGATGAAAAATCATAAAAGGAAAACCTAATTAGGACCTAAGCAAATTTAATAAAGTGTAATTAAATATTTAATTACACCAACACTGACAACTTTGCAGGAGGAAACAAGAGTCTCAAATTTGTCACCAAAGGACCCCAAAAGTTGAGCAAGACACCCCTACAAGGACTCAAACAGCCCATGGCAACTATGTCCTTCTATAGTGGCTAAAATAATCTTTTTAGCATTGGTACACATCACTTTGCACTCCCTAGATCTATCTACAAACTATTGTTTTCATCTATCAATTGCCAGGATCTTTCAATTTACATATTAGGGCACATAGTCTAATTAGGTTAATCATTCCAAATAAATTCCAATCCATTCCCATCTTCAATTAGATGTAGATCCATGTCTAATTGGCTCACCTTCATGGTTGTAAGTCAATCTAATCACCTTGTTGATCTACATCTTAATGTAATTTGGAAAAAAGGCCCCTTGCATCCTAGGTTCTTTGTATTTAGGACCTATGATCCCTTTTTTCTATGTTACACCTAGTGGGAAAAATTCCTCCCTAGAAGAGAAAATAATTATGTACATGTGACAAAAGAATGTGTAAATCAACATGTTCTTCTAATACTACTTTGATCACATAAGTACAATCAACATCCCCCCATAGGAGAGGAAGGAAGAGATGTTGAATTCCCCCACAAGGAAGTACATCCTATGCCAAAGGTGAATGCACAAAGAAGAATATTGAAGATTATCTAAGATTGACAAACAATGTTCCTCCTCTTAGGAAGAAACACATCTAATGGTGAATGTAAAAGAAACTCCCTTGAGAGATATAGGAGAAAAGGTCTCATGAAGTGTGAAGCCTTTAAAATATTCTCATATGTCCCCATGTCAATGTCAAAATCTGCCACAATCCAAGACTTTGTGGAGAGGAATGTAGAAAAAGATCAAAGTAAGAAATGCATACATGTGGAATGTAAATGCATGCCATGATGCTATAATTAAAATCCCAAGAGATGTCCTACAAATAATCTGTGGAAGCCCTCAATCAAGTCTCTCTAAAATTTATCGTAGTAATAGGTGCAAGGAAAAATGAATTATCATCAAAGATGAGTTGAATGTCCTCAAGTGTGCCATCTATATCCAAAATTTGGGACTCTACAAACAAACAAGAGATGTTTGTTAGAAATTTGACCCAATGAAGTGAATCTTGAAGACATAAATGATCATGATACAAAGAATCATTGGAAGCTCTCAAAGAAGTAACTCTAAACTTTGAAATAAAAACATGCATTGTAGATGCAACAATACATTGAGGAGATAGAGTATCAATGTATTCCAACTAAATAAATTGATCATCCCATGAGGATGTGTCCACAAAAACTGGGTCAAAATTAGTCTTAACATCGTCCAAGGAAAAATCACTATCAGATGAAGATCCAAAATCTTCATACAGTTGTTGGATAATGGTCCAAGTAGTGAAAGGCCACTTAACTTACTTTGTATGTGATGTTCTCAAAAATAGTAAGAAATATTAATTTACAGACTATGCAATTCTTGTTAAACTATAAATTTTTTGTTCATAGTCACTTGGCTCAAGAACAAGTCCAAGAAGATAGGACAATAGACCTTGCTCAAGACAATGATTATTTATCCTCTTGACAATAGAATAATGGAAGTGACAATTAAAAATACATTATGAACCCCCAAAATAACTTTATCTTAATTCATGATTACAAAATGCATGTATAATCCCCCCAATAATGATACATAAAAAAGGAAATTTTGTAAGTTGACTACATGTGCATGAAAAACCTCCCATATTTTTTCTCAATTACTCTCCCCAAATTGAAAATTTAGTAGTGTGGAAATAGACATGACAAAACACAAAGCACACCTCCACCTTGATCCAATTTTAAATCCCCCCTAAATTGTGACACTTTATATTTTTAGTGCCTAGATTTTAACTAATTTGGGATGAAAAATGGAACTTTATAGAAATAGTGTGAAATCATTCTTAATGGACCAGGCTAAAAAAAATAAGAACTTTACAAAAAAAACGACGTTGAATTTTGAGCTACCGATTAAAAGCTACAATGATTTTAATTTTTAATCCTTTGTAAATTTAATGTACATAGAAAATATAGATTTTTAAGAAATTGCCTTCAAAAGAATTAGAGTAGCAATTTGGGAGAGAAAAAAATGAAAGAGTTAAGCCCTCTTCGGTTGGTTGTGACCATAACATATAATCATGGGCTTAACTTCTTTGGAGGCTCTACACATGCCCTGGTGTATTTATTGAGGTTATTGGATTGCTACTTAAAGTGTTAAAATAATATTTCAACAATGAGCTACTTTAGGTACTAAAAGATTAAATAGTATATTTACAGATATTACATCAAATATTTTACAAACAAAATTTCAATAACAAATATCTTACAAAAAAAACATTCAAAACACAATCAAAATACACACTAAAGGCATAAAAGTGAGATGTTTTCAAATATGAACATGCAAAAATTTGCAAATATCAACCAAATTTGAGTAGGATCTTGAAAAGCACAACTTGATCTGAAAAAAATTTCAAATACCACCTCAATTTGAAGAGTAAATTAAAATGCAATCCACATATTTTCTAACACGCCAAAGGTCAACTCACCAAAATAGAGCATACATCTTAAGGAGATCCTACTTTCAAAATGACCTCCTTTTTGGTGCAAAAATACTTCGACCACTTCCATGATGTTAAAACAAATCTCCACGAAGCCTTAATCCATAATTTAGATTTCTACACTCATAGGGATACTCAAAAATAGAATTCTACAAATTTGAACTAGTAATCTAACTTAGTCAATTTTGATACCATTAAAATGGAGCTAGAAAATTTGAAAAAAACTAGTATCAAAAGAGAAACTAAATACATGAGAGTGTAGGTAAAAATTAATGTACTTACATTTAGTAAATGAGGTGAATATATAGGAGAAATGAACAAACTAAATTCCAATTTTTGAAGGGAAAGGTTTCAAATTTCTCAACAAACAGGAGGTAGTTAGAAGTTAGTTTCTACTTAACTCCAATTTAATAGTAAAATTAAATCCACTTAAGAAGGATTAACAACTTGTGTGGGTAAAATAAATTTGTGAGGTAAAAATATTGCTAACAATAACTCGTAAACCATTGGAAAAAAAAAAAAACTTCTTTATATCATTGGAAAGATCTCCAAGAGAATTAGTTTGAGTTTCTTGGAATGTAGACTATGAAATCCATTCCAAGAAATTGATCAAAAACCTAAGGAAAATTTCCACTTCAAAGTCCTCCAAAAATGTGATTTACCAAAAAATAGAAAATATCAAAAAAATATTTTCAATATCTTCCATCATTGTCTCTACATACACTACCTAAATGCTCCTAGATCAATACATAATCATCAAATTTGAGCTTAATCCAAATTCTAACTTGAGCTTAATCCAAATCCCAATATGAGCTTATTCAAAATCCTAATATGAGCTTAATCCAAATCTAAGTTTGAGATTAATCCAAATCCTAATGTGAGCTTTGTAAGGAAGCTAAGGTAGCAGAACAACTTCCCACACCAATCTTGAGAGGAGGATAATGCAAAACTTTATAGATCTTTTCAACAATTATAGAAGGTTAAACATAAATAAACATAAATATCATGCATACCACAATACAGTGATTTATGTGGGGAAAACCTTTTTGGAAGAAAAACCCCAAACTCCAAAGCCACACAATATATTATTAAAAAATCATGAAGATTATAATATACTTGTAGAGAAAGCTTCTCATAGGAGTATCACCAACCAAAGATCTAGAGGAAACATAATCACTATCAAACTCTCAAAATACATGACAATTCCTAGCCATAATACAACACCCTCATAAAATAGGATTGTCTTCTAGGGGAATTCAAGCCAACAAAATATATGTCGTTAGATCTAATACCTAATGATGAATGGTCTAGATTTAGAATAATAAAATATACATAAAATTTGGCTTTCGAGGGCGCTTCCCTTGAGCCCCTACCAGGGCATGCACACCCTAGACTCATATGGGGGTATCCCCCTATAATCTCCCTGCACTTACCTATCAACAATAAACCTTATGTAATTGCAAGGTTGAGACATATTTTCCCAAAAAATCTCTCCCCTGTCGAACACCTTGTAAGAGAAACAAGAGGAACTATAAACATCATCTCTTAATTGCTAGGGGTCAAAAGGCTCATAGACTCTGAACACTTTCTAAACTTATCTATGCTCATAGACTTATATTAGTTAAATAATTAACAAAATTCATCAAATTCTCTACCTTAACCAACTTCACATTGCCATCTTCGACCATATCTCTAACAAAATGATATTATACATTAATGTGATTGGTCCTGGCATGAAATGTCAGGTTCTTAGCTAGATAGATCACACTCTAACTATCAAAATAAATTGTCACGACACCTTGTTTTATTCCAATATCTGAACATAGTCTCTTAAGCTAATTGGATTCTTTAAAAGTATGAGTAGTTTCCATAAACTTGACTTTTGTAGTGGACAAAGTAACCATAGCCAATCACTTACACATCCAACTAATTACACCACCGAATGAAGTAAACACATAAGCACTAGTGGATCATCTTCTATCAACATCACTTGCCCAATCTAAATCCACATAACCATGAATATCAAGGGAAATCTCATTTTCAGTCAAATTACTATGATAACACAAGGAATACTCTGAGGTACTGTGTAAATATTTGAAGACTATTTTAACTACATCCCAATGAAATCTACCAGGATTAGAAATATATATATAAAGAACTCCCACTACTTGGGCAATGTTTTCTCTAGTACAAACCATAACATACATCAAACTTTCAACTACACTCTAGTAAGGCACTTTGCTCATGTCTTCCATCTCTGATGGGGATGTTGGACAATCTGAAATAGATAAATTTGTTCCAACTAAAAAAGGAATGCACAATTGTCTACAATATTGCATGCCAAACCTCTGTAAAATTGAATTGACATACTTACTTTGGCTAAGACATAGCTTTTTGTTCACTCTATCTGTTCTAATTTTCATCCCAAGAATGTGTCTAGCTGCACCAAGATCTTTCATATCAAATTTATTTGCAAGTTGAGATTTTAATTCTAAAATCATACCTTTCACTTTACTAATAAATAACATATCATCAACATATAATGCAATAAATAGGAAGCGATCACCATCAGTTTTATAATAAACACAATGATCTAATTTAGAACACTTAAATCCAAACTCAGCACATATGTATCAAATTTATGGTTCCACATCCTAGGACTCTATTTTAGTCCATACAATGATTTCTTCAATTTTCAAACCAATTTACTTTTACCTTTCACCACATACTTCTCTGGTTGTGTCATATAAATATCCTCCTTGAATTCACCATGAAGGAAAGAATTTTTCACATCCATTTTCTCAACCTCTAAATCATAAGCAACAACAATAGAAAATAAAAATTTAATGGATGTCATTTTTGCAACAAGAGAAAATATCTCACCATAATAAACACCCTCAACTTGAGAGTAACCTTTTGCAACCAACCTTTCTTTGTACCTCTCAATACCTCCATCTAAACCAATCTTTTTCTTGAACACCTATTTGTAACCAACAAGTTTTCCTCCTTCAGGAAATGGCACAAGATCCCATGTATCATTCTTTTTCAAATCCTCCATTTCTTCATCCATAGAAATATTTCAAGAGTCTACATCATTCATACCTCATGCCTCTTCTACAGATTTGGGTTCATCCATGTTAGTATTCAAAAAACAAGTACATCTCTAATCATCAGGTGAATACCTAAGTGGTTTTCTATGTCTTACAGACCTACGAACAAGCTGAGTTGCAAGTTCTTCCTCCTCTTTTGAAGATTTAGAGATAGATGATCTCTCCTCAACTTCTTGTCTATCCATGGGCCTCGATTCAACTTTCTTAGCTGTAGAAGGAAATTGAATCACATCTTCTTATTTACTTTGTTCTGGCTGTAATGTAATAGAAGAAGGCTTAGTTTCTCTAAAAATAACACTTCTACTATATATTACCTTCTATGCAATAGGATCCCAAATCTTGTATCCTTTCACACCATAACTATATATGATGAAGATGCATTTCATAGCCTTGTTCTCTAAATTTTTCACTTCTTCTTTGTCACATGTGCATATGCCTCACAATAAAAAACTCTAAGATGCTTTAATGAAGGCTTGTAACCTAACCATGCCTTTATAGGCATCTTATCAACAAGAGTTGATGTAGAAGACCTGTTAATCAAGTAACAGGCAATAGCAACAACTTCAACCCAAAACCTTTGTTCTAGACCAACAATATTCAAAATACTCAGTTAGCCTTCTCCATCAGTGTCTTGTTCATTCTTTTTGCAACTCCATTCTATTGTAGAGGCTATGGAGTTGTGTTTTATCTATGAATAGAACAATCTATATAGAATCTATCAAAATCATTAGATAAAAATTCACCGCCATTATCAATCCTCAAACATTTTATTTTCCTTCTAGTCTACAACTCAACCATTGCTTTAAATTCTTTAAATCAACTAAAATCTTTAGGTTTACTCTTTATAAAATATACCCATGTCCTTTTACTACAATCATCAATAAATGAAACATAATATATGGATTTTCCAATTGAAGGAACATATACAACACAAAACACATCAAAATGAATAAGATCCAATACACCACAAGATTTATGAGAACAACTGAACATTGTTTTGTTTTCCACAAATGCAATGCTCACATAAATCAAATTCAAGATTACAATCAGACAACCCTTCAACAAGGTTTTTATTTTTCAAGGTCCTTAGACCCTTTTCTCCAATGTGGCCAAGTCTCTTGTGCCATAACATAGTTTTCTCTACAGGTAACTTTGATTCAGAAGAAAGAGAACCCTTGGGTACCCAGAAGCCATGACCATCTGGGTGAACCCACAAAAGTGTTTTACAATTCGAGTGAGGAAGGAAACTTCCAAAAACCTCACCCATGCAAAAAAAAATTGTTTTGAGGGGTTCAAGCAAATTCAATGTTCGAACGAACCCAAAAGGGGTTTGCTCGAACCAGGGTTCGAGTGAACCACTTTTCATGTGGGAACCCGTGTTTCCCATTGTGGAAAGGGGGTTCGATCGAACCTTGGTTCGACGGAACATGGGTTCGAGTGAACCCCCCTTTTCCCACCTTCCCACCCTCTGACACAAAAAGACTCCAGATTTTTGCCCTTCGAAGCTCGAGTTGAGGATGAAAATGGAGGATACTTCAAAGACCCAACTAGAATATGGTATTTCTCAGAATGAGCTATCCAATGAATATAATTTTAATATGTTTTGGTTTTATTATGTATGTGATTTTTTAGTTTTATTAAACATAGATTTTTCACTGAAAATCAAGCTCTATGTTTTGCACATGTGAAAAAATAGCAAATTATCAAAATAAAATTTTAAAAAATATGTTCATGTTGGGTATTGATGTCCTTGATCCATTAAAAAAAAAAATGAATTTCGATACATACATAAAAATTTATGTTGTATACAGTCTGCCTATGTCTAAATTGCAATTGGTTTGACTTCGAAACTTGATTAAGGAAAAACTATTCAATAAAAAACTATGAGACCAAATGAAAGTGCTAGATATCGTAGTTACAAATCTAAATTTGAGAAAATTATAATTTTACCCTTCTTACAAAAAAAGTTATATTGTATACGGTGAGCGTCAATTTTTAAAAATGTTGTTTTCTGAAAAAAACCAATTTTTGTGGGAGATGGAAAAAGAAGTGCAATCTGATTCCAAAAATTTTGAAAAAAATATTTTTAGAATCTAGAGACAAATGTGATGAGACTCTAGTTTGCATCATCTTCAAATTCCTCATTGTTTAGCCGCTATAGGTGCCCAAATGTGAATATTTAGTTAAAAATAATAATTGCAGTGTCCAGTTTGGCCAAAAATTGTAAACCACTACTGTGGGATCACCCATCTATTGAAGATGAAACCATCATCTCTTCCACAAACTTAATTTTCATAGAAGTACTATTGAAATCAATAGTGTATACATCAATCTTATACAATGTGTCATATCTGACACCTCTAGAAATCACCATAACACCTCTAACCATCTTGCATCCTGCTTCAGAAAATACTACCTACACACCTACATCTATTAGTCTGCTCTAAGATAACATATTTCATGCTAATCCAAAGATATGCAACAAAATATTAATCCTTTTTTATTCTACCATTAGGAAACCTGATTCTTACTTTACTACAATGAACAATATTTAAACAAGAATCATCACCCAAGTATACCTTACCTCCATCAAATTCTTCATATTCAAAAAAAAAATCTCTATTAGAGGTCATATGGAAATATACAATTGAGTCAATTAACAATGCATCATTACCTGCACGAGTGTCCAAAGCTGTAATGAATGCATCACCATATTCCTTCATAGACTTAGAATTAGAATCAAATCTCCTTTTTCTTCTTCTTTTCTTCTTTACAGTCCTTACAGATATGTCCAGGCTTACCGTAGTTCCAACAAATAACTTTGGACTTTCCAAGAGATTTGGATCTTCCCTTGGACTTGGATTTATCATGCTTCTCTTTCTTCTTTCCTTTTCCTTAGGTCTTACACTAACATTTAGGGCCTCCTTGGCATTGATAGATACCTTCATCCTCATCTCTTCAAAAATAAAAAAACCCACCACATCTTCACTCTTCAAGATAATAGAAGTACTCCCAATAGCCATAACATGAGAATTCCACAAATTAGGCAAAGAACAAAGGAAGATCTAACATTTCTCCTCTACATCCATTTTGGCACCAACTAATGCCAATTGAGCCACTAGCATATTGAATGCTTCTATGTGGTCTATAATTCATCCACCCTCTTCCATTCTCAAGGAATACAATTTTTTCCTCAAGAAAATCTTGTTCACTAAAAATTTGGTTTGATATATCTCACCAAGATTCTTCCATAGTTTCTATGCAGAGTTATCTTCATGAACATTGATTAAAACAAAGTCTATCAAGCACAATTTGATTAGACCTTTGGCTTTATGGTTCATAACATCGTATTGAGTATCCAAAGTAGGATCTACAAGCCTTGAAACATTCTCATCAACAACATCCCATAGATCTTGATACATCAACAAATCCTCCATCTTCAACTTCCAAATTTCAAAATTATTTTGAGAAAAAGTGTCCTCCATCTTCTACACAATCTCCCAATCAAATCTGGATTAGTTCAAAAATACCAACAAACCACAACTAAAATCAAAGGTGATCAGGCTCTGATACCATTTGCAAGGAAGCTAAGATAGCAGAACAACTTCCAATACTAATCTTGAGAGGAGGATAATGCAAAACTTAACAGATCTTTTCAACATTTACATAAACTTAAAAAAATATATATAAATATCATGCATACTACAACACAGTTATATATGTGGGGAAAACCCTTTTGGAAGAAAATCCCACACTCCAAAATTCACCCAATATACTATTCATAAATCATAAAGATTACAATATACTTGCAAAGAAAGATTCTCATAGGAGTATCACCAACTAGCGATCTAGAGGCAAGAAGACCATTATCAAACTCTTAGAACACATCACAATTTCCAGCCATAATACCATGCCCTCGTAAAACAAGATTTCCTTCTAGGGAAATTCAAGCCAACAAAATATCTACCATCGAAACTGAGACCTAATGATGAATAGTCTAGAAATTTATAATAATAAAATATATATAAAATTTGGCTTTTGGGGGTGTTCCCCCCGAACTCCCATTGGGGCGCATGACCCCAAGACTCATAGGGGGTACCCCCTACAAACCCCCCACCCCCCCTCCCCCCCATTCTTACCTATCAATAGTAAACCTTAAGTAATTGCAAGGTTGAGACACATTTTCCCAACAAGCTTAACCCAAATCCAAATATGAGCTTAGTCCAAATCACAATATGAGCTTAATCCAAATCCTACTCTAAGCTTAACCCAAATCCTAATCTAAGCTTAACCCAAATCCTAATATGAGCTTAACCCAAATCCTAATTTGAGCTTAGTCTAAATCCTTGTTTGAGCTTTAGTAAATCAAACCCTTTATATTTTGATATTGAAACAAATATTAGTGATCTCTTCTTCTAATTTCTTATAATCCATTCCGTTTCTCAGCCCATTATCTCTTCTCATCTCATCTTATTATTCATTATCATCTAACTTATCAAATAAATGTCATGGATAAATTTTGTTTTTATGGGTTCCCTCATAATACTCGTCTAAAAATCAACCCCATTTCGATGATGATTGTATGCTATCTCTTATCAACTATTAATATGGAGCAACTATGTTGAATTCACTTCTACTCAAATGATTGAATTATCCCTTATCAAGCTATGATCAATCATAAGAGGTTACATTTAACTGCCAAAATAGGGACATGCTTTTGAGATGATACTAGTACTATATTTATGGTTGAGTTCTAAAAACTCCCTAGGAAGCTGAGTATATCAATTAAATGTACTGAACTAAAAATAAATTAATATTGAGGAAACATGAAGAAATTATATGAAAATATATTGCTATAGGTTGATGTTGTGGATAAATGTTATAGTTAAAAATTCTATAATGAGTATTGATTAGTAATGGGTATGGGAGATGACTATAACTTAATTAAGTAACTAATTAATAACTTTTTAGCATTGTAAATTGTCACCATTGACACACTAGAATTTTCTCCCTCCTATGTGTATGGACCTAATCATGTTCCTAATTTCTTAAATTATGCATTACATAGCCCATTTAATCACTTATCAAGGAATCAAATGTATAAAATCAAAGTAGGCATTTAATATTTTTCCCTCGATACTTAACACCCAAAAAATATAG
The DNA here is from genome assembly GCA_007115665.2 of Sequoiadendron giganteum. Lineage (NCBI taxonomy): Eukaryota > Viridiplantae > Streptophyta > Pinopsida > Cupressales > Cupressaceae > Sequoiadendron > Sequoiadendron giganteum. Next base: position 506,942,746 of record CM021103.1, read on the forward strand.
CCTAGACAAGGACACCCTAGGTGGCCTTTTCCTCCTATTTCGGGTCCAAATTTTTATATTTCGAGGTTGGAAATTTATTATTTGAATTTCATATGTTAAATGTTGGCTATTAGGATTTAATTCGTGGGAAATTATATTAATTACATATAGATACATAGTCATGTCATCATTTGAAATCTAACAAGGAGAACTAGAAGCAATTAGTGATCAAGGACTTTTGGAAGCAATTATTATCAATTCAAGAGAATTCAAGAGAAAAATTATTGCAGCATTTCATTTTCAAAGCATCATGTCAAGTTTTATGTGAGTTTGTTCATGTTTATGCATACATTTTATTTTTTAGGACTAACACTTGCAGGTCTTCAAAGCAAGCCAAGAAAAATTACAATCAAGCCTTGAGGAGATGTGTGTGAGTTTAGTCCTTCAATAAAATCATATTTGAGTGGTGAGTTTCATCTAATTGTTGATTCATCATTCATTTATCATTTAGCTTCTATCCCTCAAAAGGACAAGCTATCTTTCATCAATTTTTCCATTGTGGAGGTGGAAACACCAACATGAGGTTTGATTGAGGAAAGAACATATATGGAACAATCCTTCCTCTCTCATTGAATGTGTAGGTTATAGATTTGAAGAATATCATAGGAAGATTGAATACCATTTTCTCAATGTTGCATTCAAACCCTACAACTTGACAATATATGAAAACTCAATTATCTTAGCAACCAATGAAGATATGATAGCGAGATCCAGAAGGAAGAAGCCTCTAAATAGGTACCTAAGGGTTGTGAAGACAAATTAAAAACTCAGTCATCTAAACAAGGAACCATGGGTGGCCTTGTCCAGTCAAATCAATCCAAAATTCAAATCGTAGGTGCACACAAGTTTGCTCAGTCTGTTTCTGATAATTAAATTTATCTATCAATTTCTAGATTGTTTGATTTCACATCATAATAGTATATTGTCATTGTTAGCTAGTTGCATCATTGCATCTCATCAAAAATACATTTCAAACCCCTAAAATAATTTAGTTCTAGGGTCGATTAACCCACCTTTCAAGTTGCAGGTCAATCTCATACCCTTATCCAACATGAATTCTAATGTTATGTAAGTGAAAGGTGACTAATCCTAGTTAAACCCTATGGCTTCACTTTTCCAACATATCAAACTTAATATAAAATATTGAAAGAAGTGGTTACTAACTCTAATAAGAGAGTTGCAACAATATACCTTGAGTGGACCCTTGCTTGGGGTAATTGCACCCTTCTAAATAAAAAATAGTAATCAATCAATCATTAACTTGATTATTTTTTATAAAATAAGATTTATAATTTCTTTTCAAAAGAGAAACATACTCTTGCTAGAAAATTTATTGTTATCTTCTATATAAAAATATTTGTAATATATATACTAATTAATTCTAAATATTGTAAACAAATTAGACTCACACTTTACAAAGGTCAATTCATTCCTATAAAATAGGAAGAGGATTACTTTGTTATGAGGACACATAATCAAGACTCATAAAACTTAGAAATAAAGTCCTAATATAATTCTTCTAGTTTAATATGAAGAAACTAACTCCATAGGCATGCATAAATAAGTGGAAAATATATGCAACAAAGAGTTATTGTCATTATCTTCATCACCGGAGAGTTTTTTCTCCTCATGGAAGAATTTTCATTGGTGGAAAAAAGTCTTAAATCTCTAGCCTCATCATTTTGCAGCTTACTCGGATATAGGTGTCCATTCCTTTTGCTACAAACTTGCAATCATTTGGCTACATGTTATCAACTCTTGTGGCTATAATTCAACAATAGTCTATTGGTTAAGGGTTGATATCTCCTTGTTGCATACCGGATTAGTTCTTTTCGCAAAATACTTGTTCATTATAATTAACACAATTCATCATAACATCACATCAATTTTTAGTAATAATCATACACATAAATGTTGTCAAACTATCAATAATTAGTTTTATTTCTTTATAAATTTAAACATAGATTCTTAGGAATGATTGAAAATATCATCAAAATACTAAAATGATCCTAATTAAAATGGTAACTCTAGAGCCCATCACTTCCCTAGCTTAATTTTTGTTTTCCCTTAAACAATGGATGGCCATTGATTGTGTGTTAATGCTATCAATAAAATTCTATTGAAGATGTTCTCCCTTCACCGTAGAACCCCTTATACCTTTCCATCCTTTCCTATCTAGTACTTTATTTTTTTGCATCGTAGAAATTTTTTCTTGACCAATGTTGTATTGGGTACCATAGCAGTGGGATTGGAAGCTTAGGGGTAGCTAGTAAATTGTGTTGCTATTTTAATGTATTTATGGGCCCTCTTAATTATTGCATAGTAACTATGAGTAGAGTGAGTTTATTTTCTTTAGAGCTCACTAGTGAATTCTTCCCATCTAGAGGTAATGTATCACATTGCTTCATTTCTTGCATGCTAGGCTAAATGATCAAACATTTTATAATATGGTTGCCTTATTCTCAAAAAAAATCTTGTTATTTCAAGTTTTCCTATAAATGTTAACCATTCATCTAATATTTCCTTTGTGTCATTTTCTTCTTCCTTGAGTTTTAAAATGGTTGTCTTCTCCATTTCCTTATATTGCTACATTTTCTCACCCTTATTCTACTCATTTTGTATAAGTTATGTCAATGCCTTAAATTGGATACCCCCTACATATAGAAGTAGGTTCTATTATGTTTGATATGGAAAGGAATACTCATGCAAATAAAATTTAGATAACTAATTTTGTAGTTTCGGGGTGGAATTTTGAAAAATATCAAAGAATGCTCTATGAGTAGCTATGAAAAATGGAAGGTCACAATATACAAGTACTTAAAATAAAATTTAAAAATTAATCCTTCAAAAAAATACATAAACCTTAATTTATAGTCTTCAATTGACTATTTGAGATGCACTGCTGGCTAATTGTTCCACCTTGTTCTTTAGACATGCAATTTCCATATCCTTTTTATATACTTCATCCTTAAATTTTTGTGTTCAATGTTATTTTTCTTCATTTAATTTATTTTCATTGAGCCTAGATTGCTCAACCTATTTCCATAGGTGCAATGAAATGGTTGGAAAAGATAATTTAGGGGCAATTGTTTGTGTATATTCTTGTTGAGCTAGCCAAATTTCTTCCCCTATATCCATCTCTATAGATGTCAATCAAACCAATTTACCCAAAAAACCCTCCTATTTCTAGTATAATTGGATTTTTTATTCTAGTTGTTTTAATATTATCTACATTACCTCTTGAAGTGCATTGGTAGAGTCCTCACTATGATTCCAATTAGGAGAGGCAACAACTAGACTTGATAAATTCCTACTAAAAATCATATCCTTTCACTCAAAACTTGTATTTGAGTCGATATGAAAACCAATTGTGACTTCTTAAAAGCCACCCATTTAGTTAGTTCTTTCCTTTTTAGGTAATGCGATTACCTAGGGGGTTTCAAAGGAAACTCATATTTCTTAGTAGCCATAGATGATGATGAAGTGCTCTTTCTCTTTTGGTTGCAAGTGTTTTTGTGGTCGCGGGCTAAGAAGGAACACTTGGTGATGACACTTTTTAAGGAGAATTATCTCGAACACATGATGCTAGATGTGGTGAGTTTAGTGGCACATGCCTTGGACTATGGTTTTGAGTAGGATATCTCTTACTAGGGTAAACTACATGTTTAGGAGAAGTTGCATGTGTTAAATAGGTTGTATGGTCTCTTTATTCTTATTCATTATGCCCTTGTGGCTCTCAAACTCCAATTCTTGCAATTTATCTAGTCCTTTGTTTGACATCTTCTAAAGCCAAAAATTTGTCCCGGGTCAAGTCTAGGAACTCAATAATCAAAATTATTTTCACCAATAAGTGGATTAAACAATGATGTGACAATGTAGAGGGTTTCCCTTTTCTGAATTTAATTATCATGCTAATAACATATGATTTTTTTGGGATATTCACATGTCTACAATGATGCAAGTGACTAAGAAATTTAAAATGCATTGTGTCTAGTAGGGAATTTATTCCCTCATAGGTTAAGTATTTAATTATGTTCATAGCTACAAATTCCAAATTCCATAGTAAAGAAAGTCGCTTGGTGCCTTGCGTGGAGAAGTCTAGTTGTTCTCCTAGAATGTTGAATTTTTTTTGGGAAACAACATTAATGTGTTCTAAATATTATTCTCCTACTACAAGTAGCTCTGTAGCTTCTAGCAGCTGCTTCTAAAGCATCAATGTGCAACCCCTTCACAACTACTATACTATCTATCAAGGTTTTTACAGACTACTAGGAAACTCCTTCATCATAGCTTGTTAACCATTGGAAGTAATCTATCCAACCTTCTTGTTGAAATATTGGAAGATAGCTTTAGTCACTTAAAATAATTTTGTGATCATATAGTTCTAGATGAGTTGGATAACCCCTTATCTTTCCACTTAGGAGAAAATATAATTTCAACTATAATTTATGTTAGCTTCTATATATAACAATTTCTACCATGTACACGTCCTTACCTACATTCACCTCATTCACTCTAGTTTTCATTATCTTTGTTGGCTACTGGAATGATCAGGTGTTATGGTTTAGGAGATGGTTTTTGGTGTGATTCAAAAGAATGAAATGGTCGAACAAAATTGATAATGATGACACATTTCCATTCCCTCCCCCTAGCTAAAAGGGTAATTTTTTCCTCAAATAACAAATGGTTGCAGAAGTACAACTAGGGGTTTATTTGGTGAAGTAAATAAAACACTATAAATAATTATGATATTAATGATAATTAAATGCAATGAATAGTTAATGTATTAACTAAAGTGTGTGAAATATTACAAAAAATGTAAATTCATAAAAATAATTACTAGTCATTGCATAAAGAAAAGACTATTGGTGTGATCATGGAGGTTAACAAAATGGTGAAATGAGAAATTGGTATGCTAAAATTTATTATTGGTAGCATGTGATGGAAGAGATGTTGCATCAAAGTGTTATGGAACTAACAACTCAAGTATGATCATGAAAACTGGTGGTGAGGTTGCATGTAAAATTATTCCAATGTGTGGAGGTGATAATGTCTAGTGGATACATGGTTGTAGTTGTGCATGCATTGGTTACATGGGTAGCCAAAGAAAATAAATAATGATAGTTGAGTAGTGTTTGCATGTACAAGTGCTACAAGTCTCTTTGATAGTGGATTCATGTATGTGTGTTGTAGGTTCCTCAAACAGTGGTTGCATGTATAGCTACTACAAGTCCCTCAAAGAATGGATACATGTATCACTACTATAGATCCCTTAGATAGTGGTTGATGGTATCAGATACATTGAAAGGTTTTATTGAGATGATAATTTTTTAGAAATATAAAAGAAATCATACCTAAAGAGCATTGGGATCTAAGAATAGATGCTCATTCCCAAATGTTGCATGTAGTTGAGCTGTAAATGCTATAGGACTATATGAAGTTGAAGATCGAAACTATTGCAAGAAGGTATCTTTACTGACTGGATTTTGATATAAATTTAAATGGTTCCCATTGACTGTAAAGAAAAATATAATTGAGTCAATGGTTATTAACTTAACTACACCATTTAGTTGATATACTTCTCCAATCTCATAAGGGTCCATCCATATAGTTTGTAATTTCCCTTTATAATATTTGTACCTTGAGTCATATAGGAGTGCACAATCTCCTTTTTGAAACATTTTGGATTTGATAAATTGGTCATGCCACTTTATCCTCTACTTTTGAACTAGCTTAGTATGGTGAATGGCCCCTCTTTTTATTTCATCAAGGGTGTTAAGTTACATGATCCTTTGTTGTAGATAGTTCTATACCTAAATGAAGTTTTGTATGTAAGGTCTTATATTCAAACTCAATTGGAAGTACAAATTTCATTCCATAAACCATATCATAGGATATAAAACTCGTTGTGATTTTCCAAGTTGTTCTATATGCCCCAACTACTTTAGGAGGACAAGCCATCCAATCCCTACAATGTAAGGAAATTTTCTTAGTCAATATTACTTCAATTTCTCTATTGGTGACTTCAAATTTCTATTATATTATGGATGGTATGGGGTTGAGTTCCTATGTTTGATCACCATTTTATATCTTCTAATTATTTTTTTTGCATAGCTACTTGTAGTTGAATTTTTTAATATTTATGGAGCTATATCATTGAATCGGGCTTGGAAATGCTCAGATATTATGTAAGCTTTTGTCTATATATTAATATAATATAGGTTTGAGCCTCTGGTGTTTTACAAAAAAATAAGGATATGAACCTTGGATGGATTTGCATTGTCTTATATACAATACACTATATATGATCTTTAACCTATTTTTTTTCTTTTGGCACTTTGTTTGTGTTGGGCTAGGGTTGTCTGTGTATTGGAACTCAAATTGGTATTTTTTTATTGAATTTTCTTGGACCCCTTTTGGTTTATTTTCTTTCTATTAGAGTTGTTATGTATATTTCATGTAATAATTTTGCAATTCCTTGTGCATCTACATAATGTAATTTGTTCTTTCTTGAAATAAAATGACATTTTTTTCTTTAGAAAACACACACATAGGTATATGTGCATGTTTAGGAAAGTGAAACATATATATTAAATATTATATATATATATATTCCAAATGATACTTTCTCTCAAATTTTAACATGTACCTTGTAGACAAAAAGATGAGAAATAAAGTTTTTTTATTTAGACTGCAATTGGTCGAGTATCCATCCCCCTATAAACTATAGTGTGTCTGGTAAACTTTTTTCATGTGACCGATGGTGCTAGCATGACACACCCTCTAGTACCATGGGTTTGGCGGGAGACTAGACCTTCTGACCTCTTGCCTGCAACAAGATGCTTTAGCCAATCAAGCTAGGCCCCCACCCTGATGAGAAATAAAGTTATTAATACAAGTTATATGTAAATCATTTTACTAAAAAAATCATTAATACCTATCATTAATAAATCATTTTACGACAAAATTTAAAAATAAATTATTTATTATCCACATTTATTTTTGTATCAAGAAGTATAACTCTAAAAAACTTTGAAAAAATAATTATCTCATATATATAAGTTAAAATACTTAAACTTTAACACTATATTCCTTACACTTAAAAATCACCTAATCACTATATTCCTTACACTTAAAAATCACCTAATCACTACATGACCAAATTACTTAAATTATCTTTTTTTACTTGACCTACCTTGAAGTGACATAGAAAAGTGTATCAAGAATCTATTCTTATTTACATTTTACTTTTTTCTTAATAAAATTAATGTAAATTTAAAGCATATCACATACCACCTTTTTTTTAAATTAATATAATTATAAAAGGGGGTTGGAGGGGTACCAATCAAGATTGAATCACCTTGAAAATTATGGGAATCACATGCATGTTAATTTAAGTACATTTATTTTGATATATATTTTTATTGGTCTTGATTGCTAGTTTTGGGATGATTATGTGGGTCATTTGATCAAAAATCATAGGAGTAATAGAGTTAATGATGTATATTAAAATTAGCATGGTCTAAAAATCCTATATCAAGGACATTCATTGCTAAAATTAGATATAAGGTTATGTTTTATGTCAAACAAAGTAATCAACCTTGATTGTGGAAATTTATTTGGAAGGTCTTGACTTCTTTAGAAACACACTTTTATGAGGCTTTTGAATTATAAAGCCTTAACATGAGATTTCCTATAAAGAGAGAATGGTAGTGTCCTAATAGGTGTACCTTAAATATTAGGAGGATTTGGAAACTATTAAATATTTACTTATTGAATCCTTCCATCCCAATTTTTATGGGTAGACTTAGTATCTCTCTAGGCATCATGGTTTTTAGCTAGGAAAATCTCTTGTTGATTTCTTGAACTAATGAGAGAATTGAAAATATTTAGAAAAATACCTTTTGTGATGGTTTTAGAATATTTCGAGCTTTAGGAATAAAATCACTTTAATGGCAATTATATTTTGAATTTTCAAGCTACTATCCAAATCAAATCTACCTTTGAAGGCTTAAAATAGACCCCCAATTATTAAGTTTACAAGGATTCTCATAAGAGGTGAGGGTAGCTAATACTTTTCCCTAGGAATTTTTATTTGGGGCATGTCAAGGTTCACTTGGGGGTTTGGCATTAGAGTTTTTATTTACCTTAATGATAAATTTTTTATCCTTATTTAAAACTAAGCTAGGTAGGGGTTCTAATAATTTTCCTAAATTATGTGCTCTTATGCTACTTAGAATTTCTTAGGAACACAATGTGGATGAGATGCAAATAATAAGAGACTATATATAGTCATTATTAATTAGATGTATAGATTGTATAGGATGAAGGACATTGTTTTGACATCAATAATTGAACATATTAATCAATTTGATAAAGCCTTGAATTGTGTTTCATACAAATATGTTTATCATGAGTTAAACAATATAATAAATGAATAGTTCAAAGATGGTCTTTATTTAATCATAGGACAATGAGTAGAGATGGGAACTTTAGATAGATTTGCATTGTCTCTTGTGTAATGCTCTATATATGATTGTTAGCCTATCTTTTGTTTTCTTACGGAATTTTATTTGTGTTAGCTTTGGGTTATGGATGTGTTGGTAAATATTCTTATTTTTTATTATGTTTATTGGACTCCTTTTGGCTTCCTTTTTTATGCTAGTGTTGTTATACATACTTCACACAACATTTTTTAATGTCTTTGCATCTAAATAATGTAACTTATTTTTTCTTTAGAAAACACACACATACATGTATATGTGTATGTTGAAAGTAGTATATATATAATTTTTTCTCTCTAATTTTAGCATGTACCTTGCAAACAAATAAATGAGAAAGAAAGTCATTAATACATGCTATAGATAAATCATTTTACCAAACAAGGCATCAATACATTGATAAATAATTTCAACCTAAATTTTGTAAAAATAAATTATTTATTATTCACATTTGCTTTCACTTAAAACAACATAGAAAAATGAATTATCTTTTTTATATATTTTACATTAATAAAATCTAAGACTTAAACCTCAACACTATATGCATTACACTTAAAAACCACTAAACCACTAAATAGCCAAATTACTTAAATTGTCTTTTTTACTTGACCTAACGTGAAGTGATGTAGAAAAATGCATTAAGCATATAATCTTATTTCCAAGATTTATAGATTCTACTTTATACTACATGTTACTTTTTTTTCTTAATGAAACAAATGTAAGTTTAAGACATGGTCCCATACCACCTAATTTCAAAAGAACTAGTTACATTTTATAATATATAATCTTCTCATTATGAAAATTATGAAAAAATAATGATTTCAATAAGACGAAATGGACCTTAGATTCATGTGAACTTCACGCATGCTTAAGTAGATTTATTTTAATTTATAATATTTTCATTAGATAAATATTTTTAAAAACAATTGGGCCTACATAAGAAGATATTTGAACATATTAATCAATTTGATAAAGTCTTGACTTTTGTTTATCATGAATTAAATAGTCCAAAGATGGTCTTTTTTCAGTTGTAGGACAATGAGTAAAGATGTAAACCTTGGATGAATTTTCATTGTCTCTTGCACAATGCTCCATATATGATTGTTAGCCTATCCTTTGTTTTCTTTTGGCATTTTATTTGTGTTGGCTTTGGATTATGGATATGTTGGTACATATTCTTATTTTTCTTATATTTTTTGGATTCCTTTTGGCTTACTTTCTTTATTCTAGTGTTGTTATACATACTTCATAGAATATTTTGTAATGCCTTGTCCATCTAAATAATGTAACCTATTCATTCTTAAAACAAAAGTTACATTTTTTCTTTAGAAAACACACACACATACTTGTATATGTGTATGTTTAAGAAAGTTATAATTTTCTCTCTAATGTTAACATGCACCTTACAAACAAATAAATACAAAAAAAATCATTAATACAATGTTAGAGATAAATCATTTTACTAAAAAACTCATCAATACATATCATTGATAAATAATTTCAACCCTAAAATGTGCAAAAATAAATTATTTATTATCCACAATCACTTTCAATCAAAACAATCTACAAAAATGAACTATCCTCTCCATATATTTTATATTAATAAAATCTAAGAGGCTTAAACCTCAAAACTGTATGTCTTTACACTTAAAAACCACTAAACCACTAGACAACCAAATTACTTAAATTATTTATTTTTTTACTTGAGCTACCTTGAAATGATATAGAAAATTGCATCAAGCATATAATCTTATTTCCAATATTTCTAGATTTTACTTTTTCTCTTAATGAAACAAATGTAACTTTAAGACATGGTCCCATACCACCTACTTTTAAAAGAATAATTACATATTATAATATTTAATCTTCTCATTACAAAAACTACAAGAAAATAACAATACCAATCAAGACCAAATCTACCTTAGAATCATGTGAACCGCATGGATGCTAATTCAAGTGCACTTATTTTAATTTATAATCTTCTCAAATAAAATAAGATACCAATCAAAACCAAATCAACCTTAGAATCATGTGAATCACACACATGCTAATTCAAGTACACTTTTTTTTTTATTACTTAAAGGTATCCCCGATCCTACAGTATGCTGCATAGATTTGTGACTCAACCCAACAAACTCAACCACCCTTGCCCTAGTCTTACTTATTTGCCAAGTTTAGGGGGAGGAGGAGGCGAGTTGAGGCGAAACTAGTCCTCTGGGGGCTAAGACTACACCCAACATGACCCTAACCGTTTATCATCCAAGGGAGAGAATCGATCTTAGGACCTACATGAGACGAACCCAAAGCCCTTAATCAACTACGCCACCTATTCGGATCAAGTGCACTTATTTTAATATATAATCTCTTCATTAAAAGAATGGGTCCTACATAAGAAGATATTTGAATGTATATTAATCAATTTGATAAAGTCTTGACTTTTGTTTATCATGAATTAAATAGTATAGGAAATAAATAGTCCAAAGATGGTCTTTATTTAGTTGTAGGACAATGAGTAAAGATGCGAACCTTGGATGAATTTGCATTGTCTCTTATGCAATGCTCTATATATGATTGTTAGCCCATCCTTTGTTTTTTTTTGGCATTTTATTTGTGTTGGCTTTGGGTTATGGATATGTTGGTACATATTCTTATTTTTCTTATATTTTTTGGATCCATTTTGTCTTACTATCTTTATGCTAATGTTGTTATACATACTTCATAGAATATTTTGTAATGCCTTGTCCATCTAAATAATGTAACTTATTTATTCTTAGAACAAAAGTTACATTTTTTCTTTAGAAAACACACACACATACTTGTATATGTGTATTTTTAAGAGAGTTATAATTTTCTCTCTAATGTTAACATGTACCTTACAAACAAATAAATGCAAAAAAATATCATTAATACAATGTTATAGATAAATCATTTTACTAAACAACTCATCAATACATATTATTGATAAATAATTTCAACCTAAAATGTGCAAAAATAAATTATTTATTATTCACAATCACTTTCACTCAAAACAATCTAAAAAAAATGAACTATCCTCTCTATATATTTTATATTAATAAAATCTAAGAGGCTTAAACCTCAAAACTATATGTCTTACACTTAAAAACCACTAAACCACTAGACAACCAAATTACTTAAGTTATTTATTTTTTTACTTGAGCTACCTTGAAATGATATAGAAAATTGCATCAAGCATATAATCTTATTTCCAATATTTCTAGATTTTACTTTTTCTCTTAATGAAACAAATGTAACTTTAAGACATGGTCCCATACCACCTACTTTTAAAAGAATAATTACATATTATAATATTTAATCTTCTCATTACAAAAACTACAAGAAAATAACAATACCAATCAAGACCAAATCGACCTTAGAATCATGTGAACCGGATGGATGCTAATTCAAGTACACTTATTTTAATTTATAATCTTCTCAAATAAAATAAGATACCAATCAAAACCAAATCGACCTTAGAATCATGTGAATCACACACATGCTAATTCAAGTACACTTTTTCTTTTATTACTCAAAGGTATCCCCAATCATACAGTATGCTGCATAGATTTGCGACTCATCCCAACAAACTCAACCACCCTTGCCCCGGTCTTACTTTTTTGCCAAGTTAAGGAGGAGGAGGAGGTGAGTTGAGGCGAGACTAGTCCTCTGGGGGCTAAGACTGCACCCAACATGACCCTAACCGTTTATCATCCAAGGGAGAGAATCAATCTCAGGACCTACATGAGATGAACCCAAAGCCTTTAACCAACTACACCACCTATTCAGATCAAATGCACTGTTTTTAATATATAATCCCTTCATTAAAAGAAAACCTTTAAAAAACAATGGGTCCTACATAAGAATACATTTGAAGCCCATAGACTTCATCTCTCACCTTAATTATTCAATAGAAAATTGGAAAAACAAAAAAAAAAAATTAAAAAAATATCTATCCGTTCAAAAGAAGTTGACTTTAAATGGCAGGACGGTCGGTGTCCATTCTTTCCAGGAAATTTCCATGAATTTCCAGATGGTGTGTCGACTGCCATGCAAAGTCAAACTAAAATAGTCAACGAATGTCACACGACGTCCCACGGATTGCTACTTTAGCATGGCGGTGCCGTCATAAATTTTATCATTTTCAACATGCCTGCAGTCAAGCGTGTACAAATTTATCTTATTTGTTGACCATTTTCACTTCCCTCCACCCAGAAAATTCGATATGCACATCACAGAAATGATATATTGTCTGCATCTAATGTTTCTTTCTAGTCAAGATAAGGATTGTACTGTGCAATTTTCATTTCAGCTCTCTAAAAAGGATGGGGAGAAAGAAACATTTTGTATGCATTTCACAACATTAATCTAATCATTTGTTTGCACAATCCTAATCCTAATCACTTACCCCTTTTAACATGTCCTTAAGTCAACCTTCTTGGTACTTACCTTTTTTGGGTTGACCTCTTCCCCGTGTGAATTCAAAATTCACACTTATTCTCCCCATGCATTTATCTTCCGCATGACATATCATATGTCACACCCATGACATCTCATATGTCACATCATACCCAAAGGACAAAGACCTCTTTTAGAGGAATCTTGTTTTACCCTTTCGTCTCTCCCAAAATGTGAATTAAAATTCACTTTTATTACTCCAAGGCCTTCACCATCCCCTATGTTGACAAGGGATGACTTTCTAAAATTCATCACTTGTCACTTCCAGCCCCACTTGGGGACATGGGATTACTTTTTGTGGAGATTCTCTCTCATCCCAAGGTACTTGCAAGTACCTTGGGACCACATGGCCTCTTCCATGTCATTTTTAGCTTTGCCATATCACCTTGTCCTTTGGACAACTCACCCACCACATGTCAAGATGTGAGGGCCTGTCAGTCCTTAACTCACCACAGCCCTCCATCTTGGCCATGGTGGCTCAATTTTGACCATTGAATCCTCTAGAGAATTCAACTTCTCCTATAAATAGCCCCCTCTTCTCATTAATTGATCTAGTCATTGCATCCTTAACCAACTTATGATATCAAGCCATTCAAGTCATTTCAAACCATTTCTTGCAACCTCTTAGCATTTTCACTTGCATCCTAGATTCCATTATTGCATTCATCTACCTCCATTAATCCTTCAACCACCATTATTTCAAGCATATCATCCAAGGAGCACACATCAAAGTGATATCAAGGGACAACCAAAGGATCAATTCGAAACAAGGTATAATCATTTTGTTTATCTTCATCTTGCTTTATTTTGAATCCAACTAGGCTAATCATTTGAGGTGTTAGGTGTTTTGTGCTTCTTTTGCATTCTACTTTATTTTGCACTTTAGATTAACACACTTTTTCCCCTTCACAAGTTCTATTCGCCACACATTGAATTTTAAGCAATGGCACCTAAGAAAATAGAATTAAGGACTAAAAAAGAAGAAAAATCCAATAAAGCTTCATTATAGTCACCATTACTTGCACTACTACCTGCTTCACTCGATAAAGGTTATAAGGGGGTCTTTAAGGATTTAGCTCAGGGGTGCAAAGACCCAATAATTCCATGGTCTGGGTGGAATCTGCATTGGTATTTTTATAAGAATAGGAATGAAGGGGTCCCGATATCGAACCCATGGACTCTTGACATGGGAAAATTGATAGCTCCTTATGTGTTTGTTGATATTGATCTAATTAGAGCTCTAGCAAGTAGATATCATGCCCCGTAGAAGGTTGTTAGGCTCCCAGATGGACAATGTCTGGTAGATATCTCCAAGGAGGCTTTAATTAGGTGTTTTGACCTAAATAAGAAAGCTATCACAAAGATAGATTTGGGGAGGCTAAAGTAGGAGTACAAGAGATTAAAGAGGACTTATAGAATTGATGAACTTCCCCTACACATGAAAAGGGGTGACAAGAATAGATTCCTTCCTATTATTTCTTCAAAAATTAAACCCTTTCTAGTGTATAATTTTCAGACTTATTTCAAAAACACCTATTATGCATTATGCCAAATTCTTGGACATGATGTTGAAGACAACATGCCAGTTGGATTGATGAGGATGGCAATGACTATCCAACATCCTAAGTCCAATGTGGAGTTTTATTTTTCTTCTATCATTGAGGAACAAATTCATGAAGTTCTATTACAGGTTAGGAAAGCTAAGGCCCCTATCACTTTCAAAAATTATTCTCTACTATGTCATCTAATTCTATTTCAAAATGAAACAAAGTGGACTAAAAGGATGAAATTGAGCTCACATGAAAATGGAGTTATGCTTCCAATGCAAAATTGGTGCTATGTTTGGGATAGTAAGTTCCCTGAAGGTGACTTTATTGTGTTTAGAGATTACTTTTCCCTCAGACTAATTGTTGTCCTTGGTTTTCCTACACTGAGGTTACCACAATCTTTAATGGAAGTTATGAGACCTTTGCAATACAAAATAGACCAAGGTTTCATACACAATTATGCTGACTTGTTTTTAATGCCATAATATACCATCATTAAAGTGTATGGTTGTGATCAGGTCGGGGGCGGGGGCCACATGTTTTACCAAAAAAAATTCCTACTAAAGTATTGTTTTTAGAGTTTATTTGGCAAATGCTTTGGATGGAGCGTAGTCTTATGAAGAATCAAAGAAAGGGGACTTTCCTGCCTGGCTTAATAGTTTTTGAGGAATTACTAGTTGGGTCAGATATTTTGGAAGAAGTGTAGATATTCATAAGAGCCAATTTTTCTCTCAGATCAGGAAAGGTGAGAGTATGTGATCTAGAGGGTCACATCAATAATATCAGAAGGACCCTGCTTACAAAGAGGGTGATAAAACATGTATTTGATCCAGAGGAGGATGTGATAAGAAACTTGGTATACTTTTTAGATGTGTTTGAAACAAGTAAAAATGGTTAATGATGATGAGATGGGAGGACCATAAGAAAGAAAAAGATAAGAATTTCAAGGGGTTCTTTGATGAAGAGTCGGATTTGTTGAAAAGGATGCACTTAATTCTAGGTAAGTTTGGTGAGATGTATAAAAAGGCTCAAGAAGAGAAGTTAGCTCCACCAACTGCACCCCATCCACCCTCATCCATAGCCTCCACATTGCATACACCACCTCCTCCACTAGTTCATCCATCTCCTCCATCCCCAATTGGTGAGCCACCTACTAAGAAATAGAAATTTGAATCACTAGCTGAGATGAAAGAACAAGAAGTAGTCTGTACACTGACTAAGATGAAAGGAGTAGTAGAGCAACAAAAAGTGTTAGAGCCTCATGACCCAAAAATAAGAATATCAAAGGAAGTTTTTGATGAGATACAATATTATGAGAGAATAATTACTTCTATGCAGTTCATGGAGGATGATGATTTCATCCATACAAGGGAATTTAAAGATTTTTGGATAAAAATTAAAATGAGACAGTTTGATGACAGGTTGAAAATTAACCTCATTTGGATTGATGATTCAAAGCATGCAGAGGTACAGGCCTAGACAATGACAGAGTTGGATATTGATAACATCAATATTACTCCCAAAGAAGCAAGGGAGTTGGTGCTAAGTAGTAAGATGTTAATCACACCTAGAATGGAACTCTCTAAGGTATTTTTGTTAGATCAAATCAAAGCTCAAAATGATCCAAACTTGGTTGCAAAATTTGATTCAAAAGAAGGAGTCTCAAGATACAATCCTACCACCAAGACCCTTGCCCTGTGGAAAAATTAGAAGAACATAAGGAATCCAAGGCTTCTGTATGTAGTACAGAAAATGAGAGGGTCTACAATGGTTAGGACAATGAAGGACACTACTCCAATAGAAGCAGCAACCATAACTATGCACTCTACCATGTTTACAAAGGATGTAGTAGAAAACATGAAGAAGAAGATAACAAAGTATGAAAAGAGACTCAACTTATCAAATGATGAAATAAATAAGTTATTCATTGAAGGTGTCAGATTAAAGAAACAATTAAAACAAGCCACGTATGTAAAAGGGGATGAAATGGTTGTCTATCATCCACCTGCTCTAGTTGAAGATCCACAAATCCAATAGTTGAAAGAGGAGATTGAAAATTTGAAGAAACATAATATGGATGATGTCAGGCATCACATCTTGGATACCTTAAAATAAATATTGAAGCATAGAGTTGGAGTTTTAAAAGAGAATATAAGTGGAATCCATGAGGGTTTTAGTCATTTGGTGAAAGCCTTGGAACAAATAAATACTAATTCCCCAATCCTAGAGGAATTATATAAAAGATGGCAGCCCACTTTCCACATTTTAAACACTTTATACAAAGCAACACAAAGGGATCCTGATGCACCTTTGAGATTAAAGCCTACTCAAGAGATGGTGAAGACAATTATTGATGAGCATAGGAATTTGATTGACATGAAGAAGAAGGTGGAGAACATAAGGAATTCATTTGATTCAATAAAGGATAGTTTTAGTCCTTTGATCATCAAAGATGATGGAAAATTCAAGGATGTGGATGAATGGAAGAATGAGTTTGATAAAATGGTTCCTCAATGCTTGACATGTATTCAGGGTGATGGTGATATCAATCTGGAAACGTTTCACACTCTACTTGATGGAATTATAATGCTGGATAATGGTTACACAATTTTTTTTGTATATGCTAGAAACTTGCTTGATATCAGATGGAAGAGTCACCTTAAAAATTTCACTACTACACAGGAATTCAAGTGGTCGAATGATTTAACAATAAGAAAATGGCAGGAAAAATATCTAGGCTCAAATGAAGATTAATTGATATCATCAGAAGGAAAACATATCACATCATAAAGTAAGAGCCTTGCATGAGTCTTAGATGACCATTGGCTTCTTACTTGAAGATTAACATATTTGCATATGTTAGTTATCTCTAAATACATTTTATCTTTTTAGTTAAGTTTTGTTAGCAAAAGCCACGTCCTTTGGTCTAAAGCTTGTTGCCTCTTGTATACATAAGAGAGACCAAGACCATAAGGAGGGGATTATATTAGAAGATAATAGATAGAATAAGAAGGAGAATAGAGATTGATACAATGTTTACAACAAAAAGGACCAAGATGCATGTGTAAATTTTGAAGGAGTTAATGAAAAATCTTTGATTCGGTGGCTCTATGTTGGTATCAATTGTTTGTTAAGTTAATTAAAGATATTATCAGTTTGTCTCCATATTTGATATTTCTCTGTTGTTTAAATTGACATATCAAGCATATTTTCAATTTATCAGTGCACATTTGTTGTATATGTGTGGCATATTTAATTGGGTTTTTCAAGTAAAGATTAAAATCCTCTTGATTATTCACAGCAACTTGGAATTATTATTTTGGATTATTAAAGAAGAATCTGATAATTACACCCTTTCCTGTTTATACAAATTATAAACATAAAAGTGTCAAACGGTTAAAATTATTGCCAGTTATAAGTCACTTAACTTTGATTTCTATTTGAATCCATATACCCAATAGAGCACTAGTCCCTCACATTCCATCATTTTTGTTTCATTCATTTTATCTTTTACATCTGTTAACTTGATTAGCCTTGATATTGCTTATACAATCTATACAAAAATAAGAATTTATATATCCATTCCCACTTTCCATTGTGGATAAATTGTTTTAGGTAATAAACACAAATCAAGTCTACTTCATTCATATAGGTGTACCCACCTAGGTCTAGCAACACCTAAAGAGAAGAAGTTCTAAACCATTCAGCCTTATATGTTACCCTGAAATGTACCAAGAGTTTGGAAACCTCTTGAGGTATTTACCCTGCATTTTTTAGAGCTACAGGATGGATGAATACAATAGGATACTTCAGGAAGCATTGGATACAGTCAAAGTAGAAGGGCTATAGCTAGATGGAGCATGCAAACATATGGAATTGATGATAAAACTTGAATATGAAGCCTGAAATGCAGTGCATGATGCAAATACCCATACCTTGGAGGATTATTAAAAACATCTTTGAGTGGCTAAGTCAATGTTAGGAGAAGACTAAATTTTTTTATAAGTTTAATTAAGATCATTAGTTTAATTATTTGCCAAAATACAATCCGAAGAGACGCCTTTGTTAGGTCTTCTTCTTATATATATGAAATTTGAATTGTAATATTTGATCATCAATAGTTTTTAAGATTTTAATACTTTTCAATAGTGAAATACTTATTTTCTGGAGTAATACAATACCAGTACTTTTCTATTTATGTGTGAAAGATTCTTTCACTTGGACTAGTTCTCTATTGTTTCTTTTCAAGCAATTGAAGGCAATGTAAAATGTATTCTAATTAATCTCCATGAACATCTTATAATTACCTCTCACTTTCCTCAATCTACCTTTCCCCATCAGGTACTCCCCTTCGAATTTGTTAATGTATTTGGGATCCCAAATGTGATCTACATGGATCTTTGTTGTGAAATTAGGAAGATATTTAGTAATGTACACCATGGTCTAGTATACCATATATCCCTCCACCATTGAACCCTCAAGTTGTGCTCTTTGTCTAACCAAAGCCTTCAAAAATTTCAAGTGCCTCTCAACCATCCACATTGACCTTGTGTGTGCAGGTCCACACAATTCAATCTCCTCAACTTGGTGTATGAGGTAGTGTTCTTGTGCATTGAAAAATGTCAAAGGTAGATACTTTTGCATTTCACACATTAGATGAGGAATTTTTCTCCTCCAATAATTTATATCTTCTTTATGGATTTCTTTATATGACAACCATCTACAAGTGATTCAAGGCACAAATATATTAACGAGATTTAACAAAAATATACAATATATTACATAACAATTAAAACAAATGGAAAATATAAGATCTATACAATGAATTAAACAAATATTTCTACTCACCTCATGTATTTTCCAAGATCATATATAACTTGCTTGACATTGTTGTCGAAGTTGTCTGGGAGAGATAGAGGTAGAACGTACTGCAACAATTATAAAATGATCTTTACATTATTTTTCCAAAACTAGTAAATGTGATACATTGAAAATTACATGCAGTATACAAATATATATAAAATATACCAGAATAATTACCTTAATGAAGGTATGCCAATCATGCGTTTTCATCCCTGACCCAAATTCACCTTTCTTTGTTATGATATTGTTTATGTTCGCAGCAAATCCTCTGGGAAATCAATTTTTTTTTATGACTTATTTTATAGCATTGCTTTGCTGCTCCGTTAATAACCAAGGAAGAGCACTTATATTAATTTGGTCACCATCACTATTTAATTGAATGAAATTTTTCACTACATGATTGGCTTTCTGAATGTCACTAAATGTTTTGATAATTTTTTCTTTGTCATGCCCTCCATCCAATATTTTCCATAACGTTTATGTTATATTCTTTCTGATATGCATTATCAAACAAATGTACAATTTGTAGCTGGTCATAGTAGGGAAACATACCAAATTATCTGGGATAACTTTTCAGTCCCTGTGGAAGTCGTCCATTAATGCCTTAACGATCTTCATGAAGCATATAGGTTAAAAAAATTAACAACGACAATCATTGTCAATTACAACATGAGTAAACAAAACACAATATAAAAATATAAATTCCAAACATATCATATATGATATATAGATTTTTTGATCTGATGTATAACCTTGACGATTAATTATATTATATTCCAGCTTCCATAGGCGAGGTGTCATTCTTCATGGTTTTAATGTAGTCTCTTCTTTCCCATTAAAAAGATGTTTTTCAGTAGTTCGATACTTATGATTTTTGTGGAGGAAGTGCCTATACTCATCAAACACCTGCTTTCCTAAACTTGTTGAACGACAAGATTTCATCTTTGGGCCACAAACTGGACATGCAAATTTTCCCTTTGTTTGAAGACCTACAAGATCATATATAATTGGATTAAATATGTCAATTTTTATAATAATATGTAATGAATAGATTATTTAAAAAACATGCATGATATCTACTTCATAAAATTAAATATCATTAACATGCAGTCGAATGCTACACCATACCACAAAAATGTGTTAGCCCTGGGGCATCATGAATTGTCCATACAAACATTGCATGGAATTGAAATTTTCTTTGTCCTATTGGTCTAGAGACATCATACATAGTGATGTCATTCCATAACTTTAGTAACTTGTCGATAAGAGGCTCGATATATACATTCATATCTTTAACTTGGTACTTACCTAGTTGAATGAACATAAACATTACATAATTATTATAGCCATTTTACTGCAATATATATAAATTAATGTACATGACTATTAAATGAAAAAAAAAAGAAGTCATTATGCAGCAAATAAGACAAATGAGATGCTACTACATTAAAGAAAATTGATGTAAACAAATACCTAGAACAATCATTGCCAACATTATGTGCGCCCTCTTTATTGACATCCATGGAGGAATGTTATTGTTGATAAAAAGAGCATGCCACATCGAGTAAATAGATCTTAGATCTCTAAATGGATTGACACCATCCACTACCAATGAAAGCCTAAGATTACAATGTTCTTCTTTAAAGTGTGGCCATTTTTCCTCCATGTCCCTAAATGTAAAACCATCTGCAGGCATTCAAAGAATGTCATCTTCACTTCTATTTTGTGCATGGTAATCCATAAATTGCACTAAGCTTGCACACCTAAATAATCATTGCATACGTGGAATAATGGGAATATAATGAAGAACCTTGTGAGGCACCTTTTTTGTTAGTTGATTAATTTGATATCTACTGATATGAAATCTTGGGCATTTTGCTACAATTCATGTTGTTTATGATATATAATATGATCATTGGGACACACATCTATTGTTTGATATTCCATTACAACATCTTTCATAAAGGCAGATAAATCTCGGTATGAGCGAGGTAAAATATTTGATGGTGGTAAAAAAATTCACCTATCAATATATAACAAAAAAACAATTTATTAATATAAATAATATTAATGGTACATATTTCATCCTTTATTTACTAGTGATGAACTAACAACAAAAGTAGATGAAAAAAGATGACATATATGACATACCTTAACATCCATGAGATTGTTATGTTGGATAAACCATTCATAACCTTCAAGTTCACCAACAACAATATAGTAGAGAGAAGAGTTGTTTGGGAGCCTTCATAAAGGGGCTCATATACCTTCTCAAGTATAGGTAAATCATGAACATCATCAAAGTCATCTCGATCATCATGATCAATTGCGCCATTAAATGTGTCATGGATCAATGTATTTGTACCATCATCTTCAACTGTGTTTTATGGTGTATGATCATCTTCTTCCATAGGATCATTAACTTCATCTTCGATATTCACAACTCTATGTTCCTCCACTTGCAAAACCACATTCTTCGGGCCGTGATAATCTATATCATGTGCCCTAGGGCACCCCACCTTTATAATAATGATCAACACAAATAAACCATGATCATGATCAAGTGATTTTATATATATATATAATGTTAAAAAAATATAAACATTTACAAATTCAATCAATATAAATACATATAATGAACAACTTACCAATGGACGATAATCATGCCCCCTTCAACATGACCATGTTTCCTACAATGTTTCTCAGTTGTTGTGATTAAAATTCTTCTCATCTTTAAGACCTTGCAATTATTGCAAGGACAATAACATTTCCCATCACCCTTTCTTTTCAATCTAGCCCACAATCTAGCAAGTGTCTCTTCATTTTGTTCTGCACTAATATTATCTAACATGATTTTTCTTTACCAAGCTTGAATATTTAGATCTTCAAAAAATATCAAACTCACACTCCAATAATTTTTAATCATAGACAGGTAACAAAATCTAATCATTCTGATATTTTATACCAAAAAAATTTGGCCTATAACCTCCACAAACTGTCACAAGTATAGAAAATTCTCAAGTATAGCAAAACACTGTCACAAGTATAGCAAATTTGCAAGTATAGCAAATTTGCAAGTATAGCAAATTTGCAAGGATAGCAAAACACTGTCACAAGTATAGATAAATTGTCAAACCCATTTTTATTTATTAAAAACAATTCGCCAGAACCCCGACGAACGCTAACCATATACCCGTTGGCCCACAAATTAACGAGGCTAACCATATGTCGGCCCACAAATTGATGGAAGGGGATGGTTGACTTTAAGTGTATGTCGAAATAGTGACGAAAATCATGGAGCGTCGCAATTTCGACGAATCTCAGGCATAAATTTTAATTTTTTTTGAAAATTTCACATTAAATACATAGGTACCCGACGATACATCTAATTGTACATCTTTCATTGAAAAGTTTCATTGTATTTTGTAGTCAAATGAGTTAGTGTGCCTGCAATAGGATGCTTTAGCCAATCGAGCTAGGCCCTCCACCCCAATGAGAAATAAAGTTATTAATACATGTTATATGTAAATCATTTTACTAAAATAATCATTAATACCTATCATTAATAAATCATTTTAAGACAAAAATTTAAAAATAAACTATTTATTATCCACATTTATTTTTGTATCAAAAAATAGAACTCTAAAAAACTTTGAAAAAATAATTATCTCATATATATAAACTAAGATACTTAAACCTTAATACTATATGCCTTACACTTAAAAATCACCTAATCACTACACAACCAAATTAATTAAATTATCTTTTTTACTTGACCTACCTTGAAGTGACATTTAAAATTGTATGAAGAATCTATTCTTATTTACATTTTTATTTTTTTCTTAATAAAATTAATATAAATTTAAAGCATGATCACATACCACCTTTTTTAAAAATTAATATAAATTTAAAAGGGGGTTGGAGGGGTATCAATCAAGATTGAATCACCTTGAAAATGATGTGAATCGCATGTGCATGCTAATTTAAGTACATTTATTTTAATGTATATTTTTATTGGTCTTGATTGCTAGTTTTGGGATGATTATGTGGGTCATTTGATCAAAAATCATAGGAGGAATAGAGTTAATCATAGGAGGAATAGGCTTAATGATGTAGATTCAAAGTAGCATGGTCTAAAAATCCTATATTAAGGACATGCATTGCTAAAATTATATATAAGGCTATGTTCTATGTTGAACAAAGTAATCGACCTTGGTTGTGGAAATTTATTTGGAAGGTCTTGACTTCTTTAAAAACACACTTTTATGAGGCTTCTGAATTATAAATCCTTAACATGATATTTCCTATAAAGAAGAGAATGGCAGGGTCCTAATAGGTGTACCTTAAATACTAGGAGGATTTGGAAACTATTAAATATTTACTTATTGAATCCTTTTATCCCAATTTTTATGGGTAGACTTAGTATCTCTTTAGGCATCATGGTTTTTAGCTAGGAAAATTTCTTGTTGATTTCTTCAACTAATGACCTTTGATATTAGAGAATTGAAAACATTTAAAAAAATACCTTTTGTGGTGGTTTTAGAATATGGTTAACTTTAGAAATAAACTCATTTTAATGGAAATTATATTTTGAATTTTCAAGCTACCATCCAAATCAAAATAAAATCTACCTTTGAAGGCTTAAAAAAGACCCCCAACTATTAAGTTTAAAAGGATTCTCATAAGTGATGAGGGTAGCTAATACTTTTCCCTAGGAATTTTTAGTTGGGGCATGTTAAGGTTCACTCGGGGGTTTGGCATTAGAGTTTTTATTTACCTCAATGATAAATTTTTTATCCTTATTTAAAACTAAGCTAGGTAGGGGTCTAATAATTTTCCTAAATTATATGCTCTCATGCTACTTCTTAGAATTTCTTAGGAACACAATGTGGATAAGAGGCAAATGATAAGAGACTCTATAGTCATTGTTAATTAGATGCATAGATTGTATAGGATGAAGGACATTATTTTTACATCAATAATTAAACATATTAATTAATTTGATAAAGTCTTGACTTTTGTTTCATACAAATATGTTTATAAACAATATAATAAATAAATAGTTCAAAGATGGTCTTTATTTAATTGTAGGACAATGAGTAAAGATAGGAACTTTAGATAGATTTGCATTGTCTCTTGTGTAATGCACTATATATGATTGTTAGCCTATCTTTTGTTTTCTTATGGAATTTTATTTGTGTTAGCTTTGGGTTATGGATGTGTTGGTACATATTCTTACTTTTTATTATGTTTATGTTAATTTAATATTGTAGTTCGGACAGTTGTTTCTCCAATTCCAAGAATTAGCATTTAATTCTTGAGACTTCTAGATAGAAGTTAGTTAGGTCTAGATATTTAATTATTTAATTAAATAATTGATTCCTCTAGAGACTTCTAGAAACTAGTTAGTTAGGGTTTGTTAGAGTCTAATTAATCTTGGCCATTGGTTTTCCAATGAGAATAGTTTAAAAGGGGGTCATTAGGCATTTGGAGAATACAACATACTGATAGACACAAGTTAGAGAAATATTTGCAGTGATAGCAAATAGTCTTGCAGTGATAGCAAGGGCACAGTGATAGCGTTGGAGGCAACAACAGTGGAATTTCAGCAGGAGAAATTAAAAGAAGAATATCCAATGAAGAATATTGTTGGAGCTTTGTCAGTAAGAGGCAAGCAGTTCTTTTGTATCTCTTAATTTGTTGAAGATTAATATAATTCCTCATCTGCAGTACTGGTTTTCCCTCAGGGGTTTTTCCAAGGACAATTTGTCCAAAAATATTGTGTTTATTATTTTACATGTTTTCTATTCTTGTGAGTTTTATTCGTGAAGTTGCAGTTGTATTATTTTTTCAGTATTTGCTGTGAATTAATTTTCGGCAGTCAAATAATCTTTATAGATAGGAGATTAATAATCAGTAACTGCAATAGATTTTTCACATGGTATCAAAGCAGATCTAAGGACAGAAAGAGCTCAGCACAAGCACAGGAAGAAAAGGAAAATAGAGGGTTTATAAAACCCAGTTCTACCTCTTCAGTATTATTATTTTTGTTATTACTATTTTTGTTTGACATGGCCTCGACAGGTTTAAGAGATCAAGACAGATTGGATGGAGCCTCAAATTTTGGTGTCTGGAAAGCCAGAATTTCCTTATTGCTGGAAGAGAATGGTATCAAAGAATATGTTACCAGTGTTGTAGCTGTACCTATAGATCCAGCACAGCTCTTAGCATATAAGAAGGAAGATGCCAAGGCAAGGAGGTTGATTCTTGATGGTGTTAAGGATCATATTGTTCCACATATCGCAGAGTTGGATACAGCGAAGATGATGTGGGACGCCATTTTGAATCTGTACCAAAATGCTACCACTAACGGGAAGCTGATTCTCAGAGAAAAGTTGAGGAACACCAAGATGAACAAGGGAGAAGATGTTACAAGTTACCTCACTAGACTTAGACTTGTCAAAGATGAGCTAGCAGCTGTTGGAGATAAACCAGATGATGACGAGCTAGTACGAATAGCCCTAAATGGGTTTAATAAGCAGTGGGATGTCTTTGTTCTAGTTATTAATGGACAAGACACCTTACCGAGTTGGGATCGACTATGGAGTGACTTCACTCAGGAGGAGCTTAGACTAAGCCTTGTCAATGGTGCCAGCAGTAAGAGTCAGAAAAGTGAGGCAGAACAGGAAAATGTTGCCCTAGTAGGAAAAGGTAAAGCAAAGAAGGGGTCTAGCAAAGTATCAAATCCTAAAGGTGAGAAGAAGAAGGACTTGTCTAAAGTCAAGTGCTACAGTTGTCATGAGTTTGGCCACTATGTCAGCAATTTCCCACAAAAGAAGAAAGGCAAGAAGCAGACGACAGCTTCAGCAAGTGCAGATGAGCTCTCTAGCAGAATGGAAGATGAGTTTGCACTCATACCTTGTATGGTTAGCTCAACCTCACAGGGTGTTTGGTATATAGACAATGGGGCGTCATTTCATATGATAGGAGTTAGAGAATACTTCTCTAGTTATAAGGAGGAGGACATTAGAATCTAGATTTCTATGGGGAACATGTCCAAACTAAATCCAGTTGGAAAAGGGACTGTTCTATTTCAGAGGGAGAATGGCAAGCCGATTCCCATTCATGATGTGTTGCATGTGCCAGGCTTGGGTATGAATCTTATTTCTGTATCTGTCCTTCAGGATAAAGACTACAATGTACTCTTTAGAGGGGCAAATGTGTTAATCAAGCACAAGGATTTGAAATCACCCATAGCTATTGGAGTTAGGAGCGGCCGACTTTACAGGTTGCAATTTGATACTCATAAGGCACTGATGAGCAATGGTAATTCTAGAGATCAAGGAGAGTTATGGCATAGGAGGATGGGCCATATACATCATGGAGCACTTAAATTGCTTCGTGAGACAGTGACAGGTGTTTCAGAGGTGAGCACAGAGCATGATGATGTATGTAAGGGATGTGTGTTGGGGAAGTTTGTGAAAGCAGCTTTTCCAAGGAGTGATACCAGATCCAAGGGTGTTCTTGATCTAGTACATTTAGATATATGTGGACCAATGTCGACAAAGTCTCTTAGAGGATACGAGTACTTTGTTACTTTTATTGATGATTTCTCCAGGAAGACCTAGATATACTTTTTGAAGACCAAGGATGAGGTTTTCAATCGTTTCCAAGAGTTCAAAGCTCTTGTGGAGAATTCGACAGGCAGGAAGATGAAGGTTCTTCGTTCAGACAATGGAGGCGAGTACAAAGGGAAAGAGTTCCAGGAGTTCTGTACCAGGGAAGGAATCAAGAGAGAGTGGACTCTTCCTTATAACCCACAACAGAATGGGGTTGCTGAAAGGAAGAATCGGTCTATATCAGAGGCGGACAGGGCTATGTTGTATGACCAAGATATGCCACGTTACTAATGGGCAGAAGCATGCAGTACAGCAGTATACATACAGAATAGGGTTCCACATAAGGTATTGGGCAAGATGACACCAGAGGAGGCATTCTCAAGGAAGAAGCCAGATGTTAGCCACTTCAAGATATTTGGGAGTTTGGCATATTGTCACATTCCAGGTGCTACACGTTCCAAGTTAGATCAGACTGCAGAGAGAGGGTACTTTGTGGGGTACAGCGAGACCTCAAAGGCATATCGGATATTTATTCCAGGGGCTAGGAGGATTATAGTCAGGTGTGATGTCAAGTTCATGGAGGACAAGGCATTTAGAAGGTCCAGAGATTTGCCAGCAGATGATCAGAGTGAGCAGCCAGTAGAAGCTCCAAGGATTGAGCAATCAGATCAGGGACAACGGAGCTCGAGTACAGTGACTAGTACAAGTACAGGCTCAGATGCTGAGAGTTCACAGAGTATGGAGCAACAAATGCAACAGATCCAAGAGATGCATCAGGAACACATGGGGGTTGATATTTCATCCTCTACAGTTGGTAGCAGTAACCAACAGGATACTCAGGAGTTTGTGGGATCTCCTAGGATGAGTAGTAGGCAGCGAAGACAACCAGCTAGGTATAATGACTATATGGCTTTAGTTAGTTAGTTGGTAGATAGTGAGTCTTCCAATTATCAGGAGGCCGCACAACAACAGGTGTGGCGAGATGAGATGGTTGAGGAATATACTTCAATAGTCCAGAACGATGTGTGGGAGGTTGTGCCTAGACCGACAGATAGGGCAGTGGTTGGATCTCGCTGGATCTATAAGATCGAGCACAGTGCAGATGGTAGCATCGAGAAATACAAGGCAAGGTTTGTGGCCAAGGGTTTCTCTCAGAAGGAGGGAATAGACTATGAGGAGACATTCGCTCCAGTGGCCAGGTATACTTCTATACGAGCTGTGATCTCTCTTGCAGCACAGATGGGATGGCAGATCCATTAAATGGATGTCAAGACATCATTTCTTAATGGTGAATTGAAAGAGGAAGTATACATAGAACAACCAGAGGGCTTTGTAGCACACAGCAATGAAACCCACATGTGCAGATTGAAGAAAGCTTTGTATAGACTCAAGCAGACTCCCAGGGTGTGGTATGAACGCATTGATGAATACTTGCAAGGATTGGGCTTTGTGAAGAGTGAGGCGGATGCTAATCTCTACTACTTGGTAGTTGGGGGTGAGATTCTCATTCTTGTTCTATATGTGGACGACTTGTTTTTAACAGGTTCACTGGGGCTCATAGAGGAGTGCAAGAAGGACCTTGCAGCAGAGTTCGAGATGAAGGATTTGGGGCTTATGCACTACTTTCTAGGCATGGAGGTATGGCAGACAGATGGTGAGATTTTCCTTGGTCAAAAGAAATACTGCATTGAAATCTTGAGGAGGTTCGAGATGGAGGATTGCAGAGCCATGTCTACTCCTATGATCACAAATTGGAACAAGGTAGACTCATCTAGGGAGAAGGATGTAGACCCTACCTTATACAGACAGTTGATTGGGTCTCTCATGTATTTGGTCAACACTAGACCAGATATATCCTTTGCAGTAAATTCTCTTAATCAGTTCATGGTTGAGCCGAAGAGAATGCATTGGATAGCGGCAAAGCATGTGTTGCAGTATTTGCGTGGTACAATCGAGTATGGGATCAAATATACTCGAGGTGATGGCATCAAGTTGATAGGCTATACTGACGCAGATTGGGCAGGCAGTACAATGGACAGGAAAAGCACTTCAGGGTGTTGCTTTAGCTTGGGATCAGGAGTTGTCTCTTGGTACAGCAAGAAGCAGAAGTTCGTGGCTCTGAGTTCTATAGAGGCAGAATACATAACAGCTAGCATGGCGACATGTGAGGCGATATGGCTTCGAAAGTTGCTGGTAGCCTTGTTAGGTCAAAGGGTTGAGACTACAGTGATACACTGTGACAATCAGAGTTACATCAAGTTGTCTGAGAATCCGGTGTTTCATGATAGGTCTAAGCATATAGACATCAGGTATCATTTCATCAGGGATTGTGTACAACGGGGGATTATTCAGCTACAATATATACCTACAGATCAGTAGGTAGCAGACATTATGACAAAGGCATTGGGGAAGGCAAAATTCATCTTCTTCAGAGATATGTTGGGTGTTATGCAGAACACCTTCCTCGCTAAGAGGGAGTGTTAATTTAATATTGTAGCTCAGACATTTGTTTCTCCAATTCCAAAAATTAGCATTTAATTCTTGAGACTTCTAGATAGAAGTTAGTTAGGTCCAGATATTTAATTATTTAATTAAATAATTGATTCCTCTAGAGACTTCTAGAAACTAGTTAGTTAGGGTTTGTTAGAGCCTAATTAATCTTGGTCATTGGTTTTCCAATGAGAATAGTTTAAAAGGGGGTCATTGGGCATTTGGAGAATAAAACATATTGATAGACACAAGTTAGACAAATATTCACAGTGATAGCAAATAGTCTTGCAGTGATAGCAAGGTGCAGTGATAGCGTTGGAGGCAGCAGTAGTGGAATTTCAGCAGGAGAAATTAAGAGAAGAATATTTGGTGAAGAATATTGTCGGAGCTTTGTCAATAAGAGGCAAGCAATTCTTTTGTATCTCTTGATTTGCTGAAGATTAATATAATTCCTCATCTGCAATACTGGTTTTCCCTCTGGGGTTTTTCCAGGGACAATTTGTCCAAAAATATTGTGTTTATTATTTTACATGTTTTCTATTTCTGTGAGTTTTATTCGTGAAGTTGCAGTTGTATTATTTTTTCAGTATTTGCTGTGAATTAATTTTCGGCAGTCAAATAATCTTTATAGATAGGAGATTAATAATCAGTAACTGCAATAGATTTTTCACAGTTTATTGGACTTATTTTGCCTTCCTTTTATTATGCTAGTGTTGTTATGCATACTTCACAAAACATTTTTTAATGTCTTGTGCATCTAAATAATGTAACTTATTTTTTCTTTAGAAAACACACACATACATGTATATGTGTATGTTGAAAGTAATATATATAATATTTTTTCTCCAATTTTAACATGTACTTTGCAAACAAATAAATGAGAAATAAATTCATTAATACATGCTATAGATAAATCATTTTACTAAACAAGGCATCAATACATTGATGAATAATTTCAACCTAAAATTTGTAAAAATAAATTATTTATTATTCACATTTGATTTCAATCAAAACAACATAGAAAAATGAATTATCTTTTTTATATATATTACATTAATAAAATCTAAGACTTAAACCTCAACACTATATGCATTACACTTAAAAACCACTAAACAACCAGATTATTTAAATCTTTTTTTTACTTGACCTACCTTGAAGTGATGTAGAAAAATGCATCAAGCATATAATCTTATTTCCAAGATTTATAGATTTTACTTTATACTACATTTTACTTTTTTTCTTAATGAAACAAATATAATTTTAAGACATGGTCTCATACCACCTACTTTTAAAAGAACTAGTTACATATTATAATAGATAATCTTCTCATCATGAAAACTATGAGAAAATTATGATTTAAATAAGACGAAATGGACCTTAGATTCATGTGAACTTCACGCATGTTTAAGTAGATTTATTTTAATAGATAATATTTTAATTAGATAAAATTAAAAAAAAAACAATGGGGCCTACATAAGAAGATATTTGAATGTATATTAATCAATTTGATAAAGTCTTGACTTTTGTTTATCATGAATTAAATAGTATAGGAAATAAATAGTCCAAAGATGGTCTTTATTTAGTTGTAGGACAATGAGTAAAGATGCGAACCTTGGATGAATTTGCATTGTCTCTTATGCAATGCTCTATATATGATTGTTAGCCCATCCTTTGTTTTTTTTTGGCATTTTATTTGTGTTGGCTTTGGGTTATGGATATGTTGGTACATATTCTTATTTTTCTTATATTTTTTGGATCCATTTTGTCTTACTATCTTTATGCTAATGTTGTTATACATACTTCATAGAATATTTTGTAATGCCTTGTCCATCTAAATAATGTAACTTATTTATTCTTAGAACAAAAGTTACATTTTTTCTTTAGAAAACACACACACATACTTGTATATGTGTATTTTTAAGAAAGTTATAATTTTCTCTCTAATGTTAACATGTACCTTACAAACAAATAAATGCAAAAAAATATCATTAATACAATGTTATAGATAAATCATTTTACTAAACAACTCATCAATACATATTATTGATAAATAATTTCAACCTAAAATGTGCAAAAATAAATTATTTATTATTCACAATCACTTTCACTCAAAACAATCTAAAAAAAATGAACTATCCTCTCTATATATTTTATATTAATAAAATCTAAGAGGCTTAAACCTCAAAACTATATGTCTTACACTTAAAAACCACTAAACCACTAGACAACCAAATTACTTAAATTATTTATTTTTTTACTTGAGCTACCTTGAAATGATATAGAAAATTGCATCAAGCATATAATCTTATTTCCAATATTTCTAGATTTTACTTTTTCTCTTAATGAAACAAATGTAACTTTAAGACATGGTCCCATACCACCTACTTTTAAAAGAATAATTACATATTATAATATTTAATCTTCTCATTACAAAAACTACAAGAAAATAACAATACCAATCAAGACCAAATCTACCTTAGAATCATGTGAACCGCATGGATGCTAATTCAAGTACACTTATTTTAATTTATAATCTTCTCAGATAAAATAAGATACCAATCAAAACCAAATCAACCTTAGAATCATGTGAATCACACACATGCTAATTCAAGTACACTTTTTTTTTTATTACTCAAAGGTATCCCCGATCCTATAGTATGCTGCATAGATTTGTGACTCAACCCAACAAACTCAACCACCCTTGCCCTAGTCTTACTTATTTGCCAAGTTCAGGGGGAGGAGGAGGCGAGTTGAGGCGAAACTAGTCCTCCGGGGGCTAAGACTACACCCAACATGACCCTAACCGTTTATCATCCAAGGGAGAGAATCGATCTTAGGACCTACATGAGACGAAACCAAAGCCCTTAATCAACTACGCCACCTATTCGGATCAAGTGCATTTATTTTAATAAATAATCTCTTCATTAAAAGAATGGGTCCTACATAAGAATACATTTGAAGCCCATAGACTTCATCTCTCACCTTAATCATTCAATAGAAAATTGGAAAAAAAAAACTAAAAAAATCTATCCGTTCAAAAGAAGTTGACTTTAAATGGCAGGACGGCCGGCGTCCATTCTTTCCAGGAATTTCCAGATGGTGTGTCGGCAGCCATGCAAAGTCAAACTAAAATAGTCGGCGAATGTCACACGACGTCTCGCGGATTGCTACTTTAGCATGGCGGTGCCGAATAAATTTTATCGTTTTCGACGTGCCTGCAGTCAAGCGTGTACAAATTTATCTTATTTGTTGACCGTTTTCACTTCCCTTCACCCAGAAAATTTGATACGCACGTCACAGAAACGATATATTGTCCGCATCCAATGTTTCTTTCTGGTCAAGATAAGGATTGTACTGCGCAATTTTCATTTACAGCTCTCTGAAAAAGATGGGGAGAAAGAAACGTTTTGTATGCATTTCACAGCATTAAAGAGCGACTAGACGAGAAACGTGAATTTTCTATATAAAGTTTGGGGGGCGCCTTGTTCTGCAAGTCACACCTCTGGTTTGAATTGCGTGGAAATTTGACTTCTACCCATTTTTCCTTTCTCCCCAATTAAACATCTTCTTTCTGTCGTAAGATTGGGGAAGCCACCCGCGTTTGTCACGAAAGTTTTGTTTTTTCTCTTTATTGTTTATTGAATCCATAGATATGGAGGATTCTGAGATGAGAGAGAAGACCTGGATATGATTTCTTTAATGGTGAGGAGAGTTTTTTCGTTGGAGGACTCTGGGAGACCTAACTGGGCATTTAGTGATTTACGGTCAGTCAGCCACTTGGCTGTTATGATTTACAACTACCATGTGAGGTGCAAATATATTAAGTTTGGGCTGGTTATGACTGTTGACTTGTGGTGTTTGATATAATAAAAAACAATCAGTTTTGTGGATGTAATTAATGAAGTTGTTAGAGTAAGTTGTCAAGGTAGATCAGATTGGATAATCAAGTTATTGGAAAATATAGATGATGGTTATTTTTGGATTTATTTATGTATGGATGGAGGGCCTTCATGTTAATGGATTTTATGGTGATGTGTGTTAAAACTTGGTTTTGTGGGTCCCGTCAAGTATTGATTCCTCAGTCAATATGGATCATGGTCGCAAGTGTGATTCCCTTGGATTTACCTCTGCATGGGTGGAGGGCAGCTCATGCAGAGATAGCTTATAGTGATGTGTGTTAGAACTTTGTTTTGTGGGTTCTTTCGAGTATTGAATCCTCTATTGTTTTGTTAGAACTATAGAGAATTTGAAGATGAGATGGAATAGAGGGTTTAGTAGAGGAAGAGCACCACAAGGAGATGATTTTTGGTTATGGAGATGCTAAGAGGAATAAAAACACAATTAGAAGCCATAAAAATGACACAACAAAGAGGAGTGCATATAAAAGATAGTGAAGATGAAGTTGTGATACCTGAGAATGCAATAGGAGGAAGAGAGGGTGAGAAAGAAGATAGCTTCCTGCAGGTTAAATATCAAAATTGGGAAACAAGCCTTGAATGGATCCACCAAAGATATAATGGGAGTTTGAATTTAGAAGGACTCATTGGTTGGATTATAGGGATGGATAAATATTTTGATTTGAAATCCACAGAAGATAGGAATAAGGTGAAGTATGCTTGCACAAGCTTGAAGGGACATGCATCCCTATGATGGGAGCAACTACAAATTTAAAGGAAAAGAAAAGACAAAAAATATATAAAATCATGGGATAAAAGGGTGATTAAATTGAAAGCCAAATATTTTCTAGTTCATTATCATATCGACTTGTTTAAGAGATTATAAAATTTGAAACAAAAGGATTCAAGTGTTATGGAATACATTGAATAATTCTATAGGCTTAGTATTCAAGCCAAACATGTTGAAGATGATGAGGAGAAGGTGGCAAGATATGTCAATGGCTTATAGGTCTCAGTTTGTTTATGATGAGAACAATAGAAGAAGCCTGCCAATTGATATGATCTCAAAGCAGAGGAAAATATGGCAAGGAAGCAACAAGGTAATTTCATAGGTAGAGGAAAGCCTTTAAGAGGCAAAGAAAAAAAAAATGGAATAGGGAAACTCACAAGAGAAGATTCAAGCTAGCCATAAAAAAAATCAGCCTAAATACAATGGGAAGAGGAGATTTCCCAAGAGAAAGAGGTGGGACTTCAAGAGGAAGAGGATTTTTAGGGGTGTGCTTCAATTGTGGAGAGGTTCATCATAGGTCTTATGAATGCCCATAAATACAACAAGAAGGTGGAAAAACTAATGTTGGAAAGAATTTTACTGCAGAGGCCAAAGATTTAAGGAAGAAAAATTAGACCTAGAACACCTGGAGAAAATTTCATATTAAAAAGATTGCTTTTGAAACTAGAGAAAGGACAACAATAGCTTACAAAAAGAAGTGTTTTATTCAAAACTATTTGCAAAACAAAGGGTAAGTGTTGTACAATAATTATGGATAGTGGTAGCATAGATAATTTGGTGTCACAAGAAATGGTTGAGAAGCTAAAATTGGAGAAAAAAAGAACCCAAACCCATACAAGGTTACATTGTTCCAAAAGGCCCGTCAACTTAGTAAGTGAGAAATGCTTAGTGATTTTTCATATTGGTAATTATAGGGATGAAGTAATGTGCAATGTGATGCCCATGGATGCTTTCCATATCATCTTAGATCTAGACCATGGCAGTATGACTAGAAAGCTATGCATGATGGTGAAGAAAACACTTACACTAGATAGTCAAGGACAAGAAAATGTATGTTATGAATTGGGTAAAAGCACAAAGATGAGTCCACTTCTAGTGGAAGTTTTGGACTTAGAAAAAAACCTGAAATCAGGCAAAATGAAATAGGATCTCATTATTTAGAAAATGGGATCTCGTTTCAGTTTGGAACCCTGAGCCTAAATTTAAAATGAGATCTTCTTTCATGACAAGATCCCAAGCCTAGAATTAAGAAACAGGATCTCAATTGCTTCCACTCTTCAACTCATTTTGTATTCTCACATGCTTCCCAATCTCTTGAAATACAAAACTGACAAAAACATGCAAGCTCCCTTGTCCAGATAGTCCATGTGGTTGCATTCAAAGTCTTAAATGAATTCCATTTAGTAGATCCATTGATTATCTCATAATTGAAAGTCTAGGTAGAATGTTCTCTTCAACCAACCAAAAGAATCGATGAACTGTAGAGTACTCGCTTGATCTTGTAGATAATTTTGTATTGTACCAATCCACAATCCCATGTGCATCTTTAAATTTTACTGCATCCTCAAATTTAAATTTCTCTCTAGCAAGAATTATTTTAACACATGCACCAACTCCATCATGTTCTCCTTTACCATGTCCAGCTTCAAGAAAAATCCACATATGTTGGACGGTATGTTGCTTGTGAACCCTGCTTAACCATTAGAACATTCGAGCATTCTTGAACTATCTTGTACAATTATCTGACCATATGAGATGTTTTGTCATTTGGATTCCTCTTTCTCTTAAATTTGTATAAAATATATTAAAACAATATTGAACAAACTCTGACAAGTATAACCGGTTGTCACTCAAATAGAAATGATACTCCCTCAAAAAATTTGTGTCATCCTCTCTGCTATCATCTGAATGCATGTATACAATATGAACAAACATAGCCGCTTGCATTGAATTGTAATTTATTGTGATTAGATTTCCTTTTGCGGAGAAAGAGTATATTTTTTCGCAAAATCAACCACTGATAGTATAGTTCCAGCTAGAAATATGTTTCTACATGTGTGAAATTGTCCATCAAGCCATTGATCATGTTTAGAGTTCTTGACATATTTTGGTACAATCTTACTCTTAAATTCTGATATGAATGCATGCACACTAATTATTTTTGTAATTAAATCACAACACTTTCCAAATTTTCCATCTTTTAAAGAATACTCAGCATTCTTAAATCTTTGAACATCCACTAATTGTTGTCCAAAATCATTTTCAACACTTCCATGCATACAAACTCCTAAGAATGAAAGATTGCCACAACTAGTGCATTGTCCACAAATACATGAACTTAAATATAAAAAAATCCCATTAGATCTTTCACAAAACAAACTTGCTATAAACTCCTTGATTGTTTCAGGTGACATATCAATACCACATTCTTGTATAATCATGTTAGTATGTAAAGTACAACGTATATATCGAAAACCATCATAATAATAATGAAATTGCACATGCGGTTTGTTGAAATGAACAAGATAAATGAGAGGGGGGCGTGAATCGATTGTAGCAAATTAAACCTTCAAAACCCTCAACAGTAATCAAATCCACATGCATGATTCATTAAACCCTTATTTTGTTAGTATGATTGAACATGAAATACATATAATAGAAACTGAAATCATAACACCATACACAAGAGAACACTAGATTTACATGGAAAACCCAATAAGGGAAAAAACACGGTGAAGATTAGGTCACAACATAAGTAATAGAAAAACTAGTACAAGAGCTCACTGCAATTTAGGGCCCTCAAATCTTTATAAGTTGGAGGCAAATTCTTCATTTTTTACATCTTTGTCTATCATACTAAAAATTTATCACAATAGTTAATTGAGCCTTATATTCATATATCCGGCCTGAGGATGAAACCCCTTTGATTTGAAAATCAAATGACAAAACCCAAAGATTGTAGTTGTGCTAAAATGATTTAACTTGTGAAGATTGTGGCAATATTGTAAAATAAGAAATAGCTAGTTTACATATTTAATTTATAATTTCTTAGTTTTATTGGTATTGCTATAAATTCTATTATGTATCAAAAAAATTCTATATATTTTATCATAATAGAATGACTTGTGCTTTAGTGTATTTCTAGTTTTATATTTGTATTTATATTGTTAATCAATTTGATACAATTGTGTATAGTTATGCCTCATCAAATTAAGTATTTTTCACTATATGCTTTTACCTCACTCTCATTGGATCATGGTGATCATAAAGTAATGAAATTTTTTTTAGATAATTTTCTATAGGATTCATGAGAGTTTACTTTCATATCTTAGTTAAAATCAATTGTTTAAAAATAACAATGCATGTCTTTTTTTTGGGTGGATTTGAGTGTAGATCTCTTTTAAATTATTATGGGTATCTAAAAAAAAATCACATTTCATATTTGGTTATAAATAAAAATTATTTGAATATTTTAGTTTTGATGATGTTATAATAAATTTGTGTTAAGGTCATTACAACTCCTTGTAAGGCCTCTTCTCAAAAGCTTGAAAGGTTAAGGTATTTCTTCTGGGCTTATTCAAAGTAGGGAAAAAGGATTTCATAGAGATGCCTAGGATTTTTTTTTCATTTCCCTATGACTCTGGAGGTCTTGGTCTCTTTGATACTCATTGCCAAGGATTGCCTTGTGTCCTAAATGGATTATCAAATCTCTTGAAAGGAATAAGGCTTGAAAACTTATTCTGATATTGTATCTCTTATGGGATTCCTCATAGTAGTTAGGCTTGGAAAGGGATAGGCTTAAAATATATTCTCATTATGAAGGTGATGTAGGAGCATCCAAGTGCATGAGCAATCCTACACCACAAAAATAATTATATTTCTCCTTTAATTAATTTTGTTGTGATTTTTATTTTTGTCTTATAGGCATGATTTTCAAGCACTCTTCACACATCTCTAGCAAATAACAAATTAATTTGTAATATATTTTGGTTAAGTGGCATCTATGTTTTGATTTTGATGTGCTCGGTGGCTCATCAATTGAATGAATCTTCACCAAATTGGAGGACGTAAAGATCCAACACCCAGACATGTGAGTGGGAAATTTATTGCTGCATAATACTCATTTTTTAAATTTCAATGCCCCTCTTTTGGGTCATGCTCTTTCCCAAGTGCTTGGTAGTTGCAAGAAGTGGAATAGTTGCTTAAGGAGTGACTGCCAGGAGTAAGAATTTCTAGAATAACAAGTTACAAAAGACTATTGGTTCGGTGAATTTCAATGTCTAGAAGGAGAGGGGAAAGATACAAAAAATAGAAATTGAATAGGATTCAACACCCAGGAATGAAGATGAGAGATAGAGTTGAGATTGACATTTTTGAATATTTGAGAAACATGAAATATTGAGGAAGTTTATGGCACCTAGATGGAGAAATATAAAGAAGGAAGTGCTTGTAGATGGGTGTGAGGATCTTATTTGGAGTGTTTTATTACAAATTTTCCAATGTTTGTCTGTAGTTATGAATGTTCTATAGCTAAAGTTCAAATTGAGGAGTCTAGTTTTGAGTGTAATTTTTCTTATAGCTTTTTGTAGATTGGAAAGGCCATCTTATTGTTTCAATTTAATAATATTAAGCCAATTTTCTTGCAAGAATGCAATTTTTTTATTTTTAAATTTTGTTATGTGATGAAAATTGCTTGCAAATGTCATTTTAATGGTTGGAGGTTGTTACATAGCTACAAAAATTGACACCCATTTAGTGTTCTCAATTGTTGATTTGCATCAAATGGTATCAAAGTAGGGTTTTTGTTGATAAATTATTTAAAAAAATTAAAAATTTATTGTAGGTAGAAAAGGTGAGTGAAAACCTACAACTATAGATAATATGAAGAGGAGATGGCACATAGAGGGTGTAGTAGAGGAAGAGTGCCACAAATAGATGTTATTCTAGTTATGGAGATGATAAGAGGAATAAAAACACAATTATACACCATAAAAATGACACAAAAAAGAGGAGTGCATATAGAAGATGTTAGTGAAGATGAAGTTTCGAAACATGAGAATACAATAGGAGGAAGAGAGGATGAGTAAGAAGATATATTCTTGCAAGTTATACCAAAATTGGGAAGCAATCCTTGAATGGATCCACCAAAGCTACAATGGGAGTTTGAATTCAAAAGAACTCATTACTGAATTACAGAGATGAAAAAATATTTTGATTTGGAATCCACTAAAGATAGGAATAAGGTGAATTATGCTTGCACAAGCTTGAAGGGACATGCATCCCTATGGTGGGAGCAATTGAAAATTGAAAGGAAAATAAAGGACAAGAAAATATAAAGTCATGGGATAAAATGGTGATTAAATTGAAGGCCAAATTTTTTCTAGTTGAATATCATATCAACTTGTTTAAGAGATTGCAAAATTTGAAATAAAAGGATTGAATTGTTATGTGATACATTGGCTAATTCTACAGGCTTAACATTCGAGTTGAACATGTTGAATATAATGAAGAGAGGTGGAAATATATGTAAATGGTTTACATGTATCAATCCAAGATGAAATCAATTTGGTTATGATGAAAACAATAGAAGAAGCCTACCAATTGATATGATCTCAAAGAAGAGGAAATTTTGGAAAGGAAGCAACAAGGTAATTTCATAGGTAGAGAAAATTTTTTAAGAGGAAAATGATAAATAAATAATGGAAGAGGGAAACTCATAAGAGAAGGAGATTCAAGCTGGTCACAAAACAATTTCAGCCCAAGTACAAGGGGAAGAGGAGATCTCCCAAGAGAAAGAGGTGAGACTTCTAGAGGAAGAGGATTTCCAGGGGTGTGCTTCAATTATGGAGAGGTTCATCATAGGTCTTTTGAATGCCCACAAATACAAAAGGAAGGTGGAAAAAATAAAGTTGGAAAGACTTTTACTATAGAGGCAAAAGAAGAGGAAGAAAAATTAGACCTAGGACATGGAGAAAATATCATATTAAAAAGAGTGCTTGTGAAACCAAAGAAAGAACACCAAGAGCTTACACGAAGAAGGATTTTATTCAAAACTATTTGCAAATCAAAGGGTAAGTGTTGTACAATAATTATGGATAGTGGTAGCATAGATAATTTAGTGTCACAAGAAATGGTTGAGAAGCTAAAATTGGAGGAAAAAAAGAACCCAAACCCATACAAGGTTACATGGCTGTAAAAGGGCCATCAACTTAGTAAGTGAGAAATGCTTAGTGATTTTTCATATTGGTAATTACAAAGATGAAGTAATGTATGATGTGATGCTCATGGATGCTT
Organism: Sequoiadendron giganteum; assembly: GCA_007115665.2. Classification (NCBI taxonomy): domain Eukaryota; kingdom Viridiplantae; phylum Streptophyta; class Pinopsida; order Cupressales; family Cupressaceae; genus Sequoiadendron; species Sequoiadendron giganteum. The sequence continues at coordinate 506,983,258 of CM021103.1, forward strand.
TCCATATCCTCTTGGGTCTATACCATGGAAATATGATTGGAAAACTATGTATAATGGTGAAGCAAACACTTACACTATAGTCAAGGACAAGAAAATGTATGTTATGAATCTATTTAAGGATAAGCAAAAGGAAGTGGACAACGATACATAAGTATGCATAATATTTGGAAAGAAACTCATGAAGTATAAAAGGAAAAAATATGTTATTTATTTCTTTATATTCTAAAGGAAGTTGATACATAATAATAAGAGCAATCAATACCCATGTAAATCAAAGAATTTGCAAGAATATGGTGATATTTTGATGAAATATTTATCGAGTGGATTACCACCTATGAGACTATGATGTGAGCCACTACATGGATTTGATACCAAGATAAAGCTTACCAAACATGGTAGCTTATAGAATGAGTCCTAAGGAGAATAAAGAAATAAATAAGCAAGTACAAGAATTGTTGGATAAAGGCTCTCTAAGGGAAAGTTTAAGCCCATGTGTAGTACTAGTAGTTTTGGCACCCAAGAAGGATGGAGAATGGTGTATGTGCATGGATTCAAGGTACATTAATAAGATAACAAAAAAGTATATGTTTCCATTGCCACACATGGATGATTTGGTGGATTTTTTGAGTGAAGCATAATACTTTACAAAAATTGATTTGAAAAGTGGTTACCACCAAGTAAGAATTAGAGAGGGAGATGAAAGGATGACTTCTTTCAGGACAAAAGAAGGGTTGTATGAGTGACTGGTCATGCCATTTGACCTCACAAATACTCTAAGTATATTCCTGAGATTGATAAATGAAGTTTTGAAACCATTCCTCAATAAGTTTGCAATTATTTATTTAGATGACACCTTGGTTTTTGGTAAGGAAAAGGAAGAACCTTTGAAACATGTGAGGGTTGTTTTGCAAAATTTAAAAGATGAAATTTTTATGGTTAACCTTAAGAAATGTAGGTTTATGAAAGTGGAGTTGATCTGTTTGAGCTTTGTGATTTCAAAGGAAGGATTACGGATGGACCTAGATAAAGTTAAAGTAATACTAGATTGGCCATCACTTAGAAATATGTTTGAAGCAAGGGAGTTTTCATGATTTAGCTAGCTTCTACAGGAAGTTTATCAAAAAAATTAATCGTATTTGTGCTCCTATCACTAAAAAAATGAAAAGGGAAAGAAGAGAATTCAAGTGGATAGCTACACAACAGAGTGAAGTTTCAATATATTGAAAGAAAGAGTAATTGAAAAACTCATATTAGCATTATTGGACTTCAACAAAGTGTTTCAAGTTGACTGTGATGTGAGTGGAGGATCCATAGGAGGGGATCTAAGTCGAAAGAAGACCCATAACATACTTTAGTGAGAAGATAAATGAGGCCAAGAAGAAATATTCGATGTATGTGTTGGAAAATCGTCAACGCTCCCCTTAGGATTCCTGACATGGACTAACCACCTCCCATGGATCCGTTAACTCTGACAATTGTATCAGGCATTAACAGGTCGATCTTTTGGTGCAACAAAAATTGTGGGCCAAAAAGTGGTATCACAACCAAAGGTATCAGGTTTGAATCCCCTCGAGTAACGTTGAGGGGGAGATTGTTGGAAAATGGTCAGCGCTCCCCTCAGGATTCGTGACATGGACTAACCATCTCTCGTGGATCTGTTAACTCTGACAATTGTATCAGACATTAAAAGGTTGATCTTTTGGTGCAACGACAACTATGAGCCAACAATATGATCAAGAGGTTTATGGTATTATCTAGACACTCAAGAAATGGAGACATTATTTGCTACCCAAGGAACATTACATGGGTAAAGTTTCTTTAAAGCTATTATTTTCTTCTTAAACATAGGAGTGGAGAATCAAATCTGGTAGTTGATTCATTAAGTAGGAGGTGCTTGTTGTTAAAAGAAATTTAAAAAAATGTTATGGGTTTTGATCAATGAAAGAAATGTATGAAAAGGATCTAGAATTTGGGGAAGCATGAGCAGCTTGTAAACTTCCAATTGAAAAGGATAGGACCCAATGGCTAGAATACTTCATTCAAAAGGGGTTGTTGTTTGATTAGAGAGAACCGTATCAAAGGACTTTGTGGGCACTTTGGAGTGGAAAAAACTTTGGGAAAACTAAGTGAAGGATACTATTGGAAAATAATGAGCATGGATGTAGAAAACATAGTGCAAAGTTGTTCAATATGTCAGCATGCAAAAGGAAAAAGTCAAAACATGAGATTATATCAGCCTTTTCCTACACCAAAGAGACCATGGGAAGAGGTGAGTATGAAATTTGTTCTTGGGATACAAAAGACTCAAAAAGGTAATGAATCCAGTTTTTATGGTAGATAGATTTTCTAAAGTGGCACATTTCATCCCATGTAAGAATTCAAATGATGCAACACACATTGCAAATTTATTTTTTAAGGAAGTGGTTAGATTACATGGTTTTCTCAAGAGTATTGTTTTAGTTAGCGGCTCAAAATTTATTGGTCATTTTTGGAGAATATTATGGAAGAGGTTGGAAACAAGGTTAACTTTTAGCTTGGCCCATCATCCCCAAACATTTGGAAAAATAGAGGTAGTTAATAGGAGTCTTGGGAATTTGTTGAGATGCTTGGAAGGTGGTAAACCAAATAAGCGGGATGTGGTGTTCGTAAAATTTGAGTTTGCATATAATAACTCATTCAATATGAGAATAGATAAGAGCCCCTTTCATATTGTTTTTGGATTTATTCCAAGAGGTGCTCATGAATTAAGGGATATTGTAAATGTGGGAAGAAAAAGTATTATTGTTAAAGATTATGTAGAGTATTTGTATGAGTTGCACAAGGAAGTGAAGGAGAAGCTAGAAAAAAGCACCAAGAAATATAAGGATCATGCTGATCTAAAGAGAAGATAGTAGGAATTTGTGGTAGGAGACTTAGTTTTAGCTCATCTGTGGAAGGAGAGATTCCCACAAGGTATATAGAAAGCTGGAATGGAAAAAGATTGGGCCATGTAAGGTGCTTAAGAAGTTTTCAACTAATACATATGAGATAGAGTTGTCAACCGGAGTGGATATTTCTCCAATATTTAATGTGTCTGATTTATGCCATTATTATGAAGAAGGAACAAGTGGGAAAGGTGAAGTGTTTTAGATATCCATTAGTAGGCTCTTAGTGAGTCTAAAATAGTGTTATAAATTGGATTCTTCTATAACAAAGCAAAGTTATAATCTTAGTATTTTAGAAAATTAGTATAAATTTTTTAAATATTTTTTCTCCATTATTTTCTCATAAATTTTAAGGGATCTAACAAGTCTCTAAGATCATATTTTTTAATATTTTTTTAGGAACAATTATTATTCCATCAAGGTGATTGTAATAATTCTTTATTTTTTTAATATGTGGAATATTTTTATGAATAGTGGATTACTAACAATGGTTTGTAAATGGGAATGATAACAATATTTAGAGGATTTTTTTCAAAAAAAATGAGTGGGAGTGGAAGGTTTTAAGCCTTCTCTAGCAACATTGTTGAGGAAGGAGATGTAGATTCAAATGGTGAGGGAGACAAAAACAATGCTAATGAGTGATTTGATGGTGGATGCTTAGTGGATGATGAGGAAATCTTGTGGATTATGTGGATAGAGGTGCAAATACGTATGCATGAGAATTAGAAGGCCACTATTGCTTCTAATGGGGGTTCATCTCTAGGGTTGTGTAGTGGTTTTATCACCCTTGCAACCTACTACCCTCCTTCATCCTAGATTTATCTTGGCATTCATTGCGACTTCCATAAAGGGTTTATTCCCCTTGTTCCTCTTGGCTATGTTGAATTCTCTAATGACCTTAGGGTTGGGGCTTATTATTTTGAGTGTTCACATGATACATGTGTGACAGTTGTTGTTGTTGATTCCTATTTCTTGGATATTCTTCTTCCTACTTCCCCCAATGCTAGAATTTTCCATTGCATGTGTTGGTGGGGGTTTGAATGTTGGCCTATCTTGTTTCGTATCTATGGAGGTAAATTTTGATACAATATCACAAAAATTTGGTGTTTGTCCTCGACATGTTGCAATATTAGAGAAATTCCTTCCTACTTCGGCTCCCGTATTGTATTTGATTTTTTGCCTCCCTATTAATGGTGTGTTCATTATGGAAGTTGAGCCTTTCATTCATTCTGATAAGGGTTTCTATATGAATTCACCTTCCAAGGTGAAGATCCTCATTCCACATTCTACTAATGATTTGGAAGGTGTTATTCTAGAGTATAGTGATGTGAAGGTCACCCCTTTTGTGGATCCTCCATCTCCCATCTTCTAAAATGTTGTTCTTACTATTATTGATGTGTGGGTTGACAAAGATTCTACAAGCTTACATTATTCTCTTATTAGGAGGTTCCTTGGTCATAGACCAAATATTGATTGTATTTGTAGCCAGACATCCTATTATTGTCTTGCTTCAGGTCTATTGAGTGTGAAGGATTTGATGAATAGTTTCCTTTTATTCTCCTTCCATTTTGATAAGGGTTGAATTAGAGTTCTTTAGGAAGGTTCCTATTTTCTTGGTAAGACCTTTCTTCATTCAAAAATATGGTCTATTGGATTTGATGCTACCAAGAATAAATTGGTTCCTATTTGGGCTCATCTCTTAGATCTCCCTTTGGAATTTTGGGATGGAAGTATCATTCATGGTATTACTGATGATCTATTGGTCAGTTTATAACCATAGACAATATCACAAAAACTAGAATGTGTTTTCTTTATGCTATATTTTGTTTATGTATTGAATTTGGTTCAAATTTTCCCAACAATATTAAGTTGTGCTCCAATCTTGGTGTTTGCGAGAAAAAACTTCATTATGAGACCTCTTAGCTAAACCACTTCAACAATGTTGAATATTCCTCTTTTTTATGATAATATTTTCATGAGAAGGTGCACTCCAATGATATCATGAAGTCTAAGATGGCTTTGGAAGGTTCTGGGAACAACCTCATGGGCAAGGTTTTAGGTTCCTTGTGCAAGGAACAAGTGATACTTGAAATCCCCTCTTTCAATAATAATATTAATATGAATTTGCTTAGCCTCATATTATTGGGAAGGATTTGAAATCTAATGGGAGTGTAATGGCATGAATTTGCACCCCTAGTAAAATTTCACATTTACATTACCCCCTACCTTAGAGAATGAAATTCGATGATGTAATCCCTACACCTACAACCTTTCATTTTCTACTTGGCAACTCATTTGTGTGTGAGTGGAGGAATTTCTACCTTGGACACTAGCATAGTGCACAAATGTCTACACGATGTGCTTCTATCCTGATAGGATTCTTGCCTCTGGAATTCGTAGAGGTGTCACACTCCTCCATTAGACGTGAAGTGTAACATTTTTTGCTCCCTTGAATGATTTCAAACGAGCTTTTTTCCTCCTTTTTCCTTCAAATTGTCTAAATCTTCATTCCATTCAAATTCTTCACAACTTTTGGATTCTCTTAGCAACTATTTGGCTTCTACACACTTACTTTCAAGCATCACCATCACCATTGAAATTGCAAGCTACTACATTCTTGGATCCCTCTCTTTGTTGTTGTGATAATATTGTTTTTGGGAAGCTTGCAAGCTCACTCCTTCCTCTATTTTCCTTGAGAGCACGTGGTTGAGAAGGTGACATCCACCATCTTCATTAAATTTTGCATTATCATATATATATATATTGCATCATATTGTTGTTTGTGCATTGCTTGGTATTTCCATTTCTATACTCTCTTTATCATCTTTCTACACAATCATTTCTATCTGACTGTTTGTGGAGGTGGAAACACCAAAGCGAGGGACTGGCTGATGTAGTCCTCTATAACCAACCCCAACATTTTCCTTGACTTGTGTGTAGGAACTTTTTGGTTGGATCTATTTGAAGAATCAAGTGGTACGAAGTTTGGTATCACTTCCTTATCCTTCTTTGTCAATTCAAAGATAGAATAGTTAAATTATTCTTCTTGTTGTACTTCATTCTTCTATTTCCTTTACATTATTTTATAGCATAAAACCTCTTAATCCATTTGTTAGATTGTTTCCTAGTGTTTTTATATGTTCCTCACACTCTTTATCTATACAGATGCCAATGCCCCACTAAGATGCCAGCGCCTTGCATTGGAGTCGATGTCCTACACTGTCATCCTTAGGCAGTGAGTTGTCTGAGTCATAGATTGAACTCTGGGAATTGGCTCATTTGACTCCTTGAAACATTCGGGTTAGCAGAAGGACTGTAGCAACCAAATTTCTCTTCCTTTTTTACCTTAACCACTTAACATGTTTGAATCCTTAGCAAGGTTGAGGTAGATCAAGGCAGCCTGTTGCTTTGGACCCTCTCATGACTTGGGGTCTTAGAGCAGTTGGTCCCTCTCCTCTACATTTTGGTGAAACCAACGTGAACTATTTTGGTTCTTTTTCGTAGTGTTGAAGGATCCTTCTCTTGTATTCTAGGCATGTTGTAGGTTTGTGTGTTGCAAGATGCATAGCCTCACAACCCAACCTACAACCCCTAGTAGTGTAGCTAGAAGGATCCCTAAGCATTATGAAGTGAAATCTAGATAAGTCACCACCTTATTATCGAATCTTTGGGGCATCTTGAGGAAGTCCTTTCAAAGTACATAAACATGGCCTCTTTCCTGTATCTCCCTATTCCCCCTGTGCAACCTGTGAATGGATCCCCTTCTATAAAATTTACATTGTAGGATTTGCCTATGAACACAAATAGAGGGACTTCTCCTCTATACATTCTTGCTCCTATCAATGAGAACATCATGGCTGGTTTTTTGGTTGATCCCTTGTGTCGTGCGAATGTTATAATAGAGGAGACTCTATTGATAAAATTCTTACATAAGGATGGGTATGATGAATCAAAGAGCACAATATGTACACATGAAGGACTCTCAGTCCCTCCAATTGGTTCCATGTCTCTCTTAGTCCTAGTAGGACCCAGGATTGTAAATGATCCTTTCAATATCATTCTAGAGTCAAACTTGTTCAGAGTGAAACTAGACATCCCATGGCTAGTTTCCATGGACATAGTTGCTGCGGTGATTCATAAGTGTTTAAAGTTTTCTCATGAGGGCTTTGTACATGTTGTGCACAACACCAAGTATAAACCTTTAGTGTCATGAGGGGGCTACTCGCTAAATCACTTTTGGCCAACCTCGGTCAATCTTCTTCCTCCAAAGACGAAATTTTTATATCACTTATGTCAAATACAAGAATGGGGGCATAGAAGTGAAGGTGACCCACCCTGTCTCCCCTTACACCATTTCAGTCAAAGCCTCCATGATTGTACAACAATAGGTTGCTTCCTCCTCCTCACAAAAGGGGAAGGGAAATTCTACTTAGGCCTAGGAGCCTTCCTCTTCTTCTGTTGTCCCATTCGATTTTGCCTCTCTCCTTGTTGTGGCACCTTCAACCTATGCTCCCATGCCTTGTCTAGGGGGGGAGGCGATGGTGCCCACTTGACAAAGGTACAAAAATCAAGTATTCGAACTTCTCATCTTACGAACGGTTCCAAGGTTTGTTATCAATGGTAAGGGGGAGGCTCCTTGTGGAGTTTCCCCTATGTCTCAGCCTTTGTGGCCTCATACTACTCCTGCCCCTTAGGCAATGAATGGGAAGAGGCCTGCCACCAAGGCGCCTAAATCTACTCCTCCACTTGTTGTGATTTATGCTCCTTCTCTCGTCTAGGAGGCTTCCCTTCCATCGAAAATGGTTGTGGAGGGAACTCCTATGGAAGAACAAGAGCCTCTTACTCCTTCTCAAGTGGAGAGTTCTAGTTCTTGGAGTCAACAAAACTGGCTTGTGCATGAGCATAAGCATCGGAGGAAGGCTCTGGGTACTAAGAAAGCTACCTTGCAAAAGGTATAAGAGGAGCCAACAACTCCTGTTTTGGAACCTTCTATTATGTCTCCCATTTTTTTCCTTCCGCTTTAGTTCCCGTCGCCTCAATTTTGCTTTCGGTTCCTCCCATGAGTGCTAGTGACCCTCACCCAAAAGGGTGTAGGTTTTCATTGCTCCCTCGATGGAGCCTCCTCTTTTGATTTCCCTTCTGAACATCCCTCCATTTTCCCAGCTCATGGATATCCCGAACACCATGGTGGTGTTTGTTGCGGCCTTGTCCTCTTCCTCCTTTCCTTCTGCTTCCTCCATGGGGATTTTGCATCTTCCAATAAAGTGTAAGTTGGAGAATGACCTCACCTCCAATGGAGTTCAGAAGAAGGGATCACCTTCTTCGAGAGAAAGTTTTGCTTTGGCTTGTGCCATCTTGGTGATGGAGGCAACCCCGATGTCTCCTGAGTTTGTCACCGTCTCTTTTGATGAGAATGATGGTGGATCTTAGGTGCCTCCTTCATCTCTCATTCATTTAACACATGAAACTCCTATCAAGTGCTTGTTTAACTTGGTTAATGATGCCCTAAATTTGTTAGTTATCTTTGTAAGATCGATGAATTTTACCTCATAGGAGTTGAGTGAAGAAGACCTTGAGTGGCCCTCTTCCTTAATTCTTGTCATAAGAGAGTCAAAGGGTCCTCCCCTTTCTATCAAACCCTTGTAGGCTTGTCCACCCTTCCCTTATGATGATCTATATTGGGAGAACGATGACCTCCTAGTTGATGAGAACTAGGAGAGTACCTCTTCTTTATCTATATTTTAGATTTGTGTGTGTGTTGTGTTTCCCTCGTGCTTGTTTTTGTGTATTCTTGGAGGAACCTTGTCACCCTTGCAGGTGCTTGGATACAAGAGTGAAATTATGTTGCAAACTTCCTCTATATGTTGCATATTTCTTCTATATGTTGTACCTTGATTTTTGACAATTGGGGACAATGAAAAGTGTTGGGGGCATTTAGGCCTCCCTTCCATGTTGACCCAATTTTTTATTTTTATTTTGTCTTCATGTACCTTTCTTTAGATCTGGAATTCCTAGGATTGATGTTTGTTTGCTTCTACACTGCATGTTACTTATTTATGTATATGAGTAGATCTAACCCAAGATTCCTAGATCCCCCTATCTCTTGATTTATTCTTTTCTTATCTTTTTATCTTCTTTGCTTGCTTTTTGATGTTGTGGTACCTATGTGTTGTCCCTCACATGTGCGACAACATTTCCACGTCTACATCTTGTCATGTATCATGGGCCACAACATATTTGCATTTTATTCCTTTCCTTAGGATGTCACGTGCTTCATCAGTTCGTGTGCACCATCCTAAGGGGGGATTCCTACTTCTTTGATTTTCAATAAGGTGCATTCGATGGCCAATGAATCCCTTACTGAAAATTCAACATTTTACACTTTTCAAAAATTACATCCTTTGATATGGATCCCCTTAACAAGATTTTCTTTCAAAATCAAATTCATAGCAAAAGAAATTGAACCTTCACCTTCGAGAAGACCATTCTTTTTGCATATTACTTGTTGAAAGAGAACCTTTCAAAAGGATTTCTTGATGACAAGATCATTTTCAAAAATTTCATCACTTTTCAAATGGAGCATCCCTTTGTGTGGGCCCCTTGTAATCTTGAAGGGTTCCCAAAGGAGCCCTTTGAAAACTTCTCCTTCAATTTCTTGTTTCGTGATGCAACTATCTAGTTTTTTGTGTGACTTTTTCTTGCCTAACATGTTTCTTTGTAGGACCGAGAACTTGTGAAGATTCTTTTACAATCAAGCTTGGAGGACCGAGCACCTCGTCAAGCTTTCCTTGAAAGGCTGAGCACCTATAAGGGTCAATTAGACTTTGTGAAGCCTTTCATTTCTTCTACTCAGGACCAAGAACCTATGGCACCTCCTTTGTACTAGTACTAAGAACTTGTAAAGTGCTTTCATTTTGCAAGACTAAGCACTTGTAGAACCTTTGTTTACCCTATGCGGGACTAAGCACCCGTGGAGCCAATTCTATAGGACCGAGAACCTACAAAGCTTTTATTCACCTTCTGTAGGACTGAGTACTTGTGGAGCCATCTCTCCCTCCTACACATCCAAACATGCCATATTATGGTTTGCTTCCTCGATGGTTCAGGTATATGTTTTTCAAAATTTCCTTTACTTTACCTCACATTCACCGACACATGTGCTTGCTAAAGTGGGGGAAAAATGTAATGGCATGAATTTGCACCCCTAGAAAAATTCTACATTTAAACTACCCCTACCTTAGAGAATGAAATTCGATGATGCAATCCCTACACCTGCCACCTTTCCCTATCCACTTGGCAACTCATTTGTGTGTTGGTGGAGGAATTTTTTCCTGGAACGCTAGCATCGCATGGACGTCTGTGAGGCACACTTCCATCCTGACAGGATTCCTACCTCTCGAATCCGCATAGGCATTACACTCCTCTATTGGATGCAAAGTGTAATGTTTTATGCTCCCTTGATCGACTTCAAACAGGATTTTCTCTCCTTTTTCCTTCAAATTGTCTAACTCTTCATTCCATTCAACTTCTTCATAACTTTTGGACTCTCTTAGCAACTCCCTTGCTTCTACACACTCACTTGAACATGTGTCACCATCACCATTGAAGCTGCAAGCTGCTACATTCTTGGCACCCTCTCTCCGTCGTTGCTCTTCCTTTTCGACCTTAACCGCTTAACCCTTTCAAATCCCTTAGCAAGCTTGAGGTAAATTAGGGTAGCCTGTTTCTTTGGACCCTCCTGTGACCTAGGGTCTCGAAGAAGACGACCCCCCTCCTCTACAGGGAGAAACCACATTGCTAAGGCTGGCGATTCTTGCAAGGCTAATAGAAAACTTGATGAGGTGACTGAGTATCCTTCGATTGAGTTCTCTCCTTTGAACAATGAAAGGTCATTCCATTCCTTTCCTACCCCTCTTCTGATGCCTTTGACGAAGTTTGGTTTTAAACCACCTTGACTGATTGGCTTTTGGCCTTCTGCTTGGTGGCTACTTGTTGTCTTGTTCTTATGCTAACCTTTTGCTATTGTTAGTTGGTCTTTGTTTCACTTCTTGTGAGATTTGTTTTGTTTTCCTCTTTGGTTATATTTCTTTTTTAGTTCCTTTTTTGTTCTTCTCTTATTTTTCAAGGGTCCGAACCCTTTCAAAATCCCTACTTACCTTAATCAAAATAATGGTTTGTAAATTTTAATTATTAGAAATGTTTTTGAAGGTGTAAGTTTTATAGGATCATTTTTTTGTTAAGAAATTAACTAAAACTGAAGTAATGTGTGTTTTGACTATAATTAAAATTTATTTTATTGATTCTATTTCCCAAACAATTAGGGATTGTCTTAAATATTTATTGGTCAAAATTTTAATAATGAATATCACATGCAAGAAATTTAAATGATATGTCTAGGTCTACTATGAGCTTAATAGTATAAATAAATATTGGACAAACCAATATCTATTAAATTGTTTACTTATACTCCTAAACATCTTAATTATTCGCTACTTAGAAGATCTCCATCTATAAAATCACAAAATCTAACACAAGAAGGAGTTAGTGACAAAGTAATGGGATTTAATCTATGTCTTAAGGTTTAGCTTTTATTTGTAGCATTTCTCATTAGCTACTTTGTGATACTGTCAAGCATCACCCTCTTAAAATTTGTAGATCTTGAAGTGTAGAAGAGTTGTACGCGCCCTTACCAATAGGCTTGTTTTGTTTGAATTTAAATCATAAAATTTTACTTAATAATTTTAGAGTGATTCTAATCCAAGTCTAGAAATGATTTCATAAGCATATCTTTTAGAAATATAGTGAATTTATTGGACCACCAATAGATTATTTATAAAGATTAATTACATGTGTTTGTGGGTTTAAATATTATAAGACAAATCTACTATTAAGTCCATCTAGAGCTAAAATAATGTATGCTCCATTTATAGTTAAAGTTTATTATATAATGAATTGGTTCCCAAAGGATTAGGCACTAAAATTAAATAGTATTGATCAAACTTTTAATCAAAATTTGGCGATGCTTCGTAGTTTTATGTAATTCATATTTTTCCACCATAGAACTTTATGATTACTAGAAAATTCTGGCACCCACCCACACCTTAAATTATGTCATCATGAGAAATTTAGGTTCTCATTCACCACCTTTATTATAACTTAATGAGAATTTAAGGTTACATTTCATTGCCACAAATACAACTTATAGAAATTTAGGTTTTAATATCCCAACTCAATTACAAATTTGTGGAAGATTTTGATTTCAATTTGTCATCTTGATTACAAATTTACAAATAAAAGTATTAATTCACCATCTCAATTACAAAATTTTGAGAACCTTAGATTTTAATTTACCACCTCAATTAAAAATTTATGAAAATGACTATTTACTTTATAAATATATGTTAGTGTTAAAATTATGTCTCTATCTACAAGGAAAAAATATGCAATTACTATGTATATTTAAGAAATTCATTTATGGATGACAACTATCAAAAAAATATAAATAATGAGTATTAGGGGTCATAAAATTTAAAGCAAACAAATTTGGAATGATAATAGAAAAAAAATAGTCTTTGGTCTACTTTCTAGATTGTGCAAAAGTTGTCAACTCGTCCTAATGAAAAATGATAGTGTAGTGGCCTTTGGTCTATTGGTGAAGTTAAACGACTCACGAAGAGTGTACCAAAGATCAAGTTATGATGAGTGAAAATGTGCAACAATCATATGAGATGAAATTGAGATCATGTCCAAGGGGAATTTGGTAGAATAGATACCCCTAAACCTTGGCTCTAAATTGAAGGAGTCGATAATTAATATAATAGTAGGAAAACATCACTATATGATGTTTTAGATCATCAATGTAAAAAATAAAACATACATAGGGATATTTATGACAACAAGGTGACTATATATTCAAGTTAGAGGGTTAGAAAGCACGTCTCTTCATAAACTACACACCACTAACATTTTTTGTTAGATAGAATATTTATTCGTCGTCATTGAATAATTGATTATTTAAGTATAAAAAAATGAAATGATTACAAAGCACATCTCTTAATGGGTACTATATCTATGTCCCTACCTTTAAATAATTGATAACTAAGCAATAAAAAATAAAGACTACAAAGCACGTCTCTTCATAAGCTACATAATATAAACTTTTCTTAATAAATATAACTGAATTATACAAATTTCCACATCTCTACTTTTAAGTAACTCATTGCTCGAACTAATTGACAAAATACTAACTACATAACAAGACTTTTTATTACTGATTACAACTAAATTATATAGATGTCGACATCTCTACTAATTATTTGAATTTGGACAAATAAATGAATACGACATTTTTCTATACTTCTTATTAACAAACTAAATAATATTGCATAACTATATTTAAAATATATACAATATATAGATAAAATTAAAAAGTGCAATAGATATATGCCCATAGAAGTATCGACCCAAGAGAAATCAACACAGCAAAGCCGACACTAATAATGCCCTCCGAAGATATACACAGTTTTGTCTTTTTATCTAACTGTGGTGAGTGAGTGATTGGGATGTGATATATTCAGTTTTGTTTTTTTATCTAACAGTGGTGAGTGAGTTATTGGGATGTGGTATATACATTTTTTATTTTATTTTTATTTTACTGTGGTAAGTGAGTGATTGGGATGTGGTATATACAGTTTTGTTTTTTTATCTAACTGTGGTGAGTGAGTGATTGGGATGTGGTATATACAGTTTTGTTTTTTTATCTCAACTGTGGTGAGTGAGTGATCGGGATGTGGTATATACAGTTTTTGTTCTGTTATCTGTGGGGCGTGAGCGATTGAAAGGTGGTATACACAGTTTTTATGCATTTTTTCCATACGACGGAGAAAATGGGCGGTGGAGCGTCATGTGAACGTTGACAGCAGCCCACCTTTCATGACTTTGTAGGCAACCGACAAATCTAAAGTGGAATTTGACATGAAAACTCATGGTAGGTCTGGAAGTCATTTATTTGTTCTTACTCTTCACGGAACTGCACATTAAATATGAGTTTATTTGTTCTACAACATTCAATACTTTTGACATGTGGCCTCATGGAATCGCTTTTCAGTTTCAATGTGATCCAAATTATCAAGATGGTGTAACACATGGACAGTACAGATCGTGATTCACAAGCACATATTTGCTTCTAATTCTAAACACAACAATCAGATGATTCACAAGCACATTGTATTGAAATCAACAATGGTGAGAAGTATCTTTCTTTTTCATTATTGGGTTATATGTTGACTTGATTCGGTTCATTTTATCATTTATAGACTTTGAAGTTTCAAATTGAAATTTAATTTAGGTTTTGAGTTGATTTCTTTTCAATTAGTTGTTAAAGTGCATTTTTTATTTCAATTTTTTTGAGTTATGTGTTTAAGTCAAATATAAAATAACATCAGTCTAGTTTATTTCATCATATATAATCTAAAATTTATTGGTTGTTTACCTATCAATCAAGTTCATAGAGGATCTTCATCCAATTGAATTCCTCTTATATTCAATCTAGTCCTTTTCATGATTCAATCTAGCCCTTTTCATAGCATTTCTCTACATGAGTGTATTTTGAATACATTGACTCTTTGTTAAACAAGTTTTGGAACCCTAGTTTCACACTAGATTTCTGCATCATCCATTTGTGGTTTGTTCCAAGTTCCAAATTGCCTTCATTACATGTCTTTTTAACTTTTGTCAACAATTATTCAATTAAATCAAGAGGCTTGTCAGAAGAAAAAGATCTTTTCTTAGTGTTAGTGTAGGCTTTTTAATTTTCCTTATGCTAGGAGATAATTTCTTTTTCCTACACATTACTAAGCTTTTGGACATTTAATATGAGAGCATATGGCATAATCTCCTAGCTAAATGTGTTGCTCTCACTCAATTTTGGGTAGTTGAGTCTCACATCATCTTTTGGATTTATTTGTCATCTCTCATAAGCCTTTGTTTGTCTTTATCTGACTAGATGCAACCATATAATTTGACATTTATCAAATAGATAAAACTCTCACCTATTCTGGGATGTTGAAGTTATTAAACCTCTTGGATGTATATGTCCCTATTATATATATATATACAACTCTCATCTCTCTTCTCTATTAGTTAAAAAGATTAATGTCAGCATTGTGTATATTATCACATTTTCTCTTGACTTCTCTCTTTTCAAGATAAACTCTCCATTCTTCTATTTTGATATTTGATCATGTCTGGACTAGAGTGCATGCAATCTATGATTAACCATAGATCATAGTTCATATACTCATTTTTGGTAGAGAGCTATATTGTTTGGTATATTTTATATTTTTAGTCCTATTACTTGAGAAATTAGAGACTAATCATTGCTAATATTTTTTTCAAAAAGTCTAGTATGCTCCTCTTGCATGTCCTTGGATCATCTAGAGAATCAAAACAGTTTAAAAAGAAAAGAAAAATCTATCGTACTCTAGTTTACATATATTGTTCTTGTGAAATTCTAGTGATTGTAGCTTTTTGATAATCCTAAAGATATTTTTGGTTGTTCCATAACTTTAAAAAGGCTCAAGAAAGTCAAGATTGACTTTCATTTCACAAAAATCAAATATTGGAGGACCTAGTTGTAAATAAAAATTTAAAGCATCATTATAGAAAGTAGCTTTTATTTTAGAACATTTTCAACCTAAAATGGACCCTACCATCATGCTCATTAGGGCCTAAAACTTAAATGTTGGCTATCAAATCATCGATATTGGAGAATTTTACCTCTAAGGAATTTTCTCACCTCTCTAGGTTCTATAATCCAAGTGCAACACCATACTATATGAAAATTAAAAAAATAGTTTGGTCACCTTGCCACTATAGTAGTCGTGTTCAAAGGTACTAGAGCACCTAGTAGTTGGGTCACCATTACCTAACATTGTAGCCTCGACTCTCAAATTGTGGTTGTAAAATCTCTAGGGCTTTAATGTCCCCAATGCCTCATTTGTTGTTGACCAACTAAGTGGTTTAAATTTTAGCATTTTGTATTTCTCAAGCCATATGGGTTCCACCACCCAGGTAGCACTCAAGATTTCTTTGCCACCACCTCAACATGACTCCAGTACCATCTACTATAGCTAGTCTACCAAATATAGAAATTTTTTCAACAATCTACCAATCAAAACCTCTCTATATTTATCCAACCACTTGGTAAACTTGGAAAATAGGTAAGTTTAGCTAGTTATAACTAAAATAAGCGATCTACTGAAAGAAAAAAAATTCTAAATATAGAGGTGACATCAACATGACACAAGCAAAGTTGGCTTGAATTTTCTACCCCTTCATAATTGTAATTTTTAACTTTTGGTAGGTCAACTTCACGAGGCCCATTCTCAATTATACAAAGGCTTTTTTAGGTGCTACTTTTTGTATTCAAAACTCATTTTTTAAAGAAATTAATGATTATTTTAGAACTTTTTGCATAGTTCCCATTTTGAGACCTTTTGAGAGCCATATCTTGTGTAAATGGACTTCTTTTTGCATCTCATTTTTCCATAGTTCATATTTTGTTGCATACTCTACACTAATTCTCTTAAATTATACTTTAGCTATATTTTCAATGTTTTTAGTTATTTTGGGTCCTATAGGAGACTAAAAGCCTAATATATGCATTGTAAATTGCACAAATTATAAAGTTTCACACATTATAAATTTTTTTGGGGGAGGGGGCATTTTGGAAATTATTGAAAAGGCGGGTGTCTTGTGTGTCTTATTTTTGCACTTTATTTTCTACATAATGATTTACTTCTCAGTTACACTAATGGATCAAATATTATTTCTTATTCTAACTCCACATAACTATTTTTATTATAAATATAAGATTATAATCTATTTTAAAATGAAAGGATTACTTAGGGTTACAATGGGGTTTGAGACAAAACCAATAATGGATGAAAAAAAATAAAATGGTTTAATAAATGTGATGAACTATTTGATACTTTTTGTATATCCATGTCTCTTGACCTACTCTTTCACGTTGAATATTCACTACTCCAAATGAGGTATAAACCACATTAGAAGGCCTCTTTGATAAGAAAGTTGAATTCAGGGGTTGTTAATTGGAGAAAAATCTCATAGGATCAAGTCCAATCAATTTCAACACCATTCAAGACTTCTTCACAAAATTAAAAGCCATCAATTTATATTTAAAGTGGTGTGGAATAAAAAATAAAGACACAACTAATCTTAAGTATTATTTCTAAGATTGGTTCTAACTATTCTATATTCATTTCTATATTTCATGTCACAACATGTGCCATAGGTTCCACTTACAAAATGCCTTCTTTAGATGAGTTTGTTGTAGAACTTACTAAGGAGAAATATAAATTGGTTCACATGAGTACAATCAAACCTTTTAAGTCACATGCCTTGGCTATAAATCAAGGCACAAAAGAACAAAAATGGTTAGGAAAGAAAGATAATAAACAAAAGAACCAAGGAGAGAATAAGAAAAATTAGAAACCTGTTACTTCAACTGTAGCTAATTAGGCCTCTTCTTCAAAAGGTGATTCTAGTGTAATAAAGAGGTTAATTGCATGCCTTTTGAAAAAGACTTGTACACGATGAACACAAATTTTTAATAAATTAGATAGATCACCTAACTTATCTTCTATAAAATAATAATATCAGGGTGCTTGGCTCAGTCAAACAAGGTTCATCAAAAGGATCTTCTAAGGACATAGATAATTTAGAACTTGGGTAAAGGAAAGGGAAAGACCCTAGTTGTAGTTGATTCACAACCTAATACATGGATTTTTGAATTGTATTCTTTGCACTACATGACATCATCATATGATAGTTTCAGCTCCTTAGAGCCATGCATTATGTTATGAAGACCAATCAGACTCAGATAAAATCTTCATCATTATTTTATTAACTAATTTTTTGCACGTAATAAATATTTTTGCTACACTTGTATTTAAAATAATAGTTACAAACACTAATTAAATGTTGGAAATGAGTAGTTACAATATTTATTTAAAAGACAACTGCAAATAGTTATTGATAACCGCCCAAAGAAAATTCTTTATTGGGTGATCCCACAATAGTGGTTTACAATTTTTGGCCAAACTGGACACTGAAATTATTATTTTTAACTAAATCTTCATATTCGGGCACCTATAACGGCTAAACCATGAGGAATTTGAAGATGATGCAAATTAGAGTCTCATCACATTTTGTATGTAGATTCTAAAAATATTTTTTTCAAATTTTTTGGAATCAGATTGCACTTTTTTTTCCATCTACCACAAAAATTGGTTTTTTTTTTCAAAAAACAACATTTTTAAAAAGTGATGCTCACTGTGTACAACATAACCTTTTTTGTATGAAGGATAAAATTCTAAATTTTTCGAATTTAGATTTGTAACTATGATATCTAGCACTTTCATTTGGTCTCATAGTTTTCTATTGAATATTTTTTCCTTAATCAAGTTTCAAAGTCAAACCAATTGCAATTAAGACATAGGCGGACTGTATACAACATAAATTTTTCTGTATGTATCGAAATTCAATTTTTTTTTTTTTAATGGATCAAGGACATCAATACCCAACCTGAACATATTTTTTAAAATTCTATTTTGATAATCTACTATTTTTCCACATGTGCAGAACAAAGAGCTTGATTTTCAATGAAAAACCTATGTTTAATAAAACTAAAAAAATACATACATAATAAAACCAAAACATATTAAAATTATATTCGTTGGATAGCTCATTCTGAGGACTACTTGATTCTAGTTGGGTTTGTTAAGATTCCTCCATTTTCATCCTCAACCCGAGCTCCGAAGTGCCAATTTTTTTTTTTTTTTTTGTGTGTGAGATGGGGGATGAGGGATAAGGGGGTTCGTTCGAACCCATAGGGGTTTGAGCGAACCTCTTTGAAGGGGTTTGCTCGAACCCATTTCCTATGCATTGTTTTGGTTTTTTTAGTGGCCAAGATTCAAAGGGGTTCGATTGAACCCTGGTTCGAGCAAACCCCTTTTTGGTTCGGTCGAACCAGTAGGTTCATACGAACCCCTAAAATCACTTTTTTTTCCTTGGGGTCATTTTTTGTGAGTTTTCCTTCCTCACTTGAATTGTAAACCACTATTGTGGCTTCACCCTATTGGGTGCATGAATCAAAACCAATGGCCACACTTCATTTGTAATTAATGAGACATGTGTGGCAACATATTCCAATACTTAGATTAGAGTTTGGAGGGTAGTAGGTCATGAAAAACGTTAGCAAAAAATCACAAAGTAGTGGCTGGAAAAATGTAGGAGAAGCTGCGGGTACCTGTAGCCATGTTTGTGTAAAACCAACAAGTGAAAACATGATAAAAAATTGTTGCACATGTATTTGCATGTCCTTTTAAAGGTTATTTTCTGGGAGATTAATATATTTTGGACCCTTTTGTTGGTGGATGTAGCCCGGGTTTGGGTGAACCACATTAAATCTATGTGTTCTTTTGTTATCCAAAATTTCTAAGAGTTTTATTTTTTTGTTTTATTGATCAAATCTACATTTAACTGATTGAAATCTACCTTCTAACCCTAACAAGTTGTACTAGAGTGGGTTGTGTTCAATTATCCTTTTTTGGAAGGTCTCACGATTGAGTGGGAGTCTCATAGTTAAGTGTGAGTTATGGCAGAAGAGGGAAAGTTGAAGGTAGAAAAATTTAATGGGCATAACTATCAGTTATGGAAGATGTAAATGGAAGACTATCTTTATCAGAAGGATTTATGGTGACCATTGGAAGGGAAAACCAATAAACCCTTAGCTATGTCTAATGAGGATTGGGATATTTTGGATAAAAAGGCACTTGGCAGTATTCATTTATGTCTAGCACAATCGGTGGCATTTAATGCTTCAACAACAAAGACAACAATAGATTTGATGCAAACCCTAGTGAAGTTATAAGAAAATCCTTCTACTTCGAATAAGGTATTTCTTATGAAGAATTTATTCAATTTGAAAATGGTAGAAGGTAGGTTAGTTGCTGATCATTTAAATGAGTTTAATATGGTTACCAATCAATTAACTTCTGTAAATATAAACTTTGATGAAGAAGTTAGGGATTTTTTTATTTTGTGTTCTTTACTTGAAAGCTAGAATATCTTGGTAATGGTGGTTATTAATTCTATTTCTAGTTCAAATATGCTGAAATTTGATGATGTTGTTGGTGTGATTTTGAGTAAGGAAATTCATAGGAAAAGCTTGGGTGGTACATCCACATTAGGAAGTGTTTTGAGTGCAGAAAGAAAGAGTAGAACAAAGGATAGAGGAAATAGTTCTGGAGTTCATGGTAAGACACAAGGAAAATCAAAGGACAAGAGGTCCCAATCTAGAGAAAAGAAGGATTGTTGGTACTACGGTAAGCTGGATCATTTAATGAAAGATTGCTAGTCTCGAAAAAATAAAGGAGACAAAAAGGAAGGCAATAAAGAGGAAAATGTGATAAGTAATAAATTTGATGAGAATGCTTTGATTCTTTCCCTTGATAATGTTGATGATTATTAGGTGTTAGATTCAGGGGCTTCATTTTATGTTACACCCCATAGAAGTTATTTTCTTGATTATGTCCAAGGGGATTTTGGACTGGTTTATTTGGGAGATAATGAACCCTTTCATATTGTTGGAAAGAGAAGAATCAAGATTAATTTGTAGAATAGAAATTATTGGCTACTACATGAGGTAAGACACATTCCAAAGTTAAGAAAAAAATTAATTTCAGTAGGGCAACTAGATGATGAAGTTTGTGTTGTTACATTTAGTGATAAAAATTGGAAGGTTACAAAAGGTGCCCTAGTGGTAGCAAAAGGTGTGAAATTAGGCACCTTATATCTTTGTACATGTCATATTGTTCATTCTATTTTAGTTGTTGCAGAGAAAAGTCAATGTTCAAGAACAGTTGTTTTAGTTTAGCAAGCAAAAAATTAGACAGTTGTCGTGGGCTTTGAATCAGCACTGTGGCATAATAGACAGGAATATGAGAGTAAAAGGTATGAAAGTACTTCATTCTAAGAATGTTTTACTGGGTCTTAAATGTGTTAATATGGATTTCTATGAAAGTTGTGTGTATCGAAAACAAAAGAGAAATTCTTAAGGATGGGAAGCAAAAGAAAGATGAGAAATTGGAGCTTGTGCATATAGATGTATGGGGGCCAGCTTAGGTATCTTCTCTCGATGGCTCTCGATATTATGCCACTTTTATTGATAATGCAACAAAGAAGGTATGGATTTATTTCCTTAGGCATAAATCTGATGTATTTGAAACTTTTAAAAAATGGAGAAGCTTGGTTGATAATGAGATAGGTAAAATGTTAAAATGTCTTAGATCTGATAATGGTGGTGAGTATTGCAGTAAAGAGTTTGAAGATTATTGTTCCTCTAATGGTATTCATAGGTAGAAAACTGTTCCAATGACTCCACAAGAAAATGGAGTGGTTGAGCACATGAATAGGACAATAATGGAGCATGCACAGACTATGAGATTGGATGTTGGGCTGCCTTTGAACATGTTGGCAAGGCTGTAAACACTGTTGTTTATTTAATTAATAGAGGTTCTTCTAATCCTTTGGGTTGTGGTATTCCAGAGGAAGCATGGACATGTAAGAAGGTGAGTTATTCTTTTCTCAAAACCTTCGATTGTGAAGCATTTGCACATGTAGATTTGGAAAAAAGAACCAAGATAGAAGCTAAATCATAGAAGTGTATATTTGTTGGATATGGCATTGATGAATTTGGTTATAGGCTTTGGGATTTTGAAAATAAAAAAATTGTAAGCAAGGATGTCATATTCAATGAGAAAGTGTTGTACAAAGATCAATTGCAGTAGCATGAGAAGAAAGAAAATGATTATGTAGTGTTGGATGATACTCCAAACAATGATGCTCTAGTAGTTCCTCATGCTTTGCAACAACAACAACAACAACAAATACCACAAACTCCAGTGAATGTTAGATGATCTTCAAGGATAAGTAGACCTCTGGAAATATTTTCTCCCTCTTTGTATTCTATTTTATTAACTAATGTTGGTGAACCAGAATGCTATGATGAAGCTATGCAGGTGGATGCCAAGGTTTAGTGGGAGCATGAAATAGAAGAAGAAATGGACTCCTTGCTGAGAAATCGGACTTGGGACTTATGCAAGTTGCCTGTAGGTAAAAAGTCTTTACCAAAAAAATGGGTTTATAGGTTGAAAGAGGAAGATGGAGGTAAGAAAATATTTAAAGCCAGGTTAGTTGTAAGAGGATTTGTACAAAAAAAGGGTCTTGATTTTGATGAAATATTCTCTCTGGTTGTTAAAATGACTTCTATGCATATTGTTTTATGTATTGTGGCTGTTGAAGATTTGTATTTAGAACAACTTGATGTTAAAACAACCTTTCTCCATGGTGATTTGGAGAGGAAATATATATGGAACAACCACAAGGATTTGAGGTCAAAGGTAAGGAGAAACTAGTGTGTAGATTGAAGAAAAGTTTATATAGCTTGAAGTAAGCACCTCGGTAATGGTATATTAAATTTGATAGTTTTATGGTTGAGCAAGGCTACAACCGGTGTAATTCAGACCATTTTGTTTACTTTAAGAAGTCAGATGATGATAGCTAGATTATTTTATGTTATATGTTGATTATATGCTTGTACCAGGGTCCAACATGGATCACATAAGAGAGTTAAAACAATAGTTAGAAAATTCATTTTCTATGAAGGATTTGGGGGCAGCAAAACAAATCCTTGGTATGAAGATTAAAATAGATATGAAAAATAGAATTTTTTTTAATCTCAAGTTGATTATATTGAAAAGGTGTTGCTGAGATTTCATATGGAGAATGTAAAAGTTGTTAGCACACCTTTGCCTAGTCATGTCAAATTGACTAAAGATATGTGTTCTAAGACATAAGAGGAGGAAGAAAAAATGTCCAAGGTACCATATGCTTCAATTATAGGAAGTTTAATGTACGCCTTGGTATGCACACGATCGGATATTACACATGTCATAGGAGTTGTTAGTAGGTATATGAGTAATCTTAGAGTTGAGCATTGAAATGCGGTAAAATGGATTCTTAGGTATTTGAGAGGTACATCCAATAAATGTTTAAGTTTTGGGGGCTCTAATACTGATTTAAAAGTCTGTGTTGACTCATATTTGGTAGGGGATATAGATACCAGGTGGAGTGCCACAGGTTATATATTTACAGTTGGTGGGACAGTAGTGAGTTGTATTTCTTGGTTGCAAAAGGTGGTTGCTTTATCCACCACGGAGCCAGAGTATGTTATTGCAATAGAGGTAGAAAAGGAGATGATATGTCTGCAATTTTTCATGAAAGAGTTGGGAAAACAATAGGATGAAAGTTACTTATTTAAAAACAGTCTGAGTTCTATACATCTTGCAAGGAGTTATGCCTTGCACTATAAAACCAAACACATACACCTAAGATATTATTTATTTTCGTTAGTGTTGGAGGATGGACAGGTAAAGCTAGAAAAGATACATATAGATGACAATCCAATAGATATGTTTACAAAGGCGGTGACAAGGGAGAAGCTAAGCTCCTCTTCATCTTCGGTTGGCCTTCAAGGTTGAATTTAATTAAAATAGAACAATAGGGTCCAAGGTGCTTTTTTCCAGTGGGAGTTGCAAGGGCAACGGTGTTATGATTAGTCTGCAAGTGGGAGATGGTATGGAGTGGAGTTTGATTTGTCTCCAAGTGGGAGATTTTTGTGTTATGGAGACCAATCAAACTCAGATAAAATCTTCATCATTATCTTATTAACTGATTTGTTGCACGTAATAAATATTTTTTTGCTGCACTTGTATTTAAAATAACATTTAAAAACAATTATTAAATGTTGGAAATGATCAATTACAATATTTATTTAAAAGACAACTACAAATAGTTATTAGTAGTCACCCAAAGAAAACACTTTGTTGTGTGCATGTGTCAAAACCAATGGCCACGCTTCATTTGTAATTAATAGGAAATGCATGGGAACATATTCCAATACTCATATTAGAGTTTGGAGGGCAGCAGGTCATGAAAATGTTAGCAAAAAATCATAGAGTAGTGGCTGGAAAAATGCAGGAGAAGCTGTGGGTACCCATAGCCATGGCCGTGTAAAACCAACAAGTGAAAAACATGATAAAAACATGGTTGCATGTTGTTGCATGCCTTTGCATGTCTTTGCATGTTATTTTAAAGGTTATTTGTTGGGAGATTAATATATTTTGGACCCTCTTGTTGGTGGATGTAGCCCAGATTCGGGTGAACCACGTTAAATCTTTGTGTTCTTCTTTTTCTATCTAGAATTTTTGGGTGTTTTATTTATTTGTTTTATTGATCAAATATGAATTTAATTGATTGAAATCTACCTTCTTACCCTAACACCATGTTCTATGCCTTCCATATTAATGAGTTATGACACTGCTGTAAAAGTATAGGAGAGAGGGTCTATTGACATGGGAAAAGGAATATTTTAAGATGTTCTTTATGTACCATATTTTTCAACTAATCTCTTATCTATTTATTATATCACTCACACTAGCTCTAGCAAGTGAGTTGCATTCACACCAAATAAAGCATGGTATAAATTTTCTTTGCATCTCTTGAAAGGATATAAAATATCTCCAATGTCTCTATTACTACCTATATGGGTCATGCAAGATAACCTAAAGGTTTATGTAGATATTATTTCAATCAAGGGGCTATGGGTCAAAATCAATTTCAGCCAACAAACTATAGCTATAATTTCATAAACTATTCCTAATACATTCTGTTCTAAAAAAAATCATAATTTTTGTATTTATATAGAAAAAAAGTATAATTGCAATCATGTAATTTAACTTTTTCGAATGGATCATAATCTTAACTAATTTTTCAAAAAGGTAAAATACAAAAGGGTTGAGAGAAAATAAATGAGCTTATTTTATATAAATGTTAAATTTTAACTACTTGAAGAGGATAATTCCATTAAGGGTATGTGCACAAAAGTGGGGGACCAAAAAGTGGCCAAAACCACTTTTTGGTCTATTTTTCCTTTAATGAAATTTCGTTATAAGGTAATTTCATTATAATACACTTGCACTATGGCTCAACATATTCCCAACCTATATTGAGCCATAACACAAGCATATTAAAATGTACTTGCATTGTCCTTACATCAAGAATTTTTTTTTTCCAAAAATATATTCTATTTTTCTTTGATGAGACAAAAACATGAGCACGTTATAATATGCTCATTTTTTTCTTCCATAAAAGAATAAATAATAATATTTTCCATAACATGACCACATTATATCATGAGCATGTTGTAACATGCTCACATTTTAACTTGATTTAGAAACTACTAATCCTTAGAGTTGGATTTTCCTTGGGAATCCAACTCAAATTGTTAGTCCTGCATGTCAACATCCAAAGGTTTATTTTCTATAAAATATGAAAAATGAATAAATTCCAAGCATGTTCTCCATTATTTTTACACATCTTTCATATTTGATATATAAAAATTCCACAATATCATCAAGCTCTCTCTTACCTTTCTAACCATGTAAGTTTATCTACATTTCCAATGCGTTAATGTTTTGATCTTCAATTTCTTTTGCTAGTGTCTTATTTTTTTCCAAAAACCTATGTATAATATTTTTAGTGTTATTTATTATCCATTTATCCAAATTTGAAAAAAATTGTATATTTTTACATTTTAGACTCTATTCTATACACATTTACAAAAAAATTGACTTTCAATTAGCTTTATGAAATTTAGGGGGAAGCACCATCAACTTTTCACTTTGTAAGATGTGCCCACTTTAAAAATTAGTAAAAAAATCATATATTGATTAAAACATTAGCAAAAAATAGGCATAAAATACATGATCTCAACTAATTTTCCACTAAAGTGATTTGTGAAATACTTTTTAAAAGTCAAAATTTTAGGAGGAGCCCACCTAATGCTGTGTTATATTTTTATGATAAATGATAGTTTAGAAACTAGATTCTAAGCATTATGACTCTTGTTCTTGTCACATCTTCAAGTTTTGAGCATGGTTATTTTCAATTTCTCGTCCAAGATTATTTTTTATTGATTTAAAAAATAAGTGGCCAATTTTGACTCCCTTTTGGCCCCCCATTTATATGTAGATGCCCTTTGACCAATAACGTTTGTATATTAAGCACATAAATGGGAACTCAAGACATTACACGTGTTAAAAGATAAATCATTCATAAAGAATCATGAATGAAATCATAATATTCATGTGCAAATTGAATAAATGAATATCCACAAAATTTAATTAGAAAGATATAACTAAAATGTTAGAGTTATCATGCATTAGCTAATAATTAATTAATTTTTAATTGATTATTAGTCTAATTTATTCTCATGCACTTAAGCTAAACTTAGGAGTGCTTTTATGCTTTATTAATTGAGTTAATATTAGATCATTATGTCTAATCTCATGTGATGTTGACACTTGTCATGATGTAATCCCTTTCTCACTTAGGGTTTTGCTTTTATAAGAACTCAACCCTCATTGTAATTATATTTGGAGCTTTCATATCTTCTTGAGAGTATCTTGCTTCTGTAGCTTTTTCTTGTTGAGGAATATTGCATATATTGTTTGCAGATCTCTTGCGTGGAAGGTGTATTTTTTTGTTGTTTGATCATGTGGCTCATGGTTTTGTGCTTATTTCACAATTCTAACATGGTATCAGAGCATGGATTTAGTGAACCCCTTCTCAATTTATGAGGTTTATTTTCTTCAACAAGGGTTGTGGGCTTTAGATCTGAATCCCCTTTGATTTTTTTGCAAATTTTGGAGGTGGAAATTTTCCAGTGCATTTTGTGTGAAAAAGACCTCGCCATTAGATTTAGAGTTGTTGAGAAAGTCAAATTTGGCTTTTGTTTCACCTGATTTCGACTCCTAAAACCAAACCTATGAGGGTTTGAAGTGGTTCCTTTGTTTCCAAATCCAGAGGGTAGCTACATTTTTGGTTCATTTTGAGCCAAAATGGAGGTTTCCATTGTGCTTAGAAAGGCCCCAAAACCTTAAGATCACCTGTCAAATCACCAAAATCCGTGTTGGGAGCTTTAGAGGCAATTTGTCTTTGTATAAGGGCCCATACAACCCCTATAGGGATTTGCGTGCATAAAGTTAAAAAAAAATATTAGGTTGGCTTATTTTTTCTAAATTTCTTTTTTGAATATTTTTTTTAAACTAAAAAAAAAAAAAAAAAAATTTAAAAAAGTTGTAGGTGAATTAATTTTTTTGGACACTGGTGAAATTTTTTAAGGGTACAAAGTACCCTACTACCACAGGTTGACAACCTGCCACACAACAGGGCCCGTACACAGCAGGACATTGGTTTCTACCGTCGATAATGTCTCTTCCCTTGCCGACAATGTCGGATCTTCAAATTACTGGCATGATTTCTGATTTCCCAACAGCTAAAAAAATTACCGACGATTCTAAAAATTCATGTGAGTTTTTCAATTTTTGGTGGACTCACAATTTTTCTTGGCCATCTGCATTTTTCTGGCAACATTTCCTAGAAACCGGCGAAGTTTTCCCAACGAAGGCAAAATGGAATATTTCGGGCCTTGAAGAGCATCTTCAACCATTTTTTGGGTCAAAAGGGTCAGAATTTTTTTTGGCATAAGGAGAATATTCTACATAATATTCTGTTGATGTCATGCTAACATCATCATGATGTCATTCATATGAACAACATGCATAGGGCCCCAAGTCCCCTTCTTTGGCCTCCAGGGAGCATTTTTTTTTCTTTTTCCATAACTTTTGTGTACAATGTTGGATTTTCACAAACAAGATATCGTCAAAAAACAAGTTCCACCAAATTTCCAATGATGTGGGTCTCATCACTTTATTTTTCTCCTGGTGTATTCTACAACTTGTTGAGGTTAGAGGTGTTGTTTTCGCTCCTGAGGTCATAAATTTTGATTAATTTGTCCATTTTTTGTAATTCAAGTGGCGTTGGAACCATCTTTCAAAGCTCTTCAATTCCATCCATGCAATTTTCCCAAATTTCTCTCCAGGTATATTTTATTCAAGTTTTTGTGTTTTAAAACTATGGTGAATTACTTGGATGTAGCTCTTGGGAATTTGTTCTTTTCGTAGGATGACTCATTTTTGGTTGTTTTATATGTATTTCCAATATTCTATCATGTTTGAGCATTGTATACATCTTTTTCATGCACATTCTCTTTTGTAGATAGACTTAGATAAAGTGCCATTATGGTGTATAATTTTTTTTGGGGATTTTGCACATCTTGTTGTTCCTTTCATATTCACACTATGCTATAAAGTGCCATGGAGGGTTGATGTTTGTCTTTTATTTTCCATCATGCCTTTGTCAAGTGAGTGTCCCTTCCATGACATTAGTGAATCTCAGTGATTCTTACCTCATGTGTCTGTGCATAGTTTGCATACCCCTTTATTTGCACGTTGTTTCGCCTACATGCACTTCATGGTTTCATTCAGTTTTAGTGTACCTGTCATGCCTCTCCTTTTTCGGCATTATGGGGGGTTTCTGCTATTGGTGTTAATGCTTCCTTGGTTTACATTTGAGTGATCTATGTATCTAGTATTTGTCCATATGTACTTTCAGATGTAGCGTACATCAGTGGCTAGTTACATGCATTTCGATGAGATGGATCACTTACCATATGGACACTCTTGCATTCCTATTTCTGGAGGTTCTTCATTAAGCACTATATCAATCTTCATTCAACAAAAATCTACAACTTCTTAGTGCTTCTGTAATGTTCTACATGTTCCTATTTTTTAGGACATTGTCTTATTTGGAGGCTTCTTCAATCCTTCACTTGGCTTTCATCTCTTTTTGGAGTGGAGTTTTTCCCATGAGGTTTTCTCTATTTCTGCACATTATAGAGATCTTTTGTTTGTACATGGGTACCTTAGATGGCCTAATTTGTTGGGACCCATCATTCATTAATTTTTAGGGCTTTTAGCTACTCCTTAAGTTTATCTTAAGGCGGGCGGAGGGGTGGGGGGGAGGGGGTGGTGTTAGAGTTATCATGCATTAGCTAATAATTAATTAATCTTTAATTGATTAGTCTAGTCTAATTTCTACGCCCTTAATATTGGTGTACATCGAGTTATGAATAGTCAGCTTGTGGCTATCTTAACTCCCAATTAAGTCATATTATCATTAGTATATTGTTATTTAGTTGTTTAGGTTGGCCTTAGACTTATATAGGGTTATCTAAGTTGGACTAGGTGATATCCTAGGCATAAATAGGTATATATAGGAGGTTGTGAGTCTTATTTGATCATCATGTTAAGTATTGTGTTCTTAGTGAAGACTATTGGAGGTATCCCCCTCGAAGTGGCATATTATTATCAGGTATTTGCAGCATATTCCATATTATATTCTTCTCTTGTGCAAGTTATTTCATTACAAGTGGTATCAAAGCATGATCTTGGCACTATAGAGGCAAGGTTTTTTCTCAATATTGAAGGCGATTTTGGGAAGAGCATATATTTCAGATTTTAGCGATTTTTTTTCTGAATTTTAAAGAGTTTTTGAAGAACATATTAAAGAAACTACAGTCTACATTATAAAAGAATTGAAGCAGAATTGAGCGAATTATTGTAGAATTAGGGTTTCTACACAATTTATTTGGAATCTACATATCTCTCAAATCCTCTTGAATTGGAGCCTAATTTTTAGTGGGTTTTTTGAGGCATACTATAGGATCCTATAGTAAATTTTTTGGATAAGTTGGATACAAATAAGAGAGTCATTGAAAAATTAGGGCTTCCACAAATATCACTCTCAAGGATGTAAATCTACTCATTTCTTGGATATTTTTCTAGGTGAGGTATTTTGGCCCTAGTACATTATAGTAAATTTTTTAGAGAATTTAAATCTCATTTGTGTGATTTATTTTAAAATTATTAGTTCCCATCATGATGGGGCTTGCAACAAGGGGAAAAAAGAATGTTGTCACACCGGGGAAGATTCCGAATAAGGATGGGGTAAAAATAGAGGATATTAATCCTAATAAGGAAATAAGTAATTTCATGGAAGAAATTTCCTCAATAAATATGGATGTGTGTGATCTAAGAGGAGATATATCGGATATACGAAGCATGTTAAGCACCTATATGAATGAACCAAGAAAGGATTTCTCAAGCAACCAAGGTGAAACTTCCAGGTCAGCTAATATTGACACAAATTTTAATACTCCTATGGGATCTAGGAATTTGTTTCCAAAGGTGGATATGCACAAGTTTGATGGCAAGGATCCTCTAACATGGATAAACCAAATGGAATTTTTTTGAAGTACATCAAATCCCAAATGGGCAAAAGGTCACGATGGCTTCCCTATATCTAGAACCAGATCAATTCATTTGGTATCATTAGCTTTGTACTCATCGAAGGAAAAAGGGTCTCACTGTCTCATGGTAAATTTTTATGAAGGAACTCCAAGCACAATATAGCAATAGTGTGACAAACAACTTCTTCAGCCAGCTTGCTAAACTTCAACAAAAAGGATCAGTTAAGGATTACATTCATCAATTCCAAAATCTATCCTTAAGAGTGAATACAATTATAGAGGAGAACTTGAATGATTTATTCTTGGGTGGTCTCAAGGATCACATTCGACTTGAGGTACGCATGTTTAGTCCTAGCTCTATAAATGAGTCATTTACCTTAGCACATAGGGTAGAGGAGAAGTATTTGATTCCTAAGAAGAAAGGGGCTAATGTGACAAGAGAGAAAGGATATTCAACACCTTCTCTTCCTCAACCTACTAGGTTGAGTCCACAACAATCTGAGGAGAAAAGAGAAAAAGGGTTGTGTTTCAATTGTGATAGCAAATATAGTCGGGGACATAAATGTAGTGAAAATAAATTGTTCTATATTGAAGGGCCAAGTGAGGAAGAAGAGGAGGAAACCATATTAGAGGATGAAAAGGAGTCAAATGAGGAATCAAATGATTCTCAACCAATCATTTCTTTTCATGCACTCTCAGGTTTCAGTGCTCCACAAAATCTCAAGGTAGTGGGGTTCTTAAAGAAGCAGAAAGTAATAGTGTTGATTGACTCAGGTAGTACTCATAATTTCATCAACAAAAAGTTGGCTACTCATTGAAATTATTTTATATATCCAGCTCCAGAGTTTCAGGTTTTGATTGCAGATGTTGGTATAGTTATTTGTTCAAGGAAGTGTCATAGCATTAAATTATCCATGGGAGACTATCGACTTGATACCCCAATGTATGTGATATCCATGGGTGCTTTATATATTGTTTTGGGAGTATAATGGCTTACTACATTGGGAACAATCGAGATGAACTTCCAAGAACTATTCATGAGATTTAAATTAGGAGAGGTAGTAGAGATAAGTGGGCTGAAGGCAAAGTCACCACATATGGTTAGCTCTCATCAAATGAAAAAGTTGCTTAAGAAAGGAGTGGATGGATTTGTGGCCCAGCTATGTTCATTAGAAGTTTTTCAATCTAATGCTCCTACTCATCCATATTTACAAGCAATAATTGATCGTCACTCAGTTGTTCTTGGAGATATGCGTAAAGGACTTCCTCCTAAGAGGGATCATGATCATGCCATACAACTAGTTCTAGGGATCCAACCATTGAACATCAGACCTTACAGGTACCCACACATATAAAAAAGTGAGAAAGAAGAAAATGTTGAGGAGATGCTAGAGGCATGAATTATCAGGCATAGCCAAAGTGCTTACTCCTCTCTGGTGGTGATGGTACATAAGGAGGATGGAACTTGGTGCATGTGTCCAAATTATAGATTTATTAATATGTACACCATTAAAGATAAGTTCTCTATTCTAGTTATTGATGATTTGCTAGATGAATTGAATGGAGCTATGTATTTTACCAAGTTATATCTTAGATCTGGTTATCACCAAATTCAGATTAAGGAAGAAGATATTTGTAAGACATAATTTCGGACTCATGAAGGTCATTATGGAATTTTTGGTGATGCCATTTGGTCTTACCAATGCACCATCTAGATTCCAAAGTTTTATGAATTCCATTTTTAAGAAGTTCTTGAGAAAGTTTGTATTAGTGTTCTTTGATGATATATTGATTTATAGCAAGACTTGGAAAGAACATTTGCAGCATGTAGATCAAGCATTAAAAATACTTGAAGATCATCAAATCTATGCTAAGCCATCCAAGTGTGCTTTTGGTCTTAAGGAGGTGGAGTATTTGGGACACATAGTTTCACATGGAGTAAAGGTGGACCCTAACAAAATTAAGGCTATCATGGAATGGCCTATTCCAAAAACCATTAAGAAACTAAGGGGTTTCTTGG
The DNA here is from genome assembly GCA_007115665.2 of Sequoiadendron giganteum. Classification (NCBI taxonomy): domain Eukaryota; kingdom Viridiplantae; phylum Streptophyta; class Pinopsida; order Cupressales; family Cupressaceae; genus Sequoiadendron; species Sequoiadendron giganteum. The sequence continues at coordinate 507,015,557 of CM021103.1, forward strand.
GATTGATGAGGTACTACAAAATATTTGTGAAGAATTATGGTCGTATAGTAGCACCCATCACCACTCTATTGAAGAAGGATTATTTTCATTTGAATGAGTCCACTAATGCAATATTTGAGAGATTGAAGGAAGCTATGTTTACAACTCCAATTCTTTCCACTCCTGAATTCACCAAGGAATTCATTGTGGAATGTGGCACTTCTAGAAATGGGATAGGAGCATTTCTCATACAAGAAGGTCGACCAATTGCATTTGAGAGTCGCCAATTAAAGGGTAAGAATCAACTAAAACCTATTTATGAGAAGGAAACACTAGCAATCCTTCATGCAGTTAAACAATAGAGGCCTTATCTAATGGGTAGACACTTCAAGGTTAAGACAGATCATGATAGCTTAAAATTATTTTTGGAATAAAGATTATCTTCTGAAGAGCAACAAAAATGGGTCACTAAGATGTTAGGATATGACTTTGAGATTGTATATAAGAAAGGGAAGGAAAATACTATGGAAGATGCACTTTATAGGGAAGATGAGAAAGATGAAGCCTTATTGTGTTCTCTTTCAATATTACAAGAAAATTGGGTGGAAGAAGCCAAAGTAGAGTGGAAAAATGATGTTGCGACAAGTAATCTCATCCAGCAATTAAAAAGTGATCCTAGTAGTTCAGACAAGTTTTGTTGGAAGGGAGATACTCTTTGGTAAGAGCGCTTGTATCTTTGGAAGAATTCCACTCTTAAACACAAGAGTCTCACAAAACTACACGAGTCTCTAGTTGGTGGTCATTTAGGATTTCTGAAGACATATCATTGAGTCAAGCAAGATTTTTTTTGGGAAGGGCTAAAAGGTGACATTCAAAAATTTGTGGCTGAATGTTTGGTTTGTCAAAGGAATAAAGGGGAGATGATTAAGACACCAGGTCTCTTGCAACCCTTATCTATTCCTAGCTAGCATTGGGAAGAGGTATCCATGGACTTCATCACAGGGCTTCCCAAATCCAAAGTTCATAATGTCATCATGGTAGTAGTTGATCACCTCACTAAATATGCTCATTCCATTGCATTATCACATCCTTTTACAACTAGTGGAAAAAGTTTTTTTAGAGAATATTCAAAAGCTACATGGTACACCTAAGGTTATTTTCAGTGATTGTGATCCTATCTTCACTAGTCACTTTTGGAAAGATTTATTCTCATGTTTGGGTACTCAATTGGCTCATAGCTCTTCATATCACTCTCAATCAAATGGGAAAACTGAGGTTGTTAATAAGTGTTTGGGAAGGATGTCTACATTGTTTCACTTTAGAGAAATAGTCTCAATGGGTGGATTGGCTACCACTTGCAAAATGGTGCTATACCACTTCTTTTCATAGCTCATCAAAAATGTCTCCATTTTTGGCGCTTTATGGATATCATCCTCCTTCCATCACATCATCATTAAAGGTGTCACCAAGAGTTCAGGAAGTAAAGGACCACTTGTTTCATCAACAACGGGTACTTGCAGGACTCAAGGAGAATTTAGCCATGGCACAAAATTGAATGAAACAACAAGCAAACCAAAATTGTAGTGAAATAAGTTTTGAAGTTGGCGATTGGGTCTTCTTGAGATTGCAGCCTTATAAGCAAATCTCACTGAAGCAACAAAAAAATAATAATAAATTGTCACCAAGGTATTATGGGCCATACCAAATCATGCAAAGGATTATTAATGTTGCCTAAAAGCTAGATTTTCCACCAACAATAAAGATACATCCATTTTTTCATGTCTCTTGTTTGAAGAAGGTAATTGGGCATAATATTCCAACTCAAACATCACTACCAGAGCTCGATGAAGAAAGAAGAATCATTTTGGAACCGGAGTGCATTTGCCAAACACGCACAAAGAAGTTGAGTAATAGAACTCTCACCGTGTATCTCATCCAATTGAAGAATTTACTTTACCAGTTGAAGATGCCACATGGGAGGATGAGGAGTTCATTCAAAAGAATCCACACTTGAATAAAATCGAGGACAATGCTTCTTTGAAGAGGGGGGGCATGCTACGCCCTTAATATTGGTGTACATCGGGTTATGAACAGTCGGCTTGTGGTTATCTTAACTCCTAATTAAGTCATATTATCTTTAGTATATTGTTATTTAGTTGTTTAGGCTGGTCTTAGACTTACATAGGGTTATCTAAGTCAGTCTAGGTGATATCCTAGGCATAAATAGGTACATATAGGAGGTTGTGAGTCTTATTTGATCATCATGTTAAGTATTGTGTTCTTAGTGAAGATTATTGGAGGTATCCCCCTCGAAGTGGATTAGGAAGTTTCCCCCTCAAAGTGGCATATTATTATCAAGTATTAGCAACATATTCTATATTACATTCTTCGCTTGTGCAAGTTATTTCATTACACTAATTTATTCTCATGCACTTAAGCTAAACTTAGGAGTGCTTTTATACTTGATTAATTAAATTAATATTAGATCATTATGTCTCATCTCATGTGATGTTGACACTTTTTATGATCTAATCCCTTTCTCATTTAGGGTTTTTCTCTTATAAGCACTCAACCCTCATTGCAATTATATCTGGAGCTTTCATATCTTCTTGAAAGTCTCTTGCTTCTATAGCTTTTTCTTATTGAGGAATATTGCATATATTGTTTACAAATCTCTTGTGTGGAAGGTGTATTTGTTTGTTGTTTGATCTTGTGGCTCATGGTTTTGTGCTTGTTTCACAATTCTAACATAAAATACTCCTATAAAATTAGGTCCTTCATGGAATTTGGAATATGTATCTTGATGGAAATTGCTCTAGATTGATCATTAATAGTGCATCCTTTGTACATGTAAAAAGGGTCTATGGTTTGATAACGCATCATCCAAGGAGTTTATTATTGACTTTAAAAAAAAAAATCTAATACCAACAACAAATATGTATTGTTAATTATTAGTTATCCATTAAAACATCTCTAACGTAGTGCATGAAATAAAATAAGTGTTATCTTGAATCCTTATCTCCACTACAATAAAGCATCTTATATAAATAGTATCATGCTAAAAATAACCCATAAGGAAATGTGAATATTTATTTTTGATGCATTGTTCATGACATGCACACTTACAATGCACAACTTGTGAAGACTCACATCAACAATTTTCCATGGAACAAAATATATGCCTACATAGTGAAACTCCTTATGTCATAGTGCAAAAATGAAGCTTATGGGAGTCACTAGCAAACCATGAGCAAAGGATTATGATCCAACACAATAGATAACAGTTGACAATGAAAGGAATAGGATGGTAATAGGCCTCTAATTGATTGAGTTTAAGACCCTAGGGATTAGGGAGTAAGGCCTTAGGACCACTCTAAATTTATTTAAAATAAATATAGATATTTAAGTAAAGGTTAATATAAAACCAAACCTAGGGTAACATAGCTCAATATCCTATTGAAAATTCATTAACTAAACCTCAATAGCCAGTTTATTAACCCAAATTGAATTACAATTATAATTATCATTAATAAAATTACACCTACTACTACATTATTAAATTTACACATGTGATGCCAAAATATATCATTAGCACCAAAGGTTGACAATAGAGGTAACATTATGAGGGCCATTTTTCTCCTTAATTAGTTTATTAAATAAAAGGATGAATTTTAAAACATAGGTTTTCCACCCAATTAAGCTATTTAAGATCATAATTTATCTTATTATTTTAAACACAAAAAATTGTAAGTCACAACTTAAGTCAATGAGGCTATTTGCATGGTCTCCCACCATGGTCTAAACCACCATTAAGTTAAAAATTAGTTTTAAGTAAAATAAACTTAGAAGGATTAATATTTTCCAATGTGTTTTGAATTAGAATCTCATCCATTAGATGATATTTAATGTTAGCCCTTAAATTTAGTATATTTTCAAGAATCCCTAATTCATAAGGATTCAACACAACTAATCCTATTTCATTTTCTTATCCTTATTTTCTTTGTTTCTTTTTGCAATTAAGAGAATAGAAAGAGGAGAAAGAAGGAAGTTTCATGTTGTATTGTTGTAAATTCTCTCCCTTGAAATATTCCATGAAATTTTAAAGAGAGTACCATGTATCAAAGGGACATATACTGAAGAGTGAAGTCCCCTGAACAGCTCGAAAAGCAGATATTTCAAAGACACCTGAACTTTTCGAAGGGAGATGATAGCTTGTCTCTCTGATAGACCAAAATCCAAGGCATCGACAAGAGAATAATATTTCATTTGCATAAAAATATTTTGGCATTCAGGAAACAAAAAAAATCTCTCAAACATAATTGATTATTATACAATAATTGATGAACAACTGTCAAAACAAAGGCATGACAAGCAGAATGGCAATTTCGAAGAGATGTTGTATTGTCGGGATGGGTGATGTAAAAGTCCCTTCGACACTACAAAAATAATGAAAGTCCCTTCGATCACTTCAATAATGAAAAGAGGAAGATCTTATAATATAAAGAAAGTGGTAAATAAAGTAACACCCAAGAAGTGGTTTTTGAAGGGACCGTAAGATATCGAAGAGAAGTAATTTCATGTCCCTTCGAAACCTCGAAATGAAGAAAAATGGAACAAATACATCGAAGGGAAAAGCAAATATCAGTGAGAGTGGATTCATAGTCCCTTCGACCCAACGAAAGGCACTCCTAACTTGGTTGGCATGACTGGTGAATTTTTGAAGAGACAATTGACATTAATAACTCCATTGATTAGAAAGTTGGTAGGAACGACATTTATGAACCAAAGTCAAATGATATGTGCCAAGTCTCGATCATACTTTTCTTTTAAAATCTTGAGAGCATACACAAGTTGGAGTTGAAATTGGAGAACATAGGATTGCTTGGTAGTGGGGAAGCTCTAGCTCAAGTATCCAAGACTTCAAATGAATATTTTCTCAAAATTACTCGAATTAAAAAAGAGCTAGGGTTTAAAATCATGGAAGGAACATAAAAAAACCTAAATTAAAAGGACAAAAAATAGAAATAAGGCCATTAAATCAATATTTAATTGAACAATGACTCGACTCTGGATCGAGTTCTAGACGAACAACACAACTAAATCCTTCATTCAAGAAACTGGAAAATAAAAAAAGAAACCTAGGAGATGTATGGAATCCACAACAAGGATATGATATCTTCATATACCACTATAGGAAGAAGTATAGGCATAATCCTGTGTCAAATCCATGGAGGATGAATCTAGGAAATCTAGTGATGTCGAATGTGTTCATCAATGTAGAACTAATCAGAGTACTAGCTAAATTGTATAATCCAAAAACATAGATAATTCATTTACATGACAGGTCACATTTTCTCCCCATTACCAAAGATCATATTTCTATGGTTTTTCAATTGGATTTATCTATGAATATTCCACTTAAAACTAGAGATCTTTTGGAAGAGTATCGTACTATGGACACAAGTTACAAAAGATGGAGACTTCCTTTGCATAGACCCAGAGACACGAGAAATAAGATCAAAAGGTTTTCTAGTGATGAACGACCACCATTTTATATTGAATTATTTAAAGAATATTATCAATATACCTACTACTTGGTTGGACAAGCCTTAGGAATAGATGTTCTCACTGAAATGGCAATAGCTCCTATAGTTCTAGCAGCAGACATCCAAAACCAAGATGTTAGACCTTTCAATTATGTAGAATATTTGGTAGATGTTTTGAATAGGTCACTTTCCTCTATCAAGAACAATAGTGATGCAATCAATTGCAAGTACTAATCTTTTCTTATGCATATGGTTTTATATGAAGGACAATATTTGGGAATTTTGGGTGAGGAATTAAGAATCGAGGACTTGGATGATAATGAAAAAATAATACCAGTACAAATGTGGACCTCAAAATGGGACAATAGGTGTGGGAGGTCACATTACTTATAATTTGAAGAATAATTTGTGAATCCCCTATATAAATTGCTTCGTCATCCTTGTGATTACAACTTTTCCCCATAAATATAGAGATTCCTGAGACCCAAGGAGAAGGATCCAAGAGGAAAAGTAAACCACAACTAAGGAGATTAGTACACATATGATGATTGCACTATGATTAGGGTGTATAGGTTCAAGGAAGCACCATTTCTCTTACCAATAACAATTCCTAATAGGATTTCCTACCTAGAAATAGTGAGGTAGTTGGCTTATTCAAACTACATGCATCTCAAAAGTTATGGCAAGTAATCTCTCATTCCTGGGACCTTATGTTTTGGTGATTTTTTTGTTGTTTTTGTGAAAGGGTATGATTCTATTGGTAATAAATTAGATCATTATATCATTCCACAAGGAAATAAGAGAAAAATTTGATCCTAATCACTTTAATCATAATGCTAAAATGACATATAAATTGAAAAATATGAACATGAGTTCTTTGTTGATGATGTAATAACAAATTATGATGAATCTCAAGTGGTGAAAAGGAGAGTTTCTTACAATAAAATAATGATGGTAGAGGTGTGGATGAAGAATCAATATTCATCATATATAGAGGATTTACTTGAAATACAAGACCCTCTAGAGAGAGATGAGCAATTAATCTTGTATGAAGATGATTTGACAAAGGACGTGCTTCTTATAGCCTTCGAAAAAAGAAGAGAAACTTGTTTTGGGAAACAAGATAAAAATATAATGCCTCTATGCCATGCATCACCACAACCCACTCTAGATGTTAGCTTGTCAGTAAACACTCCCATTACATGTGAAGAGGACACTAAAGAGGAGGATGAATTTGCACAAGTAAATGCTCATATCATCCCACAATATGAATTACTGCCAAAGAGGAGTGTTGTCTTATTTGAAGCTTCAAAATTTTTTTTTGATGATGTAAGGAATAATGCCAGTCAAGAATTTACTTTAGATAATACTTTTTTTCAAACCTTAGAATTTAGATCATTCATTTATGAGTATTAGGGGAAAATGATAAGAGAAAATATGAAAGAAATTAGTCTAGAGCAAGACGCTGATACCCTGAGGGAACTAAAAAAATAAGTTGACAAAGAGATGGAGAATATCACTCCTAAAAGAGGACAAGAACTACTACAGGAATTTGGGGTTATGCTTCTCCTAGGATGGGATATCAGTTTATCCATAGTTTTTGATAGTTTTGAGAGAAGCAAAAATAAAACTTTACAATTAACAAATGAGGCAAGGATAAAATTTATACCAGTTTAGGATACAATCCAAACAATGCCACTTTACATATTTGGGCTCTATATCCACTAGGGAAGAGGTCCACACTTATTAATGATCCTAATCAAGTCTTTGGCCACCTTTTAGTATAGAGAGTGGGGCATATAGACCCTATCAAAAAAGTTGAATTGAATATCAATGTTGCTAAATTCAACAAAGCACAAGTTGAAAAATTGATAAGAGACAATAAGAGGCTTATTTATGAGAAGGAAAGATTGAAACAAGAGGTGGCTAACTACAGAGACAAACTACATTCTTCCTCAAACCTCTATTATTCGTTGGTGGATTGTGAAAGAAAGGTGCTTGAATCCATGTCTGAAACCACATACTAGAAGAGAAAGAATGAAATAATTCAACAAAAAGATGATGAATTAAGAAAAAGGTTGAAGATCACTAAGTTTAAAACGACTTCTGAGTTGATAAAGAAGAGATTTGAAAAGGTGCTCAAGAAAGTTGATACGGTTTGGGTGATCTATAGTAGAACATTTGTAGCCTATCAAGAACATAATAGATTACACCTCACAATGAAGAAGATAAAAGAACAAATAGAAGCCAAGGAGAATTTTGGTGAACAAGTGTTCAAAGAATATAAAGAATGAACTGCTATGCATGACAAATATTACAACATAGTGACACAAGAACTTAGTGATTTCAACCAACCTTTGAATATGGCTCTACCAAATTTCTTCAATGATGAAGGGGGGCTAAAAGAACAAGATGTATGGAAGGATTAATTCACCCAGTATCTACCAATGACCCTTGATGCAGTAAATAATGAAGCAAAGGTGATAGAAAATACACATATACAATTAGAATGGATTTTTACTTTGGAATTTTCTATGAAAGATATCATCAACAATGTTGATACTAATGCTAAAATAGGATATATCGAGTAGTTATCTAAAGTTAAATTATTTATCACTCAAAAAAAGTGAGAAAGAGAGGGTATTGAAGTCTCACAACATCTAATGTGTTATCATGGAGTATTGACCTTGAGCAGATCTTTGGTGATCACGAGTACCTGATGAAGACTAATGGACTATGGTGCATCACAGATTGTTGCAGATTTCATTGGTTATTTCTTGTTTATGTCTAAATACAATTGTTAAGATTTTAGTACTAAAGCATAATTGAAATAATGCAACTTTTGATGTAATGGCCTAAAGCTTGTAACTTCCCGTATATAAGGGAAACTATGGCTAGATTTTGAGAGATATTAGATTAGGATCATCATTAGAATAGCAACAATATTAGCATAGATATTTCTACAACATAGAAGAATTTTGGTAGATAATGTATCATCTTTTGAAGTAATACAAATGGAGAAGAAGAATTAAATTGGTGTTCTAATTATGGTGTCATTTGTTTGTTGAATTAATTGATAAATATTATCTGGTTGTCTCCAAGGTTGATTTTTCCTTATTTTTTAAATTGGTGTATCAAGTATATATTCAATTTATCAAGGCACATTTGTTGTTATTGTGTGGTTTAGTTAACCGGTTCTTTCAAGTAAGGATTAAATTCTTTTAATAAAATCACAGTAATCTAGAAAAGGTCATGTGGATCGATAAGAAGAACCTAATAATTGCATCCTTGCATTTTTATGTCAGTCATAAACTTTTAAAAGTGCCAAACAATTTGAATTGTATCTAGAAGGAGAACACACATATCTTATACTTCTCGACTCCATTTACCCAATTGAATTAGGCACTGGTCATACTCGTTACAAAATTTCATAAAATCTTATTTATACCTTCACATTTCCAATTATAGCACTAGGAGTAGGATTATCTATTAAGTTTTCATTTGTTCCACATTTCATGCCACTGTGGATAGATCCCTAAATTCAACTTGGTCACACAAATTTTAAATCTGCATCAGTTATCAAGATTCACCTGCCTAGGTTTAGCAGAGCCTAAAGTATAGGGAGTCATCAACCACATAGGTTAACTCCATTCGTTAGCCAAAAATGTTACCAAAGATCTTGGCATCCTCTCAAGGTTTATAACCTACATTTTTGAGACCCAACAGATTGACGACTCTACTAGGGACAACTTAAGAAAAACCAGTAGTAGGTCATCTAGCCTTATAGAGTCATTAACATTTTTAGATCAGATTTTCAAACCAAAAATTCATATTTGTGTAATTACACCTCCATAATAATTAGGTAAGAAGACTCTACTGGGATAAACCAATTACAATATCATCCAAACCTTAATATCAAAACCCATTTCATTTTCCTACTTTTGAAAAAGTAGGTGGCGACTCTACCAAATCTTTGAGATCATTGTATGAATAATAAGTTGAATATTAGATCAGAGAGATTGGATATTAGACACCAAAGAATTAAAATATCACCTAAAATGGATGGTAGAAGATCTCTGCACAAAGGAAGTCCAAACAAGAGTGATGGTAAATGCACAAAAAAATTGGGGTTAACTCCTCCAAAGGGTACCACTTATAAGGGAGAAACAATATCAAGTTAACCAAAGCTTACACAAGCTAATAGCCTTAATGATCAACAAGATCCAATAGGGCAGCATCTCATCACACATAACAATTTTAGTCCTTTATATGGATCAAAATTCCAAAATGATAAAGGAAATCCACCAAGGGACCATAATATTCACTACTTTGAGAATGATCCTCAAAAGATGAATGTGCTCCAAGCACAATGGGAATCTCAAAGGATACAAAACCAAGAGGAATATGATTATAGAATATCGCTCCAACACGGTGAAGAAACTAAATATGAACCAATAGAGAAAATGGTATCCACATAAACTGATGATACTCCACAAGAAAAAACATGTACTGCTAAGGAGATACTACAAAGTATACAAAATGTACAAGAGAAAACTAGTTTAGCTAGACTTAGGGCAGAAGAGGAACGAGCAAAGCAAGAGTTGCAAGAAGCAAAATCCCAAAACACAAGTAGCTCGAAATATATACCAACCCACAAACACAGTGGGCATGCCAACACAAGCAACTTCCAAGGGTCACAACAGAATACAGGTGTTCCAAAGGTTTCAAAAACACCTTCCCATGCAACAAGAAATCCAAGTAGCATAAACTATGTGCAAAAGAATGTCCCACCGCAAACATCACAACCATAAATTCCAATACCATTTCCCAACCCATGACCAACACTTATCCACCTCTTGACCAAAAATATGTCCCACCCCAGCAACATCATATGCCTCAACAAAATGTGCAAGGAAACATGTACCCCCATAAGAACATCCAACAAAATATACCCCACCATTAATATCAGCAAGGATCTCAATACCAGCCTAACCAACCTAACCAAAACCCCTATTCACAAGGACCTCCAAATATAAATAGGTATAGACAACTAGACTTATCCAGACACCCAGTAGGTCCACATCCAAGATGTAGTGACTTAAGAAATGCAATCCCGAAATTTTTTGGAAGCAATGCCATCACAACAAAAGAGCATCTAAGGAACTTTGATGCATTTATAGATGACTACGGTGTAGAATACGAGAAAATTTTCATGAGGTTATTCATGATGTATTTGGCTGAATATGCCAGGGATTGGTTTAAGAACTTGTCTGATGCTTCAATCAGTTCCTTAGCAGATTTCAAGGATCAATTTAGGGAGCAATATGGAAGCTATTATGACCCAGATTTTTCCATACATGAATTAATAGCAATTCAAAAACATCACAATGAATTGTTCATTGATTTCAACCAAAGTTTTTAGAAGGTATGGAACAAGATTGCCCCTGGATCAAAACCAATAGATCATATGGATTTGGCCATCTACTTAAGAGATTTTGACCCCAAGACTAGGTACGAACTCAGGAATAGATTTCCTAACACCCTGACAAAAGCATAAAAAGTCACTATCAACATTAAACATAACAAGAAAGTTGTAAGAGTGATTGGCAAGAGGGATAATGTTAAAATCTCACAAAACCCCCAACAACTAGCAAGCTAGACATGACAACTACTACAAAAATGATAGGACTAGATTGCATGACACACCATACAACACTAATTGGAGAGATGGGAGACCAGTAGATAACAATCATAGAAATAATTTTAATAAAGATACCCTGGAACCTCTGAAGAAACATGGAGCACATGTGGTAGAGAGTAGTCCATGGTGTTTAGCATGCATTTTTCCACATGCACTCGAATATTGCATAGTAGCTCAATCCCTACAGGAAAATGAATAGTCTTATGATTAGGAGAAGAATGATCATACCATAAATATGTTAGGGTTTCGACCTCACCAAGTTGATGAAGAATATGCATCTTCTAAAGAAGGGTTTGAATATGATGCCAGTGACCAAAAATACAATGTTAATATGGGACAATAGGAAATATTATCTAATCAGGAGGATGATGAAGAAGAGACTACCTATGCATCTCACACCACACCATAGGTCAAGTTAAGGACAACGACTTAGGAAGAGAAAAGAGCCCTTACATTAGCCGTTGTGGAAAAGGCCATAAATGGCGGCTATAACTTGAAGAACAAAACCACAAATTTTGATCAAGGAACACCTAGGAGCCTGTTCATAAAAGAACAAAGGCATAAAGAAAAGACCCAGGATGATCAAAAGAAAGATGAGAGAGAAATTACTCATAAAGCTATGCTAAAAGAAATACCAAATGTAGAGCAAGGGAAGACAATAGACAATGTTAAGATACAAATTGAAGAAAATAATGCCACAAAGAGAAAATTGAATAGTCAATGATCACTCCTTCATTTGACATAACACAAGCACTGTCTCAAATCAAGATGTCTATATCCTTATTGGAGATTATGAGAGTTGATCAATACAAGGATAGTGCTATTAAGTTAATCTCTAACATGTCTAATGAGCAACAAAACCAAAGTAAAGATAAAAGCAATAAAATAAACAATGTTGAGCATGGAGCCACAAAAATGCCAAAAGTGTACCTTGGTGATACTCTGAAAAAGAACCCCTCTCAAATAGATCTATTATACACCACACTATTGATTAATAACAAGCTATTAAATATTTTTATGATCGATTCAAGAGCGACAATCAATATCATGCCTATGGCTGTCATGAAGGAACTTGGCCTATGGGTGAACACTACTTACGAAAAATGCTATGCCATGGACAATAGGTCTATTCTAGTGGTAGGAGTTATATGGGATGTAGAGTTGAATTTGGAAGCATACCCTAAGGAAACATACATAATTGAAATCACCATGGTGGATACTCCTTATTATGGAATGTTGTTGTCCAGACAATGGTCTGTTGCAGTAGGTGGAAATGTCCAACTAGACCTATCATATCCTACCATACCAGTAAATGAGAAAGAAGTCAAGTTGTATATAGGGAATCTAGATCGAAGCATGTTTTAGAGTAGTTTGATCCCAACCAAATGAATTGTTTTTGTGATATGGATCTTGGAAATTTTAGAATTTAAAAATAACAACCCGAATTGCAAAACATAGAACTGATCAGTAAAGAAGCTCAATGTGATGATAATAGTGTATGGCAGATGTATTTTGATGGTGAATGCATAAAAAATGGAAAGGGAGATGGAAAATTATTTATTTCACCCTTTGGCAAACCATTCAAGTAGTCATTCTTGTTAACATTTGAATGTATCAATAATATAGCCGAATACAAAGCATTGTTGTTAGGCTTGAACATTGCTACAGGATATGGATTAAGTTGTTGGAAGTGTATGGAGATTCTAATTTGATTTCTTCTCAAGTCAGAGACAAGTACTTATCAAAGAATAAAAGACAAATAATATAGAAATGTAGTTTGGGACACCATCAAACTGCTTGATGCATTCTCAATAGACTGGATAGAAAGATCTAAAAACATAATGATATATTTCCTAGGAAATATGGCTTTGAAAAGGGATGACATTACACTAGCAATAATAATAGAAGTAGAGTTCAAAACAAGGCTTGCAATCCTAGATAACATATATAGCTGGCAGGCATTCAATGATGATGAAGAATTAATCAAGTTCCTTAACTATATAGATTAGTATGAATCTCAAGAAATTGACTTCAATGCCTATGTTGAGGAGATAGATGGCAAACAAACTATCTTTGGACAAGAATTAGTACAACTTAAGACAAATAAGATTCCAAAGGGCCTTGTAAAATTCGAGAGGGTGGCTGATGGACATGACAGATTCAATTTGAAACCCACACCTACCAAGCATGAGGACATTAAAGAGATTACTTTTGGATCAGAAATGGCTCCCAAAAGGGTATATATTGGAAAAAATATTATCCCAAAGGTTAGAGCAATGCTTATATCTCTTCTTAGAATGTATAAACATGTTTTTGTTTGGTCATATGATGACCTCAAGGCATATAGAGAAGATCTCTTTCAACATGAAATTCCATTAAAACTTGATGCTAAACCATTTAGACAAAAGCAACAACCCACAAACCCTAAATTAGCACCCAAAATGCAGGAGGAACTTATGAAGATGAGAGATGGATGCATTATCAAACCAATCATACATTCCTCTTGGGTTTCAAATTTTGTACCTGTAAGAAAGAAAAATGGGGATATAAGGTTGTGTGTGGATTTAAGGAATTTGAATATGGCACCATTCAAAGATAACTACCCCCTTCCAAATATGGAGGAAATGTTTCAAAGATTCATAGGGTGTGAGTTGTTTTCTATGATGGATGGATTCTCAGGATATAACCAGGTGAAGGTTAAGGAGTCAAAGAAATATAAAACTACTTTCACCATGCCCTGGGAGACATATGTTTATGTGAGAATTCCTTTTGGTCTCACCAACACTAGAGCAACATTTCAAAGGGCCATGGATGTAAGCCTTTGCTGACTTGATTAATGCTATAATGGTAGTATATCAGGATGATCTAACAACATACTCCAAGAAATTAGAAGATCATTATGCACATCTAGAGAATATTTTCATCAGAGCACTAGAATATGTCATTTCTCTAAACCCGAAAAAGTGTCACTTTGTTGTCACAAAAGGTAAACTATTGGGGCATATTGTCTCAAAAGATGGAGTACAAATTGATCTAGAAAGGGTGGAAGATATTGATAAGATCCCCATCCCAAAGACTATAAAATCCATCTAGTCTTTCTTTGGACAAATTAACTTTTTTGGTGATTTATCTCAAACTTTGTAGAGATTGTAAAACCAATCTCAAAGATGTTAAAAAAGGGTGCAAAGATTGATTGGATAGAAGAGGCTATTGATGCCTTTGTGTCAATAAAAAGAGCTATCAAGGAAGCACCTATATTAAAGTCCCCATAATTTGACAATCCATTCTAGATATTTTCTTCCACATCATTCCACACAATAGTAGTAGTAATGTTACAAAAGAACAATGATGGATATGAACAACCTATTTCATTCTTCAATAAATCACTACAAGGGGAAAAATTAAAGTATGAAGTTACTGAGAAGCAAGCTTACACCCTAGTAAAATTAGTCAAGGCATTCAAGAATTACTTAGTAGGGGTAGAAGTTATCGCTTATGTGCCAAATGCTATAGTAAAAGATTTGTTTTCACAAACAAAGGTAATTGGACGAAGGTGTTGATGGATAAATTGTATCCAAGAGTTTAACATTAATATTCAAATCACCAAATTAGTAAGAAGACAGGGACTAGCAGCAAAATTGATGGTTGAGTCCAATTTGGAAGTTGCACAGGTTTGCATCATGGAAGGGGAAGAAAATTGGGTGTCAAGCATAGAAAATACATAGTGGTACACTAACATATCATACTACCTTAAACATATGAAGTGTCTAGAAGGATTAAATGACAGCCTGAAAAAAACCTTGAAACTTCATGCATCAAAATATGTTTTCATGCATGGATATTTATACTAGAAAAATATGGATGGTGTGTTGTTATTGTGCTTGGATGAAACACGAGAAAAACATGTTATGCAAGAAATACATGAGGGTGTATGTGGAGGACACTTTTTAGTGAAGACTACTGCACACAAGATACTGAGAGCAGGATATTATTGGCCCAAGGTTTTTAATGATGCTTACAATTTATGTAGGAAAATGTGAAGCTTGCGAAAAATTCTCTGGCAAGATGAAATATTAGGGGATGTTACTACTAAGACCTATGCAGGTCGAGGCCCCATTCCATCAATGGGGAAATGATTTTATAAGTGATATTACAGAAAATTCTAGTGGTGGGCATAAATGGATCCTAGTAGTGACTGACTACTTCACAAAGTGGATAGAGGCTATACCAACAAAGCAGACTACTAGCAAGGTTGTGGTAAATTTCCTATTAGAAAACATCATCACTAGATTTGGAGTCCCTGTAAGGATGATAACAAAAAATGGCATGTATTTTAGATTAGACGAAGTCAAAAGGTTTTATGAATCATATGGTATAACAATCTCATATGCTTCACCATACCGCCCCCAAGCAAATGGACGGGTTGAATCTAAGAATAAGAGTATTATGAAGATAATCAAAAGAATATTGGATAATAATAAAAGGGAATGTGATTCTAAGTTGATATTAGCAGTCTAGGTAGACAGGATTACAACAAAGAAGGCTACTGGAAAGTCCCCTTTTGAACTAGTGAATGGAACCCAAGCCAAGATGCCTTTGCAAAATCTCCTAACAATCTATAAGTTCATATTACATGAGAATTTAGAAATTCCTAAGCCCATGAAAGACAAAATATAAAAATTGGAAGAATTGGATGAGGTTAGACATCTAACATAAAAGCACAATCAAGAATCATAGTCATAGATGAAATACTTATTTGATAAAAAAAAAAAGACAAGAAGTTTGAAATAGGAGATATGGTCCTCATGTGGAATGCTAGAGGTCAAGAAAAGGGAAAACATGGGAAATTTGAAGCCTTATGACTTGGACCATTTGTTATCATTGAAAAGTGTGGGGAAGACTCATACTATCTACAAAACATGACAAGATAAAGTCAAGAATTGCCAATGCATGGACAATTATTGAAGCATCTATTTTCTTAAGAAATATTATTCCATGCACAATAGTTTTAGGATTCCTTTTTATTTTTCATTCTTGCCACTTTAACCCATGGTCTGCATCCCAGAGATGATTCTAAATTATTGCAATGACCTCATAGGCATTCATCCGCAATCAAAGCCATTGTTCGAACCAAAAATTAACCTCAATTTTTCACTAGTCCTCGTCACCTTAGTATGACCATTTAAATTTACACCATGGGAAAAATTCCTCAAAAAACCATCACATTTGTATAATAAGCCTACATTTTTCATAATAATAATCCCTTCAAACCTATTTCTATTAAAAATATTATTCAAAACCACCCTTCCCATAATCGCTACCTTAATACATACTTTCCCTTAGGCATGCCACTAGGACAAACACATATTGGTGGGACAATGCCATTTCGAGGA
>CM021103.1:507032275-507055305 GCA_007115665.2 Sequoiadendron giganteum
TTATTTTCAACTTGTCGGCCAAATCCACCACTAAATCTTTATGCGCATCCTCCAAAGTTGGTTAAGACAAAGAGAGGACCTAACCAAAACATAATCAATCATGAAATCATTTAATTAATTACTCCTTATACATCCGTGATTACTATATTTACCAGGTCGGCCTTCTAGCAAAAATAACCAACAGATTAGTGCATCGAATATCCTAGATTGCATACCAGTGAATGCGTGTCAAAAAAATCCTTCACCAAGGTACTCCAAACATCAACAATCCTTTGTATGGGCTCCACAACACAAAATAATAGTCTGGTGAGATATATAGATCAAATTTTATACTTATAACCAAATGCCCTATTCTTCACCCTGTTCAGTGGGTAGATACAAAAACTAGACTGTGAACCAAATGTATGACTTAGGTTTCCATTCAGGTTGCCATCAATGAAAACACTTACAATCCATATGCAAACAACTAGAAGATAAACAAAGAAACCTATGAGATGTATGGACTCCACAATGAGGATATGATATGTTCATATACCATTGTAGGAAGAAGTATAGGTGTAAGCTTGTGTCAAATCAATGGAGGATGAATCTAGGAAAGCTAGTGATGTCGAATGTGTTCATCAATGTAGAACTGATAAGAGTAATAGCTATAATGTATAATCTCAAAACATGGATAATTCATTTACATGACGAGTCATATTTTCTCCCCATTATCAGGGATTATATTTCTATGGTTTTCAAATAGGATTTATCTATGAATATGCCACTTAAAATTAGAAATATTCTGAAAGAGTATCGTACTATGTACACAAGTTACAAAAGATGGAGAATTTCTTTGCATTGACCCATGGACATAGGAAATCAGCTCAAAAGGTTTTCTATTGATGAACGACCACCATTTTTTTTTTTATTGTTTGAAGAATATTATCAATATACCTACTACTCGGTTGGACAAGTCTTAGGATTAGATGTTCCTACCGAAATGACAATAGCTCATATGGTTATAGTAGCAGACATCCAAAAAAAAGATGCTAGACTTTCGATTATGTAGAATATTTGGCAAAGGTTTTGAAAAGGTCACTTACCTCTATCAAGAACAATAGTGATGCAATTGATTGCAAACATTATTCTTTTCTTATGCATATGGTTTTATATGAAGGATTGGGAATTTCGGGTGAGGAATTAAGAATCAAGGACGTGGATGATGATAAAAACATAAGACCAATACAAATGTGGATCTCAATTTAGGACAATAGGTCTGGGAGGTCACATTGCTTATACTTCGAAGAATACTTTGTGAAGCCCCTATATAAATTGCTTGGTCATCCTTGTAATTACAACTTGTCCCCAAAAATATAGAGATTTCAAATACCCAAGGAGAAGGATCCAAGAGGAAAAATAAACCACAATTGGGTTAATTGGTACACTTATGATGATTTCACTATGATTAGGGTGTATGGGTTTGAGGAAACACCATTTCTCTTACCCAGAATAGTTCTTGACAAGATTGCCTACTTAGAAATAGTGAGGCAGTTGGATTCTTCAGACTACATGCATGTCAAAAGTTATGGCAAGTAGTTTCTCATGCCTTGGACCTTATGTTTTGGTGATTTTTTTATTGTTTCTAAGAAAGGATATGATTCTATTAGTAGTAAATTAGATCATTATAGCATGCCACAAGGAAATAAGAGAGAAAAATTTGATCCTAAGCACTTTTTTCACAATACTAAAATGACACAGAAATTGAAAAAATATGAACATGAGTTCTTTGTTGATGATGTAATTAGAAATTTTGATGAATCTCAAGCGATGAAAAGGAGAGCTACATACAATAAGATAATGGCAATAGAGGTGTGGAAGAATAATCATAGTTCATCATATACAAAGGCTTTCAATGAAATACAAGACCCTCTAGAGAGAGTTGAGAAAGTAATCCTACATGAAGATGATTTGAAAAAGGATGTGCCTCTTATAGCCTTTGAAAAAGGAAGAGAAACTTGTTTTGGGAGAAAAGCTGAAAATATAATTCCTCTATGCCATTCATCACCACTACCCACTCCAAATTTTAGCCTCTTAGTATACACTCCCATTAAATGTGAAGATGACACAGAAGAGGAGGATGAATTTGCACAAGTAAATGCTCATATCATCCCATAATATGAATTACCACCAGAGAGGCATGTTGTCTTATTTGAAGCTTCACACAAATTTTTTGATGATGTAAGGCACCGTGCCAATCAAGAATTTACTTCAGATAATGCTTTTGTTCAAACCCCAAAATTTAGATCATTCATTTATGAGTATAAGGGGAAAATGATTAGAAAAAATATGAAAGAAATTATTCTGGAGTAGGAGGTAGATTCCTTGAGGGAACTAGTAAAAGAAGTTGACAAAGATATGGAGAATAACACCCCTGAAAGAGGATGAGAACTACTATAGGAAGTTGAGGTTATGCTTCTTCTAGGATGGGACATCAGTTCAGCCATAGTTTTTGATAGTTTTAGGAGAAGGGAAAATAAAAAATTTCAATTAACAAATGAGGCAAGTGATAAAATTTATTCCGGTTTAGGATACAATCTAGACAATGCCACTTTATAGATTTGGGCTCTATATCAACTAGGAAAGAGGCCCACACTTATTAATGATCCTAATCAAGTCTTTGGCCACCTTTTAGTATAGAGAGTGGGGGATACAAACCCTATCGAAATGGCTAAATTGAAAATCAATGTCGCTAAATTCAACAAAGGACAAGTTGAAAAACCGATAAGAGAAAATAAGAGGCTTAAATCTAAGAATGAAATATTGAAACAAGAGGTGGCTAACTAGAGAGACAAACTACCTTCTTCCTCATACCTCTATTCTTTGTTGGTGGATTGTGAAAAAAAGGTGCTTGAATACATGTATTAAACCACATACTGGAAGTGAAAGTCAAATAATTCAACAGAAACATGATGAATTAGGAAAAAGGTTGAAGATCACTAAGTTTGAAATGGCTTCTAAGTTGATAAAGAAGAGATTTTAAAAGGTGCTCAAGAAAGTTGATAAGGCCTGGGTGATCCATAGTAGAACATTTGCAACCTGTCAAGAACACAATAGATTACACCTCAGAATGAAGGAGATAAAAGAACAAATAGAAGAAAAGCAGAATGTTGGTGAAGTGTTCAAATAATTTAAAGAATTAACTAATATGCATGAAAAATATTACACCATACTCACGCAAGAACTTAGTGATTTCAACCAACCATTGAATATGGATCCACCAAATTTCTTCAATGATGAAGGGGAGTTAAAAGAACAAGATGTATGGAAGGATGAACTCACCCAGTTTCTACTAATGACCCTTGATGTGGTAAATGATGAAGCAAAGGTGATAGAAAATGCACATATACAATTAGAATGGATTTTTACTCTAGAATTTTCCATGAAAGATATCATTAGCAACAATGATACTTGTGCTCAAATAGGATATATCGAGCACTTTTCTAAAGTCAACATATTTATCACTCGAAAAAAGTGAGAAATGAAAGGTATCGAAGTCTTGCAACATATACTGTGGTATCATGGTGTATGGACCTTGAGAAGATCTTTGGTGATCATAGGTACCTGATGAAGGCTAATGAACTATGGTGCATAATTAATTGTTGCGAATTTATTTGGTTATTTCTTGTTTATGTCTAAATACAATTGTTAATATTTTAGTAAAGCATAATTGAAACAACAAAACTTTTGATGTATTGGCCTGAAGCTTGTAGGTTCCTATATATAAGGGAAACCAAGGCCATATTTTGAGAAATATTAGATTAGGATCATCATTAGAATAGCAACAATATTAGTATAGATATTTCCATAGCATAGACAACTCCTGGTATGCAATGTATCATATTTTGAAGTAATACTAATGGAGAAGAAGAATTAAAGTGGTGTTCCAATTATGGTATCAATTGTTTGTTGAATTAATTGATAAATATTATCTAGTTATCTCCAAGGTTGATGCTTCCCTATTATTTAAATTGGTGTATAAACTATATATTCAATTTATCAAGGCACATTTTTTGTTCTTGTGTGGTTCAATTAACTAGTTCTTCAAAGTAAGGATCAAAATCTTCTAATTAAATCATCATATCTAGAAAAGGTCATTTGGACCGATAAGAATTAGAACCTGATAATTACATCCTTGTACGTTTATGCTAATCATAATATTCTAGAAATACCAAAATATTCAAATTGTATCCAGAAGGAGGGCACACATATCTTATACTTCTTGACTCCATTTACCCAATAGAATTAGACACCGGTCATACTCATTACAAAATTTCATAAAATATTATTTATACATTCACATTTCAAATTTTAACACTAGGAGTAGGAGTATCTATTAAGTTTTCATTTGTTCCATATTTCATGCCACTGTGGATAGATCCCTAAATTCAACTTAGTCACACAAATTTTAAATTTGCATCAATGATCAAGGTTCACCCACCTAGGTTCAGCAGAGCCTGAAGTGTAGGGAGTAATCAACCACATAGGTTAACTCCGTTTGTTAGCCAAAAACGTTACCAAAGAGGTTGGCATCCTCTCAAGGTTTATAACCTACATTTTTGAGACCTAACAAACACCATTATCAATCCAAATCAACCCTTGGTCATAGTTGAAACCATCACTTTTGGATCTCTTGATAAAAATCATAACCTTAGTCCAACCTTTGGGACCTTTAATCATCCTAAGTCCCATAATTTAAATCCTTAGAAACTCTACACTAATTAGTAGAATTCCAAAATAACGTCATCATCAATTCATCCTAAGATCCAAGTGTGTAGACTTAAAATTTAATCCAATCTTAGTAACTCAAATCTGTATAGTCCACCTAATCATCTATTCCCATCCTTGGGGTCATCCTAATCATCCAATTTATCCATCCAATTATTTCATCCAAGTCATATGTTAAGTCCACCTAGGTCTATCTATTTGACACAGTCATCATAGTTCAAAGAAATCCAAAATCCAAATCATACTAATTTTAAAAGTTTAAGGATTTCACTAAGATAATGGATCCATATCCCATACAAGTAAATACCGAAATTATAATCAAAATAATTCAAAAGATCATAATCAAGGGAAAATCCAACACCATGAGTCCTCTAGATGAAATCATTTTCTCTAATCAATCCTTGATGACTATGATCATTGTGATGATGAGGATGGTCTTGTCTATCAACCTAAATATGATCCTTATGATGATGATGATGGTCTTGTCTATCAACCTATATACTATCCTTATGATGATGAGGACGATCTTGTTAATCAGCTTGAATATGAACCAAGTATGATGATGATGATAGCATTGACCAAGACACAATTGATGAGATCCTTATGGACTTGTCTTGCAATAGATTTCATATTCCCCACCATCAACTACCATATCCATAAAAATCAAAAACTTCCAAGAACTAGCTCTCTCACAAACCAACATTATATGAACATGAATAATACTTATCCACCTTTGGCAAGGGAAATACCATCCTAGAAAATAATCCCCCACCACCCCAATCCATATCACTTAAGTCCTCTTCACTTAAATTTTAAAATCCTTCCTCCAAATGCTCCAAATCATTACATCTGCCTCCTCCAAATCATTATCACCCAGGTCCTTTAATTCATTCCAATATACTAAATATTTCTAAGAACTACTCACGTAGGATAAACAACAAATCAAAAAATCCAAGAAATACATGTCCACAACACTTATGCATGAGTCTCCTACCATTATGCTCATCCTAGATCAAATACCATCAATCAATACTATCTCGATAAGTCTACCCACATGGGAAGATCAACCTAAACATTTCATGAAGTCCATAAAACACAAAAGGTCCAAAATCCGTAAGTGTCATAAGGTCCAAATTATCCTACTAGTCCAAGTATACCATCAAATGTGGCATTAGGAGCATACATCAAAGGCCTTGTCAATATAGGGAATATCAAAGCAACATAAAGTGCATCTATATTGTCTAGGATGAAATTAAGGCTATGTCAAGAGCTCACTCTAAAGCATGTCACAACTTTCTCCCAATCAAATCAAGATCAAGTGACTAAGGAAGTCCCTATAAATGATCCTAATATATTTATTCTAATCCAAAATTTAATCAAGATCCTATAGATGATCATAAAATCCATTATAATCCAATATTTGATCTAGATCCTATCTATGATCAAGACACCCAAAATCTAATCTTTGATCATGATCCTACCATTGATCCAAAAATCGAAGATTATCCTTTGTTGAACATCTAGAATACTGAGAGGGAGGTGAATCAGTATTCCATAAAACCATTCTAATAAAATCCATCTAAACATTATCACAATTCTGACTGAATCAACAAGAGAGAACATAGAAACAAATCAATACAACAACACACATGAACACCAAGATTTTTACGCGGAAAACCCAAAAAGGGAAAAACCACAGTGAGTGTTAACTCAAAATATATTATATTCAGAAACAAGATATTACAGGGCTCACTGCCAAGACTCACTATCCTTGAAAGGGCCATAACTTGAATACAAGAGATAACCGCCAAGATACAAAGATTGCGGCTCACTACCAAAAGTATGAACTGATAGAATACACCTTCAATGTGTAAGGTCCAATTCCAATGAAGCTCTGAATAAGAAATGCCTCTCCACAACAATCATCCAAAACTCTATTTTAATCCTCAACTGATAAAAAATTTAGGCTCAGATCTTCACACCCTTAATTCTCTTTGCACTTCACTACTCTACAACTTCTCTCTTCTCATCTTTTCTCTTTAAATAATCCTATATATATACAAGTATATCTCATTCATCAATTAGGTCAACCTAATTAGATGAAAGAAAAATAATCAAAACACTCTTTCCGGCACCATATATGATTTAAAATATTTTTTCCATGTAGTGCATTATATCAAGTTGGCTAACATCCATAAAGTATGACTAGTCTCCTTAGTGTATTTCATACATTAGGTCAGCCAGGACTAGAGCTTAATCCACAAAAACTCAAAACCAACATACAATCCTCAAAGAAAACACCTTTCAAATCTAATACTGCATCAATTTCTCACCATAATACCATCATAGAGACTACCATTAGAGCTGTAGCATTAGAATGTTCTCCTTAAGAAAATGTGGAGTCTCCCACACTAAAATGTTGAGCAGAGAACAACAATAAAATACAGAGCTGAACTTTGTTAGTGATAACTTCCTGCTCACAACTCAAAACTTCTCAAGATCTAGGATATAGCTATATGAATGAGACATGATAACATGGTTAAGCGATTAGAGCCATATATTTTCTTGCGGTGAATTCCAAACTTAAAAACCAATGCACTGGTTCATCACAAAAGAACACTACCGACAAAGAACAACTTTTGATAAATGAAGTAAACTTCCCATGAAATAGTCACCATGTTGACATCAATGACAACATAGGAATAAATGACACAAACCACCTTTACTTCATACTCATGTTGCAAGGCTCCATAATTCCAACAATATCCCCCCTTTGGAATTGATGTAAACATGCATATCAAAAACATTTTTCAATATAAGGCAATTGAATAATCCCCCTATCAAAATTGTTCTTAAGAAATATTTTTCCTCTGCCTATCTCTATCTCTCCCCCTTTGACATCAATGGTAAAGGATAGGGTCCAATATATATATATGTGCATCAAGACTTAACCAAAAAGATATGAACACAAATAGTTGAATTAACCTAAAGAAGAGGAACCTTTGAGATACTCCAGGATGCCCTTCCATGAGAATTTTCCTTCTTCCCATGTACCTTTTTCACTTACAAGAGTCTTGTGTAATAGTTCAAGCTTAGTTAAGGACTCTATACCATTTGCTAAATTATTTTGACTCAGATTAATCTTTGATAATTTACCAATACTATCAAGAGAACTAGATACAGGAATGTGCCTGAGCTTAACCATATCTTTGAGTGCCACAAAATTTTTAATAGATTGTTTTCTTTGGTCCTGTAGGGAAAATAATTTGTCCTAAAGCTACACAATGTAGGACCATCTCCAACTATCTTTATCTTCTTCCAATCTGTCGTATCTACTTGAGTGCTCATCCGGGTTTCACTATTCCTTATCTTATCTCTTATGTTTAGTGTATTGCCAAACCAATTTAGGAAAAAATAAAATAGTCCCTGAGCCTCTTCCCCACAAACTTGTACATTCTCCAATTCCTTCATCACTTGACTATGTGCATTTTCACAATTCTTCTTGATATCTTCTAGATTTTCTTCAACAAACCTCATTCTAGCATGCACTTCTAGTCCAAAGATATAGACCTTCAAAAAATTAATCATGTTTATGAGATTTTCCACAACTAAAATAGATGAATCAAAGTTAGCATCAGGAATGACCTTCTGCAATTCTTCCAAAGCTCCTTGAGTGTTTATTCTTTCATCCTCATGTTGAGCTCTCTCTGACTCACTTCCTTCTGTGACTTCTTGTTTGAAAACACTCTTTCTCTTCTTCCTTATTCTGGTTGCACTACCAGAGGTACCTTCTAATTGCTATTCTTAGGGCTTTCCAAAACAATTCTTGCATAATGATCAAGTTCAGCCTTTGAATCTTCATAATCTAACTCAAATGTCCACACCGACCTTGATTCAACTACTTCCATATGACAAAAATCTGTAGAAACTAGGAAATTGATATTTTTGGAGTACTTTTCAGTAACACTTCCTGGAATCCTTGATCTTTTGTTCATCCTCATTTGAAACATTCCAAAGAATGTCGCAAGAGTAGTCTCTTGAGCATCTGAAATAAGATTTATTATGAAATTCTTGATCTAATGGGAAACAGGTTCTATATTTGACAATTCTATTCTTCCTAATACTAGTAATTCTTTCAAGAAGTAAAAGAGTAAGCATGCAATGAATTTTTGTACCATAATGTATTCTTCTTGCTTGTCTTGATTTCCTTTAAGTTATTCAAAATATGTATTCGAAGTACCTCACATTGCTCATAATCCATACATCTTCTAACCATGTCAATAACAGTATGTGTAGACACTAAAAATTGTCCTAGGCCTACGACCTTAACTTCTTCATAATTCTTTCATCTTCATTTCTCATAATTAAATAATGTTAATTATTTAATTATTTTCTAAAGTCCTATGTCCTCGATTAATTAAGTAACTTTAATTATTTAATTAATTAATTCTTACCTTTATTCTTTCTTGATTAATTAAATAAATATTATTTATTTAATTAAGTCACTAATTAAATCTATCTTCTATTAAATAATAATTTTAAATTAATTAATAAATTCATGTCACACTTTCAACTATAATTAAATAATCACTTTAATTATTTAATTATTCCTTAGCCTTTTCTCCCTTCAAATAAAAAAATCTTTATTTATTTAATTTAATCCCAAAATCTTGAATGTTGAATTAAATTATTATTTAATTCATAAAAGGATTTATCCATAGCATATTCCTCTATAATTAGATAATCTATTTTTTATCTAATTAGTCATTTATCACTTATGTCTAGATCTAATTTGATCATTTTATCTAGTGAGATAATATTTGATTGTCTCTAACGAACAGTATTTTCTCATGCAATCTTTATTCTTCTATGCCTCAACTAGTTTCCACTAGTGATTACATTAAATATTAAATTTAATCCCCATCATTTATGCTTTATCACTTACACTAATTTAACCCTTATCCTATTGCATGTCACATCTATTAATCTTAATCATCAATTTATCTTTTAATCTGAGCTTGTCATTCAAAAATCATATTTTCTATAAAATGGCTTTACCTCTATCATTATTACTCCTCCTGAAATCTTATGAGTTTTGGAAGCAACTTTAGAATCTTCAATGTTTTGCTATTATCATTTTTCATGAGGCCACATTTCCATAATCAATAAAAAATCTCAGGGAAATATCATACTACAACAAAATGGAGAAGAGTAATGGAGGTGATTCATGGAATTGCATGGATGTTTGGTAAAATCTTTCGTTTATGCATTTTTTATATAGTTTTCCATTTCTCTCGATTATATAAAGTTCATGGATTGGCAACAATGCATTAGATTAGCTATGGTGAACCTGATGTGAAGGAATTTTTTTTTTTGCAAATTTCATACGATTTTCTATGTTTTGCAGGTTTTTTTTACGATTCGACACAATTGCCAAGACATAGTGATGCATCCACCAGATACTTCACCATAATTTCCGACAAAGCAAGTCGCATCTGCTATTTTGCACCACAAATACCATCCCATAAGCCACAATTGATTTTCCTACAATGCATCTGATCCATCCCATGCACCACATCTATCATCCTACGACACAACTGCCTAGTTTTGGGTTTGTTTTAAATTTCTGCAGCTAATTCATATTTTTTTGCATATTTAGATCAATAGGTTAAGATTCTCTAGTTATTGATAATTTTTTGATAGCGTGTGGCAAGATAAATTTAATGTTTATTTCGCAGCTTCGTTTGGACAAGATCTAAAAGCTACAACTCTTGTTTGTCAAAGGGTGAAATTGAAACTAATAATCAAATATGATGTAGGATGTTTTTCAAATAATGGATCTTAAAATTGATTGTTTGATTAGCTTAGATCATATTTTGTTTAGTGCTTAAAATAAACAACTATCTATTGTGCTTGGTTCCTTTGCACACTTTGTTTAGATTAAAACCTGATTTAATAATAAAAGTATCCTCTCCCCTTGTGCACTTGTGCGATCCTGGGTGTAAGAGAAATTGTTATTAACTCTAGATTTGGGCTTGCCTTGGTGGGAAAAAGTGCTCACCCCAAGGTGACTCAAATTGGTAATGAGCTAAAGCCAAGCTTCTCCCAACTAGTATACAAATTTTAAAGCTACAAAAATCTCAGCATTACAGGACTTCCTACAAACAAGCAAGTGATAGTGATTCCCTCAGTACCCACGTGGTGAGTTAAAAACTATAGAGAGTAACCTCTACAGACTGGGAAACCTCCTTATCAGAGCTAATCTTGCCTCTTGTGTGGCCTTGTGAATGGGTTCCCTTGTTAAAAATCCATTTTTTTTTAGATTACCAAAACCCCTCTATTTGTTGGTACAAGAGGTTAGACCTCTAAATCCATCCCACATACTTGTAGTTCTTAGTAGAGATGAAGAGTTTTTCATGGGAGATTCATGAGAACTCAAAGCTTGGCTAACCCGAGAAGTGAGTGCATTGTAAGGGGGATCCAGTGTGGTCAAGCTTCTAATAATTCGCTCTGAATAAGCGCAACTGGAGAAATCCAAGTGGTAACTCAATAAATATTGCCCTGGCCAACCATAGGATCATACTTATCTATTTGAATTCAAACATTTTCACATTGAAACTAAACCAAAATAAAGTGTTTTATGACTGTCTTCTATTTCGCCAAAAATTGATTAGACTTAGATTGAAACAAACCTACAAACTTTGCCAAAAATTACACAAAAATCAAATCTTATTTACAGAAAATCACATATGCTAATATGAACTGCATCTATCATTATAAACCGCATTTTCTAGTGAAAGCCACATCTACTATTATAAACTGCATCTATTATTGAGAACCACACCTGCTACCATAAACTGCATCTGATACCAAAAACCACAACCGGCTATCAAACGATGCATCTGTTAAATCTGAATCATAATTACCTGACAATCAGAAGAAAAAAAATTCACTATCACAGCCTAAGGTTATATAGTCAAAACTTGTCTCTGATTATCCTTTCAGAGTGATCTCTAAATAGAAACTAGAAAGATTTGCTCACACTTTTCCTCATTGCATATTTTTGTATCATTTAGCC
Source organism: Sequoiadendron giganteum (assembly GCA_007115665.2). NCBI lineage: Eukaryota > Viridiplantae > Streptophyta > Pinopsida > Cupressales > Cupressaceae > Sequoiadendron > Sequoiadendron giganteum. Next base: position 507,044,121 of record CM021103.1, read on the forward strand.
ATAGCAGTGGACATATTAGTTGTGAACCCTAGTTGCATTTTAGAGTCCTCGTTACCTTTAGATCAATCTGACTTTCTTAGGATAGTCACTTTTGTAGATTTTAAAATAGGCCAACTTTCCATACTTTGGATAGACCTTTCCTTCAATAAAAATTCTCATAGAACCAAGTCATTTATCACACCAATTATCTTTAGTCATTTTGGTGAGTCTTTTCTAGCTTCTCAATCCAATTTGGGAACTCACTTTGTCTCTTACAAAAGGTCCTTGACAAACTAAATTGAAGCCTTGGCTAAACTTTGCATGGTTCATAACCTTTTCTCAAATTTTCCCAAAGTTGAAAGCTTGCCTACACTTCAACATACTTAGACATAGTCATTTTAGAACACCATCATTTTAGACATTAATTAAGCATTTAACATCCCTTATTTTCAAAAAGAAAAAATAAAAGGACCAAAAACATAGTTGCATTAACATTCATTACTTATATCCAAAAAATCCAAAAACATAGACTAAAATCATATCATTCATAGACATAGTTCTACATCATACCCATTTTGAGCATATCTTACATGGTCAAAACAAGGTCCAAAAAGAAACAAAGAGAAATGGTTGATCCACAAGACTATATCAATCCATTTTAAAACCTCCCATTAGGGACATCAAGACCTCACAAAACCTTATTCAAAAAATTTATCACTACAGACCCACAAGGATGTGTTTTAGTTGAAGACATACATGTTGCTATCCAAGATCTAGAATTTTCTTCTTTTGTTGATGAATGTTTGGAAAATTATCCTCAATGATATATAGAAAAATTTTTAGTAGAAGGTCTAACATTATCTCCTGTATTTGACATTCACACATTGCAAACTTCATCTACTCATGGGAAAAATGTGATGACATCTAGTGCCTCTATTCCTCAAATAACTGTGGCTATACCATTTGGAGTACCTACTCAAAGTGCCACTACAATACATACATCACCATTTGGTACATCAAGCATAACACAAGGCCTTAATTTTTCAATAGGAGCATCATCATCAAATCCCTTTGGCACCAATCTAGAAGCAAAAGGCCTAGAGTTAGCATAAACACAAGAAATTTTATACCACACATCAACACCACCAGTGTCATTCCTTCCCAAAATGTTCACATTCCAAATCAACCAACATCAAACTGAAATTTGTTTTCTTACATTCCAAATCAAAATCTACCCTTCATTCCTACACTGAACCAAAATCCGTCACAAAACATTGTGTTTCAAAACACTTATGTAGACCCCAACAACACAACCAACACATCATTGACATAAGTAGATGTTCTGCAAACACAAATGGAAGCCCTTCAACAACAAATGGACAACTCTGCAATGTCTAGAAAAACTAATTTTTCAGCAAAAGACTTATGTCCATTTACCTTCGATAAAGCTTTATACATGACACCTTTCCCACATGGATATGTTATACCAAACTTTCTTAAGTATAATGGGAAGCGTAATCCTCTTGAACATATAAGGTAATTTTCCACAATGTGCATAGAAGTCGCATATGACCCCACATATCTCATGAGACTTTTTCCGTGAAGCCTTGTTGGAATAGCACTTGAATGGTTTTCTAAACTTCCATATGGTATAAGGTCATGGGGTGAACTTGCTAAAATAATTATTGAATATTTCACCTTTAGCATTGACAACGAAATCACAATAGCAACCTTATGTCAGACAACACAAGATGAAGGAGAAAACTTTATCACCTTCTTCCAGAGGTGGAGGAGTCTAGCTAGTCAATGCCCTATTGAAATACTTGAAAATAAAAAAGGTCACCATATTCCTAGAAAGCCTTAATTCAAAATTGAGAAGTGACATAAGAGTACACTATTGCACTTTTTTTGTGGAACTAGTAGAAAATGGTATCATTCTTGAAAAGGCTCTCATTGACAAAGGTGAAATCAAGATGTCAAACAAGAATCCAAATGTTCAAAATGCCCCTAATGACAGGAACAAATTTTGTTCTCGAAACAAGAATGTAACTAATGATGGAATTATTGATGCTAAAACCCTACACGTAGGACTAGTCATTACATTTAGGACACAACCCCTCTACTAAAATTCCCAATAGTTTCGACCACACTACCAATTTTGTCCAAAACACACAACCATGACCGAAAAGGAGGTTTCCAAAACACAAGTTTACTCCCTTAGGGGAATTGATTGAATCAGTCTTTAAAAAACTGATAAAACACAAAATCATAGAACTTCTTGAGCCAAAACAATATGATCCTGGACAATTTAAACCCTCTTGGTGGGATGACAATGCTTTTTGTGAGTTCCACTGAACTAAGGGACATAGTCTACCACAATGTGGGCAGTTGAAGAACATTATACATTATCTCATTGAAAACAAAACTATTGAAGTTAATGGAAAAAAATCGACATCCTCAAACAGCAACCACAAGGTCTTTACTGATCCATTACATGACCATGGAAAAGGAAAAGCCTCTAATTCAAGAAATAAGACCAATAATTCGGCTAGCTATTCTAATACCAAGTATGACTATAACCAAGGCCCAATCATAAATCACATTCGAGTCGTCAATGGGCATATCATCACTGTTACCATCAAGAAAGCTCTTGAATATGTTTTCAACATTCACCGAACTAAGATAACCATCCAAGGTCCTCTGTCATAGCAACAACCACAATCCTCCAAGTCTCAATACAATTTACTTGACTAGTTGGGGAAAACCCAACACAAATTTCTATCTTGGAATTGTTGAGTATATCACTTGATCATTGAGCTATTTTAGACAAATATTTGCAAAGCACTACCATACCCACCAACCTAGATGTCAATCATTTCCAAGAGATGGTAGGCTACCTGACCAACTCTCATCATGCTACCTTTTCTGAATAAGATTACTCAACTGAGAAGACAGACCAGTACAATGACCCATTACACCTAGAAGTTCTTGTTCATGAAACAAAAGTTAGATGAGTCTTGGTAGATGGAGGAGTAGGGTTGAATCTTTGCACCTTGAAACTGGTTAAGACATTAGGCTTCTCATAGGCGTGTGTGACACTACTAATAGAATTGTCATTAAGGCATGTGATGACGAAGAACGATCATCTAAAGGAGTTGTAATGCTCCCCATCAGAATTGGTCTGGCGGTTATGGATACCAATTTCCAAGTCTTGGATCTTGTCCTACCATATTATATTTTACTGGGCAAACCATGGATACATGTTATGAAGGTCGTCCCTTCCACTTACCATCAATGCCTTAAATTCCCATACAATGGCACCGACATCACAATAGACAGTGATCTTAATCCTTTCCAATATTGCACTAACCTACGTGGAATACCCCAACGACAAGTGCCTATAAATCAAGAGGCTTCATCATCCAACTCATCCCAATATATTGATCCATCCACTTCCCAAAAACTGTCTTCCACTCCTAAGCTTGAGATGCAAGATAAGGGTTGTGGAAAGTATCATATGATAGCATCTTATTGTATCATCCAATTGGTTCCTCCTAAATCATACATTCTACCAATGGCAGATAGAAGACAATCCATTGTCACATTCCATGTCCCTCCCACAATGAATTTTACAAAATGGGGGAAATTAAGTAGAGAATCTATAAATCAAGAAGATGTGACCTCTTTTTTATACAAAGAAGACAATGAAGAACCTCCTTCACCCGCTCAAATACCAACAAATCAATATGGAAAAGGTTTTATGATAATGCAAAACAAAGGATATGATAGACATAGTGGGCTAGGACTACATCAGAATGGAAGGACTGAACCCATCATTTTCTCTAAGCAACCAAAAGGCCTAGGGTTGGGGTTTCAACCGATTAAGATTGGCGTTTCTAGTACCTCAAAACCATCACAAGAGGAAGTAAGTGCTTCCAAAGATACCGAGACATCAAATGAGCCATCTGACCAATGCTACTGCAATTCCCTTGACTCTAATGAATATGATTGGGATTCCCTCTCCTCTACCACTTTCATGGACCTCGATAAACTATTTGGGGAACTTGACCAAATGCTTAATCCCTCAAAAAATCCACCTAATTCCCATCCCCAAACGACTTTGGCAAAAGAAGAATGGATTAAACATTAATTTTGGGAGTCCATTGATCCTGCCTCTTGGGAACCCGACGAATCCACTTCTAAAGACCAAACCTTTACTATGGGTCCACCTCTGAATCTACCTATTCCCAAGAAAAATAATAAGGAAGATTTGATAAGAAACTTTTGTGACCACATCAGTAGGTCTATCCTCACCCTATCAGCCTCTACCTTTGATAATTATAATGATGGCATGCCCCTGGTATATCCCCAGCTTATCGATTGGGATCAACAAGACATCCCCATCTTAGATACCTTTGAGAACGATGAAGCAATAGCTAAGTTCATGGGACTGCAAGAAGGCATACCTAGTGGTGACCATAAGGCTAGATTAATCATAGACTTGGATAAAATGGCTTGTTTAGGGGAGTTTTTTCACCCCTTCAATTGCAAAAGTATAAACAATAAGAAAAACAATGAAAAAATAAAAAAATGATGAGTCCCTGGGTGAAAACCGAAAGACACCTTTGGATGATGAAAAAGTAAAAATAAAGGATGCATCCAAGGGAAAAAACCTCTCTGAGGCAACCAAGGATGGAGGGTTGAACATTCTCCCCATTGCTCAAGAAAAGTCACCAATGTTAGTTGAGGAATCTATGGAGATCAACACAGGCACTGAAGATAATCCTTGGGTAATCTATTTTGCGACATCTTTGACAAAGACAAAGCAACTTGTATTTCGTAACTTCTTCACAAAAAGACATATCAAAGTTGCATGGTCATATGTCGACATGCCTGGACTAGATCCTAACTTGGTGTTACATCATTTTCCATTACAACTAGGTGTTAAACCAGTGAAGCAAAAATTAAGGAAAATGCACCCACAAATTGCTTTATTAGTCAAAGCTGGACTAAAGAAATTATTGGATGTCGGCTTTATCAGATCAATTGACTATGAAGAATGGATTTCCAATCTTGTACCAGTTAAAAAACCTATAGGGGGCATTCACATCTATACAAACTTCTGAGATATAAACAAAGGATGTCCTAAGGATGACTTTCCTCTGTCAAATATTGACATTATTGTAGACCTAATAGTAGGATATGAAATGTTATCCCTCATGGATGGTTTCTCGTGATACAATCAAATCATAATCACAACTGAAGACCAACATAAGACAACTTTTGCTTGTCCATGGGGAACTTATTGTTGGAACATCATGCCTTTTGGACTTAAAAATTATGGAGCCTCATACCAATGTGCCATGACAACCATTTTCCATGATCTCATACACACTCTCATGGAAAACTATGTGGATGATCTAATAGCTAAATCATTGACAAGGGTTGATCACTTGTAGGTCCTAGATAAGATTTTTCAAAGACTAGAAGAATACAAAGTGAGGCTAAATCCTAAAAAATGTGTATTTCGCATAAAATTAGGAAAACTTCTAGGATACATTATTTCTAGATGAGGCATTGAATTGGACCCAGCAAAAGTGAAATTTATAATGGACATGCCTCCATCGGCCAATATAAGCCAGCTACAGACATAGCAAGGGAGACTACAATCTATTAGATGATTCATAGTTCATTTAGTAGATAAAATACATCCCTTCCAACATCTACTTAGAAAAGGGGTACCATTTTTATGGATAGGTAAATTCCAAGAATATTTTCAACATATCAAGGATTACCTACTTACGCCACCAGTGCTAATGCCACCTATTGAGGGATGACCTCTAATAATCTACATTTCGACAACTACATCAGCGCTAGGAGCCTTACTTGCACAAAATGATAATGAGGGCCATGAAAGGGTAGTGTATTATATCAGTTGTACTTTGGTGGGATATGAGATAAATTACAATCCCATAGAACGTGCTTGTCTTGCAGTAGTTTTCGCTACTCAAAAACTTAGGCACTAAATGTTAAACCACCAAACAATGTTGGTCACAAAGAGAGATCCTTTGTCCTTAGTAAAGCAGCATTAACAAGATGATTGGCTAAATGAGTGATGGCACTTAGTTAATATGATATCTAGCATGTAGAATAAAAATCTATAAAGGACAAGTTATTATTGACCAGTTGGAAGACACACCGATTAAGGTGGAACATCCTCTAGTTGTAGGTTTTCCTGAATAATTCATCTTCACCCTTGACACGAGATGAAATGGAAGTTATACTTTGATGGGTCCCACACAAATCATGGTTTAGGGGTAGGCATATTGTTTATCACACCACAGGGCGACACTACTCCTAAGTCATTCAGAATTGCTTTTCCATGCACCAATAATATAGAATATTATGAGGCTCTTGTAACAGGATTACGAATGGAAATCAAATGGAATATTAAGCACCTACAAGTTTATGGAGACTCTCAGTTGGTAGTTTGACAATTTAATGATGACTATGAAACCAAAGATGAAAATCTTTCCCCATACAAGTAGATGGCAAATAGTTCCAAGCAATATTTTGACAACATCAACTTTCATAAAATACCTCGCATTTAGAACAGGGCAGAAAACACTATGGCAATGATTGGTTCACTCTTGGATATACCTAGCAACATGCCTAAATTCAAGTTTTTGGTAGAACAACTTTTGGTCCCCTCCTTTGATGTCCCAGATTCTGAGATGGTGTGTGAACTTGTTGGTCCTAATTCCCCATGGTACAAAGATTTATATGACTACCTCCATTCCCAAATCATACCCCTAGAGCTCTCGAACAACCAATGTAGGACATTTGTCCGTAACTCTTCCAAGTATACCATCATCAAAGATACCCTTTATAGACATGCCCTAGGAAACACCTTGTTGAGATGTCTCGATACTAAAAAATCACAAGCAACCTTACGTGTGGTACATGAGGGTATATGTGGATCCCACTCTAGCGGTCCCACCTTAGCCAAAAATATTATCAGATTGGGCTATTATTGGCCTACGATGGAAAAGGACTCATATGTCTTTATCAAGAAATGCCGACAATGTCAGATTCATAGAGACTTGTTACACGCACTAGCAAAGGAGCTCCATCCAATAACTTCACCATGGCCCTTTTCCCAATGGGGACTTGATCTCATCCGTAAGATACATCCTACATCCTCCAACGGTCATTAATTCATCATTACTACGATTGAATCTTTACCAAGTGGATTGAAGCCATTCCTATGACCTACATTACCAACATAGAAATTTCTAAGATTATCCTTAACTACATCATTTGTCAGTATGGTGTTCCTCAATCCATAATCACAGATAATGGCCGCCCATTTAAAAACTAAAAATTTTGTCACCTTTGTCAAGAATTCCATATCCAACACCACTTTTCTACACCATATTACCCACGGGGTAATAGTCAAGCTGGGGCATCCAACAAAACAATCCTCAGAATCCTTAAAAATATTGTCAATGATGCTAGTTATGACTGGCATTTACAACTTGACCCTACCCTATGGGCTTAAAGAAAAAGCATTTGCACTCCCTTCGATGCCACTCCATATTCCTTGGTATTTGGTTCTAAAGCTATCTTTCCTATTGAAGTATAAATTCCCTCCTTAAGGGTATCTCTGAAAGGGAATATTGACGATAAAGATTGTCGTGTGTCAAGGCTACATGAGCTAGAGTTCTTGGATGAATGAAGAAAAAAGGCACTAGATCACCTTCAAGCATATCAAAACCGTCTTCGTCGCAGCTATAACAAGAAAGTCTTGGGTCAACCCTTTGACATTGGTGACCTAGTCTTAATGGAAAATCCAAAGAATCAAGCAAAAAGAGAAAAACTAGGAAAGTTCAAACCAAACTGGTTAGGGTCATACATTGTTACATAAGCCTTTGGATTAGGAGCATACTAGCTCTCTACCCTTGAAGGAGAACCACTATTATCTCCAATCAATAGTCTTCATCTGAAGAGGTTCTATACATAGCTTCTGAGAATATTGTCTTAATCATGAAAAATACAAGAAAAATAATAATAATAATAAAAGAAAAAATTACCTTGATGAAAACTTGGCAAAAAGGCGTCTTCGTAACACCAAAAAAATTGAATAATCAACAAAATAGTAAAGAAAAATAAGTTATCCAATAGTAAAAACCACTTCGGTGGTGCTTTGGATAAGTACCATGGTGGAAACCTAGCAAATAGGTGTCATGTGTAGTCAAATTTTCTCCTTCATCTACCATTATTCCAATCTGACGACCCTTTCACATCCTTATTATAAACTACAATTTTTGTTAATAGAAGCTCACGAAATATTTCTCATCAAAAAATATTGTTCCTTTTGTTGTCCAAAGCAAGGGTTATATTCAAATTATAGTCCTCAAATATGTAGCTAGGATTTGCACAAGATCAAGCCACATATGGGATCACTATGGTGATTCAAGGAATTTTTTTAAATACAATGCAAAAAATGTCAGTTGACGAAAAGCTATCAACTAACATGTTGGGATTTTGTGAGGAAGAAAAAGGGAATGTCTAAACACTGAGTTCAATTTTGTTTCAACATGATGAGCTCATGGCTAAATAAAATTTTATACTTTCTGGCTAGTTAATGATATTCAATCTAGCTTCTGAAAATTGGAGACTACTTCTGGATAGATGCTTTTTAAAAACCTTCTTAGCAGGCCCTTCAGAAAACCTTGAACATCCTATTGTCAAAACTAACAAAAGGGGAAATTTTCTACAATATATCTTAGAATTTAATTTTACTGGTCTGTTCATACAGATCCGGTGTTGAAATCAGCCAAGTATAGGTTTTCCACTCTATGGCTATGACTAGTTTCTATACTTGCTTGCAATGATAAATAAAGTTATCTATCTACCACAATCACATTCAGCTAACAACCAAGTAAATCACATGCAACATTAATCATTAAAACTTATATAAAATTACAAAGTACACCACAAATCTATCTAGATTCTATTCATAAATGGTTCCTTTCTCATTCATTCCACAAGGAGTGACCATTACAAGGGTTAGGTCAACAACCAACTAAATTAAATATTTTTTTGTGGCCCAAAGAAATTATTACTACTAGCTAAAATTTGTAGCTATATACCAATATGAGATCTGAAGGTGACTTGAAGAGCTCCTTCTTGTAGTTAAAGTAATTTTACATAGTATCTTTGAATATTTTTGAACATGTAATAGAATATCAATGTTGGGTGAGCAGTGCACCAAGTGATGCATTGGACTCCTTTTAGATAGGTTGATTGTTGTTTGGATTTGAGTTTTTTAAATGCTTGATGTTGTGGAGGTATGTTGACTTAGGTCACAGGATTTGATTCAATAGTAGAGAGATGAGAGCATCCCATTATGAACTGCTGATAAGAATTTGCAAATCTGAGAAAACTTTCCAGTCCTTGTATTGTTGCAAGGAATTGGCTAATCTTGGATGATCTTTATCTTTTTCAGATCCATGTGAATTCCTTCATGGTCAATGATATAACCCGAATAGTAAACCTAAATAACACCAAAGGAACCTTCTAAACTTTTCAATCAGAAGATAACAACTTCAAACTTATGATTCCTCTCATTTGCAAAATTTATCTTTTCGTTATCCTTCATTAGAATTTCTGGTTGGGCATAACTTGAGCACAGGTCTGGCTTTCTATTTCATCCAAAGTTTGTTAATTCTACAGTATGGACTATGATTTGCACTGTTATTGGTCATTTTTTGTGTGTTTGAGACTTTACTTACATTCAAGAAGACATATGGAGATTATTTAAATTGCATGTACCACAGATTTAACTAGCATCTTAGTAATAATGTTTAGGGTGTCCTCAATATAGCCAGCATAGGCACGAAGGTCAACCATGCACACCTAATGATCAACTATATATGTAAATTGTAATGCAATAAGGGTTACTGACATGTGAAGTATGTGCATCCCTCATGCACTAAACCTACATGACTGCATGCACCTAGAACCCAAGCAAATATTACAATGTTAGGATGTTTTCTAGAGTGCTTCATTAATTCAAAGATTTTGAGAGGTTTCTAGAAAAATCCATTTTATGCACATTTTGCAATCAATCATTTCATTCCATGAGATGACATCTCTTTGAGGCATTTTGTCAAACAATTCAGGTGTTTTTTCTACGATTCCACATCTTGTATATATGTTTACTAGAGCATATCCAACTATAACATCCAGGTATCTTTTTAATTCCTCTATCTTTCTTGAATATCTTTACTATTTGAACCTCAAATAGATGTTTTAGAGAAGAACATAAGTTGTAGCATTTTTAGGATCCAACTAAAAAAGTAGTGTTGCTGGAAATACTCAACCTAACATTACTATATCAGGGGAACTCCCCTCATAGCTCCATCGATAGACTGATGAAAGCATATCAAAAGCACTAGAACATATTGGTAGAAGATAACACAATGTCCTATCGATGGAGCAATAGCATGCTTAACCATGATATAAATATAATAATCAAGTTAGTTAATTGGTCAGCTAGGTTTGTTGATTAATTTTTTTTAATGGATTTGTGGATGCTCAACTGTTGTGCAAGCTCTTTGATAACATGGCAATTATTTGATTCAAATATTCATAAATGGATCAGAGACTTTTTCAGAATGCTCCCCAAATTTTTAGAAGGAATGATGGATTTATAGATTTAGAGGTAAAAATATGAATCGTTGATCAACCATGCACACCTAATGATCAACTATATTTGTAAATTGTAATATAAAAATGGTTACTAATGTGTGAAGCATGTGCAGCCCTCATCCACTAAACCTGCATGACTGCATGCACCTAGAGCCCAAGCCAAGCTTCCAATGTTAGGATGTGTTCTAGAGTGCTTCATTAATTCAAATATTTTGAGAGGTTCCTTACATGAGGTGTTTAGTCTTTGTTTCAATTTAAGCCCTTTGTAAAAGTATTGCATTGCATGTTTGTTTTTCTATAATATGTCAAAACCCTTTAGTCAAAACTTGTAAATATTGTGAGTCTTGTAAAAAAATTTATTTGTTTTTGCATAAGAGTTGCCCCTTCTCAATTTTTTTTTAATGAGTTTTCCAACATTGTCAGAGGAAATTGTTATTGTCCATTGGACAAGCCATATAAAAAATTGTCAAATAGAAAGAAGTGATATTTT
>CM021103.1:507055405-507232697 GCA_007115665.2 Sequoiadendron giganteum
AATGTCTTCATTGTAAAAGTATAATTTTAATGAAAAGAAGTGATAGGTTATTGTATCCCCTTCCCTTCATTCAAAGAGTTTCAAGGTCCATGGTTTTTTTTTTCCAAAGGATATTGTTATGGAGGCAAGGCATTATAAAGTTTGCTAAGATGATGAAGAATGGATTGTTTGAAATACATCAATGACAAGAGCTAGGCTTTGATGCAAAATTAACAAAAGAAAGATTTTAGATTCAGAAATCAAGGTGAATTGTTAGATTTTTTGAGTGTTTCAAAGGATTCACCATAATTCCTTGGGTAGCAATGAGGCTATAAATCCAATCTAGCCATTTTTTGCAAAACAAAAAATCTCCACAGTTTTTAATGTCTAACTTCATGATAATACTACTTCTCTTTGTGTAGTTGATAGAATGAATGGCTTCTTGAATAATGACGACCTCATCTAGAATTGACCAACCTGAAACGAATTCACTTTGTTCCTCTACTATAATATTTTGAAGAATGAGTTCTAAGTTATTTTCCATTGCATTTGAGATGATTTTGTATATGTAGAAGTAAATTCATTTTTTTTTTTTACATCATTAACGATTTAAGCATTTGTAATGGGAAATCTCACAGAACCGTTGAAATAGGTAAAGGATGCCATATTATAAAAATCTAGATGTTATCATTATTAGATCTTGGCTGTATTTTCATTTTAATAATTGTATTTTTATTTTAATAAACATATTCTAAAACCATCGTTGAAATCTTATTTTCAAGTTGCAGCTCATCAAATTGGAGAGGTGAACATGCACTGTTTACTTTCATCCAACCATGACCAGTGAGATTTCTAGATATGAATTTTCCATCCTTCTCATTCGAATCCTTCCAATCCTCTCTCAAGGGTTGTCCGGCTGGAATGGGAGGGCAAGGCTGCTCTGAATCGGGCAATATATGCACCACAAATAATATAACTACATTTACTATATATTTTCATATCTTTTCTCCCTTCAATGTTTGTAGCATTTGTATCATATCTTGGATTTGTCTTCCATGGCAACCAAGAGTGTAGTGAAGGATGTATTTCTTGGATCTTTTTTTATGCAGTTGTATGCTGATTGTAATTCCTTTGGTTATGCAGTTGTTTGTTGTTTGTATTTTTTTTTCATGCAATACAAAAAAACATTTGAATATCTATGATACTTGAACTTTATATGCATAAAGTTGTTTGTTGATTGTATATTTTTTTCATGTTAATCCAATACAAAAAAAACATTTGAATATGATATTTGAAGTTTATATGCATAAATTTATGAGAATTAATTAAGTTAGATTTGGTTTATAACTTGAATCATTGATTCACTCAAATAAATGACTAAAGCATGACTAAATAAATGACTACTATGACTAAAATAAATGAATAAAATGACCAAATATATGATTACAATGACTAAATATATGACTACAATGACTAAATATATGACTACCATGACTAAAATAATGAATAAATATAGGACTAAAGTAATGACTAAATATATGACTAAATTAATGACTAAATATATGACTAAATTAATGACTAAATATATGACTAAACTAATGACTAAATATATGACTAAAGTAATGACTAAATAAATGACTACCATGACTAAATAAATGACCAGTTAACAACAATCAATGACTAAATCAATGACTAAATCAATGACCAAATCAATGACTAAATAAATGACTAAAATAGTTTAGTCATAAATTTGGTCGCATTATCAATGACCAAAAATAAACTACTAATGGTCACGTGACCAAAATTAGTCATTTATATGCAATTTTTAGTAGTTTATTTAGTAATATATTATTGTTTTTGTACTACTGTTACCACCCACAATAAATGGTTGTCATTTCCATAACTTGGAACAATTGACATCAAGTACACTTCACATCCCCATTCCATCCTATTGGTCTTATACCTAACTGGGGGCAAATACTCGACCTATGTCAGTTGGATCTTGCACTTGTTGTTTTGACTATTGGTGTTTTATTATTCCCAGCTAAAATTCAAAACTCCCTAAGAGATAGCCAGTCCCAATGTTCTAGAATTGTCAAAATTTAATGGCCAACTGACAGGTAAAGCTGTTTAGGTCCTTACCCCTACTCTTTAGGCTCTGTGAGACCAAGGAGGGTATTCCTGTTTATGTTCATATGATATTTCCTTCCTCAAGAACACTTCACACAGATAAGTTCCTACACAAATGCAAAAGATACAATTCACCAAAGGCTTGGTCGGTCATTGAGAAAATAACCATTTAATGCTAGGAACAAAGGTATTATGTGAGATTTACATCTTAGAGGAGAATGAATTTTGATTTTAAATTATTCTGACCTTGAACCAACATGCTTGGAGTGACTGTTTTAATTCTTAAAGAACCCAGAATGAATTAACCAATGCCTCATTAAATTGGGCAGGAGTCCCTGATACCAATGAACTATCCTCACAATGCCTTACACCATAAGAATTTTCAATATTAAAAACAACACTCCTAATCAAATCCTTAGCATATTATCAAAAACCTACAATTCCATTTCAAGCATTTGATTAACTCATTAAGTTAAAGCAAGAAAGTGAATTATACATTCAAATATACCATTGAAGATGAATGAAAAAAAAACCTTGATAATTTCATTCACAATCTGTCATAACACACATAGGAGAGCAATTGTCTTGAACTTTTTAGATTTCTTTCGATATCAGTAATTATATAAAACATATTATGAATATCCTATGTACATACCCTACCCAAAATGATTTAATAACTAAGTCCTCCTGGATTGTGCATTGTATGCATTCACTGTACACCACCTAAACCTTAGGATTCAAAAAATCTAACCTCACAAAAGAGCCTTGAAATATCCTTTATAGAATAGGAGAGCAACAAGCATTGGGATCTTTGCCACCACATTTAAAAAATATCATTTCAACCAAATGAAATATCAACAACATTTCGCAATTCCCCACCATTAGATGCAATCATACAAAAAATAGGGGAATCAAAATAGTTACAACCCTTGCAACCAGTCGACCGAAGCAAAATGCCACCACGGCCTTGTCGCACCCGTCCATGTCAGACCCAAAAAGACAAAAACAATATCAGAACAAAATTGTAGGACCCAGACGACCGCACCACTAACAAGCACCAGGAACAATCACACGGCCCCGATACAAGTGACCGCTCTGTGTCCTCGCTTCAGTGAGAAGCATGAGCACCACCCAATCTTCATCAACATCAACACCAGAACCAGAAGCAACACATGGTGTCACCACGGCAATAGGAGACGCCGCGAGGACCTCTTCATCCACATTGACCAACTCAGTCAAGGCCACGAGGTAGCTATGATAATCTAAGTCAGTGTCAAAACTTTCTCTATGAGAGCCACCAAAGAGCTCAATGGGTGACTCATATCACCTAGATTTCAACTCGTCCATTGATTCCTCGCCATACTCATCTGACCCCCTCACCTTTGCATATCCCATTACCTCTTCCCATGTAACTTGTCCTTTGAGTAGAGGAATTCTCCTGAAAAGAGTTGGGAGGGACCCAATATGTTTATCAATGGCCCCAAGAGCACCAGGGATAGCGCTCTGTTCATTTGGCCTTGTTCCCGCTGATAATTTTTTGCACTCATCCTCGCACTCCTACGCAATGGTGAACTAGAAGAAACTAACTTACTCATCTTACTCACGGATTTAAAACTCTATAAGAACATCAGCCACTCAATAGATGAACTTAGACTCAAAATTGCAATGATGTGAATGAATAATTAGCAAGCATTTATCAAGCAAGCTGGTGTAGAAACCATTAATGCTCCAATTGTATTACGCACAAGTGAGCGATTAGTGGTTGACATCAATTTGACCACTGTAAATATCCAAGTTTATGGAAAACTATGTACAATCCATCATGATTTCAAGAGAAAACAAGTTGCACGCATGGAAATCAGGATGATATCCATCGAAAAGCTTGCACCATTAATGTGTGTAATTTATAGAACTCAAACAACCATCACATGGCTGGTTCAAAGCTTTGAATTCAGACCGTTGATGTGAAAAGGAGCTGCCATGTTGAATGACTTAGATTGAGTCAAAAATCTTTAAAAATTCCACATAACCATATGGAAAGCCCAGCGGCCAATCACACACTTCCTAGCCAAAAATATGCATGTCACTATGAGTCCCAACCATCCACCTTGTACTGCTGAGCGAGGCCACACATCACTAGTTCTCACACCTCGCAACATTTTCAAAAAAATTATTTCAATCATGCCAGTTTGGTGAGCGATAGCCATAATTAATCCCCAGCAACCCCTGTTATCATATGGTGGTCGTCGATTTGATATCCTTTAGTAGTAGCACTGGTGGGTTTGGACTAGCCCCACATCACCGTACATGACAAGTGGCAATATTTCACACACCTCACATAACTTTGGTGACATCGTCAAAAAACCCTATGAGGTCAGTGAGGAGCAGTCAACATTTAAAATCATCGATTCGATGGTCCACAAATATGCACATGAAATAAAATTATTCATAACAAAGGGACCGACTAGGCAAACAAGGGGGTGGCCCTTAAGGAATGAATTTTTGTTTAGACTAAATTCTAAACATTATAAATATCCCAACCCAACATTAAGCATAAATTATATTAATCTCGAACATGGAGAAACTGACTAGTCACATAAAAGGGGCTAGTAAAATCATGACATAAAAGGCTCTGTTAATGACTTAAGTGATCAACAACCCAAAGTGACAGGTCAACATGGAAATATAACACAAGGGTTTGTTTGGTGAGACTATTTTAAACAAGGGCAGTAAAACCCTAAACCCTAACATTTGACCATCGAGCATGAGAGAAAACTAGACATGCCATAGAACCAGGCTAAATTTGTGACATATTTAAAAGTTCTATCACTGAGGTTGTAAAATGTCCTAAAAATAATCCAAAAACATCATAAAATGTCTTGAAAAATACAGAAACACCATAAAATATCTTGAAAAAATCCAAAAAAATCATAAAACCTCAAAAAGACAAAAACCCATCAAAACATGTCAAAACAACAAAAAATCAGATATCTTTCAAAAATCCAAAAAAAAAGGAATCGAAGTCATTTGTGTCAGTCAATCGTCTCATGTCAAACTACATTGTGTCTACTATTGGACATAGGCAAGGCCATCTCTTGATGCACCCCTAAGGCATTAGGGTAGTCTTTCTAGGTTTATCAAGTATTGCACAATAAAATCATGACTTAATTCTTTGTCCATAAAACAAAGCCAATCATCATGTCAAACTATGAGGTCTTTGTGTGTATAATGTAAGAAAGGCCATCAATCAATGAGCCCCCAAGACCGCACTAGGTTAGTCCTTTAGGGTTCATCGTGTCAGTCAAAATAAGTCAACAAGGTCATCAAGTCAAACCAAACAAATTGCCAAAACACTCAAATAACCAAAACAATCAACTTATGTCTTATACAAGATATGTCCTTCTTGAATACAAACATTATGATCTAGTCAAGCATTATCATTGCCTTATATAGGTGGTCACATGATCGAAACCAGACTTGACATCTTATACAATATGTGTTTCTAAAAATAGGATTTATCATTGCCTTATATAGGAGGTCACATCATCGAAATCAGACTTGATGCCTTATACAATATGTGTCTTTCTAAAATCATGATTTATCATTGCCTTATACAGGTGGTCACATGATCAAAACCGGACTCGACATCTTATACGATATGTGTCATTCTTGAAATCAGGCTTTATCAAACAACAAACATCCCATGAAGATCAAAATTTTCAACAATTAAACAACAAATAGATCAAATTTTGGAAAATATTCTTACTGGTTGTTGACCTTATGGCTTATTTTGTCTTATCTTTTCATTTGGCTTTATCTTTGATTCTGGTTACTAGCTTTCTCGAGAATTTCCCATGAAGGATTTAGAGAAGCAAGGATGTCTCAGGACTCTTTTTCTTTGACTATTATTTGTCTATTGTCTTTTGGCTTTGTCTTCTAGTCAGGTTACTAGCTTCCTCGAGGATCTCCCATGAAGGATTTATTGGAGCGATCATGTCTCATGGATCATCTTTTATTTGATTGTTGTTTGTGGATTGTCTTGACAAAAAGACTGAGGCAATTTTTCCCTTAGTATGAGTTAGGACACTCCTGGTCTGCGACTGTCTATTTTTAGTAGGTGGATGACCTTGCACACCTTGGTCTATCTCGTATCATGGTGTTTGTTATCCATTTTTATCATTTAGTTCCCAATGATGATTAATGCAAGACCTATTATGGTTCAGCGAAATATTGAAGATTTCTAATATTAACATCCAAATTTTCTGTGCTAACATTTCATCTTTCTTGCATTATGATGGAGTCTTGTGACACAAAAAAAAAATATCATGCATATGCATTGATGTTACACACATCATTTATACATTGCCATACATATGTACATATTAAATCATATATATTTTGCATTTGAAAAAGACAAAAATATACACATCTATCGCATCTAGGAATCCATGGCATAACATGCATTCACCATCATAAATTGTATAGCATATTATCACAACAAATACATTCACATGGAATTGTATATATTAAAATTACATTGCATCCATACATGACATCCATAATACCATAAAATTAAATGCATACATCATTATATAGAATTAACACATCCTCATCGGTTGCATAAATATCATAAAGTAAATATCGACATCCATAACACATGCATAAATAGAAAATTGCATATAAAGAACTGCATATCATATAAATCATCGCCAAAAATGATATATATATATATATATATATATATATATATTGCTAAAAAAGTGTCACAGTACAATTTCATAATAAGAGCTCGCAGGCTCAATGGACATAACACATCAGTTCATAGGTTGTCATTAGGTCCCATTACTTTAGAAGATAAAAGTCAATATGTCAATCGGGTAGTGTCCAAGGTAGTTTGTAATAGAATAAGACTCAACTATCTCCCTTAGATTTTCTATTTTTTAGAGCAGCTTAACATTAACTTCTAACCTAAGGCCACCTAACTATCTACTGGAAAATAGTTTAATCTTAAAGAAAGCTGAGAGTACATTAAGCTAGAAAACATAAAATGACTAACCTAGAAAATATGATAACTAAATAAGAAATCATAGAAACAATTAAACTAAATAGCGTATGAATTACAGAAGTAGCAAAGCTTGCAAATAAACTAGGAAACATCTAATTGAATACAATAAATAAATGGTTCACAACAACTAGCATACTATAGAAAGAACAGTCAGTGAGTGCTCTGAAACTTCAGACTCTTCAACGACCGTATTAACAACTTCTACAAGATTAACATGTGAAAATAACTATACTCGTAACTATCATGCGTGCAATAAAAACAACATAAAGGAAATACTCATCTATTTAATCTACTCTCCCTCAAGTGGCCAGCTCACGGGCTACTATGTTCGTCCTCAGGTCACATACACAACTGATTCAAAGTTCT
The DNA here is from genome assembly GCA_007115665.2 of Sequoiadendron giganteum. Taxonomy (NCBI): domain Eukaryota; kingdom Viridiplantae; phylum Streptophyta; class Pinopsida; order Cupressales; family Cupressaceae; genus Sequoiadendron; species Sequoiadendron giganteum. The sequence continues at coordinate 507,062,946 of CM021103.1, forward strand.
TCCATTAAAGATAATTTCCATCCATAACTCAACAACTCAAAACTTGGTATAAAATAATCTCTTTATTCATATGTATTTATAAAACATGTCGACAACATAACTTTACTATTGTGCGTTATCTTTTGCTTCTGGAGATTACATCTTTATAGAAAACTCTAACTAAGTCCTATATTTCAGATGGCGTGGATAACCATTGAAAGATTTTGTAACAAATTACAAACAAACTTTTATGTCTTTAAAACCCATTACATAGATATTAAAGAGGCTCAAGTCGAGCCATAAAGTCTTTGAACTTAAAAACATAACAGAAATTAAAGCTAACAACTATATCTTCAGCCCATCAGCCTAAAGTTTTGGAGCATGTTTCTAGCGCACATCTTTAATCATTTATGGAGCACATTTTGGTTGAATACTTTCCAACTACTACATGATGTCCTATTATTATCCTACAAAATACTCAAAACAATCCATTAAATCTGCATTGGAAAAATACTTCAATAAATCATAAGAAATCAAGTTTGTACAATTTTTCCTTAAAAGATAAGCAATTATTTCTCCTAAAGTTTAATTAATTGGAAGAGGATAAGAATTTTTCACATATGAATAGGCCTTTATTATATTATTATGATGAGGTTATTTTTACCTCATCATTTCCTCCCCTTCCTAATTCCTAGAAGGTCCTCCTGCCCCTTGGCTGTAGCCCTGTCCTTTGTTCCATTCTTCATACTTGGCACTAAGATCATACAGATCCTTTGTTGTTTTATCAAAATTTATAGGTGCATGGAGGAAGCCTCTATGAAAATCAACTCCCTCTTGCCACTCCTTGTAAACCTTATCATTTTGATCTGCATTAATGTGGAAACTAGGGGGTGGACTGAGCAATAAGGGAGGTCTATACCTAATCCCTATCCAATATGTTCTAAGGTCTTTCAGTATTTTAGCAAAAACATCAGCTCTTTTGAAGGACCATTTTATGTTAAGAGGGGAGATCACCTCTCTTTTCTTTAGATATGCTAGCAATGGAGTGTATCTTTCTTCACAAGCGTGTCAAGATTTACCAATCAATTTATGCCCATGTTCCATGAAATGGTTATAACAGAGTCAGAGGCTTCCATCATATCTTTCTTTCATTTTCTCATCTAAAGCAAGAGTTAAAAAGGTAGCTTTAAAATCTGCAGGTCTACTATTGGGGGATCTCATTTGAAGGCCCACATTTTTCTCTACTTGAGCGTATTCCCTGTTACGCTCCTGCTAATGAATCTGATTTTGCATAGTGGATAGAAAATACCTCAGTTGTACTTCTCCAACAAAAAGATTAATGAAGAAATCAATATGGTTTTCTAATATCAGATCATGAAAAAAGAATTCACAAAGCATATCCTGATCTTCAAGAGTTGATTCTACAAACATTTTAACAAATTCTTTATCATCAGGTTCATATGGCTGATCATTATAAATTCTTAGCAATTTCATTTTAAAAAATTGAATATAATCTCGATGGTCTTCTACATGATAATAGATATTTTTCTATCCGACATGCATCCTGCTTTCCCCTATAGGATTTATGAAATGATTCTTTCAATAATACCATCTCCATTTTCAACTTATAATTTTCAATCTTAGTATTTCTTAGGAAATAGCACTGTTCCATCCACTTTGTTAATAATGGAGGAATCTGAACTTGGAACCACTTAGTTACAATTGGTTCAGTCCGAATTCCTTTTGATTCGACCATTGGCTTACTGGTGCTTTCTTGCAAATCTTGTTCTAATTCCATAATCCTACTAAGATAAGCATTCAGTTCTTCTTTCTGTCTTTTCTTTTCTTCTTCAAAATTTGAAAACATAAGCATAAAATTATTTTTTAACTTTCAATTTCTTTATCCTTTCCAGATAGAGCAGCACTATGTGTCCTGTTTTCTTGGTTACAATTCTGAATTTGTGTTTGCAATTCATTGATGAATGCATCTTTTTCATGTATCTGTACTTTCAAATTCTGAATTTATTGGTCTCTTTTCCCTATCACAACAACATGTACTATTATTTCTTCTTGTTGCAGTTCACTTCGTTCTTTGTTTTTGTGCAAATGACTTCTCAGCTCGTCAATTTCTAATCTGAGCTTTTCCAACTCTGTATTATCCTTTTCATTTTCAATAGTCTCAACAACTTTATTTACAATGGGGGATAAGTTTCCTAAAACATTATCTTCAACCTCCATAGAAGGTGGTGATTTCTCCTTTTCTTTTTCCTGAATTTCCTCCACAAGGGCTTCTTCTTCATACTCTGAGTGGGAAGGTATTTCCTCAATAAGAGTTTCATTTTCATTCCCTAGATGGGAAGGCATGTCTTCAACAAAGATTTGTTTTTCCAGGTACATTTCCACATCATCAGTAGGATCAATAGTTTCTATGGTCTTTTTCTACTTCTTGGACTTCTTTTTCTTTCAACTACTTCCTACACTCTGAATTGGGGTTTCCGTGGACTCAAAGGATAATTGTTTGCTTCTCCTCAAAGGAGGAATATTCTGGAAAGTGACAATTGTCTTTCTTTTCCTTTTCCTTGGGGGAATGCTCACATTTGGGTAAATAATTTCAACATCCTCAAGTTGATCTGGGGTTTTCAATTCCTCGTTTATAGATTCTGGCACATCCTCACTAGGGGTTGTGGGAATTTGGGCTTCAAGAGATTTAGAGCCCTCATGGGAAGTTGCTCTAGAAGGTGAAGCAACTTGTTTAGAGGATTCCCCTAGTTCTAATTTTCTTTTAGGTGTAGACTTTTCAAAATTCCACAAAAATTTCTCCCACTTGCTTTCAGGTTTCTTACGGTCATGATATTTGCAAATTAACTGAATCAACCCATGGTGTTTTAATGGCCCTGAACTAGTCTTATATCTTTCTATGGAGGAATTAATAGAATCATTCAAAAAGTGAGGCAAATTAACCCCAAGGGCAAGGTTTTCTTTTCCATGATGCAGATGTATTAACATGCAAAATGCAGGTCCAACCACAGTAGTGAGTTGGCCTTCATAGGTAAAACATTTGATAATCCATGCAACCACTGTTCCCCAGGGTTCTAAGATAGAGCTTCATTGAAACCCTTTATTTTGTCCCCTAGTACTGATGACTATCATAAGCTGAGGGCCTCCCTCTCTAAGAAATAATTCAGACAATTTTTGATACATGACTTGAGATATTTCTGATAATTTAATGCCAGAACTATCTAACCCTGAGAGGCAAGAGATGATTTTTGGACTCACCTTGAAGTGCTTCCCATGAAGTGTCACCTAGCCATTCGAGTAATTCTCTACAAATGCATTCACCATTTTTTCATCGTATCCCTCAAACTTCTTGATGAAATCTAACCAACACACTTCCTCAAACAAACTGGAAATGTTTCTCAATCCCAGTAATTTTTCTGTTGAAGTTGGCTTTGATTTCTTCTTTGCACCCCCCATTTCTCTCTCTTATCTATCACCCTACTAAAGAATTCAACAGTGCTAGAAGCTTGTGCACATTTATTTTTGAAAATATAATCAAACTGTGATTATTTATTTGTCTTTTCTTGGAACTTACTTTGCAATGATGTTAATTTTCATGGAGGAGTGTGGAAAGAGTGTCATACTAGCAGTTAATCACCGAGTGAAATAAGTTGCTAAATTAGGAAGGGAGAACTCGTGTCAATTAATTACGCTTTATTCAAAAATAACTACTTACTTAAACAAAAAAACTTACTTACATTTTATGATCAATTCAAGATCTCTTACCTTTACTGATTTGACAGGATGATGAAATGGTATTTGGTTGAGGCGATGACATAGTTATTATGACATGAGTGAGGAAGCTTGCAAACAACAAAGTCATCAATGGAGATAGGTTGTCCCTGCGGCTTTCATTTATGATGAAAAGATGGCGGCTTTTATTTATAACAAAGAGAAATTTTAAAACGAAAGGTAGGCATTTGTACTATGGTGTGATAATCAAAGCATCAAGGAAATTCAAATTGTATGGAAAGAAGTGGCAGAATGAAGATGGATAAGTTCCAGAGCACGCTTTTGAACATGTGCTTGAAACCTATGACTAAGTTCTGGAGCACGCTTGATGGAATGCATTCAAAATGTAGAAGATGAAAAAGTTTTGGAGCATCGCTAAAACATGTAGTCGGAGCAACAATCGAAGGAAGATTTTGGAGCATCGTCGAAAGATGCAGCCGGAGTAGCAGCTGAAACAAGATTTCAGAGCATCATTGAAAGATGCAGCCAGAAGGAAGAAACATGGCTATGTACGAACTCAAACTTTAGGAGTGTTTCTCTAGCAACCACCATTCTACAGGATTTACCATCTAACGCGATGAGTTGAGATACAAGTTCTGAAGCATCTAGGCATCAAAGTCCACAAGTTCCAGAGCTTCGTCATAACAAAATGTAAGTTCCAAAGCACTGGGCATCTGGGTGATCAAGTTTCAGAGCATCTGGAAAAGGTGCTCTGGAAGTTGTTTCTTCCTTCATGAGAAGTCCTGAAAAATGGGCACATGTAGTTAAGTCCGAAAATAAGAACTGATAAAAAATGCTTTAAAACAACTGGCACACATGTCTTTTTATTACAAATTTTCATGGTTTTTTTTTTTGTTGATATAAAATATATTAGGTGGACTCTGCCTTATCAAAGTCAATTTATTTAATTTCTCACTGCATTTCTACCAGTTTTGCAAATTCATCTTTGTTGACCGGCTTATGGTAGATACGTAAGTGATGACTGTTAACTAAGAGAGTTTTTGTATCACCATCAATGGGTTTCAAATGAACTGTGCCATTTGAGAAAATTTCAAAGATTTCATATGGCCCCAACCAATGAGTCCTAAGTTTCCCCTTGTGATCTTTATATTTGGAATCAAATAGCAAGGCCCAGTCACTGTTATGGAACTCTCTCTTTAATGTGTTTGTCATGCCAATTTTTCTGTTGATGTTGAACCAGCTCGGTTTTATGGATAGCATCTAAAAGAATCTCATCCAATTCACTTAGCTGTAAAACTCATTTTACTTCCAGGCTCATTTCAGATCTAGACCCGACTCCATAGTTGTTTGTAGAGTTTGGAGTTCAAACTCAAAGGGAAAAAGAGGTTTCTTCCAAAAAACAAACTCATAGAGGTTGAATCCAATTGTGGATTTCCATGTCGTGTTGTATTCCTAGACGGCTTCGGGCAATTTTCTAGCCCAATCTCTTCTTTGTGAAGAAAATATTTTCGTCAATATGTTTTCTAACTCCCTATTAGTCACCTCTACTTGGCCATTTTTCTATGGGTGATAGGGAGAAGACTTCTTATGACTCACTTGAAAATGGTTTTGAAATGCCAGAAGAACTTTAGACATGAATTGGGGTCCTTGACCTATAACAATGGTTCAGGGGGCTCCAAATCTAAGAAAAATCTTATTATAGAGGAAATCTGTAACTTTCTCCTCACTAGCAACACGTAGGGCATGAATTTCTGCCCATTTAGTCAGGTAATTAGTGTAGAAAAGGATATACTCTTTCCCTTGGGAGGAAGGATCTATGGGACAAATAAAATCCAATCCCCATTTTTCAAATGGTTCAAGGACAACCCGGGGCTGTAAGGGAATTTCTATAGAAGCAGTTGGTCTTCCTAAGTTCTTTAAAATTCATCACAATGATGAATATACTTTTTAACGTCTTTATGCATTGAAGGCCAATAATATCTAGCACCCAAAATTTTATGAGAAGTTAGTTTTGAAAAATAATGACCCCCAGAAGGATCATCGTGATAGGCCCTCGAAATACTATAAGTTTCATCGGCCCTAACAGAATAAAATCCCATTAATCCATTTAAATGGTGTACTTTCCCTGATAAGTCGCTTCATTTGTTTTGATGAAAAACCAGGTGGTATTTCAAAAGCGGCTAAATAGTTGGCAATATCAGCGAACCGAGGTGTCTTTATAGAAAAATAAAATAGATTTTTATTTGTAAATTCATCTTGCACTAGTGCACAATCACCATCTTCTTGTTTAATCTGAGACAGAAAGTCTGCCACTACATTAAATCTCTCAGGCTTGTCAAGTATTGTTACATTGAACTCCTGAAGGAGCAGTAACGACCTCATTATTTGACCATTAACTATAGGTTTATTCATTAAATATTTCACAGTTGAATGATTTGTATATACTATGACTTTATATCCTCTAATGTAATGGTAGAATGTTTTAATGGCATGAACCACAGCCAATAATTCTTTTCCCATAGTCGTTTAGTTCTTCTCTATAGATGTTAAGTTTTTACTAATAAAGTATATGACATACTTACCCCCATTCTCATCTTCTTGCCCCAATACTGCACCAATTGCATCATCCAAAGAATTGGCATAGATATGGAATGGAAGATTCCAGTTAGGGTTGCACAGGATAGGACCAAAGACAAGCTTCTCCTTTATAGTTTCGAATGATAATTGACACTCAGGTGTCCAGTTAAACTCTACATCTTTCTTGAGAAGGGAAAATATAGGGGCATCTATCTTACTCAAGGCTTCTATAAACCTTTAATAATAACCAACATGCCCAAGGAAACTTCTAACATCTGTTTGCGTCTGAGGAGTAGTCAGTTGTTGAATGACCTCAATTTTCTTGGGATCAACCTTTATTCCCTCCAAGGAGATATGATGACCTAAGACTATTCCTTGTTCCACCATTATTAAATATTTTTTGTGGCTAAGGGATAGTCAATGATCCTCGTAAACCTTTAAAAATGTATCCAAGTTCTAAAGGGATTCATCATAGGTTGAACCATAGACAGTGAATTCATCCATATAAACTTCTACATAGTCGTTGACAAGCTCAACAAATATAGCTAGAATGGCTCTTTGGAAAGTTGCAGGAGCATTACAGAGTCCAAAGGGAAGAACATGATATGAAAATGTGCCCCAAGAACAAGTAAATGTTGTCTTATCTTGGTCTTCTGGTGCTACCTAAATTTGGTTGTAACCGCTAAATCCATCCAAAAAGGAGAAATATTTCCTCCCAGCCAAATTGTCCAGATCCTGGTCAACAAATGGTAAGGGAAAGTAATCTCGATGAGTGGCTTTATTGAGTTCTCTATAATCTACACAAATTATCCACTTCCTATTTTTCTTTGGCACTACAACCATAGGTGACACCCACTTACTGTCGAAGATAGGATAAATAAACCCTGCTCAGAGAAGTTTCTCAATTTCAATTTTGACAAGATCTTTTAATGTAGGATTGAGTCTCCTCTATGGCTGATGTATAGGTCTTATATTAGGATCAGTATAAATGTGATGCATACAAACACTTGGATGGATTCCCCTCATATCTATGTAGTCCCAAGAAAAATCTTTAGACCACTTTACCAACACATTAAATAATCGATCCTCTTCTACTTCTGTCAGCCAACTATTGATGTTCAAGGTTTTTCCCAGTAGCAACATGATTGATTTTGTTCCTAGATGGGCCGAAGTGATAGAATGAATTGGTTGCAACAAGGTGTTGAGAGGGAAAATATGAGGTATCAGTTGATGAAATCTAGTAATATCCTATTCTGGGAATCATATTGGACAAAGGACATGGCATTCCCATAGTAGTATAATTATGTTCCATCCCATGTACATCGATCGATTGCCCCAAAATTTTTGGAGCATCAACCATTTCCTCATCACTTGAACCTATGGCAAGATTATCTACATCACTTACTAACTCATCCTCCAATTCTTCTTCATGTTGTTTAATAACTACCATAGCTAACAAGGCCAAGCTATCTTGACTATTAACATCTTCTGGTTCATCAACCCAGAATTTGCTATATTCAGTGGGCTTAGTAGGAGGGTACAAGAATAAACGTTTACTATTTGGACCATGAGAAATGGTCATTCCTCCTTCTCTGCAATCAATTTTAGCTGTGATGGTGGCCAACCATGGTCTTCTGAGAATTATTGGATTGTTATCTTTAGGTGTAAGCAACTGGATGACCTAAAAGTCAATTGGGTATTCCCATCAATCAACTTTGACAAGGACATTTTCAATAACGCCCTTTGGAATGGCTATGGACTGATTTTCCATCTATAAGTCTATAGTTGTGGGGCATAAATCAGTAAGACCTAATTTTTCCATCACATCCACAATCATTACATTAATGATTGCTCCTAAATCCACTAATGCATTCAGTATTGCTACTACATTAATTGTGACCATTATGAGTGGACTGCTAGGGTCATCATATTTTGGAGCAATAGTCTTTCCAAACAAAAAGTGAGCTAAACAGCCATCAATGTGCACATTATATATTTTATTTCGTTTCCTCCCTGGGGTTTTGATACACAGTAGTTTGATCAGCTGATTTATCTCAAAAATTTCTTTTGTGGCTTGCAACAAAGCAACCTCTATTGCAATTGTTTGATTTCCTGAACTAATGCAATTTCAGATGTCAAAGCCATTTTTGAATTATCTTTCAAAGTTTTCAATTTCAAACACTCCAAAAATGGCGCTTGATTTTTCTCTTTTGGAGAGGTATCCTTTCTAAGTTCAGTCAGACACCGACCTTCCTCCTCCTCCTTAGGTAAGTTAGCAACTCCTGTTGTTGAAGAAGGCACTGTATTCTTTGAGAAAATAGTGTGATTTTGTGGAGTACCCTTCTCAGGAGTGTTAGGAGTAGGCTCGTCCATAATTTCTTCAATGGTTGGTGGTTGAATTGTTAGAACCAAGTGCAACTGAACATTTCCACAATTTATGGCATTAAGTCCAATAACATTATCTTGTTCAGTAGAGTATACCGGAGTATTCTATCGATTATTCTTCGGATTGGGAAGTGGTTGCGTTGGGAGCTAAGGCTGATTTACTTTTTCATTCTGAGGAGGATCTGGGGTGGAGGTAACAATTTTGTTGTTGGTTTCTATGAGGCCGAGTATAGAATTGATTATGCCCCTGATTCCATTGAGGCATAGTATGGTGTGGATACCACTGTTGAGTTCCCCATGATTGGTTCACCCATTCAGGGGGTCCCCAATAGGGAGTTCCCTAATTAGGTTGTTGAGGCAGTTTTTGAGGCCATGATGGGATCCATTGATTACCAGCCCAATTGTTTTGAGGTTTCCAAGTGGGATTGGAATTTTGTCCATAAGGAAAGTTCCCTCCTTGGCATTGATTTACCACATTTATCTCTTCCTCAACATGTGCAATCATTTTCTTGGAATTATTGAGATCATTAAGGAGCTCACACTGGTTTGTAGCATGATTTTTTTCGCAAAGTTGATAGACATTAACCTTCTCTAAAGGACATTCTCACAATAGGTGTTTATTTTGGCATCTAGGACAGTAAATGGACAAGGTCTTAGGATTACGTGTCTTAGTTTGTATGCCATCTAGATTAGTGTTAAATTGAATGAGTATGTTCATTTTAAGGTTGGAAATTTCCTCCTAGAGCTTTCCTATGTCATTGGACCCTTTAAAAAGAGTAGTTTTGTGAATTCCTCCACGGGTACGTGAGAAATTCTAACATAATTTACATATTTCTTCAAGGGTCATTTGAGACACGTCTCCTTTTCCCATTAAATCAAGGCTTCGCCTTGCATCCTCATCGATTCCTTTAAGAAATATGGTTTTGAGAATGTCGTCGCTAATGGTCTCTTCTCCACATCGTTTAGACAAGAAAATAAACATGTCTAGGTAGTCCTCCAGACTCTCATCCTCATTTTGTCTCAGTGTAAGCAGCTCCTCTTTTCGATCACTCGCCCTACAATAACTCTAGTATTTATACAAGAACTCATTCTCCATGTCCATCCAAGATGTAATAGATCCTGAAGAAAATCCCATAAACCAACACATGGTTGTATACTTCAAGGTAGAAGGAAACAACTTCAATTTCTGGTTATCATTTTTATAGTCATAGATTGGCAGAGGCCCTTGAATTCGAAAAGATATTGGTCCAAATCTTTCGAGGACAAACCACGAAAGGTTGGCAAGAAAGATAAAGAGATATTTTTCATTGTGGTATCATCATCTGCATCCAGAGTAATAGGATACATGAATGTCCGAGGTGGCTGTGGATCATTGTTATTGTAGTTGGCATTATTTCAGCTAGGCTCAGCCCTACGATCACCCATGATTTTTAGAGGAATACATTCCTTTAGGATAATTTCTTCAATGATGGGTTGTTCTACTGGATGATCTTAAAGAAGATAATGGAAAGCCTCAGGTGGACTAGGCTCAAGTATTTTATCAATCGAGTGATCCTTTGAGCCTTGGGCTTCCCTGTGTATGATTGGAATGTATTTTGGGGGGGTCTTTGGTATAAATATTTCGTGAGGGCCTCTTTTCCTGACTATGTACAAAAGGAAGCCGAAGGGGGAATTTTGTCCTAAAAAGAGGTATTTGAGGTGTCTCCTATTAACACTCAAGCAAGAAAGTAGTCCCTGGAAACGATGCCAAAAAGTGATAGGTTGTCATTAGGTCTCATTACTTTAGAAGATAAAAGTCAATATGTCAATCGGACAGTGTCTAAGGCAGTTTGCAATAGAATAAGACTCGACTATCTCCCTTAGATTTTCTATTTTTTAGAGCAGCTTAATGTTAACTTCTAACCTAAGGCCACCTAACTATCTACTGGAAAATAGTTTAATCTTAAAGAAAGTTGAGAGTACATTAAACTAGAAAGCATAAAATGACTAACTTATAAAACATGATAACTAAATAAGAAAGCATAGAAATAATTAAACTAAAAAGCATATGAACTATAGAAGTAGCAAAGCTTGCAAATAAACTAGGAAACATCTAATTGAATACAACAAATAAACGGTTCACGACAACTAGCATACTATAGAAAGAAAAGTCGATGAGTGCTCTAAAACTTCAGACTCTTCAATGACTGTATTAACAACTTCTACGAGATTAACATGTGCAAGTAACTATACTCATAACTATCATGTATGTAATAAAAACAACAGAAAGAAAATACTCATCTATTTAATCTACTCTCCCTCAAGTGGCCAGCTCGCGGGCTATTATATTCGTCCTCAGGTCACATACAAAACTGATTCGAAAGTTCTTCCATTAAAGATAATTTCCATCCATAACTCAACAACTCAGAAATTGGTATAAAATAATCTCTTTATTCATATGTATTCAGAAAACATGTCGACAACATAGCATTACTATTGTGTGTTATCTTCTGCTTCTGGAGATTATATCTTTATAAAAAAACTCTAACTAAGTCCTATATTTCAGATGGCGTGGATAACCATTGAAAAAGTCTGTAATAGATTAAAAATAAACTTTTATGTATTTAAAACCCATTACATACATATTAAAGAGGCTCAAGTCAAGCCATAAAGTCTTTGAACTTAAAAAATTAATAGAAATTAAAGCTAACATCAACTATATCTTCGGTTCATCAACCTAAAGTTCTGGAGCATGTTTCCAGTGCACATCTTTAATCTTTTTTGGAGCATGTGATGGTTGAATGTTTTCCAACTGTTGCATGATGTCCGATTATTATCCTAAAAAATATTCAAAACAACCCATTAAATCTACATTGGCAAAATACTTCAATAAATCATAAGAAATAAATTTTGTATAATTTTTCCTTAAAAGACAAGCAATTATTTCTCCTAAAGTTTAATTAATTGGTAGAGGATAAGTATTTTGCACATATGAATAGGCCTTTATTATATTATTATGATGAGTTTATTTTTACCTCATCATCAGTGTCAAAATATCTAAGTTTAAATAAAGCTATCCTCTCATGCTCTCTAGAGCCTTGACTGTTTCTCTCACTCCAACTAGACTTGCTCTGTGATTGCCTATTGTGAGATCGATCACTGCTCAGTGCCACTGATACACTTGGTTCCCTATGCTCAGGTGGGACTGCTAAGTCATATAGATCTCTATAATACTACTCTCACCTCCCTGCTCTAAGGAGTGCCTGCACTGTGTCAATAGTTGTGCCTGTACATCTGGCCACAAGGTCGATGACCCTCCAATCTGCTTACTAAGCTCAGATCATTGCACTGCCCCTCTCTAACCGTAGGGTGTCTCTCTCCATTTGTATCCCCTAGAGACTGTACCTCAGCTTCCAGTGCCTACACTCTAGCCTATAATATGGAAAGCTCCTCATCCCTATCCCTAGAACCACCCCTGATGGGAATATTCTCATAACCCTCCTCTCCAGCTCTGATCCTCTCGCGGAGGATGCACTCCTCCTCACCCATCTCATCATCCTTTGACTACTCCCCATTTCCTCCCACATCTATATCCATGGTTTTGCAATGGCTAATACCTCAAGATCCTCTCTCTCCTCGTCCTCGGCCACTACATCAAGCATATCCTCCTCTTGTCGACCCTCCTCCTATCAAACATCCTCCTATCTCCCCTCCTCTCTCTCCTCCTCATGTCTCCCCTCCTCTCTCTCCTCCTCATGTCTCTCCTCCTATCTCTTCTCCTCCTCTCCCTCCTCTCGAATAGGATAAACTGATCTCCTCCTCCTCCTCAATCTTTGATGAACTCTCCACCCATCACCTCCTCTCCCACCCCTACCACCATCGCCACCATTTCCATCGTCACCTCCATCATCACCGCGACCTCCACCATCCCCTCGGCCTCCATCTCCTTTACCTCTATGTCCACCTCTCCTACCTCAAGGACCCCATCCTCATCTCACTACTGGGGCAGGCTAGTTAAGATCTGTCAATAGAATAGGCCTATGTGTCCTCCACTAGGCATCATACTCAAGAGTAGTCTCAAAATATACTACTCCTCCTCTCCACACCCACTATTGTTACTGTAACCTATCAATGGCATGCTCTACTGTAGCCACTACAATCATCACCCCCCATGGTGTAACCTCCCTGGATGATCGAGCAAATACTGCTAAACCATGAGGCTCTCCCTGTTGCTCTCCAAACTGTCTGAGCACCCGATCTGGAAAATACATCTCAATAATATGAACTAATTGAACAGTTCTCCCAATCAAGTACCTCTCCTGCTCACAGCATGGTAGATGCTCATGCTCATCTAGCCACCGATGACAATCTATATATGGCCTCCAGATAAAACTAACGAGTGTGTCAAGATCATGTCTCCAGTAACCAATATCATCCACATGTGTCTGTGTCACTGCCCCTATGTACATATATACGTATGGTGGCATAGTCTCCATATGTCAATCAATTAGTGGATAGAACACTGCAATGTGCTCCCAAGCCCAAACCATCAATAGAGTCACACCACAACTCATCAACTATCCTCGTCTGTAGACTATATCATGTAATTGAAAATAAATCATCACCAATAAACATGGCCCCCATGCATACACTCTCTCCCTAGCCAACATACCAACAAGCATCTCCCCCCATCCAACTAGAAATATGTGTCCTCGATGATCTGGGATCACTATCCTAGCTGTCGCAGTGCATAGAATATAGTTGAATCGCTCATACCGAGCAGCCAGTGTCTCCTATCTAATCTTGTATCTATCAATACCGAGATAAGCTATATCATCATATACATAAAAATCTATTAGTGCCTGATATCCTCCTCTAGGAATATATCTAACTCTCTCCCTAGATTGGTAGACGCAAAATCCTCTAGACATCCTCCAAAGTAATCATCACCTCCCCTATAGGCAGATGAAAGGAACATGTCTCTCAATGCCAACACTCAGCCAATGCAGTCAGCATACCCATGTTTGAATCCCTTATGATGGGCATGGACACTACATGATATAAGCCAAGTCGCCACAACCTATGTCTCTCAGTGCTTGACATCTAAACCCTCAATTGATAAGTCTTAGGTGGGCGAGACTCTCTGGTATAAATTGGATCTAAATGAACTTGTGATCAACGTCACAATCATTGTGTCAGTAAATTTTGCATATGTCATCAAAATAGTTAAAATCAAACCTAGGCCAAAAATGTCAACAGTCAATTGTGTCAACTAAATTCAAATGTGCCATTATTTCTACAATTGTAGTGCACATTTGCATATGCGTTGCAAGACAACACTTGTGTTGAACCCCCAATTCAATTGTGGATCCCTATAACAATTGCATCACTCATAAGAAATTGTGGCTAACAATTATGCAATTGGGTAGAATTACAGATAAATGTGTCACGCATAGAAAAATGCAATTAACCAACCCACAGATGCATCAAAAAATTAAAAATTCCTACCCTACCCTAGGCAAGTTGACAACAATTGTGTCATATTGCATGCAAATGCGTACAACGCAGTGACACTTGCAACTATTTTCGTGTGACACAACTGACTGTTAAAATTAAATCCTATCTAGAAATGCATGAAAACAAAATTTGACCAAGTGGTTTCGTAGGGACTTACTGGATCTCCTACACCTTCTGGCCACCTGAACATATGAACTTTGTAAGCCCTATTCTCGCAATAAGGAAAATGCTCCATCTTCAGTCAGAGATTAAAATATCTAAGGTTCAAAAGTGCAAAATGAACTCAAATTTGCCAAATTCCTATTTATACTCCCATCAAAATTAGGGTTTTGCCTTAGGGTTATAACTGGACACACCTTTTTTCATGTTTGAAACAACTTCAGACACTCTAAACTTAATGAAATTTGAAACTGACTTTGCCATTGCTTTTCTAGCTATCAATTTGACATTTCAAAACAATTTTTAAATTTTTTGAATTATTTTGAAAAATTTGTAAAATTCTTCTGAGGGAACACTACCGTATCCTACTGTCATTGGGGGTATGTTTTGACTGATTTTCTTTGACACAATGTGATAAACAACGTTGTATCATAGAGGGGAAAATTGTAGACACTAAAAAAATTCCTAGGTCTGCGACCCTTAACTTCTTCATAATTATTTCATCTTCATTTCTCATAATTAAATAATGTTAATTATTTAATTATTTTCTAAAGTCATATGTCCTCTATTAATTAAATAACTTTAATTATTTAATTCATTCATTCTTACCTTTATTCTTTCTTGATTAATTATATAAAGATTATTTATTTAATTACGTCGCTAATTAAATCTATCTTTTATTAAATAATCATATTAAATTATTTAATTAATTCTTATCACACTTTCAACTATAATTAAGTAATCACTTTAATTATTTAATTATTCCTTAGCATTTTCTCCCTTTAAATAAATAAATCTTTATTTATTTAATTTAATCCCAAAATCTTGAATGTTGAATTAAATCATTATTTAATTCATAAAAGGATTTATCCATAGCATATTCATCTATAATTAGATAATATCTTTGTTATCTAATTAGTCATTTATCACTTATGTCTATATCTAATTTGATCATTCAGTTATCTAGTGAGATAATATATGATTGTCTCTAACGAATAGTCTTTTCTCATGCAATCTTTATTCTTTTGTGTCTCAACTAGTTTCCACTAGTGATTTTAATTTAATCCCCACCATTTATGCTTAATCACTTACATTAATTTAACCCTAATCCTATTACATGTCACATCTTTTAATCTTAATCGTTGATTTGTCTTTTAATCTGAGCCTGTCATTCGAAAATCATATTTTCTATAAATTGGCTTTACCTCTATCATTATTACTCCTCCCGAAATCTTATGAGTTTTGGAAGAAACTTTAGAATCTTCAATGTTTTCCTATTATCATTTTTCATGAGGCTACACTTGCATACTTAATAAAAAATCTGAGGGCAAGTATCATACTACAATGAAATGGAGAAGATTAATGGAGGTGATTCATGGAATTGCATAGATTTTTGGTAAAATCTTTCATTTATGTATTGTTGATATAGTTTTCCATTGTTCTCGATTATTAGCTTAGGTTTAGTTTTGAGTTACGCTTGTATTGCTAATTCATGAATTTTCCCTATGCTACAGTATGTACAACAACAGTAGAAACTATGAGGTCATTGCTAGGTAGAAAAACTTTGTGATGAATAACCATCACAACATACCTAATGACCAGATATTCAATTATTCTCAAAACAAACTCTTTCCCTTTGAGGGCCATACCAATCATGTCAATTATCTCTTGTTTATTCAAAACCGTTTGTTTGGGAACTAGTCTAGAGGAACACAAACCAATTACATCTTTGATGTGCTTCATCGATCCATAATGATTCATTATGAATTATGCTCAAAACTATTCAAATATACTTCTTGTCGAACTCACACAAAGGGGCTTTCTGCCAAACATCCAACTTCTTCTCAACTAACACTTTATAGGTATCATGTTTTTCTTCCAAATCATTCTTCCATAAAATACTTAACTGAACTGGTGACATTTCATCTCTCTTACTATAGACGAATGCATAGATATCTTCAGTGGGAAAAACTCTAGGAGGAATGCAAGAGAATGCACCAACTAACTCTTTTGGTAGATATTTCAAATGTTTCCTCAAAATGACTTGCAATCTATCTGAAGTATTCACAACCTTTAAATTATCCATAGAAATAAAAATGAAATATTGTGCAAGCAGGAATACCACTGTAATTTCTAACATGGAATGGATAGATATCTAGCTTTTGGAGCACACTTTGATCTCTCCTTCAAACCGTAAAACTCTGAATTTCTCTTACTTCTCTAAACTTCCTTTGCACGCTTCTCCAAAAATACATATGCCTCTTCAAATATCTAAATTTATTTCTTTCATTCTGAATGATTTCATAATAAATGCTTCAAATTATAGGTAGATTACCTCAAAAATTGTGTGCACCTCCATTCTTTTACATTTTGCAAACTTCATTCTTCACACATGCGATTGAAAAAATCCTTAAAGTTCATTACCACATTAAATATACTTCTACCATGATGTGACATAAGTATAGATGAAGGGTTTATTAGTTTTTCTAATAATTGCTCCCCCTTATTCATTGCTAGACTAAATAATTGAAGAGCATATCTACTCTGAAGGTCGGCATAGATAAGACTGATGATTTTGATTCAACTTGCTTCAATTCTCCTTCCTTTCTCCAAAAAATTTTCATCTCTTTTCTCACTTCTTCTGGATCAATGATTTGTTCATGCTTCTTTGTTGGATAGTTATCCTTTCTCCTTCTGAAGTTATTAGCAAAATGTTCCAAATTTCTGCAATTATAGCAAAAAACATTCTTCCTTCCATTCTTTATTTTATTCAATCTATTTTCACACGGATTAGCTTTATGTCAAACCTTCTTGCACTTAAAACATTTTCTAAAGAATGATAGAGTATCATTCATTTCACTTTTACAGTTCTTTTCCTTATGAACAAATTTCTTGCAAGAACGAAAAACACCATTGAAAGAAAAATACCTCTTAGCATTAGGTTGTTTGATGGAAGTTCTTCCAGAATTGCTTCTAAGTTCTTGATTTGTCCATCTTTGCACTAAGTCTTCTTGTCAAAAGATTGCTTCACTTTTGAACTTTGACCTTCTTCAAACCCTACACCACTTTTATCCATTATTGGTCTCTAAGAAGTAATCAACTCATCAAGCATTGTAGAGATTACCTTAAATTTATCCTCAAAACTTCTTGCCTTTTCCATATGATATCTCAAGATTTCTACTTCTTGTTCAGGCTTGACACGTTCATTTGTTTTCTCTTGAATTTTAACTTTTTGACATCCTTCAATTCTTTCTACTTCTTCTAGTTGTTGTAACAGTCTGGCGATTTCATCATGTTCTCTTCTCAATTGATCATAGGCATCTTCAAGTCTTCTCCTTAAATCTTTGATACAATCATTCGCTTCCTTCAACTTATTCTTCAGGTCTTCAATTTCTTTTGAATATCCAGTAGAGGTCACTTCCATAAGAAAAAAAATCTTATACTCAAATTTTGGGACCTTCCTCAAGCTGTTAGGCTCCTTCAGAGGAACCAAGCTCTAATACCAATTGTTGAACATCCAAAATATTGAGAGGGGGGTGAATCACTATTCCATAAAACCATTCTAATAAAATCCATCTAAACATTATCACAATTCTAACTAAATCAGCAAGAGATAACATAGAAACAAGTCAATACAACAACACACATGAACACCGAGATTTTTACGTAGAAACCCCAAAAAGAAAAAAACCAAGGTGAGGGTTAACTCACAATTTATTATATTTGGATAAAAGATATTAAAAACCTCACTATCCTTGAAAGGCTCATAGCTTGAATACAAAAGATGGATAACCAACAAGATAAAAAGATTGTGGCTCACTGCCAAAAGTATGAACTAATAGAATATACCTTAAGTGTGCAGGGTTTAGTTCCAATGAAGCTTTGAATAAGAAGAACTTCTTGTAGACAATAGTCATTCACAAATTTGCTATGATCTTCAACCGATAAGACATTTAGGTTTGGATCTTCACATACCCCTTAATCCTCTTTGCACTTCACTACTCTACAACTTCTCTCTTCTCCTCTTTCCTCTTTAAAGAATCTTATATATATACAAGTATATCTCATTCATCAATTAGGTCGGCCTAATTAGATGAAAAAAAAATAATCAAAACACTCTTGTCGGCACCATATTTGATTTAAATAATTTTGTCCATGTAGTGCATTATATCAAGTCGACTAACATCCATAAAGTATGACTAGTCTCCTTAGTGTATTGCATACGTTAGGTCGGCCAAGACAATAAATTAATCCATAAAAACTACAAAACAACATACAATCCTCAAAGGAAACACCTTTCGGATCTGATATTACATCAATTTTTCACCATACTACCATCATAGAGACTACCATTAGAACCACAACATTAGAATGTTCTTCTTAAGAAAATGTGGAGTCTCCCACACTGAAATGTTGAGTAGAGAACAACAGTAAAATACAGAGTTGGACTCTATTAGTGATAGCATCATGCTCACAACCCAAAACTTCTCAAGATCCAAGATATAGCTATCTAAATGAGACATGATAACATGTTTAAGATATTAGACTCATATCTTTTCTTGTAGTGAATTTTGGACTCACAAACCAATGCATTGGTTCATCACAAAAGAACACTATTGGTAGAGAACAACTTCCAGTAAACTAAGTAAACTTCACGTATAGTTTTCACCATGTTGATATCAATGACAACATAGGAACAACCAACATAAACCATCTATACTTCATGCTCATGTTCCAAGGCTCCATAATTCCAACATCCTTTAGTCCACCTTTTCCCATCCTTTACTCCTATTGCCCAAGATGAGACACTTGCCTCCCTTGAACACATAGAGTCAAAAAAATGATATGGATCCCAACATGCATGAGGATTCACAAGAAAAGGTTTATCACAATAAGAATATCATTAATCAAGATACCATGATGGAAAGAAAGGAAAAGATATAATCATTCTATAAGTTGGGTTTGACCACTTTCAACAAATTTGGACTTCTTGTAGAAGAGTGAATAAACCTCTCTCCTAAGTCAAAGTTTCCTAATGATAGATTTGCATCTCATTTCAAAAGTGAAATATATCCTATGGAAAACAAAATATTTCAAAGAATGAGTTACAATGGAAATATTTTAGGCCTTTGTGAACAAGGAAATCTAGAATTTGTATTAGTATATGAAAATGATGGATACCAAGGTCTTGGGTATATATCTCTAAGCAACCAATCTAATGGAGACAACTCAATGATAGTTTGGGCAACCTCATCTAATGAAAGCATCAAAATTGTTAGAATTGGCTATAGATGCCAAGATCTATGGACCAAATAGAAAGCACAAAGAAGAGAGAAAATAATATGACAAGAATAAACTATATTCAATGTCAATGATAATGCTTCAATGTGTGTACAAATGTAGTAGAGACCCCTTGGTTATATAGCCAAGGTGAGAACATAGGAGTGCATAAGATTATGACAAATGTCATAATCTTATGACATGAGACAGCAATGAAAAGCTATCACTCCACCTAAAGTGAAAAGGTGATAATATGATAACCACCACAAATAGTGGATCTACCACAAAAGGTGGAAACCTAATCACATGATATGTCCATGAAAGGTGGAGGTGATAAAGTAATAAGAAGATAAGTCCACCAAAGGTGGAAATTCTCCAACAACTCCTATGTGGTCCCTAAGTAAACTTAACTAAGGTGTAATTATGACCTAGGACAAGGTACAAAACATTTAATTACACCAAAAAAAATAGATACCATCCATAACTCTTATAAGCATCCTCCATCCACCCATATTCTACTTACTTCATCCATAATTGCAACCTACATCCACAACATCCAAGACCCCTTGATTGGTACCATCACCCATTATATAAATTGAAGCATTCTTATGAAACAAAAGATCACACTCAACTACCAAAGAAAAAACAAACATAGATTCTATATAAAGATCAAAATGAATTTAAAAATAAATATGCATCCAAAAATTAAGAAGAAAGTAAAAAGCAATATGTAAATGAAAAATTACAAATTGCATACAATAGGTGTGCACCACCTTCACAATTATCATGTAAAGTTTCACTATCCAAAAAGAATATTGGTCCTAATTTCCAATTCCAAATCCAAAAACCATCAATCCACACATCCACCTCCAAAGTACTAATTAACACATTCACAATCCAAATCTCACTCATCACCTCCACCATCTAAATACATCACATTTCATCCTAATTCCAATCCAAAACCTAGAATCCATCACATCTTAGTAGCATCACTTTACCATAATATTTATGGTGACACTCCTTGATATTTTTGTATTTGGACAAGGCCAACCCAACTATCAAAGAGCATAGTCACAATTATTTATTATATACTAGTGCAAATATTCTAGCAAGGAAACTTCATAAGGTAGGATTTTATTGACATGTCATTATTGAAGCATCCAAATTAGCTACATTAGAAACCCATGCACACGATACCCAAAGTCCAAAATTCTAAAAAAAATACAAAATCAGCAAAATTTGTAAAAAATACAAAATCAAAAAAAAAGAAAAAAGTAGTAAATATAAATAATCCATCTATTGAATATTCAAGATATTGAGAGGGGGGGGGGTGAATCAATCTCGTTTATAAATTATTGAATGAACACCATCATTTTCTTTAATGCATAAAACAGAGAAGAGAAAGAACAAAACATGAATTTGCACAACTTAGGAACACCAAATTTTTACGTGGAAAACCCAATGAGGGAAAAACCACAGTGAGGAATAGTTCACAATATATATAGTTATTTCAATACCGATTAAAAAATAGGCTCACTATTAGATACAAAAACTCACTACTTACAAGGACTCACTGTCCAAACCTGGAGCCTCACTGCCTACAAAAATTATAGAAAAAAAATGGCTTACAGCCAGAATTTGAAGTGATGGAATTACACCACAAGTGAAGATTCAGTTCCTTTGATGCTCAAAGTATTTGATCGCATGACAGTAGACTAAACTCCACCCTTCTATTCATACACTTCACATGTTAACACTTTCATTCACTCTTTCGTGCTCTTTTGCTTCTATTCATCTTCAAACCTATTGGAAGTTTGTCATATATTGTCATTGATGTCACCATGTTGGTCTAGTACTAGGTATCGGTGTGAAGATCATGCTTATCTCATCTGGTATTTTATCTGATATCTCTGGTATGTTGGTCTGGATATCTCCTCCGGTAATCTACATGATCTAAGGTTTTGGAGAAAGGCTTATAACGGTTGGAAGCACATATACATGTATTATTAGATGTTCTTATGATCAGGTAATGTGTTCGCATCGGTTCTTGAAATTGAATTTAAGATAATATTTTTCAACATGTTGTTGCATGACATGGATGAATTTCTCTTGATATGAAGCCTGCCTAATCAATACATGTGGATACATCGGGTATTTATACAAGATGATTAGAAGATGAGATATAGAAGCGATGAAGTGAAGAAGTGATGAAGAGTAGTGAATGTGAAATGCAAAGAGAAAGAGAAGTGTATGTATGAGTGAAGTGTCCAAATAATGGTTGAAGATCAAAGAACACATTGAGCATCAATGGAGTTGAGCCTGCACATGTGGTGTATCTTTCTTAGTTCAACTCTGGTGGTTAGCCATTTTATGTTTACTTTTTTTGTAGGCAGTGAGCCTCCATTTTGGACAGTAAGTCCTTGTAAGAAGTGAGCTTTTTTATATGGTAGTGAGCCTTTTATTACCAATATTGATATAACTTTATATATTGTGATTTAATCCTAACCATGTTTTTTCCCTCATTGGGTTTTCCATGTAAAATATCGTGTTCTTTTGTTATGAGACTTAATGTTGAACTGTTACTTTAATTTTCTCTATGGTGCAATAAAGTTTTAAGTGTTTGTTCAATGAGTTTGTGTGGATACTGATTCATCCCCCCTCCTCTCAGTATATAGTTTATTTAACAATTGGTATCAGAGCTTTGGTTCCTCTGGAGAAGTTTAACAGCTTGAGGGAGATCCTATAGATTGAAAAAATGGATAAAGAAGAGCTTTGGACTGCCCTTGAAGATCTTGACAAGGTTGAAATTGAAAACAAAGACCTGAAGGAAAATCTTGATGAATCAAATGAATATATCCAAAAATTGAAAGAGTAGTTAAAGAAATTCAAGGAAAGATATAGAGAACTGAGTGTGGAATTGAAAGAAGCAAATGATGAGAATACTGGACTGAAATTGAAGATAGATGAAAAGAAGAAAGTTGAGGAATGTTTGAAAATAGTGATACAAAGAAAATTTGATGTCTGTCGTAGGCTTGAATAGGAAGTGATGAATCTAAAGACAAAACTTTGTGAAGAGGATTTCAAGACAAGCTCCACCAAGCTTGATGAATTGATAGAAGGAAATAAACCTTCTAAAGACAAGAGTGGCTTGGGTAATGAAGTTGATGGAAAAATGTAGAATTCAAATACAATAAATAATCAGAGGACTCAAGAAAAAGTAAAGTAGAAAAGAAACTCTAGAAGGAAACCACTTGTCAGACAACCAAATGAACAAAGGTACTCATCATTCAATGGTGTTTGTTTTTCATGTAAGAATTTTGGTCATAAGGCAACTAAATGTAGGAGTAGGTTGAATCATTTTTTTCATCCCTTCTTCGTACAATGTTATACATGCAAGAAGATAGGACATAAAGCTACTGAATGCAAATCTTCAATAAGAATGATTAGTCAGATGATGATGAATAGGTTCAATGGAACTCAAACATTTAATGGCTATTATTATACCTATAACATGTTTGGACACAAAGAAAATCAATGAAGAATAAGGATGAATGGAAATCAGACAAGTCAAAGAAATATAGTCTATTATTATTGCAAGAAACCAGGACATATCTCAAAAGTATGCAGAAACAGAAAAGGGGAGCAATCTGCTTTGGTGGAAGATGATAAACTGGTGGAAAAGATTGATAAGGAAGAGGTTAAGCAAGAAATGAGAAAAATATGGAAAAAAGAAAGAAGGATTAGAGTCTATTGATGCATCTGTACCCTCATCCGATGTAGATGAATCCTCCAGGAATTAGACCTAGCTTGGTCTTAGGGGGAACTTTAGCAAAAAATCCTTAAAATCTCTGATTGCAAGCATGTCAGATCCATGACACAAAGTAAAGTTGAAGGAGATCAGTATGTAGAGGTTTTGGAAAATAAATCGAAAGAAAAATTGCAAGCATGCTCTCTTGCAAAGCGAATTAGGGTTTCTCAGAGTAGATGGAAGAGAAGTTTGTCAACTTTTTGCAGTTAATGCGAATTAGGGAAAAATGATGAAATATAAAGGAAATCTCGCAAATCATTTTGATCATCAAATGAATTTGAAGAATTTGTAGAAGTGCTTGGAACCTTCTTGAAGCATCTCTGAAGTGATTTGAAGACCTTCGAAGAAATCATTGTGGTTGCTCGATATAGGTGACAAAAAACTTCTATCTCGCGGCAACAAAGGAAAGGTAACTGAAGAATTTTTCTTGTTAAATTTTGAGAACTATAATGGAAATATCTAAAAGGAATAGCCCTCTGAAGTTGAAAGGAGTTTATATGGATGAGTTCAATCATCAGAAAATAAAGAAATTGGAATTAGGGTTAGAACCGAATGATTTACTGAACATAGAAACCCTAGGTTTGGATATATGGGGAGAATTCCCTTGGTTTTCCGAAAAATAATTTATCTTGTTCCTTCTAAGAAAACTCAAGAGTGGAAACATTATATTGGAAAAACCTTATCTCATTTCGAAAGAAGCCATCAAAGCAATTACCGGACTGTGTGGCGTCAAAGAACTTCCTAGACGAAAAACAATAAAATACAAGTGAAGGAAATGATAAGATTTGGAAAAGATCTTCGAGCACTATTGATTGATACTATTGGTGATTCCTCGGTCAGGTATGTTGCATATGGAATTTCTTATAAAATAATTTTCAGAAATCATGAAGGCTCTACCTCGACCATTGCAATTTATCTGGCAAATAAAATGGTAAAAGAAAATGTACAATTTTATCTATGTAAGATAATTCTTGAAAATCTTATCAAGAATATACAAATGACACTGGGAGAAGGATATCCATTCCATTTTGGATCCTTTCTTACATGTTTGGTGATTTATTTTCAGAAATCTATACCAGGAAAGAAAGAAGTTGAAAGGGAATCTGGGATTCCCGTTGCAAGACAAATATAAAGACACTTGGAAAGCTTTGGAAGATAAAGCAGGTGTGTGCAAAGACTTTTTCATATCGTTGCAGAATGTGATGAGCTCCGGTGAAGTCATTGTAAGTCGATTTGAGAAAGGTTCTTCCTCTGGGATGAAGGATTTGGAAGTAGTCACTAGTGATTCCCCTTCGGAATCGAAGAAAAGAAAATTTGTCTCTAAAGATGTCATTGCTATCTCTGAAGAAAAGAAAGAAGAAGAAGAATCTTTGGCTGGATCTGAATCCTCCAATCTAGAAGGCATCTGGTCCATGATAATACAAGGGAAAATGAAGAAAGTGGGTGATGTATGGATTACGGCTTCGCCCGTCGACATACTTAAAATTGATGATGCTTTAGTTGATTATCTACTTCGTAAAGGTATTGATGTATCTAATGTTTGAATTTTTACCTAAAAATTTAGTTGAAGTAGTTGAAGAAAGAATGTTGCTTGAAGGTCTGAGAGGACGTAAATTGGAAGCTTTAGTTGAAAAGAGGTGTTCAAAGGAAAAGAAGAGGTTATCTGAACTAATTGTAGAGACAAAGAAATGATAGACATATACAAGTAGTGTCTCTAGTGGCTTGTTGCAGTTGACAACTTTTGAAGCAGAGTTGAAGCAATAGAAGTTGAAGTGAACAAAATTGGGAAGAAATTTGATATTTTTGAGGACAAAGAAGGGAAGAAAAGGTTGAGAATTGGTGAGCTTCAGGCTGAAATTATCATTGTACAAAGGAAAAGGGATTAAGTAGTGAAGACATTTTGGCTTCTTAAGGAAGTGGTTGAGGTCTGGTTAGATCATCTTTCCAAAATATTCTCTAATACAGAAGACTATGAGAAAAAATGTTCATTTGCAGATTGGTCATCCTCCTTCACACTATTGGTTGTATTGGATAGTGTGTGTGCAAGAATGGATTCGGCAGTACTAGAATGGAAGGAATTGCTTCATGTGATCAAAGAAAGATACAAAAAGGTGTTCCAGGTGAAAACAGTTTTTCTGGTTTGAGAAATTGGATACTTGAAAGTTTAAAGTTTTAAAATTTTGAATGAAAATCTTCAAATGTTGGATGTCACCATGTTTTTTTTTCTTGGCACCTTTTCCATTGATGTTAAAGGGGGAGAGATTTGGAGTTTTTAGGAGAGAATTTAGATTTTTAAAAGTTTTGAAAGGGAATTTTGAATCAGACTTTGTGCACATGTTTTTATCAATGACAAAGGGGGAGATTGTTGGAATTTTGTCATATATTTTCATTGATGTAACCATGTTGGTTCGATACTGGGTAATGGTGTGAATATCATGCTTATCTCATCTAGTATTTGATCTAGTATCTTTGGTATGTTTGTCCGGATATCTCCTCTAGTAATCTGTATGATCTGAGGTTTTGGAGAAAGGATTATAATGGTTGGAACCGCATATACATGTATTCTTAGATGTTCTTATGATCGGGTAATGCGTTGGCATCGGTTCTTGAAATTGCATTTAAGAGAATCTTGGCTAACATGTTGTTGCACAACATGGATGAATTACTCTTGATATGAAGCTGACTTAATCAATACAGGTGGATACATTGGGTATTTATACAAGATGATTAGAAGATGAGATATAGAAGCGATGAAGCGAAGAAGTGATGAAGAGCAGTGAATGTAAATGCAAAGAGAAAGAGAATTGTATGTATGAGCGAAGTGTTTGAACAGTGGTTGAAGATCAGTGAAAACTCTGAGCATCAACAGAACTAAACCTGTAAATGTGGTGTATCTTTCTCAATTTAACTCTGGCGGTTAGCCATTTTATGTTTACTTTTTCTGTAAATAGTGAGCCTTCATTTTGGAGAGTAAGTCTTTGTAAGCAGTGAGCTTCTATATATGGTAGTGAGCCTCTTATTACCAATATTGATATAACTTTATATACTATGAGTTAATCCTCACTGTGGTTTTTCCCTCATTGGGTTTTCCACGTAAAATATGGTGTTCTTGTGTTATGAGACTTAATGTTGAACTGTTACTTTAATTTTCTCTATGGTGCAATAAATTTTTAAGTGTTTGTTCAATGAGTTTGTGTGGATACTGATTCACCCCCCCTCTCAGTATCTGATTTATTCAACAAAACCACCTTGTATATATACCCGATATATCTACATGCATCAATTAGGTCAGCCTGATTGGATGAAATTTATAAAAAGATAACTTGTCGACTTCATACAAAGATTCTTAGAAGATAATTCAACCAATAATTATGTT
The DNA here is from genome assembly GCA_007115665.2 of Sequoiadendron giganteum. Lineage (NCBI taxonomy): Eukaryota > Viridiplantae > Streptophyta > Pinopsida > Cupressales > Cupressaceae > Sequoiadendron > Sequoiadendron giganteum. The sequence goes on from CM021103.1 coordinate 507,089,756, forward strand.
GGCTAAGACCAAGGCTAGGTCGCACATATAACTGCAATCCATGTTAAGCTATTAACTAATTATTAGGTCATCTATGATTAACCTGATAACAAAATGCAATCACCAAAAACCAATGCTAACATATGAACATTCGAGAATACATACATACACGATTCTAGTAATCATAATCCTTTTCCCAAAACCTTAAACCAGAAATATTATCTATCTCACCCATGTGGCTAAAATAATTAAATAATATTATTATTTTATTAAGCCTATATTCCCTCACCACTTTCCAAGAATAATGAGGACCTAGGAAAACTTGTCCTTTTTCTCTCAGTATTCGCTCAACACAACCCTAGAATCTAGCCTCCCTAGATGCACATGTCCCTAACTTCCGAAATGCCCTTAATCACTTACTAAACTTACTAAATTCATCTTAACAATGCACATTCTAACTACCTTATATCCACCCTCCATATTTTCCTAGATCCTAAGGAATTCCCCTCAACCATTCTCCACCCTTGATCTCATATTCAAATCTTGGCCATCCATTCCCCATTTCCAAAATCTATAAATCCAAGCATGTCCTCATCCAAATAAATCAATTATCATTCATGATAATTATATGTTGTCAAAATTGGTATCATTCAAGAAAGGAGCATCCACATCTCAATAATTCAAGGAGAAAACCATTCAATAATGGAAGCTTTGGTAACATTTGAATTCAATTTTTGATGTTATTATCTTATTTTTCTTTCATTGTTGAGCTTTATCTAGAGGTCTGTGATAATTTAGAATGAGGGTCTCTTGCATTGAATTTGGTTCTATTTCAATTTCTATCTTATTACTTACATATAGACATGATAAAAATATTAGGATAATTTAATAATTAAGAATTATTTAATTTTTATGAATGAAAAGAGGGAAATATTAGAATAATTAAATAATAATAAAATATTTAATTAATTATAGATGGAAGAAATGATAAGGTGAAAATGTATTATTCATTTTTAGGTGTCTGCAATAGGCATAAAACCCTTTTTTTAGATACTTTATGATAGGTTAGGTATTATTTTATTTGTACCGAACCTTTTCTACATTTTGTAAAGTTGTTTCTAGTATATGTGGTATTTTTTCGACATAGTAAGTATCCATTTTGTGTACTTTTTAAAAATGCACTAAAATAAAGTGCCACACATTGTATATGTATTTTTTGGGCTCTTGCATATAGTTTTGAGTCACTATTATACTCACTACCTTTAAAGTGTCATTGGTATTTTGGTATGTGCTCTTTGATTTAGCCATCACAACCTTGTCTACCTTCATGCAAATAATGTTATGATAGGTTACTTATGAATATCTTGTGTTCAAAACCTCATCTACCTTTATATGAGTGTGACTTGTATGAGAATACCCTATTTAAATTAAAGGTAATTTTTTCCTTATGATGTTGCTTCTTTACCATCTTACATAATATTATGACAAAATAGATTTTAGAAAATTTCTAATACCTCTCTCCTGTAAACAATAAGGGAGGTATTATACTATTTATGCTAGTACTTCCTTCGTTCATTTTGGAGTGAACTATGTATCTAATTTTTATTTATATATAATAGGAAAATGCAGAGGTTGGTTAACCATTTATTTTGTCGAGATGGGAAAAATACCACATAGACACTTCTAGATACTTATTTTTGGTGGGTACCCTCTATATTTTTTAGTTGATTGGTGTTCTTGAGAATGTTGGTACCTATATCTTCAACTTCTATATTGTATCTTAGATAGTCATTTATGTATTATTTGAGTAGTGTCCTTGAGGCCTCTCATACATTGTATGTGTCATACATATATATATATATATATATATATATATATATATATATATATATATATATATATATATATATATATATATATATATATATATATAGTAGGGTCATTGATATCACTCATGCATATTTATTCTTCTTTGATTTTGATATTCAAGTTGCATGTGTTGTTATTGATGTCAATAGAGTGGTATTCTAGAAGGTTGCATGTGATGCAAATAGAGTGATATGAAGAAGTTGTAGTTTCTTGATATTTAAGTAGGGTCATTGATATCACTCACGCATATTTATTCTTCTTTGATTTTGATATTCAAGTTGCATGTGTTGTTATTGATGTCAATAGAGTGGTATTCTAGAAGGTTGCATGTGATGCAAATAGAGTGATATGAAGAAGTTGTAGTTTCTTTATTTTTGTGAAAAGAGTTGTAATTGTTGTCTATAGAAGTGTGAATGTTGTATTCTCTATCTCTTGATGTAAAAAATTGTATAAGAGATGAAAGAAAGTGTGTGAGGTTTTAAACAATCACTAGCACAAGAAATTACACTGAGAATATCGGGAGAATTCTCATCATTCCTCTGAATTTGAAGATATGGCCTTGTGGTTTGGAAGTTAGAAAAAGATAGGTGTTAAGTATGTGTGTCCCTAATTCTAGAGCTAACAGAGTGAGGACAATAGTAGAGTGTTGTTGTAGTATGAAAGGGTAAGAGGAATGCTTTGTATTTCTACACATTTAAATATGTGAGCTTGCGGTTTGGAGGATAAGTTTAGATTATCTGCATGTTTTCTTATTTCAAGTTTTAGGTGTTGAGGAGTACCACAAGTCTGGTTTCTAATGTTTTATCTCAATACTATGTATTCAGAGTTTGCAAGTGTTGTTGGGTTTTGTGTCTGTTTGTTTGTGCTAGCATGATAGAGCATGAATTTTCGAAAGGAGTATATTAGAAATTTTTTGAATGCTATATAATGCTTGTAAAGTGATCCACATGATGTTATTTGATCTCTCTACTATCACTTTTTGTCTAGATCTAATGCATGGAAGGTTAAGAGTTTCCCCAACTTGGTATGTTGAGATGATTGTGCTAGGTGTTTAGAAGTGTGTGCCAGTGTGGATTTCAGTGATAATGTAAAAATAGATCTAGATTATCTTTTAGTTTGGACCGCATTCATTTTCTCTTACCGTGAATGTCTTGGAGTTGACTAGTTGTGGTCATTGCATGTTTAATGTCATATATATTTCATCTTGGTTGACAAAGGAGAAAATTTTTGAAGCTTGCGAAGGATATAAATTAAAGATCAAGTTTGTTTCAAAGTAGTTGAGTGTGTGTGAGTATGCAAGGAGGTATGTGTGATTGTATGTGTGTGTGGAAGTGAGTTGAAGATATTAGAGGTGTTGAAGATATATGTTTGTGTGAAGGGTGTTGTTTCTACAGTGGTGTTTGGTCAGTAAATTGTGTCAAAGTATATTGTACTGATGTTGTAGAATCTTTCTATAAGTGTTGTAATATGTAGGGATTTGTATCTTCCTTTGGTTGAAGCCATAAAAATTGAGTTTTAGGGAGTTGTAGCTTCCTAATTTGGGTTGTAGCCCATAAAACTTGTTGTAAATCTTATTTTATTTGAGAGGCTAGATTTGGACAATAGTTCTAAGAAGATTACTCACCATGGCTTTCCCCTTCTATGGTTTTCCATGTAAAATCTAGTGTTATGGTTAGTTTTGGTGCTTTGAATTGCTTAGTATGATTCTTCATCTGTTAAAGCAATAGAAAGATTTGGTTGAAAAATTTAATTGTGGTATACACTAATTCACCCCCCTCTTAGTATATCAATGTGTTCTAATAATTGGTACCAGAGCTGAGTTCCTAGGTGTAGCCTAATAGATAAAGGTAGATCTTGGAATACAACACATGGCTCAAAAAGAGTGCTCTTTTAAAGCACCAATATTTGATGGAAGAAATCATACCTTTTGGAGTGTAAGGATGGAAGCCTATCTCTCTTCACTAGGGTATAATGTTTGGACAGTTGCAAAGGATGATTAACTAAACCTTCTTATCCTATTATAGATGCTAATACAAAGAAGGCCCATGAAAACAATGCTAAAGCAAAGAATTCTATCTTAAGTGGGTTAACAAATATAGATTTTCTCAAAGTAGTGCAGTGCAAGACTATTAAGGAGAATGGGATAAACTCAAAAATCTCTATGAAGGAAATGACAGTGTAAAGCAAGAAAAATTATAATCTTACAAGATAATATTTGATAATCTAAGGATGAAAAAAGAGAAAAAAAATTATAGTTGTTTTATTTTGGTGGATGAAGCAGTCAATAGAATTAGAGGACTAGGTGAAGAAATACCTAACTCAATAGTTGTAAAGAAATTCCTAAGAACTGTCCCTCACTAGTTTGATTAAAAAATGTATGTTATTGAAGAAGCTAAAGATCTGACAAAAATTACCATGGAAGAGTTTTTTGGGTCTTTCATTGCCTATGAGATGAGAAATGAAGTCCAAGGTACACACAAAAGAGAATTTTCCTTCAAAGTTTTGAAGAAATAAGGAACATCTAGTTCACATAGTGAATTTGAGGAAGAAAAAGAAAACTTTGTGAAAAAGTTGAAGAAGGGATCAAGAAATTATAAAGGTAAGTTATCTTTCAAATGTTTTAAATGTGGAAGAGTTGGACATTGTGCTTCTAAATTTCCTTTTGGAGAAAATGAAGATAGCAGCAAAGGTTTTAAGAGGAATAACTTCAAGAGGAAGCTCCTTTCCAAAGAAGACTACAACTCCATATAAGAATTGGATCACTACTCATCAAATGATGAAAGAGGATAATCCCTATTCATGGCCATGATGATCTTTGATGGTTCAGACAAGACTATGGATGAAGAAAAATGTGAATTTTATTTTGAAGGTAAACTTATTTCAGCTCTTGAACACTTGGAATGTGCAATGAAAGAGAACAAAGAACTAAAATCCCTAATTGAAGCCAAGACAAATGAATGCACAAAACTTGAGAAAAAAATCCTTTTACTCAAAAGGGAATTAAAAAATGAAAAGTCTGGACATCTAGAAAATGTTGAAGAAACAGGTCTCATTTCAATCAAGCCTCAAGGAAGACCTTTCCAAGCAAGAAGTTTCTTCAAAAAATGGTTCAAACATGAATTTTTTGGTTATTATTTCATTTGCAATAAGTATGGTCATAAGGCTATGGATTGCAAATCTAAAATGAATAGAAGATTTTTTTAAGTAGGAATTATCTTGCTTCACTGGTGGATGTCAATGTGAGATGTCAAATTTACAACAATATTAGGCATATAGCAAGATATTGGAGGAGAAAAGTAGCAAAATTAGAAACTCAAACGGTAGATGTTATTGAGAAAGTCGAGGAGAATGAAACTCCCAAGAGAGAGGAAATAAAAAATGAGGTTGAAAATTCAATGGTTGTCCAAATAGCATTTCATGATCAAGGGAAAGCAAATCTCAGGGTAATAGATAGTTTCTCTTCAAGCCACATGACAAGAAAAAAAAGAAAATTCATCAATCTTGTTAAGTGGAATGGCAGATCAGTCAAGTTTGGAGATAGTTCATCTACAAAGATTTGTGGAAAAGGCACCATAAATATTAATGGAAAATATAGGAAAAAGGTGTTCTCTATGTAGAAGGTCTCAAGCACAATATTCTTAGTGTAATTCGGATTTGCAACAAAGGATAAAATCTCATATTTCATGATCAAGGGTGTGAAATTAGAAGAACAATTTTTGGTAAGTTGGTGGTAGAAGGGTCTAGGACAAAAAATAACTTATATAACCTAAAGGGTGTTAATGGAAGAAGTTATCTTTTCGGATAGACAAGTGAATTTTGGTTGTGGCACAAGAGGATAGGACACATCAACTTTGATAATATTGTGAAGACTAGCTCCATACAAGCAGTAAGAGATATAACAAAGATTATCAAGCCCACAAGTACCCTATGCAAAGAATGTCTAATTGGGAAGTAGACAAGGATAAGATTTAATACCAAAGAATATTCTTTTGCAAGGCCTTTGGAACTAATTCATATTGATTTGTGCAAACCTACCAAGACAAAGAGTCTTCAAGTTTAAAGGTATTTTATGTTGCTCATTGATGATTTCTCTAGGATGGCATGGGTTACATTTTTAAAAGAAAAATATGAAGCTTTGAATTGGTTTAATATTTTCAAGCCAATGTTCTAAAATGAAACGGATGCTAGAATCAAGTGTTTAAGGTTTGATAGAGGTGGTGATTTCACATAAAATGAGTTTGAGGAATTTTGTGAGGAACATGGAATAAAGAGGCGTCTATCTACTACTAGAACTTCTCAGCAAAATAGAGTAGTGGAAAGGAAGAATAGAACTATTCAAGAGATGGAAAGAACAATTTTGAATGAAGCCAAGTTTCTTAATTTATATTGGAAATAATGAATCCATAATGTTTTCTACATTCTTAATAAAGGACAACTAAGAGTGAACAACACCAAGACTCCTTATGAGCTATGGTATAAAAGACCAACAACTATCAAGTGCTTCAAAAAATTTGGGAGAAAATATTACATAAAAAGAGATGAATAAGGTTTGGGAAAATGTGACCCTAGATTTGATGAAGGAATATTTCTTGGATAGAAACTAGGAGAAAATCCTACAAGTGCTATAATAAAAGACTAAGGAATATAGTAGAGAGTGTAAATGTTAGGGTTGATGAAGAGTTACATCAAATCACATATGAGCAAGAAGATTGTTGTTCAGATGAATGGACCTTCTTAGAAGAAGAATAAATTGAAGAAAAAGTAAGAAATACAAGAGAAGATCACCAAGACTCCTGCTAAATATGTGTTGCACAGGCGGTTGTCATTGCACCAAAATATTGACCTATTAATGCCCGATACAACTGTCGGATTACACAAGATCAAGATCCATAGGAGACGGTTAAACCATGCCACAAATCCCAAGCGCTACGCTAGACTACGCATACCACAGGAAGAGGAGACCAAGGGTCACACCTTGCAGCAATCCCCCCCAGCACAAGCACGAGGTTCAAACTTGTGACCTCGGCTCTGATACCAATTGTTTCACAGGTAGTTTTCATTGCACAAAAATATTGACTTGTTAATGCCCAATACAATCACCGGATTTATACAAGATCAAGATCCATAGGAGGCAATTAAACCATGTCATGGTGGACTACACCTACCACAGGAAGAGTAGACCAAGGGTCACATGGCCTTGCAACAGTATGTTTAGAAGAATCACTTAGAAGATGAGATAATTGGAGATAAGAATGGAGTGCATACTAGAAGAATATTTGCAAGGACAAATATCATGTGTTGTAGAGGAACTATTATTGGCTCACAAGATAGGTTTGGTTTTTTAAATTGGTTCATTTTGTATGTTAGTTTGATTTAGGAGATACATCTTTAAGGAAACTAATTTTTCATGGGATTATTGTAAGAATAATTAAAATAAAAATACAACATTCTTCTCATAGGGGAACTTGGTAATATGTGATTGGTTGGGGGTATTGAGTTAGTTATTTATTTTATGGTTTTTTTGCTATGTTTCGTCATAATTTCTCTAATAGGATCAATTATTTACCTCTACCTAGTTATCCTAAATTTATTTGTGGTTGGTATTTGTTATTTATGGTTGTTCCTATGTGATTTTAAATTTCATATGGAGACCTTATTGGACTAATACTATGACTATTTAATCAATTTATTGAACTATAAGATAATATAATTATAGTAGTTATATATTAAAAAAATATTATATGTATGTATGCATGCATGTATAGCTATGTTCTTATACATACATAGGTATAACCATATTTATATATGTTTGTATACATATATTTATATCTATATACTTTATATGTGTATCTATATATTTATGTGTACATATATATCTATAAATAGATATAGATACACACATACACACACACATGTATAACTCTGTCATATGTTTTATTATTTTATTTTAAAATATTTTGAATTTCTTCATTTCACATGCCTAGGCTTAAAGACTATGAGCACTATCTAAATTTAAATATTATTATGGTGGAATCTAGTAGAAGTAAATACAATAGTCCTTTAACTTTAAGTTGGTAGTTATTTCCTTTGGGTAAAATAATCGGCCACCATTCTCTCCTCATGCCTACATTTATGTTCAGTGATTCTTAAGGTTTGTGTTTTCAAAGGGGCAATTTTTGTTAGTTGTGATGTTCATTTTGTGTTTTTCTTGTTGATCTCTAGCATGCCAATATTTTGGGTATCCATTACCATTATTTTGGAAGGGAATATTTAAGGTTATAAAGCCATGTCTACACTTTTAAATAAGACAAGTTTTTCTTGATAGAATAAGGATTCTTATCTATAAATTATAGGTTGTTGAACTATGGTCATGAGAGGTTACCTAGGTTGGCTCAATTACTACTTTAGATGAAACACTCTATTTCTCAAAAGGGTGCCTAGTAATATCCATGGTATTATAGTTTTCTATTAGTTTATAAACATTTTTATTTCTATTCTAAGGTTTTGAAGGGACCTGAAACCCTTTACAACATGAGTTAAAAAATTCTACTAAAAATATGGGCCAAACTAAACCAGCAATAGACCAATGCAAGGAAACCAAGACAAAAATAGTGTTGAACAAAATATAAAATAGTAAACCAATAGTAGCACTCAACAACGACAAAACAACAAAACAAAAAAATACCACCCAAGGACCAGCAGAAGAAAAATAGTGAAACAAACGTTAATTCATACTACTTAAGGTGTTGGACACCTCAAGCTCCTGGCTCCTATGCAGGTCAATCATATCTAGCAGCTCCTTCTTCTCGGCTTCAAAAGATCTTTTCCAATCAGTCGACCATTTAGCAGCAGGGCCTTTCATGTCATCTTTCACACCCTTCTTTCTATTTCCTTTAGTCGTCTTCTCCTTCTCCATAAGCTCAAAGAAGTACAGTTGATCCTCTCTTAAATCACTAATCTTTTTTTAACAGGACTTCTAACGAGTCCGCACTATTTTTCACAAAGATATGGCACACATGTAGTAGCTTTTTAATGTCTACATTGGTGCCCACAACCTTAACTTCCAATCTAGCCAACCGCTCTTCACATAGGGATTTGAAATCCTGGAATGAACCTTCAAGGTCCACAATCCTTTCAATAAGAATTTTTGATACATAATTTTTTGGCACATTCTTTAGGTTCTCCTTCAAACCCCTAATTTTAATATTCACTTTATTGAACTCCTGAAGAGTCCACTTAGCTAATTTAAAAGTACCAGTGGCCCTAGCCCTAGCCACATCCAATAGCTGAAATATTGAGGGAGATTCATCATTTAACTAAGAAAAATCCTCAGAGAGGGGGCCTACCTTTAGGGGTTCCAATTTTTCATTCATCCTCAAATTTTTCCTCACCTTGACCCTTATTCTCATCCTACATAGCATCATTAATTAATTTTTGAGATGGTGAGTCCTCAATATTCACTGTGTTATAACTAGTAGCCTTCTCCTCATCAGACACCTTGGCATCCTTAGCAAGAACATTAGAGACCTAGTTTTTTAGCTTAGCAATGTGTTTGGATGATCTCCTTGGTTGGTTCTTGGCCTTCGATCCTGGTATGTTATCCTGAAAACCCTCCTTTCCACCAACATCAAATTCACCCCAGCCAATAGCCAACTCCACCTTCTTGGGAGAAGAATCCTCTAACCCCAACTTCGTGGCCTCGCTATTAGAAAGATTAATGTGCTTAGGTGCATGAATAATTTTAGGGCAGCTCTTCCTCCTCTTTTTCGAAGAGGTGGCCTCAGGGGATTGAGGACCCACCTCCTCTTTATCCCATTCATCATTTTTGACATTGTTGGTATCCAAACCAAAGGAGTCAGACCCATCACTCAGAGTCTTCTCCTTACCCATAATAGCAAGGGCAAGGAGGAGAGATTTTCCATGCTCCATGTGTTGCAAATATGGTTGTTGTTGCACCAAATGATTGACCTGTTAATTCTCAATACAACCACTAGATTTATACAAGATCCAAGATCCACCGGAGGTGGTTAAACCATGTCACGAAGCCTGAGCGCCACGCTGGCCCACACCAAGGAGACCAAGGGTGACACCTTGCAACAATCTCCCCCCAATGCAAGTGAGGGGTTTGAACCTATGACCTTGGCTCTAATAGCAATTATTGCAAAGATGATTTTCATTGCACCAAAAGATCAACCTACTAATGCCCAATACAACCGCTAGATTTATACAAGATCCAAGATCTACAAGAGGCGATTAAACCATGTCACGAAGATCGAGTGTCATGTTGGCCCATACCGAGGAGACCAAGGGCGACACCTTGCAACACCATGATTAAAAGAATAAGGCCCTCATGGAGGATCGAGGTCTTCCTATTTTTTAAATGAGCATACACCAAAATATCCATAGATGAATGAAGGAAAAAAGGAAAAGAAACAAACAACCTGTGTCTGAAGTGATTTAAGAGAGTGAAATGGTGACCTAGAATTGTAGTAAACCTACCTTCCAATGTTACATAACAAATTATTACCTCAGCCACCTTTGCCCAAATCTTCTTGTGCGACTTGCACTCGTAGCCCTAGCTCTCCATTTCAATCAACTTCTTCCTCACATCATCCTTAAAAAACTGGGCCATTGCATCCTCATTACTCTTCTTGTCCTTTAAAAACTTGTGCCCTACTATCAACATTCCTATCATAGAATCAATTGACTCCTCATTCACCTCCAATTCCAGACCTTTTATTTGAAGCTTCATGTTATGCCAATGGGAAACAAATTCCACCGAAGCATTTGGGTCGTGCCCATGCAGACATTCCAGGAACAACATAAAATTCTCATGGCACAAAATATTCCATAGTTTTTTCTTCTTCCTTAGACCCACACAAGAATGCAGTTCTATTCTATTCTTGTTGCCACCCATTTTAGCAGACACCATATGGGGAAAACCCTTGTGAAAATCGTTCGAATAAAATCCAACAATCTAGGAGAGACCTACAAAGTGTGTGACTCAAAATAATGTACTAAGGCTTAAATATTTCCACCACCTAATATCATCCCACTCCATCATTCCTCATTAAACTCCTAGCTCTCTCAAGACTGATTGATCCCTCCTCCCACACTAGGGACTCATGTAATCTTACAACTTTGTTCGCAAAAAAACTGCTAAAGAGTTGCCCTCTCAAAAAATGTGAGATACGTGAGTCTCTTCACACACACTTAACATTATTGTACTATCTTTAATTGATTGATCCACATTCCAACTTGGCATATGGGTGCCATGTAGATAATTAACAATGTTTAAAGAGTCGCCTTCAATCCATAATTTTGAATATCCTTTGTCAACAAAAAAATTTATGCTTGCAAATGCAGCTTTCGCCTTGGCACAGTGATTGATCTGAGTTCATAGCGGGAGTGCCACCATGCCTAAGAATTTTCCATCCTCATTCCTCAACCCTCCTACAACCTGCAGGCTTGGGGTTCCCCTTCATTGCCCCGTCAAAATTAACTTTAACCCACCCTAGAGGAGGTGGTTTCCACTTAGTATTAAATATTTCATTCATTCTAGGTTTCAAGTCTATGGTAGGAATGGAAGAAATCCTATAGTTTGAAATAACCAAAATATCATAACTAGCCAGACAGATAGCAGGGCCACAACGGGGAGAGTCAAAAAAAGTGATGTCAAAATTTTCCAGAATTGCCTGACAAACCTTGATGTAGAGACTCCCAACTTCTATCTTAGAATCCTAAAAGATTCCATTGTTTCATTATTTCCAAAGACCCCAAGCAATGTGTGAGGAAATGAGATCCCAAAGTCCATGGAGAATAGGAGAAGTGGAGGGGCACTTCCATTGTTCAACAAATTTTTCAAGGGACTCTAGGAAAACCCAAACCAAATTCCAAACACCAATAAATTTACTCCAAAGCAGTGAGGAGAACTTACAACCAATGAAAATATGGAGGGCACTCTTGACATCAGCTTCATAGAGAACACATCTATTAGGAAGAGAAAATCCCCTTTTACAAAGATTATCATGTGTTAAAATTTTACCTTGCATAAGAAGCCAAAAGAAAACATTCACCTTCGGAATCAACTTCTTGTTCCATATGCTTCCCCAAAAGGGAATAGAAGCAAGCTTATCCATCAACCTACTAAGGGAGAAAGCAACTGAAAACTCAACCTTAGCACAAGGCACCCAAACAACTTTTTTCGGCCTAGGAAAATTGGTGATTCAAACCACTCTTAAAAACTATTGAAGAACCTTCAACGATGGGTCCCAAACTTGAAAGTTCTTCCACTCCCCATTATGAATATAATCAGCCACTCAGTAGCCAAAAAACCATTTGCACATAGGAATGATGGGGGTGGCCCAAGGAAGACTGATCAAAGGTTTCATTCCACACCAAGTGTCCTCCCATAAGAGAATTTGAGTACCGTCACCCAACATCCATTTAACACCATCAACAATCAGCTCCCTACAAGGAACAATACTCTTCCAAAATCATGAACCAAATAGAATATCATCAGAAGTTAACAAGTTATAGGATCTCTTGAGACCATGCATATACTTATTACTACCCACTGAAGCCCAGCCCGCTTCACTGTTAAGGAGCCTCCAAACATTCTTCGATAAAAGGATATTATTAAAGGCTTTAAGGTTTTGAATGCCAAGACCATCCCACTTCCTTGGTATACAAACCAAATCCCAAGCCACAAGAGGAATTCTAGCTTTGGTTTCAACGCTTGACCACAAAAATCTTCTCTTTGAAATCAACAAGAATTATGAAGAGGCTCGTGGCATACATTGGAAGATTTTGAAGAGTGGAAGCAATTAGCTGCATCTTCTTAACCTAGCTAAGAAGTACCCATTTCTAGCTTGCCAACTTTCTACTAAACTTGTCTAGTAGGCCTAACCAGAAGGAATCTAAGATCTTTGAGATACACAAAGGGAAGCCCAAGTAGGTGGATGAGAGGTCACCCTATTGCAAGATAAGATCCTAGAAAGCTTCAACTGCAAAGCTTCAGGGGTATTAAGGAAAAAATATTTGACTCTTCGATAGATTGCTATGTTGACCAGAAGCCCTCTCATAGTCCTCAATCAAACCCTTCATTATTTTGACTTCACACATAAAGGATTCACCCATCATCATGGTGTCATCCACAAATTTTTGGTGGGTAACAAGAGCACATCTAGAAGAAGGAGAAAGTCCCTTCAGAGCCCCTGCATCCAAGGCCCTTTGAATATTTCTCCCAAGAGCCTCTACCATAAGAATGAAAAGAAACAGAGAAATGGGATCTCCCTGTCACATTCCATGTGAACTCCAGAAAAAAGGAGATGGGGAACCATTCACAATAACAGCAGATGAGGGAGTAGAGATAAGGTGTTCAACAAGCTGAATGAACTTCCTATAGAAACCAAATCATCCCAAAACCTCCAAAATGTTCTCTAGTTTACCCTATCATAAGCTTTCAGCAGGTCCAATTTAAGGAAGAACCCCGGCTTCTTAGAAATATTAATAGAATGAGCAAGTTCATGTACCATCACAATAGAGTCAATAATTTGATGACCCTTGAAAAAATCACTTTGTTGAATGGAAATTAACTTTAGGAGGCACTTTTGAAGTCTAGTAGCTAGCACCTTTGAGAAAATTCTATACACAAAATTATAGAGACTAATGGGATGATACTCACCAAATTTGTTAGCATCTGCATAATTGCGGATCAAGACTTGTATGAAGGTCGCATTCAGCTCTTTGGGTAACTTTTTGGAACCAAGAAACTCCTTAGTAACATTAATAACATCTTCCACAATAATTTCCCAACATGACTGAAAGAACAGAAAAGGAAAGCCATCCGGCCCAGGGGGCTTATTTCCTTCAAAAGAGAAGACTGCATCTTTGATTTTTGAAGCAAAAGGGATGGTCATAAAAAACTTGTTTAGATCATCAAAGACAAGATTGGGGATAACCTCCAAAGAGGCCTCCACCCTATTTTGGTCCCACATAAGGTCATCCTTACGCATATTCTTGAAGAAGCTAGCAGTCGCCCTCCTAATCTCCACCTCATCCTCCAACAGCAACCTATCAACCAAAATCGAAGAAATCATGTTAGACGATTTTTGCCTAAGGATCGTGAGATGGAAGAACTTAGAGTTACGATCTCTAGAATTTAACCAAATAGCATGCGATCTCTACCTCCAAAAATCTTCCTCCTTAGCCACAATGTCATGCAACTGAGCAACCAAGTTATCTTCCTGTAGCTAGAGATCCTCTGAAAGAACCTTGATCTGGATATCATTTTGGATACCATCCAATCTTTGAATAACTAGAGATTTTGACTCAAAGATATGACCAAATGAATCTCTATTCCATTTTTTAAGATTTCTCTTTATGAAGGTCAATTTTTTGGCTAATCTGAACATCGCACAACCATTAATTTTCACTTGCCACCAACTCTTAATGAAATCCATAAATTTGGGGTCCCTAAGTCACATAGCTTCAAACCAAAAGGGAAAATGTTTCTTACATAAGAACTTGTCACCCACAAAGGAAATGGGGAAATGGTCAAAACCACACCTCGTAATTGAGGAAAGAGAACAAGAAAAATCCACAAACCAAGCCACCAAATCCAAAGATCTATCCAATCTTACTTGAATATTATCTGCACCAACCAGCCTATTAGACCAAGTATAATTCACCCCAATCATTTTGACATCAATAAGAGTGTTGTCATCAATGAAAATTCTCAAGTCTAAGCTGCTATCAGGGTTGTCCTGAAAACCACCCACCTTCTCATTCTCATAGAGAGGAGTGTTGAAGTATCCCATGACGAGCCAAGGACTATCCAAAAAACTAAGCCTCGGATCCCCCAAATCATCCCATAGTTTCTTCCTAGTTGTTTTCTGATTAGGTGCATACACATTGGAGATAACCTAAGTATAAGAGTCCCTAGTCCACACAAAATTTTTCTCCACATTAGTAAATCCATCCACAATCATGACACCTTTGATCAATCTCGCATTCCAGAAGGTAGCAATGCCACCCAAAGCTCCCTTAGAGCTCACCCCATGAAAACCACAATCCTTGAAAAAGAGAGACTTCAAAGCTTCCAACTTATCAACTTGCATTTTTTTCTTGAAACAACAAGATATTTGGCTTCTAATCCCAGACCAAATTCTTAAGGAGGTCTTGTTTATGCATATTATTCAGCCCCCTGATATTCCAGGAAATAATCTTCATTTACAAGATGAGGGATTTCTCTTCGAGTACATATCAAAGAGGGTTTTTTGAACCCCTTCAACAATGTCTCACTTACAATCCCTCTCCCTACTCTTGTGTAGGGAAGGCCTCCCCTAGCTCCTTAGTTCAGACCTACAATCCAATTTTTACCTTCTAGTGGTCACACCCCTATGAAGTAAGGGTGATGGAGAATCTTAGGATTTATTATTCCTACCCTTCACCAGAATATAGCATTCTTCACATTTGGTCCTTGTATCTTCAACTACCAACTCACCATCACCAACCCCCAACCCAGATGCACATTCTAGCAAAGGAGATTGGATAGCAACAGGCTCCAGAATAGGACATTTGGGGGAGCACAAGGAGTCTGAAACATGATCCACATAATGATCAACATATTGGCTAATGACCTCTTCCATAGTTTTCTCAGGTTCCTTACTCTCCTCAAGAAGAGGTGTCATATGATCCTCAAAATTACCTTCACCTACCAGGCCATTACCAGTAGCAGACCTGCTATGTTCCTGCTGCATGGTATCTCCCTTGGTCTTTTTAATCTTTCATACCTTTTTTTAGGAGAAATCTTGGGCTAGACTAACTTGTTCGAGAAGTTATTGGACTAGTGTCCTAGTTTCTTACATTTGAAACAAGAAAACAAAATATTTTCAAAGAAAATTTGTTGCTTCAAAGAACCCACCTTTGAGTTGAGGTGGAAAAATTTTGGCAGTACAACATCTTGATCAATCATGACATAAAATCTAGTTGCAACCAGCCACCTTCTAGAGAGGGTAGCCTCATCAATAGAGACAAAAATCCCCAGAGAGTTAGCTATAGCTTTGAACACTTCTTCATCCCAATATTCCAAAGGAAAATTTGGCAGCTTAACCCAAACAGGGCAGAGTGAAAAATGTATTTGGAAAGATCCATCCTAGGTTCCTAGGGGCGTAGAACCAAAGAAAGACGCCCAAATGACAACGTTCCTTTAGCAAACATAGATCTCAAGTCTTCATCATAGGGAAAGGAAAAGGAGAAAAATCATTTAGCCATAGCTACAACTTCCACCTAGCCTTTCAAGACCCACTTTTTTCAAACCCAAGATCGGACCTCCTCAATATTGGGTCGAGGGCCAAAGAACTTACCAACCAAAGAATAGTCCATTATAGCAATATTCTTATCAACAAGAGAGTCTGGGACATACAAGGAAAAGCCACCTTCAATGTTTGAAGAGGTCACAAATTTAGAAGCGATGCCCTTTCCTTTAAGCTTAGAGGAGAAAATGTCAACCCGTCTCTGACCTAACAAAGATGACTGCCCTCCCATCTAGCCATTTCCCATTGGGACATGCTCAATTTGAGGAATACTTGGATTAGCCACAAAATATTCTCCAATGGGGCCCGCCCATTATCACCAGCAGCATCTTGACGGCCAAATACAATAGGAATCACATCTGAAGCACGACACCCATCACAAGCCACCTTGAAGGCCTCACTCACACACTTTCCTTCAGAAATCGCATCTTTGACCACATCCTTACTGTATGACCTATCCTTTCCCACAACATCCCTAGAAGACACCAACACATCTCCACCACCCAATCCAAACTTCCCTACTACCACATCAAAAATCCCCATATATGTATCTTGCCCAAACTGAAAGTCGCCATGGACACCAGTGATTGAGTTCAAATTCAAATCACTCAAGCCTTCCACTAAAACATTCCACTCCCCAATGGTCTCCTCCCCAATGGTCTCTTCGGTCATCATTTTTTCTATTCTAAAGTTAATATCCACACAATGATTATTATAGTTCATGTAATGTGAATATGGTTATGTTGAGTTATTCTTATTATTTAAATATTCATTATATGACTAGTTATATAAATAAAACCATTGTAATAGATAGCTTATTTATAATAAGCTAATTAATACATTTGTTAATTTAGGTGTGTTTTTAAATGACCCTTTTAAAATGTCACCTACAAAATATTATCATTGGTCTTTCTTTTTGGAATGTCTATGAGGAATTATTGGTTGTTATTTTCTAAATTTATGATCATTTTGTGTCTCTATGTTGAGAGGTTATATATAACAAATCAAAATTTATAGGTTCATCGTTATTTTAATTATAATAATTTTGAGTTGATCATGACTCCAAATGGCTGTATAATAACCAACATAAACATCAATGAGTTTGGTTGGGATAATGACTACAAATGTTGGAATTAGCCATGAATTTTGATAGTTGTAGTATAAAATCTTAGTGAATAATATTTTTGAAAATTTAAGCAGCATTTTCAGGGCGTTATACCCTTCACAACAAGCCACTAGGGCCAAAAAGGAACAAGACTAAACAACAAACATAAAGGGAAAAAAACACAGAAATAGCCCAAAGGCAGCATAGCAACCGCAGAGCAACAACCGACAGACAGGCACAGGGAGCAGCTAACTAGCATTGTCCCAATTTTTAATCAGGAGGTCCACCACCTCATCACCCACCCATTCTTTGTTTTCCTGGCTGTTGTTCCCCTCTAGCTCCTCCTTTATAGCATTAGACAGGGTGCTCGTGATAAAGTGACCCAACTTCAAGGTGAAGCAGGTTAACCCCTGAAACCTTTTTTCAAGAGTGTCCATTCTTTTTACCACATCGCACAAATCCACCCCAACATCCATAGTCCCCTGAACCTCTCCAAGCTCATCCACTAGGGGATGCAGAGAGTGAGAGGCAGAGCCATCAATAGGAAGCTTGTTGTCCATCGGAGTAAACTGGGGCCTCTCCACATTTTCTTCCTCCTCATCTTCAGATTCTTCTTCCTTGTAACCTTTGTTGTCAAACTGCTCCTCTTCAGAGTCTTCAATAATTAGCCTCTTCTTGTTGTTCTTGGCCAGCCTCCCGGATCTCCTCCTGGAATTTTCCCCTCCAGTCATCTCTATGGTCCCCACAACCATATCCCCTTTGGAATCTTTCCTAACAGCATTCTTGCCCTTACCATCCTTAGCAGTCGGGGCCAGCATGCATTTCTCCTTACCTTTTTTAGTTGAAGTGGCCTTGTAGGCCAAGTCAGCCTAAGTGGCTTTTAGTTCACAAAGTCTTTCCGCCGTGCTGGCATGGGCCTTGCCTAGCCCACCCTTGAGTTTTTTGGTGGAAAATTTGGCTTTAGGATTCCCCACATTGCCAGAATTGGACTTCCGAGGAGGGCTCTTAGACTCGGTCGGGGAAATATGCACAGTTGAAAGGGGTTCAATGTTCTCAATGCGGACCACCATGATGGCTTTAGGCAGACAAAGGGCAAGATGAAAGTGATACAGTCTTAGTGAATAATGTTGGTTTCAACTAGACCTTTAAATTTTTGACATGTGTTTGATTCAACCATATTCGTTGTTCATATTCTTGAAATATTGGTCTTTTATTTTGACTAGTTGTGCTAAAATATAGCAAGGTCATGGTTTTATGCTAATTATGAAACATTGCTAATACCATGAAGGCTAATTATTTATATGATTTCTATGACATAAAGCTAATAGTGTATGACCCTTGTGTATGCTATTTTTTTGGATTCAACTCTATGACATATTTGACATGAAGTTTCTAGTAGTTTTTCTTATTTGTGTTGTAGTTTTTTGTTGTTTTATATTTTGTATGTTTATTTGTTAATTTTAGTCCTTGTGGTATTAAATTATGTGTAGTTGATAGTTTTGATTATGTTTATTTAAGTATTGAGAAATTGTGGACTATTTTTTAATTCTATTATGAGATTCCAAAGACTGATTTTGATTTTGATTGGTTTATATTTGGGAAATGTCCATAATCACTCAAACCTTACCTTATGTCTAGGAGAAGGATTTGGGCTAGGTCAAGGAGTGATTGGTATGGATCCTTTTACATAAAATATTTATGTTTCCCACTAAATTTTTTGTTGGACAAAAACTGTAACTTTGTGACTTTTTACTAGTTATTGCACAAGTTGTTACTTGATTATTTTTTAGGATAGATTCATTTAGTTAATTTTGGGGAATTATTTTGATAATGAAAGGGACATAATACAAAATTTATATACATAGAGAGCTCAAAGAAAAATACAGAAAACATAAAAATAAAAAGTAGGCACCCTCGCTCACACAACAACACTAAGGATACTTTATGGGAATGTTATGTAACAAACTAATTATTTTTATGAATTATATATTTCTATAGTTTAATTTAATGATGTAAAATTTTATACAATAAATTTATTCATTGAAAATAATTCATTTATTTGTTAGAAATTATTGGTGTAAATTCTATTAAATGATCCATTTCAAACATAAAAATGATACCCTATAGCTTTACTTTTTCATTAATCTTAACTTTGTGTAAAAAGGTATTTCACATATCTAGTCATTAGCAGGTCCTATTTACATGTTAAATTTACTTAGGTCCTAGTTACTTTTTCTAGAAGCCTTAGTTGTCTAGATAAGATCTTATCATATCTTATCTAGTTGGATTTTATTTAATGCTTGTTTCCTAGGTCATTTTATTTTTTGAGGTAGTTGTCTCACTATACATGATTAAGACACATGTCATGATCTTGTCTAATCCTATCTCACAAAGTTTTCCTTTATAAGAAAGGCATTGTACATCATATATTCAATCTAGTAATCTTGCATCCATTTCTCTCTTGTGGAAGTTATTTTTTCTTGCAAGTGATCCTAGGGTGTTGGGATTTCAGCATTAACTCCTACATGGTATTAGAGCTTCAATTTTGTAAAATTCTTCCTAGATTTGATGGACCTATTTTGTCTTGAATATTTTGCTAGGTGTGATTGGGGGTTTCAAGGACCTTGTTATTGAATCTAGGGCATTAGAGAATTCAATTTTACCTTTTGCTTCATCAATTTTTGTTATATTTTTTTAGATCTATAAGGGTTTCAAGTTGGGTGAAGGTTACCAAATCTAGGAGGTAGTTGAATTTTTTGAACACTTTGGGCCAAAATTGACCCTGTCGCTACATCCAAAAGGCTTCAAAACCTTAAGATTTACTTTCAAAGCCATGAAAATCCAAGCACTTGATCCCACATTCAAAGGGTACTTCGACATACATATTTTTCCACGTGGTGTGGCTCTTACCCGCCATATAGCCCCACGGCCCCCACCAATGACTACTACCCAAAGAGCATAAATTGATGGGTATGTGCAAGATCATCATGGAAAAAATAGGCCCTTAAGTGGCAATGAAAATTCAGAAAAATCAGAGTTAGGCAATTTGACGCAAAAATTTGAATAAGTTATCTATATTATTTCAAAAATATGTATGAATAGAATCTATAGGAAATTGAATCTAGTTTTTAAACTACTAGGTTTATTTTTAAAAATATCTATTTGGTGAAAATTTGAAATTTCAATGTAGTAGTACTTAAATTTTAGAGAAAAAATAAGAAGTAGGTATTTATCTGACCACCCTAACCACAGTAAAATGATAGTTTTTTTTAATAGTATTTTAGATATAAGTAGAGGACTCATGTCTCGATGTGATGCATATTTTTTTGTAATTTTTTCCAAATAAATAATTAATTATGAATTTTTTATTACAACTTTTAAAAAATATAAAAACTTGTATGTATGACCACCTTAACTTGGTCAAAAATTCATGCAATTCAAATTTTTTTAATCCTATTGTATGAGAAGCATAGGATGTGATGCATTTTGAAAGCTATAGATGTTTTTCAATTAGCCTATCAATCAAGACTTTAGTCATAATTCAAATAGAAAATGAATAATAATTATTTATTAAATTCAAAGTAAAGCATAATTTATATTGGTGGAAATCTAGGAATCTCCTTTAAAAATCATTTTCGTTTCATCAATTTAGGGTAAAAAATAGTCGTCAGCCACATGGGCAAAGTCTAGAAAACTAGGGTAAGTTGTTAAACACGTTTTTTGTGTTAACTTCTTAGGATTGGCATGTCCTAGCCAAATTTTGAAGCAAACACAAGGCTAATCTCTAAGTAGTAGGGTTCGTGTCAGGCATATCTAATATCCGATTCAAATCGGATATCCGATTTATTTTTTATATAATTTTTAAAAATGTAATATAGTTTTTAATATATGATTTTAAAAATGCAATAAATAGTTTATAGTTTATTTTAATATATCTAGTTGATAATATACAATATATTTTGTAATTTAATATATAATATATAATTTATGATAATCTCTTACGAAATTATGTATAATATACTATATATTATATTATTATGTATAATATTTATATATTATTTACATATTTTAGTTAATGTATAAATATATATATATATATAAAGTTAATAGATAAAATATTATATAATTAATTAATATTACTAATATATAAAATATTTAAATATTATCTCTTTCCCTCTTTATGTCCCTCTCTCTCTCCCTCCCTCGCTCTCTCCCTCTCTCTCACTTTCCCTCTCTCCCTCTCCCTTCCCCCTCTCTCTCTCTCTCTCTCTCTCTCTCTCTCTCTCTCTCTCTCTCTCTCTCTCTCTCTCTCTCTCTCTCTCTCTCTCCATTTCCCTCTCTCTCCCTCCCTCTCTCTCTCTCTTGTCCACCCTCCACCTCCTAATTACTCTTCAGTCTATGTGTGTAAAAATTAGATATCCGATTTATAGCACCAAAATCTTACCTTTTTGGTTTTATATTAGCCTCCTAATTGCTTTAAAATGACCTTTTTTGGTTTTATATTAGCTGACCCAAATCAGATATCCGATTTGTTTTACTTTGTCTTGGGCATTGCTATGGAGCAATGTACTGACACCTAACCCAAAAAAAATCATTTCGGGATTTTTTGTGTTCTTTGGTGAGTGGAAAATGCTACTTTTTTCATATTGCCACTTTTTGGCCCATCATGATCCTACACATGCCCTGATACACACCCAAAAATTCCAATAGATACATTGGAATATTCCATTTTAGATTCCTTGCTTCATTGGCCAATTTGAGAATATTTTGTCACTTTACAAATATTTGACTAATATTCCTTTGCTCCTGTCAGCTAAAGCATATTCCAACAACATATTTTGATAGAGGACTATTCAAGTGAGTAGAAGCATATTTCAATTTGATGACCATCAGATTGTCAATTTTTTTCCTACTGATTACTAATGTCAACAATGCATTAGCAGTGACATCAAAATCTTAAGGATTTTTGGCCCCCTCTCCATTGGTAGTTTTTGTTTAGATAGTTCATCTTTGCGAGCTCATAACTCAATCATCTGACCTCCTTTTCTCAAGCAATTTTTTCATTTTGGGTAGAATTTTGTGCTCTTCGTAGTGTGCAATTTCTTTGGAATTTGGTACTTGTTTTTTCTAGAAATTATAGATTCTCACAAGTATTGTTGATTCGTTCTTGTTTTGGGAACTTTTGAGGCTTCGTTCTTGCTCCTACGATAACATTTTTGGGTAATTTTTTTGAAAGTGTATATTTTTGTGTACTTTGTAGTGATATGATTAGATTGATCTTATTTTGTGTAACAATTTTATTTTGAGCTTATGGCCAAATTTGGCATTAGCAAGCACTAAGATCAAGTCCACTTCATTTTTTTTGGCAAGTGACACCTGTAATGGCACTAAGTATAAAGTGACACAATCATATATTTTTGGGTGGTTTCTTGATTGAGTAATTTGGGAGGGTAATATTGTAGTGGTTGATTGATTTCCTTTTTTTGTTGTGTGTTCTTGCAATGGAAAAATCTCTAATTGAACTCCTAACTCCATATAATTATGCTTCATGAATAAAATCAACATGGAATTATCTCATGGGGAAAGGTTGTGTAGCCTATCTAAATGAAACCATTCCTCAACCTATTGATCCTAAAGAATTAGAAAAATGGGAGCTTGATCATGAGAAAATACTTGGATGATATGTTCATTAGTCTTATTTGATTTACAATTTCATGTTGAATCATGTAAAACACCTAAGGAGGCTTGGGAAGATTTTTAGAAATTGTATGGTAAAACTGATAAGGTTAGAGGATATCATATTGATAATGGTTTGATGAATCTTGATCCTAAATTTTTTTTACCACATCCAAGACTACATCTCTAATATAAAAAAAACTAAGAACACAACTAAAATATTGCAACATTGATAAAGAGGATTTACAATTTGTTTTGAATGTGTTATCCAAGCTTGGTCCTGAGTATTTAGTGTTTGCATATGGCTTTCATACCCATTTTTTTTATGGGAGAATCATATGTTTATCCTAAGCTTGACGAATTTTTAAATATCCTAATCCAATAGGAAAAAAAGTTAATGCAAATGGGTCTAATTAGGTCTTCAAAGTCACAAACATTGTTGGCTAGTGAGTTGAAGGTACAAAAGGAATCAATGAATCTTGATAAGAAGCAAAAGACGAAAAAGAACAAGCCACATAATAATCTAAATCCTCTCCCTCTAAAGGGGACTCATCTAAGAAGGAGAAGCGAAAATGGGCATGATAAACATCAACATTATTCAAAATAAATTAATGAGTTGAAGAATCTTCTTAAGAAGAATCAAATCAATTTGTATTCATCATCAAAGGGTTCATCATCTTCTTCTTCTTCAAAGTTTGATTTACATAAGGGGAAACCACTTGTTGTAGTTGTAAATTTTGAGTCAAAGAGATGGATACTTGATTCAAGAGCCTTGCATCACATGACTTCATCAAAGATTATGTTTTTTTCATTTGAGTCTTGTTCATCATGATACATCTTGATGGCTAACAACACATATATGTGTGTTTATGGGAAGGTATACATTGACATGGATGATGGAGAATTCAATTATGTTATTTGTGTTCCTTCACTTTCAACTAATATCCTTTTTATCTATTAGATCATACATGGTGGAGCAGCCAAGAGTGTTGATTTCACATCAATTTTTTCATAATCCAATATTTGTTTGGTAGATATATAGTTGCAGTTATGGAGGTTGATCACCAATATTGGTTCTAAACCTTATCACATCTTCTCCTAATGATTTAGTAGATGTTCACATTGAGGAATCTTGTGTGGACACTTTTGAGGAGATTTAGTAATATGGTCATTCGAATCTTGGTATTGTTTCATCTACTGAGGATCTCATGACATGTGTTGAAATTCTATCTCTTTCATCTACTATTGTACTTGATTATTCTTGTGCTTCCATAGTTTTTTCTCCTTGTGATTCAATGCAATAGGGCATTCATTTTCTTCTATAGATGGCTACTTGGGATGACTACTTGACAAAAACTACTAGTTTTTTTATGAGTCCTACATTTTAGACTTGGGATCTACATCATTGATTGTATTCATCTTCTCTTTGATGGAGATTATCCTTATTCAATTGTTGTGATGGAACACTTTGATCCTCTTATTCCTTCTCTACATGATCATTATTTATAGTTTGGCATGAGTCTAGATTCTTTTGAGAAACATTTGGAGGAGGCTTCTTTATCTTCAAAGGAAGTATCTTTGTCTTTGGATTATGTTCTACAATTGTTTCCAAGATATTTTGGATTTCCATCTTTAGCAGTGGGGCCTAGAACACCTATTTGTAGTTTTGATAGCTTTTGACATTGACATGGAGACACTTAGCATTCTTCAAAGACATCACACATCATATTTCTTCCCTCGTTTTCCTTTTAGGAGTGGGAAGACATCCTACATACCATCTTGGTTTTTTATCTTCCTAAGTTTGAGGATTTCTTATCTTATGGGGGGTATTTTTCCTTGCATGGGCTTTTGTCCTTCTCATTCATTAGTGAGATCATCTTACTTTATCATCTCTCTTTTGGGGAAGAGTTTTGTCCCATTGGGTTTTCTCCTTTTCTCTATTTGTGAGATTGCATTTGTTCATGGGTACTTAACATGACCTCGCAATCAAGACCCATCCTTATATCATTTACATAATAATATTCTCCCTAAGTTGCACTTAAGGGGGGTGTTGGAGTATAGGACCACTAAGAGGGGAGGTGAATCAATGGTCAAATAAAATCAATCTCAAAACCTTAACACTCTTGATCATACAAAAATTTAGATATGTATTTCATAAACAAAACAAAAAGAGGTTTATATTACAACATCCCATGTGAATTAGGAATATTGAATCATGCACAAAGCAACACATCATCAAGGATACATATACACCATATTTATGAGTGGGAAACCCCTAAAAAGGGTGAAAAACCACTCTGAACAATTTCTTTATTAAAAAACCTGTTTACAAATTGTATGCCTCACTGGGAATACAACAAGCCTCATTGGCTAACAGACAAGCCTCACTAGAAACCATTTAAGCCTCACTGGAAAATCACTCAAGCCTCACTGGCTATCAATAGACCTCATTGGCCAACTCCAATCTACCTCACTAGAAATCTTCAATTTTCCTCACTACTAATCTTCAGGTTGCCTCACTAGTAATCTTAAATTTTCCTCTCTAGAAATCTATAAAAGAAAATAAGAAATTACAGAGGGTTACCCTATTTCACTTCATACTAATGCTCAAACAAATATTTAACATAGATTAACAAATCCTTTTTACAATAATCTCACATACAATCACCATGTCTTCAAAATTATGATAAAACCCTTCTTTATCTTGTATTTGAGAGAAGTAAACTTTTCAAATCATCTTTGACACATTTTTCATTCAAAAATCACACTATCTTCGTCAAAACCACTTTTCAAATCTATCACAACATAGCTCAACAATCCTTCTGTAATCAGTAAAACTCACCCATACCTTCTGCAATCACCATGATTTTTTTGTGACAAATTAACCTCCTTAAGTATCAAGCTCATTCCATTTCAGCACCAAAACATACCTCATACTAGATTCAAGAGAGCTACAATCAATTCAATTATGTATTCATTATTCTTCAGATACTTCTCCTTTTCATGAAAACTCAACTACCATTTTATTACATCAATCCTCTATCAAAAAGCTTATACAAAATATTGCAGTCAAATACACTTCATTGTCAGAAATTGCATCAAATCCATTAATATTCCAAAATAGAAGCTTTATCTCCAAACCAAAAAATCTACTTTCTTTGACATCACACACTCCCAAAAACACTCACTCCATTCAAAGGAAAAAACCTTTCATTAGATTTCGTGCCAATCAAAAAATCGACGCATAACTCTTCACATTCAAAATAGAAACAAAGTTGAAAGAGTAAGTCTAGCATTTTGCCTCATGTCGAATTCAAATCCTAAAGAACAACCATTGTAGAGTTTAAATAAGGGTCATTGATCACCACTTACCTTCAAAATCAACTTTTAAAGAGCATCATTTATCTCTTTTTAAACACATTAAGCAAATATTTTAACTTGCTCGACAAGTTACTTAATAAAAGGGGTCGGTTGAATAATGAAATTAAACCCTCAAATGATTACTTAAGTGAATTTTAACCTTTAATTTCAAGTCACCATTCAAATAAAACAAAAATTAACATGCAATTGATTTTACACAAAGAGGATAGACTTAAGGTTTTAGAAGGAAGACTTTCAATAATGAAAAATACCCTAATCTTCTCAAATAAACCCAAATCACTGATTAACCTTAGAACATTAAAAAACCAACATATATCAAATCCTCTGATGCAGAATACAGTGCTAATTATATTCTTCAAGAATGATAAGCTTTTATTAGGTTTTTTAACCTTTGAAGCTTTAAGTCTCGTATGGTTTTGAGCTTTAAGACTCATTACAAGAACCTTTAATGCTTTGATGCGTTGGAGCTATTTGAACCTTCAAACCTTTGATGCTTTGTGATACAAAATACTTGTGGCATAAGACTTTTTATGAACTCAATGCCTTCAAGACTATGGCAAGCATCATGAGATAAACCTTTGAATACATTAACACCATTTATCAACACACCCTTTGTCATGAAACTCTATCATACCTTGTCTTGGAACAACTCTTTGGATGCAAAAATCACCATGAAATGAATGAGGAAGCATAACACCAAATGATCCACATTAACTTTGCATCAAGCATAACACTGTCTGACATCAATGACAATCAATGGCAATGCAATAAAATCCCCCTTTGGCATTGATTTCAACTTCTCCCACTTTGCACCTTATTGCTTTCCCTTGAAAAATGTGTTTGACAAACAAAGTAAGCCCTTCTCCCCATTTGACAACAATGACAAAGGAAGAAGACCAAAAACAATGTCAAGGAATTCAATAAAACATTGTCAACCACAATCATGTCATAGCATGAACATTAGAATCATATGCAATTACCCCTGAAGAATAGTGTCACTACCATCAAACCAATAGAACTATCAAGATAGTATACAGACTATACTATGCATGAAAATTCCAAACTAATGTTAAGCAAAAACTATTTGAAAGAGACAATAAAATTATTCATTTGATACCAAAATAGAGGGTACTATGTATGGCCATACAAATCAAACCTAATAAATAACACCATCAAAATGAGACTATCATCTGCCAATTGCAAAACATGAAGCACTGAATCAACTGTATAGCACTGTCATCACAATTGTAGAGGTCTTGTCTACACATGTCACCAAGCAAGATGCCAACTACCCTATGAGTTTCAAGACAAACACCATACTGTACCTACAAACTATTACTTTGCATAGTATACAGATGAATATCTTTCAAATAGAATTATCACCTTGAAGAGTACTATCACAAAAAAAAAGTATTATCACCATTAAAAGAACAGTCACTCCAATCAAGACATAAGAGAATTGTTAAGCAACATTGTCCCAAGCACAAGATGATTCAAGTAACTGACATCAAGCAACATTGACTCAAGTAATAGAATCAAAGCACAAATGAATACATCTTAAACTGTTCACTATCAAGAAAAATACTGCAAGGACAAATGATTGTTCCACTATTCCACTATCACATACAAATACACATGTACACTGTCACCTTGCAATGTGAAAAATAAATAGCACTATGTAGATTATCATCCTCCAAATAAACAATGTGTTATGTAACAAATCCTTATATAGTCACCACTAAGAGACTATGTAAAAACATCAAGAATAGTCATCATGACACCACACTTGGTATTGTCATCTCATCAAAAACCATTCATTGTCATTGCACAAAAACATCGTCCCATACAAGAACAGTTAAAAGAGCATGCAGTCCATTTACAATCACTTGAACCAAGCAAGAATGATATTGCTTCAACCAAACTTGAATGAAACATGAAATACCACTGAGCTCAATATGAATTAAGAAAAAACATTATTTTGCATTCAAGACCACATAACAAAATGCATTAAGCATTGACAAGATTCATTGAACACTGTCAAGATGCATTGTTAATCTGTGATACCACACTAACAAGATGTATTGAGAACAATGAGTGAAGACACTACCAATATATACTTGCAACATGTTTAAAGAAGAATCATCATGTGGATGACCCATACCAAGACTACTGGTACAGATGAAGAACTTTCACATAGCCACTATGCATAAACATCATTACCAATCACTGTCTCCAAGAGTACTGACACATAAGAGCACTGTCAATAAGAACACTACAAAGATGCAGACCAATGCAAACCACTTTCAAGGAAGCAACCAAAAATTTAATCACTGCAAGTTCAAGATTTGAAAACCTAACCACCACTTTGAAACAAGTGATATACCACTTTGATAGTGCATCAATCACTGAGTGGGAGACAAGACAAAGTGACATACACATGCTCCACTATGTTTCCATTACTATGCACCAAGAAAATAAAGATAATGGAAAGAAAAGCCATGAACCAATTCATTCAAACCTTTGTGAAGGCATATCAATAGATCACTATTCCATGCAAGATTTAGGAATTACAAGAATTGTCCAAACAACCATTACTAGAACTGTACAATGTCAAACCTGCAAGAGTCCCTATCTTCAAGCTATTAACAAACAATTGAAATTAACAAGACATTAAACTGACATCAAGCACCAAGAATACTATCCAAGCAAATCAAATATTCATCAAGTCCCACCACTGTCCAAGTAAATGTGAATTGTCCATTATGCAAGGAAAACAACACTTAAAAAAGGCATAAAGTACATTGAAGCAAGCATGACGTATCACTATACCAAGAATGAATTTCACTGTATATTTGATGTGATGCAAACACATACCACTACTGCCCCTATATTTCTGAAGATCATCATCAAAAATATTGCATTGAAGCAACTCTCTATAGTTTTGATAGTTTTCTATCAATATCATGAAGCATCAACATCAAGAATTGCACCATGAACTGAGTGAAGAATGAGAAATGAACATAAACACTATGAGCATATAGTCACACCCCTTACAATAACTGACTAGGATCATTATGTTCATTATGCAAAGAAAGACAACATTGAACTATGCATTTTCAAGAAGAAATAGTCAATACAAAAGAAAATCACTTCCACTGACCATTTGAAGAGACTTTCACAACAATAAGGAACTTTTATACCATAGTCACCATAGACTGAAAACTACAAATCTTTGACATACCATCTTCTACTAGAAAAATTGTCAAGATGACCAAGACAACCATAAATGAATAGCTACAAACTGGCTTTCATGATTTCATTTTGTATTTACAACCTCTTGGTTGTTGTCTATGGGGTTTGTATGATAAAACTATGAACATCTCCCCCTAACCCAATGCTTCTCTTTTATGCACTTATAGATGTCACTTATGTAGTATGCACAAGCTTGGATTCATCCTTCTCTTGGTTTTGTTTTCTTCTCAAAACCAATTTCATCTTATCAGCATTAGAATGTGCACTAATTCCTTTTGTTGCACCTCCAGGTTAGGTCTACAAAACTTAGTTATATGCCCAAAATTTCCACAATTAAAGCTTCTCAACTTTTTTAATAACTCAAAAGGATTTCTACTTGGAAAACCTGACCTCCTTTTAGACACAAACTTACATTTACTAGCCTTATGCCCATAATGGTTACAATTAAAGCAATAACCAAAGAAGTGCAGATTGTACCTAAATGGTCTATTCCTTTTACTATTTAATGGTTTCATGAATATTTTTTTTGTGACACCACCATCAACATGTTGAAGATCATTGGAGTGTGAACATTCACCTTCTGCAAACCCTAGACTAGTCTCATTATTATGGCCTTTTTGCTTGTCCAAGAGATCTACCAACTTGTCACTGCTACCACACATATCCAGTATTTTCCTCAAAGTCACAACTTCTGCCTCTAAAGTACAACACTCCTTTTCCTTGGTATATAGCTCCATTTTGGAGACTTCTACAATTATTTTGTTCTCTTCAAGATGAAGTTTTAGATTTGCAATTAATTTTTTTGATTTATTGACCCTATTGATCAAATTTTTAGTATCCTTTGGAGTCTAATTTCTTTGCTCTACTACCTCCTTTTTGAGTTTTTTAATTTCACCAAGAGCACATCTCAATTCTCCCTCAAAATCAACCCCTCCTTCACTATTATCATATTGGTCTTAATATTGATCTTCACTATTAACAATGGTCATAAGCAAAGTTTCCCCTCCTTCAATTGAATCTTCTGACCAACTATCTATTACACCAACATCCTTAGTGAGCAGACTTTTCTTCTTTTTGAATGATCTTTTCCTTTTAGGATTATGCTTCTTCTTTCCTTGTCTTCTATTATTCTCCTCTTCACTTTAAAAATCTTTATAGGGACATTGAGCAACATAATGCCCAATTTTACCATAGCTGAAACATTTGAATGGAAGCCTCCCTTTATACTTTCTTGATCCTTTTTTCAGTTTTCTTACAAAGATGGACTCTTGATCATTCAATTGCTTGGAATCGTAATTCATCTCTTTATCCTTCTTGAAGAATTTAAAAGCAACCTCCTTGCTTGTAGAGTCTTAATTATAAATTCTCATCTCAAGCCATGAATGTGTCATGAAGTCATCCAAGGTGAGCTTATTTAAATCCCTTTCTTCTACAGTAGATATTTTGGTATCATACTTGGTGGTTAATGACCTTAGCACCTTCTTGAAAATTGTTTTCTCTTCTAAAGTCTCTCCAAGACCCTGAATAGCATTGACTATTTCTTGAACCCTTAAAAGGTAATCAACAATCTTCTCATCTTCATGCATTCTTAATCCTTCAAATTTAGCTCTAAAGTTTTGTAGCTTGGCTTCCTTGACCTTATCATCACCCTGATAGATACTATTTAACCTATCCCACACAATTTTTTTAGATTTACATTCCATAACCTTGAAAATTATATCATTTTTAATCCACATTAAATAGAATTTTTTTCTTTAGCATTGCATTCATATGCCTTTTTCTTAGTTGTAGTAGAAGGAGGTGTAGTAGTAGTATACTCAGTTTCAAATGCTACCCAAACATCATAACCTTCAGAAGTTAAGTATTTTTCCATTCTAAGCTTCCAAAAAGAAAAACCCAAACCATCAAATAATGGTGCATTGGAGTTAGAACAACCATCCTGATTAGCCATGATAAGTACTCCATTACCAAAATCTCCCAAGTTGGTAAAACTTGTACAAAGGGACCTAATCCTCTCATACCACTTTTTTGAGTATAGGACCACTAAGAGGGGGGGTGAATCGGTGGTCAAATAAAATCAATCTCACAACTTTAACACTCTTGATCATACCAAACTTTAGATATGTATTTCATAAACAAAACACAAAGAGGTTCATATTACAACATCACATGTGAATTAGGAATATTGAATCATGCACAAAGAAATGTATCATTAAGGAGACATGAGACACCATATTTGTGAGTGGAAACCCCCTAAAAAGGGTGAAAAAAATACTCTGAACAATTGCTTTATTAAAAAACTTGTTGTTTACAAATTGTATGCCTCACTAGCAATACAAATAGCCTCACTGGCTTATAGAAAAGCCTCACTAGCAACCATTCAAGCCTCACTGGAAAATCACTCAAGCCTCACTGGCTATCAACAGGCCTCACTGGCCAACTCCAATCTGCCTCACTGGAAATCTTCAATCTGCTTCTCTGGAAATATTCAAAAGAAAATAAGAAATTACAAAGGGTTACCTTGTTTCACTTCATACCAATGCTCAAACAAAGCTTTAACATATATTAACAAATCCTTTTTACAACAATCTCATATATAGTCACCATGTCTTCAAAACTCTGACAAAACCTTACTTTATCTTGTATTTGAGATAAGTAAACTTTTCAAATCTATCACAACATAACTCAACAATCTTTCTACAATCAGTAAAACTCACCCATACCTTTTCTAATCACCATGATTTGTTTGTGACAAATTAACCTCCTTAAATATCATGCTCATTCCATTTCAACACCAAAACATACCTCATACTGGATTCAAGAGAGCTACAATCAATTCAATTATGTATTCATTATTCTTCAGATAGTGCTCCTTTTCATGAAAACTCAACTACCATTTTATTATATTAATCCTTTGTCAAAAATATTATACAAAAGATTGTACTAAAATACACTTCATTATTAGAACTTGCATCAAATCCATTAAGACTCCAAAATAGAAGCTTTATCTCCAAACCAAAAAAGATTCTTTCTTTGACATCACACACTCCCATAAACACTCACTCCATTCAAATGAAAATATCTTTCCTCAAATTTGGCGCCAATAGAAAAATCCATGCATAACTCTTCGCATTCAAAATAGAAACAAAGATGAAAGAGTAAGTCTAACATTTTTCCTCCTGTCAAATTCAAATCTTGAAGAATAATCATTGTAGAGTTTAAATAAGAGCCATTGATCACCACTTACCTCCAAAATCAACTTTTAAAGAGCACCTTTGATCACTTTTTAAACACATTAAGCAAGTCTTTTAACTTGCTTGATAGGTTACTTCATAAAAGGGGTCGGTTGAATAATGAACTGAAACCCTCAAATGATTATTTAAGTGAATTTTAACCTTTAATTTAAATTCACCATTCAAATAAAACAAAAATTAACATGCAATTTATTTTGCACAAAGAGGATAGACTTAGGGTTTTAGAAGGAAGACTTTCAATAATGAAAAATACCCTAATCTTCTCAAATCAACCCAAATCACTGATTAACCTTAGAACATTGAAAAACCAACATATATTAGAGCCTTTGATGCAAAATATAATTCTAATTATATTCTTCAAGAATGATAAGTGTTGATTAGGGTTTTGAACCTTTGAAGCTTTAAGTATCTTAGGGTTTTGAGCTTTAAGACTCATTACAAGAACCTTTAATGCTTTGATGCTTTGGAGCTATTTGAACCTTCAAACATTTCATGATGTATGATACAAATTACTTGTACCATAAGACTTTGTATGAACTTAATGCCTTCAAGACTATGACAAGCATCATGAAATAAATCTTTGAATACATCAACACCATTTATCAACACACCCGTTTTCATGACACTATGTCATACCTTGTCTTGGAACAACTCTTTGGATGCAACAATCACCATGAAATGAATGAGCAAGCATAATACCAAATGATCCACATTACCTTTACATCAAGCATAACACCATTTGACATCAATGACAATCAATGGAAATGCAACAAGGTGTTGGTGTAAATAGGTGTTTTACCTATCTATTCATTAGTGGGTCCTATTTACATATTAAGTTTACTTAGGTACTAGTTTCTTTTTTTATAAGTCTTAGTTATCTAGATAGTATCTTATCATATCTTATCTAGTTGGTTTTTATTTAATTCTTGTGTCCTAGGTCATTTAATATTGCTAAGGTAGTTGTCTTATTGTATAGGATTAAGACACATGTCATGATCTTGTCTAATTCTCCTACAACTTGCCTTTATAAGAAAGGCATCATATGTACATAATATATTCAATCTGGCAATCTTGTATCCATAATCATAACATGGTTTTCTTTCCATTTCTCTCATGTGGATATTATTTTTGTCTTGCAGGTGATCGTGGGGTGTTGGGAGTTCACCATTAACTCCTACATAAATATCATTTATGTAGCAATATTCTCTTCAATGACTTAATTGATTCAATTATTTGCAATTTTTATATGTAATTTAATTTTGTTCAATTGTAGATTTGGTACATTAATGGAATCAATTAATTTATTTTCTTTTATCTTTTATAATTTCAAGTTATAAATAAAAACTAGCTTAAACTAGTAAACATGAAAATTACGCTTCAATTATAACTTAAAGGTTTGTAATAAATATATTTATTTTAAACATTAAAATTATATGTAAACTTAAATTATTCTTAATTACTTATCTCATTTAACTTAACATGATACTATCCCAAATAAGGTTAAGAGTATATTGGTTTAGAATAAAGGTTAAATCATAGCATATTAAACATTCAATATGAAATGTGAGAAGCTCAATATGTCCACATACAGATTAAAATGAATGACATAAAATTTACCTTGAAATAACTCAAACCATAGTTTTTAAGGAAATTTTTGTTAGGAAAAGGTGTGTTGTCCACCTTGAATAATGTTGTTTTTTTATATTGTAGGAATCAGGTAGCCCCCTATAAACTACAATGTACCTGGTAAAAAAAATTCACGTGACTAGTGACGTTGACACAACAAGCTCTCTGATACCATGGGGATGGGGGGAGACTAGACCTCATGACCTCTTTCCTGCAACATGATGCTTTAGCCAATCAAGTTAGGTTCCCCACCCCATCTTACATAATGTTATTAATGTTATATTTATTTATTATGTGGTGCACCTAGGGAATCTAAGGATGTGTGCATCACATGGGTCTAGCATTCTTGGGGCCATTTTATGTGTCGTATTTACCATTAGATTCAATATTTAATGTGGGATCTCACATGGTAATAATATTTAATATTGAGAAAACTTACTACCGATATTAAATTAAGGGGTTAATGGTTTTGAAAGCTCATTGTATTAGTCACATGCTTTTATGTAATAACACTTGGTGGTTTTGTGTGATCTTATTTTTATAAAAACAAACACATGGGTAGTTGTCTAAGTTTGGTTGGATGAGAGCATCTCTTGTTAGCATTTGTGAGGGTTGAAGCATGACATGGGATGTGTGGCTACATGCTTTTTCACATGGAGTTCTTGTAGAGGGCTTGATGTTTCAAAGGTGTTCATGGAGGACTCTGAAGATGTATTTTAATGTTTATTGTTGAATAATACATGAATGATGGATTCTTTTGGAGGATGGTTTTTCTCTCATGAGGTTTTTCCCAAGGTATCGTGTTTCATATTTTATGGTATGTTTTCTATTATTGTTCATATGGATTATGAATACTTGTTTGCATAGAGTTCTTTATTTGGGTTATGTGGAAATTATCTTTGGTGGATGCATATTTCTTTTCATTTGGTATCAGAGCCATGGTTGTGGTTTGTATAAACCTTATTGGATTAGATCTGCTGTATAGTTGAATCTAGGGATTTCATGGAAAGAATGAATACATTACAAGATATGAGGGTTTTGTGCAGGTGTGTTTGGTAGATTTAGGATTTTGGGGTTGCATATTTGTGGTTATTTTTTGTAGATCTAGGTTTACGAATCTTTGTTAGAAAAATCATTTGTATGGATGTTCATCATGAGGGTTTTGTAGGGGAAATTTTTTAGATGACCCCTTGGACAAAATCAACCTCGGCATTGAATTTGGGAGGCTCGAGAGATGAAGATTGATATAAAATTTGGCCTATTTTGGTTACAAAAAAAACTGCAATTTTTTTTGGCCAATAACCCCTCCATGCATATGACCATCAAATTTGTAAGTCCTAGAGAAAAATTAAAATTTTAAAAAAAATATTTTTACCTATGTAGGAAAAATAGTTTAAAAATCCAAAGTTTAAAATAAAATTTAGATTTAAAAATTTTTTGGGGGGGTCTGCAAACACCCCTACCCCGTGGCAGTACTAATAGTATCACCAACAAGGGTGTTATTCCCTACCAGTGGTTGACAACCACTAGTCTGCTACTGGTCAACTTAGCCGAGATGGTAGGGCTTTAAGACCCCCGACTTTCGACCACCGATTGGGTAGGGCTAGGGCCATAGGCCACAAAATTTAAAATCTTCCTTTAATAAAAGTTAAAATGCCGCCTAGTTTTAATTTTTAAAAATTTAACCACTTTTAATTTTGCAATTGGGTCTGCATACCCAAGTGGGTGGCATTGCTTCCACCCTACCACCATGCTTGTCTTATAAGCCTATCAAAAACATTTTTTTTCTAGGGGGCATAACATTTGTCTAGGGTGTCTAGTTTTTGACTTCTTATACTCGTTGGAAAGGTAGCTCTAAGTAATTAATTCTAGTATCAGGGGTTTTTTTATATTTTTATGTTTTGATAGTGATTTACTTTATGGAAGTTGGATGTTCCTTTTGAGCTTGGAGAGGTCATAACTTATGCATACGGAGTTAGATTTTGGACTTATTATAGTCGATGAAAATATTGTTTAGAGAACTACACAGTAGATTAGGTTATGAGATATTTTGGTATATTTTATTTATTGTTATTTCCATCTGAGTTGTTTATGGGTTCTTTTGACTATGGTGATTTGGTGATTGGATTCATTGTATACTCACATGTACATCTTAGATTACTCTCATTTGACATGGTTACTAGTAAATTGTTGAGTTTATATGTTGCATTGTTGCATCTATGAGTTGTGAAGTGTTGTAGGTTGTTTATGCTTATAGGTGTTTCAATATTGTTATAGATTTAGATTTATGGCTTGGCTTAGTCACTTTTTTTGCTATTTTGGTTGTCAAGTTGAGGAGGAGAGATGGTATTACCAGGTGCAGTCATGATGACGAACCTATGTAGTTGACTATGTGATGCAAATATGTGTGACACAGTTGGATTGTGTTGTTGGTACATTTTGTGGTGATCATGGTTTCATGGATGTTCCTTGTGCTTTAGGAACTTTTAAATGACATATTTTTTTATGTAGGTGCTTTTTTGGTGGTGTTGGATTGATTCATGTTTGGTTTGTGGTGGTGTATCTTCTTGTCTTAAGGATCATGGTTATGGTTGATCTCCATTTAAGGAGTTTGTTATCACAATTTAATGGACAACTTGGTTGCACATTTTAGTGGAAGCTTGTGATAGTGATGGTTTAGCAGTGTTGTATCTTCTTGGTTTGGATATTATAGTTTTTACTCTTCCCTTTGGGAGCTCAATGTTGAGCTCTTTGATTGTATTGGGAGGATGGTCTTCATTTAGAGGATGGTTATCATGTTACCATGGAGAGCTCGGTATCATAGTTTAGTGGGAGATTTTAGTGATGATGTGGATTCACCATTTGATGGTGGATGATCTTCTTTAATAGGAGATGATTGTCTTCATGTGGTATGAATATGTTGATATCTTGGTTAGTCATGGATGAATTTCTAGTCTTTGGTTGAGGTTTCATTATTTTTCTTTTGAAATGTGATCCTTGTTTGATAGGATGGTTTTTTTATTGTGCCATGGTGTACTCTTGATCACATGTTAGAGTGTTCATATGATATAGGTGCATGATATGTTCATTGGAGCATATGATCTTTTTTTGAAGAGATGTGAGATCATGATGTCATGATAGAGTTCTTGATTTGTGATTGGGGATTTGAATTTGATCTTGGTTGGTTCTCTTGTTATTGAGTAAATTGATCATTTTCTTGGGAGCTTCATGATGGTGCTATGTTGCATTTGGAGTTTGGCATGGATTGATCGATTACAAGTGCTCATGGATACTTGGAGACATAGATGAGCCTAAGAGATCTCTTGGGATCAGATACATATATTGATATGGTTACTCATTGATGAGGTTTCAACTGGAAGTCTGAGGATCCTACACCTTCGTTGGACATGAGTTCAACATAGACCTATGAGGAGATTGTTCTTATATGAGTCATCGTTACTTGGATATCTTAGAGGAGCATTTTAATTCCCCACTCTTGGTCTACTTGATAGTTTATCATCTGAGAGGTATTACCCATTGTTATTCTCAGATGCATTATATTCTCATGCATATAGATCTTGAGCTATGGTTTTCTAGTTCTAGAGGGTTCATTTGAGATATGTTGACATTTTTATCTCCTTATGCATTGCAAGATTGTTCATTGATGCTGAGTTTAGGATATGTTATTGGGCTTATTCCCTTAGCTTGGGATGGTTTTGGTTTGATCTTACTTTGGTTTGAGATGCATACATCTTGGTTATGGTTCGATGTGGATAGTGTTATTCTCTTTGGGGTTT
The DNA here is from genome assembly GCA_007115665.2 of Sequoiadendron giganteum. NCBI lineage: Eukaryota > Viridiplantae > Streptophyta > Pinopsida > Cupressales > Cupressaceae > Sequoiadendron > Sequoiadendron giganteum. The sequence goes on from CM021103.1 coordinate 507,128,013, forward strand.
TATGGAGGAGTCATGGTTATCAAAACTTACCATTTAGAGGTGTGTGTAGAAGGAAATGCTATAGGTTTTGGATTGCATGTTCTCTCTTTGGTCTTGTTCTACTTCTTGGTTGTTTGTATTCACATGAAATTGGATTTGAGATCTTGTGTGGAGATATGGTGATCACTATGTTTGTGGTCATGTTTTTTTTAGTGTTCTTTGGTGACGACATGTAGGTCCCTTTATCTCTTTCCTTTGTTGGGTATGGAGAACTTCAGAGAGCTATGGAGGCTTGTGGTGAGAGTTGTATTACAATATTTTAGTTTGCAGGATTTTTCGTATCATTGTGGATGTTCCTTGGTACTGCATGATGTTGGTTACACTCTATATGTGTTACTATTGGTGGATCTTTGGATGCCTTGATCACTTTTAGATTTGACATTATCTATGCAATGGGAGTTCCTAGTTGTGTATGTTCTTCATTGACAAGTTTGGCACTCGGAACTTGTGATTGCATGTTATGGGTTGTATACATTGATGGCATGAGGTTCATTTGCTATAATTTGTATAACTTTGAGGTATGGATAGTTAGATGTGTTAGTATTCATCGTGAGTGTTATTTTTAGCTATGGTCATTTTATCTTGACAACTATTGGTACATAATTCTTACCTTTAGATTGAGTGTTTATGTATTGGGATATCAATTGGAGGCAAGAATTATGCTTCTTTATGATAGATAGTGTGGAATCTCTTTGTATGCTTTCTTATCTTTGTGCATTGGTATGATGGAGGATGAGAGAATTCATGCTTGAGATGGTGGTCACCTTGATTCTTATTGCAGGTATCTTGATGGAGCACATAGAGCACTTTGGTTCCTTGATGGTATATGTGGCTATAGGGATTGTTCCCTTGTTCATGTTTGAGTTTACTTGTTTACCCCTTATGCAATGTATACAACAAATAGGAGAATGTTAGAAAAAGGTGTATTTTCCACCTTGCATAATGTTATTAATTTTTTATTTATTTATTATGTGATGCACCTAGGTAATCTAGGGATGTGTGCATCAAATGGGTCTAGCATTCTTGGGGCCATTTTATGTCTTGTATGTAACATTAGATTAAATATTTAATGTGAGGTTGCACATGAGAATAATATTTAGTATTGGGAAAACTTACTACCAATATTAAATGAGGCGTTAATGATTTTGTAAGCTCATGGTATTAGTCACATAGTTTTATGTAATACGACTTGGTGGTTTTGTGTGAGCTTGTTTCTATAAAATCAAACACATGGGTAGTTGTTTATGGTTGGATGGTTTCAAGAGTATCTATTGTTATAATTTGTGAGGGTTGAAGCATGGCATGGTATGTGTGGTTACATGCTTGTTCACATGGAGTGTTTGTAGAGAGCTTGATGTTTCAAAGGTGTTCATGAAGGACTTTGAAGATGTATTGTAATGTTAATTGTTGAACAATACTTGAGTGATAGATGCTTTTGGAGGCCAGGTATTTCTCTCGTGATATTTTTCCCATGGTACATCTTGTGTCATCTTTGATGGTATGTTGTTTATTCTTTTGCATATGGATTCTAAATACTTGTCTACATAGATTTCTCTATTTGGGTTATGTGGAAATTATCTTGAGTGGATGCATATTTCCTTTCAAATTTTTCATCCCATTTTTATGTAGCACATGTGACACTTTCTTGATTTTCATAGACCTACCTAAGAAGTTGTCTCTTCTCTTTGACGATTTCAAGATTGTGGTTTATTTCTCCTAACACAATTTAGTCCTAGTGGCATGAAAATGTACTCTTCTCTTATAAATCTTTAGAATATATATTTACATATATATTTTACTATATTGGAACTATGTGATGCTAAGGAAAACTTTAGGGAGGCTGCTAATGTGCAAAGGGACATGTTGAGATTTTATTTATAGATATTTAGTCTCAATTACAATGAATAATATTTGAAGACATGTCACACAAAGATGGAAAGTGTCTAGATGAAAATTCAATTGTGCGGTATGTGTTGATGTAGTGCAAGTTATGATAATCCTTTGTAGTGAGATTTGATCATAACTAATGACATATGTTTTTCCTCAAGTATAATGCTAGATTTTTTATTTGAAGTATTTTGGTGTGCAAGATGATCACCAATGGTCATATTTTTTGTGAGTGTTGGCACAAAAAACTAGGAGCCTAATTTTGAATTAGTAGAGCTATGTCACAAGGTGTTGTTTAGTCTAGGGAAAAATCACACCTAAAATCTAACCCAAGCTAATATAAATATATAAAGATGGACTAGTCATGTTCTACAATGGCATACTAGGGATAATCAAGGCTAGGTTCAATATTAGAGTTAACTATCATACTAGACAGGGAAAAATAATCATTAATACAATGTATTTATGATATGACATAAGTGGGTATCAAATGAATGATAAAAGGGCAAGGTAAACCCTTTTATCCTTTACAAGTATATAAACAGTCACATATAAAGTTCAAGACAATATAACCTTACTAATTTTCATCATATTATTTGTTATTTAATAGATCGACATCACATAGATCTTTTAGATTCTAATAACATCTAACTAAATTTAAATAAATCAAATACTCAATGACTTTATTACACTTACAAAATAACATACATTAACCTATTTTATTTAAACTCGTTAGAACATATTAAATATATCATCTAATAACAAAATACAATTCTAAAATCTAAATTCTTTTAAAAAAATTATTAAAAACTATTAGTGTTAAAAGGTAAATAAGGTTTGAAACCTTAAATTTAGTAAAATTGAAAAAACACCAATCATCAATAGTTCAAGAAACCCATCAAAGTCATCAAATAGAAATATCTTAATGTACAAATGGTTATCTTTTATAATATTTATTAAAAAGTATTAGTGTTAAAAGATAAATAAGATTTGAAACCTTAAACCTGAGTAAAAGAAGAAAAAAAACAACCATCAATAGTTCAAAAAACTCATCAAAATCATCAAATAGAGATATCTTAATGTACAAAAGATAATCTTTTATAAAATTTATTAAAAAATATTAATATTAAAAAATAAATAAGATTTGAAACTTTAAACACAAATTAAAAAAAAAAAAACCAATCATCAATAACTCAAGAAAAAACCCATCAAAATCATCAAATAAATATACCTTAATGTACAAAAGATAAACTACCACACTTAGGTAGGAGGAATCATGAAATACATAAAGTCAGGAAAAAAGCTCTTGTGATGCTAACTTATTACTGCATTTTTCTTCAATTAGAAGAAAGCATTGAGTGAATTCTAAGGACTACAGCCACCATGTTGAAGTGGATTATTTTGTCTTCATCCTTTTATGAAAACCACCTTGTGATAGTTTTCCTTAGTAAAGTTATTATTATAATTTATCTTAGGTTAGGAAGTAGCATTCAAAATCATTCACCCTACTATTAGGTAAAGGCATTCTCAATCTTTATGGAGCACGTACATACTACAGTTATCTCGTGAACCATCATTCTATTATTATAATTTCCATGAGGGGGATAATAGGACATTAAGAATACAAGTCCTTTGCTATGGAGAATAAAATGTTTCAATGCCCACAAAGCCATGAGTATTAAACTCACATAATTTTCTTTTGTAGTATATTAAATTTGGCATTACATTTGGCTTGTGTAAGGTGGTACAAAGAAATATCTAATTATAGATTAATTTATTTATTTCATATATTAATTTGTTTTTATTTAATGATTAGTATATGTATAATAATTAAAATTTAAAAATTTATTTTTTAAGAGTTTTATGTTTTTTTTCTTTGAGATCAATTTAAGTTAGTGGTGATATTCATAATCTTATTATCTTTTTCTTAAAAATTAGTCAAAGGGTATTCCATCAAAAGATTAAGCATGTTATTGAGTTTCTTATGTAATTTCTTTCAATTGTGAAGATAAGATCTTTCCATACTCAATTTTTTTCTATCATTTTAAGAATACCTATTTCGACCCTTTCAGCAATTCAACCTCTTCAACTCGATTATTTGGTGTTCTTTTCAAATTCTAATGACATTATCAACAAGGGTTAACTTAAGTGATCGCAAAAAACACAAACTCCACCTTGATTTTCTCTATCAACTCCATCAAAATTCAACTTAATTTTCCTCAATTTGATAGGTTACCTATCAATGTCGATTCTACTTTTTCTTTTTCTATCCCTACATCTTGATGATTTAGCTTCATCACTATAATTGATTCTACACTAATAATTTTTCCTTTTTTAATGAATTTGGATGAGATGTGCCATTTACAAACAAGGTTTAAGAAATCAATTTTAAGTTCAAGCTCAATGAATTGAGATTACATAATATTTCATGTTCAAGGTCCATTAGTGTCACTCATGTGGTTTTTCACTTTTACTCTTTAAAAAGTAGAGACATAGTTCTCTAGATACTTCATGATTTCATCATGTGTCATGGGAATCGATTGAATCTATTTATATTTTTAAAAATATGAAAAAATGCACTCTACTTCTATTTCTAATATTTAATTTGAATTTTAATGATAAGATGGATTTATATTATTTTATAAGATTTCATACTCTAGATCCCTAGGGCAAATAATCTTGCATGAATATTTAAGCTTCCTCCATGCTATTATAATATTTTTACTATAGGATCTTGCTTCAAAGTCTATTATTTTTCACATATATTCTCCAAACTAGCTTTGTAAGTAGGACACTATTAACAATCCATGTTGCATAGATCCCTATATTCTCATTTGACTAGTTAGAAAAACCTAATCCTAACTATAATTTTGATGAATTGCATTGATGGTAGCCACCACTATCCCTAGCATCTTGAAAAGTGGCATTGTGTATGTGGGGAAATTTTGAAAGGAGGATTGAATTAATTACATTCTATTGGTCATTTGTTAGAATTTTTTGATAAACAATACTTTTTAAACAAAATAAAGGAAACCCATTTTTTATATAATTTTTAAAAATATAATTCAATAATTAATTATTGATAATGTTCTTATGCAAGTAAATATCCTTATTTTAGGAGTAATTCCTTAACAATATTATTAGAATATAGACAATATTTTGTTGAAGTTATATCTACGAAAATATTATTCCCAACTTACCTCATGATGAACCATTGCATTGAGTTTAGTAAGCCCTTGTGAGAAAAGGTAATTGTCAAGAAGATAAAGGTTTATGTTAAATATAATAAAAATTAAACAAAGAGAAAAATAATTAATGACAGATCTCATAATTATTTTTTGATAAAATAGTGGAAGATCTATAGGGACCTTATCCAAGAAAAATATTTTTACAAGACAAAATGATCATCAACGAAATCCAATGAAAGAGAGATCCAACAAAAAATGATAAAAATGATTAGTCAAATAAAAAATTATTGTTGGGGTTACCATACGAGAACTTTTCAGATTTAAAGTCTAAAACCAGTAGTGCCTCGGTGACTTTCATTTCTAAATCACTCTGGAAGCACTAACAACTGTGCCATAAAACGAAAACAGGCACAATAGTTCTCCCCCATTGATCCTTCTGAGAAAAGCACATGCAAACTTAAACCAGATTCAACACCATGAACAGACAAACAAATGAACACATAGATTTATGTGGGGAAAACCCTTTCAAGTAAAAAACCCCACACTCCAAAAGATAGAGCCATTGTATTATTCAGCAACTAAACAGTTATAATACAATATCAAGCTCATAACCATTATAGGAGTTACATCTTGTTCATCTAGAGAAATACAGGCAACAACATAGATCTGCAGCCTTGCACTGTTACAATGTCTTCACAAGACATACAGTGAAGGTTCCTTTCAGCTCTTCAGCCCATTTGCATAGCCAACCTTTCAACCGGCACAACCTAGCGGCCACCTCAGGTTCACATCTGCCCAGGTTCTGATTGTCTCAGTGTTTGTGGTTACAATTCTTTGTGCATATCGCTCGAACACACACTCTCTAATCTCTAACCAAGCTCATTGATCATGGATCTGCTAATTCATCGATCATTCGATCTTTTGATATGATCTTTATCGGCTTGCTCTGCTTTCAGCTTCAGCTTCTCAGCTTTGGCTTACTATCGATCAGCACCTAGCCTTGCCTTCCGGCTCAGCATCAATCAGCATTCCATCGGCCTTAGGCTAACCTCTCAGCTTCCCATCAAAATCACATTCCCACCAAATGGCCATCAGGGTCTCATTATACCCCACCGACAAGCTTCACCATCTCGGGTTGCATGCACTGCCCTAGCAACTGGCATTGAGCCGCCATGTAATCAATTTGCACTTAGATCAAACCCTCGAGACGTGCGCACAAGCTTTTGGTCACTAGCCATTGATTTATAACAATGATACAAAATCAGCCAATGAGATTTCACCACACATCACACTGCCATTCGTTTGCCGCTTATAGATCAGTCACCCTGAGCTCCATCACTAACCATCAGTCAAACCTCTGAGGCCAGGTGGTCAACAGCTCTACCACTAGCTAAGGGCAAAGCCCTCATGGTATGGCGGTTAGCCAAACAACCGCCAGCCAAACATTCTACGGTCAGGAGGCATCCGCCTTTGCAAACACAACCGCCATTGTAGTCGGGCCCACCGAGACACGCGTCCACCACTCGTGGACTTCTGGGGCATCGAGGAGGGAATCTCCAATATTCCCTCGAGCTCGCCTGAAACTAGCTTTCGTTGATGCCACACGTCCATCATCCTTTCGCTCCGCACATAACACACTCGGGTCCCACCGAGCCAAATGTAAGTCGTTGGAGCTCCTTCGGGGAATCTTAAGCGGCATCTGCTATATTCCCCAAGGAACTCCCGAGACGCTGACAAGTGTCCATGGCCCACCAACATAGCATAAATGCTCGGGACCCACCATCCTTCTGCTGCACACACCGCTTAACTCACCACCATGCGTCTAACGCACAAGAAATTCCGCTCAGCCAAAAATTTAGCAGTGGTACTTGCATTAGGATGGCACGGAACTCTATGAACAGCGTTAGATCAAAGCCTCCATAGCCATCGATTAGGTTCTTCACCGCTTGGTCCAACTTCAATCGCTCAATGCATATCGGCATATCGATGGGATAGGAAATGTCCCCTACTAATATGAGATCGGCTCACCGCATCGGCCCATCGATGGAACAACACAAAGACTCCCGCTAATAGCGATTACCAACCGATAAGAAATTCTGCCAAGCCAGACTCGTTGGGTCATCGCCAGAACACCACCAAGAGTCTCGCCGACTGGACAGAGTCTCAGCGACAAGGAAAAGGTTGAACACATGAAGTCCCCTGGACCAAAGTAGTACAAGCTAGCAATATTGAGGCACATATTTCCAACAATTATTATCCTATGACAAAGAGCATGAATCACAAAGTCACATTGATTAATGGTTGATCATAACACCACCCTTCAAATAAACCACCATAGGTTCAAACACATCATTAGGAAGAATTATGATGTCGAGTGGTTGATGAGATCATGTTGATAAATATGCAAAAGAATAGGATTGATCCAATAAAGGAGAAAGAGATAAACCTATATCCCTCCAATAAAGAAAATAAATATAAACACATAACACCACAATATATTCATCTCATATACTTCATACATATCTTATTATATATAACTCATATATCTTGTTATTATATCATGCTCTATTTTATATCTTCTATGCTATATTACATGTGTGGTGCACAACATGTATATATATATCATTATCTCTCATGTTAGATTTCTATATAATGTGTCCTTTACTTTACATATAATTATTTTGTGTCACATTAGCATTAGTTAAGCCACACTTTATTGTGCATTGACTCATAACCTACCTATGTGGTATCAATAGCTTTGGTTGTAGTTGGTTTCTTACACTCATATTCTTACATATATATTTTTTCCAACATCACCCATTGGCCACTTAAATTTGTCTTGCCCCAAGAAAAACTAAGTTAATTTTTCTATAAAAACTGTAGTCAAATTTTAGAGCTAAGATCTCAAGGTATCAAATCTTGATATTCAATCAAATCTATTCTAGATCATGGTTCCCTACTTTACAAAAATACATTTTCCTGACATAGTTTGGATTCCATCTCTATAAGTTCATTTGTAGTAGTCTTTTGTTTGGTGCATGGTGCGAGTTTTGCATTACTCGTCTAAGAATTTCTTTAATTTTTATTGGACAATTAAGATTTTATTTAAATACTAGTTTAGAATGACTTCATACTCATCCATGTGGTATATAGATTAGACTATTATAAATTTTTCCTCCTTATAATCATTACTTGTTTTGACACATAAAATTAATATCTACATTATAGGAGGCGGGTGTTGCTAATGATTGGGATTCTACTTGGTCCAACTCATTCTTGAGTGATTTTGTTGTTGTAGACAAAGTAGATGGCAATATTATCCTTGGATATGTCAATATTTCCAACCACTTGGATCAATATTTATTTTCCTATACTCTACTTAGTAATGAGATAATCATTGTATCATTATTTTAATTTGAGATACAATAATGCTTATCACATGGATGAGATTGATAATCATCTCTTCATTTTATAGGCATCTCTTTATCTATTATATTCTTGTACTTTGTTGTAGTGTTTCTCTAAACTATTACTTTTGAAGTGGTTCAAGATAGCATATGTCAACTTGTTGTCCTAATGTCCTAATGGAGTTTGCTAAATAGTGTTAAGAGCTATTGTTATGAGAGATCATTTTTATCTTCATTGTGATAAAAATGCCCTTATTGTATGTAACAATTCAATATTGGCTCCTTGGGGCACTAGTGGTAAGGAAAGTTGTTTTTCCTTTTCTTCTACCTTCTTGTTGTTGTTTTATTTTTATTATTCCATTATTCCTTTTTTTTTATTTGTGTTCCTCCTTTTTCTTTTGTTATTTAACAATCTTTTCGGCTACTTCAGTTTTCTTCTTGACCTCTTCTTGTGAAACCCTATCTTTCTTAAATTTTGCCTCTTTTCCTTTTTTTAATTTCTCTTTCTTGGCCAACTCTTTGGCTTTTTCTTTCAATTCCTTCTTCTTTTATTGATGAGCAATTATTTCTCGAGATACCTCTTCATGTGTCCTTTTTTTTTTTAATTGAGCTTTGAGTTGGTTTTGTTCCCTAGTATAGAAATATATATTTTTAAATTTTTCTTATAATAGATAGATTTTATGTCACCATAAATGTTTTATTTTTTTCACCAACTACCTCTTGTTAGGATTGGAGTGCGTCTTTGTCTTAAGAAGATAAGTTTTTTTTGCTACTAAAATCTTATCTAATGCCTCTTATTTGTATGCCCTTTTTCATGTTATATTGTCTTTACCTTAATTTAATATTTTTAAGCACTTGTTCTCTTATATCAACAAGAATTCAGTGTAAAGTTTCATCAAATAAGACCATTGTTCCTTCTACAAAAGCTAACAAAGCATCCATTATCTTATCTCCACCTTTTTTGTGGTAGCTCTACTATATTTATATGTCATTGTTTGTACATCATCATTATTATTTTGTGTCAAGATTTTTTTACATTTTTTTTAACTTTAACTTCTTCCTCATTAGAAAAATATTTTGTGGATCTACCAAATGATGCTTCATTCTTTGAGTACTCCATTATCTTTGCATTTTTGCTTGGCTTCTCAAGAGATTTTGGTTGCTTTATTTTTACACTAATCTTCAATAGGGTCCTCTAGATTATTGCCTCATTGATTAAATGGTAAAATCTATTGGTGTATCTTCCTTTTGTATTTTCCTTGCCACCTTAGATGTCCCTTCATCTTTGTGCACCTTCTTTTAGTCTTTTTTCTTGTATTATGACATTTATCTATTCCAGTTTTTGGGACTCAATTTTTTGTGTATTTTGGAGTCTCTAATTTCAAATCTTTGTTGATGCACGTAGACCCACTAGGTATCTCTTAGCTTTGTGTTTACTTCCTATGTGACTTCCGAGGGGTTTTCTTCTATTATTGTTAGTTAATTCAATACTAATAATAATAAATTACTTAGAAAATTTAAACAAAACTACACCTTTGAAGCCTATCATTTAACATTATCCATATTAGCAAGAGTAGAAAGACAAAAAAATAGCCTTCAACTTTTGCATTAGGTCACAACTAGTATGGGACAAGACTTGGCCAAACTCTTGTATGTGGGATATATATGGCAAGGTCTCTACACTTTCAACTACAATCATTTCATTGCCATTATCATTTTTATGACATAAAATCATCTAAACTTCTAGCAAAAATCATCAAGAACTTGCGTCCAAGTTTCCATTAAGTTCTTACCACCTAAAAAAATAATATTATCACTTTAGCCAACAACTAAGAAACCCTAAACACCATTGTAAACTCAATCAAATTTTCTAAAACAAAACAAATTCTTACCTAGAACTCGAATCTAACCCTTGATGAACAACTAACAAATCTATATATCATGAGAAAATAAATTTAGAATTAACAATATATAATGAAGACAAAGATAAGTATTGAACAACAATTACAACAACAAATAAATCATGAAAAAAGAAAGATAAAATAAACGAATTAATAAATAAACAATTATCCCACTAGATAACAATTATTGATTTATTTATTATTTTAAAACATATATTAAAAGAGTTGCATTAAATACAGAACCAATAAACATTACAAATAAAAATAATATAATTTTTTTAAGTTAAAATATATTTGAAAAGATCTTTTAATCAATACACAAATAATTTTATTTTTTTTAACTAGAATATCAAATTTTGGGAGTTGCCAAGAAAGCTCTTAGGAAAACAAAATATAAACCAATAAAATAAAATAACAAATATAAACATAACTGTACAAATTTGACGGCCATCTATACTGTTATGTCGGTGACAGCCGCCCAAGCAAATAACGTTACTTGTAACATTGTACGGCCATCAATTTTAAATTAACATTTTTCAGCACGCGTGCGCATGTTGTGACGTCATGAAAGGGTGCTTTTGGCTCTTCCATGATATAATTTTCTAACATGCAATTGAGGTTTCTTCTTCTACCGTAGAATTCGGCCCAAGCAACATCTTCGACTATTTTCTCCTCTTTCTTTATTGGACCCCTCTCTTATATTATATTGTTTTAAACAAGTCAATATCTTATATTTTTTCTAAGTTAGTATTTTATATATTATTTCCTATTGAAAAAATAATATTATGGGATATTTATATGAAAATTTGGGAAAATGATGTTATATTCTAAAGTTTTTGTAAAGTTAAATTTTAATTGAATGATAAATAGTAAAAAAAAAAATTTATATATTGATCATACATTCTTTTTAAAATAATATCATTTTATTAATTAATGGATTAAAATGTTCTTTAGAATATTTGACATTTCAATATTTCAGTATGAAAAAGTGAGACAAAATTTTATTCTTTTATTAATGTGTACTTATTATTTAATTAACACAAGATACCTTGTCTTTTGATAGTACATTTATTTATATATTTATTCCACTAGTAATTAGAGTTGTCAAGTCTAAAGGAACGTGTTTTCGATGTTTTAATATTTATATTATTTTTATAGTTAATTCATCATTCAAGTTCTTATGTGTGTTATAGTATAAACTTCATCAACTCAAATCATTCATAATTTTATATAAAGAACACTATCTTCTTTGCAATAGTGCTCTCTCCTAGAAGATTTGTATCCTTAGGTTATATATATGTGTGTGTGTGTGTGTGTATAAGAGAATAAAACATCCTTTACATAAAAAAATATAGTTAATTAAATGAAGTAATTAATAGTTTATTAATTTAGATATATATGTATTTGGAACAATACATTGAAATAAATATAGAAAATAAATAAGCAAATGGTATTTAGTTAGAAGATCACTAAAAGGAGCAATGACTTTGTTGAACACCCAAAATACTAAGAGGGGGGAGGGTGAATCAGTATTCTCTGAAACCACTTAAACATTTAAACATTCATTTGAAACATCATCTTCAATTTGCAGTAAGGAAAGAAACCATGAAAGTAATCAGCAAAGCACATAACACATGAACACTAGATTTTTACGTGGAAAACCCAAAAAGGGAAAAACCACGGTGAGGATTAGCTGACAATATATTATAACTAGTCATAACATATTACAAAAAGGCTCACTATCAGGTGGACTCACTATCTGGAGGACTCATTGCCCAAAGAATAAGAGAAATAGAAAAGAGGGGTGGCTCACTATCAAGATTTGAACTGCTAATAATGCATCCACAATATGCAGGAGATACAATTCCAGTAGAGCTCAAAATGTTGAATCAACACACTTCATACTACACCACTTCCACACTTTGCTCTTCTTATATTCACATCACATTCACACTATATTCATATACTTCACATTACATTACACACATCCTCTCATGAACACCGAAAATGATCTTACATTTATACCCATTACATTCGCAAATACTTAGGCCTAATTAGATGAAACATGCAATATAATAACTTGTTGACTCAAGATTCAAACAAACATGCTTTACACCATAATTCAAAACTTGTAACACATCCAAATAGGTCAGAGGGGACCTATAATAACTCCCATAAGTCCAACCGACACTTCCTTTAACTCCGCACGATCCCAAACTTCATTTGGTCGACACCACTAGTGAAGTAACACTAAAATACACCAACTAATCTTCCACAAGCTGACACTTGGACCTCAAAAAAACTCACCACTTGGATCATAGATGCTACTAACACTTGTAAACACTCTCACAAAATCGTATAACCAAATATTATTCCGCAGTGGAATGCAGACCATTCCAACATTTACTTTATACTAGTAACACTATCACTGGTAGGCTCGATACTCTATCACTATTATCTTTGATACCTGAGGGCATAAAGACATGAAACTTTGGATATAGATTCCTCTAACATACACCAAAATTACCTTAAAACCGTAGACCAAAATTCTTCAAGGTGGAGCAATGCGGACCTAAAAACTAAAGTTGTACACTAAAAATTGAACTTGGGGATTTAGTCAAATATTCAACACATCTGTCCTACACCAAATCAAAAATCTTGCACTATTATAATGGATTACCATCACCATACACACTCATGCTTCACCAATCAACTATACCTTAATGTAGACTTCAATGTTGACATCAATGACAACATTGTATATGATCATGCTCATGTTGCCAACAACCATATAAATGACAAGCAAACCAATAATTTCCTTAAACGTCCAGCAATCTCCCCCTTTGTCATTGGTGGTAACATAGACAAAAATATTCTCCCCCTTTAACATCAAGGGCAAAGGGCACATTGTACAAGCATAAATACTTAATCTCTTCATCAATCATCTTTCTCTCCCTTTGATACGTACATGATTTTACATTATCAATAAATTCTTATTTTCTCCTTCTAACTGATATATGCATGAGAGTATCAAAACAACTTCAAAAATCAAGCCAACTCCCCCTAACAATGCTATCCATCAAAACTGATAAAAAATTTGCACTACTATACTTATCCACTACCTTCCACATATATACAATAAAATTTGCAATTGCATAGACAAAAAATAAATATACACAATCAGTTGGAAGAAGTGTATGACACCTGAAATTCAACAAGATGTGCTTCCTAATACTTTTTGCCATCTTCCCAATCTTTCTTGGAAAAACCAAGCATGTGACTCTATGTCTCAAATTCCATGAGAAGCCCCTTGCCTTCGTCTGTAGTACTGGGTAACAAATTTAGCTTTATTTCCTTCTCCGCATTAGTCAAAGCACTAGAAATGGTTGTGAGCTTGGCATTCACTAGGTCTTTGAGTTGCCCAAACTGCATTATAATCTTCTCTTTTTGCTCTTGTAATTGGAAGAACTGTCTATACATATTCTCTATAGCTAATCTTGTAGTCCCATCTACATCATTTGTCGAGTCATATGCACCAGATTCATTTTCAATCTAAGACTCAATGGAGTCCATCTCATCCTTAATGTTCTTAGTGGAACTAGGCCACTTCAAACAAAATTGAAACAAAACTTTAGCTTCCTCAACATAGTTATGAAACTCCTTAAGGTTATTTTGCAGCTTACCATGTGTATTAGCACACGTGTCTGAGATATCTACCAACCTTTTCTCATTCACCTTCTTGTTCACTTCCTTCCCCAACATCTCCTCTAAACTAGTAGAGTATTCTTTGAAAGAATCTAGGAGCAATCTCAATTGTTTCACGCCGGATAAAGAATTGTCAACATAAGCACCGAGAAAGATTTCCTCCAACACCTTCATAGCCTCATCTATCAATTTAGCACTCTTAAAGTGAGTTTGCAAGATCTTCTTTCTAGTGAAGGAATGGAATGCATCACCAAGTTGTAGTTTATGCAAGGGGGATATCTTGTCCATATCAACTTGGCCTTGCTGCACCAGAATCTAAAGCTTCTATGTTGAGACAACCGGTTGAAATTGAAGTTGCATACCCAATAGACTCTTCAAGGAGTCTCTAGAGTCTCCAGAGGAATCACCAATTGTCTTCACACTCTCTTCATCCTTCTTCTCCTCAGTTTTTTCTTTGCGACCTTCAAATGTTTCATCATTTTGTTCTTTTTCAGACTTATCCTCATTCTTCTTTTCTTCTTCAATTGATTTTTCATTATCTTCTAGAGGAGGAAGATCTTCATTATTCTATGCCTCAATGTTCTCTAGGTTGTCTTGTACCACTTATTCTTCCTTCTCTATTGTTTTATCTATTTGAAGGAGGTGTTTTATATTCTATTTGTGCATCCTCCTTCTGCACTTCACCATATTTTTCTTCTCCAACAATATTCTCTTCCACCAGAGGGGTATTATCAGTATTCAAATATTTTTGTGCATTTTATTCTTCAAGTACATGCTCATGTTGAGCATCTTCTAGTACATTCACTTTAGGTACAAAGACATCATCATGCAATTGTTCTTCACTATCCAAATACATTCCTATTTTTTTGCCAGATTGGTAGTTTTTTCCATTGTCTCATTCCTTAGCCTCTCAATATCATCCTTATCCTTGCTCATTAGGGTAGTCACCCTCTACTTAGTCCTGAATACTTTATTGCACAATTGAGATAATCTAGCTCTATCCTCATATGTGAGATGTGCACTGATCTTCTCCAAAGTGAAATACCCTTAATCTTGCATCTTCATCAAATGCTTCCTACCTTCTTGCATATAAAACTCCTTTCAAGTCTTCAAGTAGTTTATCCTCTATATCTTTCATTCTAACATCAAAAGAAATAGTGTACTTGAAAATACCCTCTTCAATTGTTGACTTGTTTGCACCATCTATAGTAGGGTTCAATGTAATAGTCTCCTCAATATTTTTGTATTATGCTATGCTACTCACCAAAGCTTCAAGCTTCATTGGACTATATTTTTTGAATAGAGGGGTCTTTTCTTTCTTCTTCTTCACCTTTGGAGACTTCTCTCCTTTACCATAATTTTCTTTCTTCTCCCTTACATGAATTTTGTATCCTTCTTTCTCTTTCTCCACCTTAGCTTCATTGTTTATATCTATAATATTAATCTTAGCCTTCCTTGCACTTGTCTCTACTCGAGAGTTCTTCTCTTTTTGATCAGTGGTTTTTCTTCTTCCTCTTCTTCCTCTTCTTCCTCTTCATCAAAATTTACAAAAATTTCAATTGTTTCCTTCTCTTTCACTCTTCTCTTATGTTGAGCACTTTTTTGCTTCACTGAATCAATCTTTTCTTTCACATGCATAGTTGATTTACCGAATCACTGGTTGACTCTTTCCTTTTATTACCAACATTAGGTTTAGTCTCAGAGGACTTAACAACACATGGAGAGGGGGTAGAGGTCCTAGCAAACCTTCTTGTGATTGGGGTACCAACCAAAGTGATGGATATGTTCTTGGCTTCTTCCACAATGCCCTTTGGCCAACCTATCATCTCTACAACCTATCCCTTCATCTTCTCAATATTTCTCTTTATTTCCTTTTCTTTGTGCTCCATATGCACTGCATTATATTTCTCCTCATACGTCCCATATCTTCCTTCCTTTAGGTCTCTAGGCATGCTAAGCATGTGATCTTCTAGACCAACAATTACCTCTTATGCAACCTCATATCCCATTTCAAGGATCTAAACTATTCTAGGCTCAAAAACTTCCATCATACAATAGTATTTTCTAACCATGAATATAATGCCATTCTTATACTTCTCAACCACTCTTAGGTATTTTTTCTCTTTCCTACATCCGATATTGGAATGATTTGAAGAATCCCCATAGGGCTTCATCTCTAGATGTTGAATTCAGATACCTCAACATATGGTCTTTGATCTATCTAGCCATAGGCACATTGTCTAACCACACCACATTTCTTACACCCATTATTTCTCTAAGAAATTAAAATAATAATCATATAATCAAGGTGCCATACTTGAAGGGGTATCAATATTTCTTAGTCTTCTGCAATTTTTCTAACAATTGTAGCCTCGACAATTCACATAGGTCATAATCCATTCCTTTCTTCACCATCTCATATTTTGTATTGATCTCATATTTTGTAGCCAATTATCGTTTATGCATATTTTATTGTAGTGTCTTCAATGTCTTTGGCAATCAAAGCTCTCTTGTCAAATTTGGCACCTATTAACTTCATCGTGACTTCATTTTTCACTGACTTGAGAGCCAGAACTGGTCCAGTTGAACATAATCCTGTTACAACCCTAATCACCTCCTTATAATCATATGCAGTATATCCAAATAGATAAACCTATCATGAATCCTACTCAATGTATATATGATCCACTAATCAACATAGAAAAATATGGGGAAAATATTCTAAACGCCAAGCTTCTTCTCCGTCAAACACTCAAACTCGGGTTCAATTCAAATTTGTCTCTAGTAAGCTCTTTAACCCACACATCTCCTAGCTTCACATGATTGTATTCCTCCAATTTTCATGAATATATATCCTAACATATTTTGTATGTAACACACCATACAAAATAATTGAACACATCTTGCAATACTCTTAAAACACTTCCTAAACCTAGGGCAAAGTAGAAAATCTGTAAATACCTTTTGAATCTCTACTGGTTAGGTTTTCAGTCATGAATTTTCAATCACTTCACTTTGCTCCTTCTCTACTCTTCTCTCCTTGAGTGCTCGATTGAAAATAACTTAAATCTATGTGAAATCACTTATAAACCCTTTTTGAATGACCTAAATCGCATTGAATGCATTGATTTAAAGCTAGATAAAAAGTTGATAAACCCTAAGTGTGATAGCACATTCTCCTTTAATCACTTCACAAATCTTCATAACAAAATATTTTCCACCAGTGTTTTCATCAGTAGGTCAAGCATGTCAACCTACACCTTATATCAACACTCTAAAGGCATCAACACCATATCTTTGGAAGGGGCTTAATGATTGTCTGTTGAAACTCCCCCTGAGCCAAAGTTGTTCATTTAGTTTTCACAAGAAACATCTACACCAAAGGTTGGTACATACTCGGTCTTAACCCCATTCTCCTCATTATTTTTCCATATCTTATTCATCTCTTTCTTTATCTCTATTGGATTAGGCTTTTCACTGGATCATTCTTCTTTACCAAATCAACCTTCACATTCTTGCTTCTACAAAAATTGGCTATATGTCCAAGTTTATTGCATTTGTGATATATGAAAACATTTTGAACAAGCTTACTTCCACCAATTATAGATCTACATATATTATCCTTATGCCCAAATCCATTGCATGCATAATAAAAGCCATTGAAAGATTGAAACCTCATGGCATTATTGTAACCATTCATTATTTGATTTATGCATTCACTAGCCTTATGACCAAATCTATTGTATGTATAGCACTGACCAAGAAAATATTAAACATCTGATTCATTCCGCTTCTACATTATTTAGCTCTATATCCAAATTTATTGCAAGAATAACAATAGCAATTAAAAAATGACTACCTTTGTGCTTTTAGTTGTCTGACATGTGGTCTTTTGAAGTATTTCCTCTTATTCCAAACCCGCTTGCCAATTCCCTTCTTGTCCTCAATCTTCTTTTGTTCATTGTTCTTCTTCTTAGTACTTTGTGTTTGATATGCTTTTGAACTTTCTCCTTTTTCAAACCCTAATCCCCCTTTGTCTTTAGAATTATTTTGATTTGTAATCATTTCATCAAGTATTGTAGAGCTCTTCTTAAATTTATCTCCTTAATTATTTTCTTTCTCCAGATCTGATCTCAAAGTCACAACATCTTCTTCAAGTCTTGAACATTCTATAGATTTTCTTTTCCATATGTCATTTAGGCATTCTTCAACTCTTTTTCCTTCTTCAACTTGCACTTTTAGATTGGTGATTGTCTTATTTGATTGCTTTAATTTCTCATTAACCTCTTTATGTCTTTCTTTGAACTTCTTAATTTTCTTCCTCAAATTTCTAATGCATATTCCCCTTGAAGTGGTTTAAGTCGATGCTGAGTAGACCATAAGATATAAAATAATACCAAACCTCCTAGATATATAAAGGATGAAAAATTTACCAAATTTTATATCACTTAAAGAATTAGATGATCCAATACTTTGATTTATATGGAAAAAGGCTCATAATCCTTCCAATTGATTGTACTTCTCATCCCAGGCTTGATATATCCTTTCTGATGGCCATTTGAATGTAAGGATTAGATCAATATTAGTCATGTATTGAGTATATCTAGACAAAATTGAATCTATTTCTCAAAATCATCTAGAAGTTGATTAGTATCAATCAACTTATCCATGCAAGTCTTAAAGAATTCAATATCAATTTTGTTATCATCACAAATGAAGAAGGACAAGGTAGGAGTCAATGTATTGAATTGGGATTTCCATGTAAGATAGTCCTTCATCTCCCCATCCTCTTTTCTAATGTAGGGAATGATCCTAATTTCTATATTCTCAAAATATTTTATCCTTTTTCTAGCCTTCTCTGTGAGTTGATCCATATATCCTTGCATTTCTCCTACCATTTTGGTCATATAGTAAGTTGTAAAAATTTCCTCAGGTGAATTAGGCTCATGAGAAGATCCTTTGTACATCCCATGTAATGCATTTATTTTAGGGATCCATTTATTCATTATTTCCTTAGCTTTCTCCTTATCCCTTGCCACTCTATTTATTTCCTTATCTAGATTGGAATAATCCATGTGCACACTTTCTATCCTCTTCAAATTTTTGGACATCAGATGTCCAAAAATATTTAACACAACATGGTACATAGTTTCATGTTGGCCACTCTAAATAAATTTTAATTTCTCTTCCAACACCCTGATCTATTCCCTGAGCTCTTGATTTTCTTTGATCAAATCTTTACTTTGTTGTGGTGTAGAAGAAGAGATTGTTGCTTGTGATTTTTTTAGAGGAGGATTTGTTGTTTGGGCATCGTTTATTTTCAATTTATTGTATTCAACTATAAGTGAAAGATGGTATGTTAGAACCTTATCATATTTAGCCTACAAAACTTATACAGTGGCCTTACTAAATTTAGTAGTATCAACTTCTAATGAAGCAGCTTCAACAGTTGAGGTGTCAAACACCCTCTTTATTACTAGGCCACCCCTTACATCTTGAGTTTCTTCTGTAACTTGAGGCTTATTGGTATTCGGGGCAAGGGCAAAAATGGCAAGGGTTTCCCACTTGGGTTTGTACCTTGATCCTGTTAGTGCAACATGAGCCTAATCCTCTGATTGGAAAATTTCTTGATCTTGCGTCCTAATAGTATCAAAAGTTATATTAGATGCAATATCCCATTCAGGGAGCAACAATAACCCACTATCTCTTACTATCTTCCTCCCTTGCTCTAGGGTGATATTCCTAGCATTGAAATTCATCTCTACTAGCACCTTCTTTGTGACTTCTTCATATTGTTCCCTGGGAACTCCTGCCTTGGCTATCCCAATAATTTTAAGGTACTCTTCTCGCTTTGACCTCAAGATAAAGTCCTTAAAATCTTGGGTCTTTACAAATTTATTTTCATCAATAAATTGTTGGAAAGACAATGCCCTAATATCATTAGCATTATCCCTTCCTCCTATAACATCAATGCCTAGCCTACTTTGAGGTAATTTGACCTTAGGCTCTCTTTGTGGGGAAGGAATTTCTTTATTCACCTCTTCATTAGTTACCTCAATTTCATCATCCTCATCAAGACCAATGGGATAATCAACTAATGGTGTTGGATCAATCTTTCTTCTTTATTGTGGCTAAGTATTAGGTTGAGGTATACTCTAACCCATTTGAGTGCTTGTTTGTACATGAGATACTTGGACAAAACTTTTTTGTTGTATTGAGGTTGTGAGGTCAACTATGAGAATATTTTGGACAAAAGTGGTAGGTGGATTTTGAGAATTAAGGGTAGAAGTTGAAGAACTCCCAAATCCATAAGATTACTTGAGAAACTCTAATATATTTTGCATGCCATCTTTAATTCTTATGTTTTCCATTCTTTCTAGTTATTCTCTAAGATACTCAACCTCCTTTTGTAGTTCAAATTCCTTTTGATCAGGTGTTCTAGAGGTAGAAGATTTTTGGGATGATACATCTACATAAGAACTTGTGTGTGTAGTAGTATTGGTATTTTGAGAAGCCTTTCCTATATTTTGGCCTTGTTATACAAAATTAGACTATGAAGCAGTTGGTATTGCGCTAGCTACCACAAAACTACTCCAGGTATTTGTATGGGATTTTCCAGGAGACATGTTCAATATATCATTTCTTGTTGCAAAATTTGATGTCATAGATATAGAAGAAGCAGTAGAATAACAAGAGGTTTTCATTTTTTCAATTTTCCTTTCCATTTCATCTCTTATATTCATAGAATTTCTAAGTTTAATTTATTTGATTCTATTCAATTATTCTTGGAGCTCTATCACTTCTTGTAACAATTCATCTTCGATTTGAGGTACACTTCCAGCTCCTGAGGCTTTTGGGATAGATTGGGATATATTTGTAGTAGTTTGAGAGAGAGAAAGATTTTGATATAAAAAATGGGTATGTTCTTGGATAAGAGGGTTGTCAAATAAACTACCTCCTTGAGAATTTGACCTAATATCTTAAGGTTAGTAGCCTGAATATGGACACTATGACTATGGAAACTATAGCTGGCATTATAATCCCTTTGGGATTTATCCTTTTGTCTTGATTGCTTAGCCATCATGTCAGATTTTGTTAAGTCACTACTTAATGTAGGACTTATTGCCACATTATCCTTATTTTTCTTAGGACAAATACCATATGCTCATTTAACAAAATTCTCAAAACTATCATCACTACTCTCATAAGCATAATGAGTACCAAGAGGAGGAGCTTACTTGCTTGAATCTTTTGCTCTCCATGATTGCCTTTTAGGAGGGAGTTATGATTTGAGCTTCTTTAAGGGATTCTCTCTAAACAAAGATCTTTTTCCCATGATTTCTTGATATAATTCTTTTCACTTGCATTGAAAAGGAGAATTTCAAAGTAACCACTAACTTGGGAAATTAAATATTTACAAACCTTTCAAAGGAAATTAAAAGATGAAGAAGAAACCAAGATTTGACAATAATAGAAAGGCACTTCATACAAATATACTTATGACACCCATAGATTTTCAGACTCTTTAAAATGATAATGAACAGTTCCCAATAGAGTTGGAAATCTTCAACAACAATCTTCTTCAACCACACATGCAACAATATTTGTTTCTCCAACAAGGCTGTTGTAACTCATATTTTGTTTGATCCTTAAAGGACAATATTTTCAAATGAAAATGTGACATCTGTTTGTGGCCTGAAGCTTATTTTTCTCCCTTGTTTCTATAAAAAGGAATTCAAGGCTATTTTGAAAGGATCTTGGAGAGTTTTTGTAAGAAGAGAATTTTGTAATCAATTCTATACTTGTTTGGTCTAGGTCTTCTTAGAGAAAAGATTTTGACGCAATTATCAATTTTGTATAACAGTATTAGCTCCATATTTGAATACACAATGGAAAATTCACAACCAATTGTCTCCTAAGATGTATACCTCTTTTCATTTATGAATATAATAGATCAAGGATTATTTTATTCATCTCTACTATTTTTTTGTGGTTGAAAATTTCTTTTATGGCTTTCACTAAAAGAGTGAATTAAATTTGTTGTATAAGAAATGTTGAATGTTTTGAGTGTATATAGGGATTTGTAAATAGAATTGGTTAAGAAGATTAAAGGGTAGTAGTGTAAGGAATTTTTGAAAATATTTCATGGAACTAGGTTAACTATTGTTATACAAGTTTTCAGTTATATCTCTCTTGACTTTGTTACCTAGGTCTAAGGTACCAATTTGTCTAAATATGTCTAAGTGCAAATCCATGGTCATGAATTTCAAAATAAATTTCCCTTTCTAGCAATAATTATTTGCATAATGTTATTTGAATGTTCCCAGGTGTTTAATGCATGATAAATCAAGAATTTATCCCATTAAATATGTTTATTTATAATTCTTGACCATATAATGAGAGCATATCTATCTTTAGCAACATTAAGCTATAATTGTATGAAGATACTAATGAATGTTGTATAAGATCGCCCTCCTAGGTCTTGTAGAGCCTAAAGTGCACAGGAAAAGGTTGTTACATATTTTCTTGTTCATTGGCCAACCCCTTAGGACAATTGATTATAAGAATTGGTTAATACAATGTAGCTATTCATAATTTACTACCTAATTCATATATAGATCTATTTGTTGGTTCCTAAATCTACATATTATTGAACCCTAACAATGTGCCACAACTTATAATTAGATTCAATGATAGATTTAGCTAATGAATGAGAGAGTGATCTCACACTTTTATCCTCTACACTTCAAGCTCTACATAACCTAGGGGGTCACCCTAAATAACATTGGACATAGAAATCATTCAAGGAAATGAATAACCAATTCTTATAATCAAATGTCCTAATGGGTTGGCCAATTCTTATACTTGCATATTCCCCTTCATATTCAGTTATAATGGTTAAGAAAGCTCTCTGATTCATACTGTTAACTACAATTGATTATAAGGTCATCATAGTATAAATAGACCCATGTGGTTATTCACCACTACCCTAAGTTTTGAATTCGGTTGTTTACCCTAATGACCTATTCATTTAACATTGAGTGTGAGACCACTCTCCCATTTATGAAGGAATATTTTTTCATGTATTTTTTCTTTGAGAATTATAGATATGAGTTCCTCGAGCTTAGGCATGAGATCTTAATTGAGCCACACCCATGACTGGTACTTCTATTATCACCATTGCAGCTCTAGTATAAAGTGTAAAATAATTATAAATAAATTATAACCTTGGTATGAGGAGGAGTTATCACAAAGGGTAGTATTGTAATGCATTGTTACTAAACTTCTATGGAATTAGAGTGACTGTTGCAATATGAATTTTCAATTATATATTTATTGACTATGTTGCCTAGGTCTAAGGAACCAGTCTATCTAAATGTGTTTGAGTGCAACTCCATGGTCACTAATTTCAAAATGAATTTCCCTTTCAAGTAGTATTTATTTTTCATAATTTTGTTTACATGTTCTCAAGCATTGAATACATGATAACTCAAGAATTTAGCCCATTAAATGTGTTTATTTGTAATTCTTGGCCATAATATGTGAGCATGTTTGTTTTAACAATATTCATCAAAAAATTAAGTGAAGATCTCAATGAATATTGTATATGATTAACCTCTTAGGTCTTGCAGCTCGCTAGAAGTGTAGAGGAAAATGTTATTGCATCTTTTCTTGTTCATTGGCCAATCCCTTAGGACAATTGATTATAAGAATCAACTATTCCTTTAGGTTGTCTTAAGATCCAGTTGGAACGAAAACAAACCAACAGTCATCAAGATATTTAAGGTCAAGGTTTGAGTTTACAAGGTGGTATCCTCTAGCTAAGCCAAATCATCAAGCTGCAACTATCACTAGTTTATTTGGGTTTGAAAGTCATCATAGTTTACCCTAGGTTTGAAATCTAGATCTAAAATAGTTATATAGTAGATTGATTAAAGTCTCACTAGATCTAAGAATTAAAAGCTCCTTTAGATTTCAAAGATTCCTTTGAGAAAATTCAAACATGAAATTTGAATCAACTAGAATTATTTCACAATTGAGTCTAGTTTTGTACATGATTAAGGTTTCAAGTAACTCCAGTGAGAATAAGTGTCATCCTCTAAGTAACTCTAGAGGGGCTACATGGAATTTTCAAGTTAAGTTTAAGGGAATATTTATACTTAAAGTTTCCACAAGGGTTTTAGAATTTGGACATAAAAATAAGTAAAATAGAGTAAATTAATGGGTAAGTACCAAAAGTTGGGTCCACTTTTTGGCCAAAAATTGGAAGTTTTTTCCTAAAAATCAAAGTTTGTAATAATTGGACTAAAAATTTGAAGCACTTACATATAGATTATTAACATGGTGTAAAAAATATGAAATGCAATATTTTGTTTATAGTTTTTACATATAAAATGTATTCTAATACCCAAATGATAAAAGCCAGTTTTTTGTAGGATGCACAAAAGTGGCTTTTTGAAAATTGTATATTTTGGCCAAAACATGAATGTGTATGGTAGCATAGTTTGACCTAAATAAAATTACTTTTATAATTCATTATATGAAAAGATGCATATAATAGTGAAGTTTGGTCAAGATATATTTTTATAATAGTTTAATAAATAATTAATTTTTATTGGCCTTAATTTTTTATTTTTTAAAACCCCTCATGTACAACCAAAATAATTTGAGCTAAAAATAATTGTAAGAAAATATTTTTCATCATGTAGAGAATGATGTCTTAGAAAAAAAATTAAAATCAAAATTAAAAGTTATTTAAAAAATAGTTATATATGTTATTTCAAGTTTATGAGTCTCTTTGTTTAAAAATTAATTAATAAATAGAAAAATATGTCCAATAGTAAAAAATTACAAATTGAAAACTAGACATTATCTGTTGCAAGTATGAAGGTGTTGTCATTGATGTCAACTGGTTGTTGTTTTCATTGATGTCAACTATGTGTATGGAAGATGGTTATTGGTTGTATATGTCGAGGATATTGATAAAATTGTAATAAAGAAGGTTTGTAGTTTGTGCATGTATAGTTGAGATGATGAAGTAGTGCTATGAGTACATGGAGTTATCCTTATGTTTCTATGTTTGGAAGAGTGTTAGAGTGAAGTAATTTGTTGATCTGATGTCTCTGGTACTTGGTTTCCAAGTGCTTAAATAGTGAAAACAATATTACGTAGGTATTCAGTGTTTGCTTCGGGATGTGCTCTACCTTTCTTTTGGGTTGATGTTATGCTTGTATAGATCTGAGGTATTATTCATGGCTATTGGTAGTTGCTATATCCAAAATTTGAGCTTCTAGATTATCGTACAATGTGAGATATTTTCACTAGTATGTGAACTATGCATTTCAGTGTGTCTAGTTGTGGTCTAGGAGAAATGTATTTGCTTCGCATTTCTCCGCATATTGGTTTTGAGACTTGTGGTTCTAAGAATATGTTGATAAGGTTGTTCTCTTGCTTGGTTCAAGAAGATTTGAGATTTGGTGTTGTTGTTGATGAGTTTTTGAGTTATAATGTATTATAGTGGCTGACAGGGTTATTCAAATGTACAAAATATTCATACATTTTAGGTGAAGTTTGTTTTGAAGCTTCTGGATGAAGTTACATGTGTTTATTACATACTCTAGATCATGTTCAAGTGAATTTTTTTTCTTCGGAAAGATTGGATTGAGTTAAGGATGTGTGTGCTTAATTGTTTTATGTGTTTGCACGGGTGTTGGTTGACCTTGTGTTAAGCACTACTTGTGAAATTCATAGAAGTGTGTTGAGGAATGTTGAGAATCATTTAGGTCCTCATTAAGTATATGTATAGGTCACCCTCATTCTCTTCCACCGTGGGAATGCTTTGGTGCTAACCTGATTTGAATTTGTAAATGAAAATTATGTATGACCGACCTTGAGAGGGTTTCAAGGTTGAAGATGGTATAAATATGAGTTGAGATGTTTGTAAGAGATATAGAGAGATGCAAGATATGTGTGTGTGATGCAAGTTTGAGTAGATCAGTGTGAATTTCAAAGTGTTGAGTTCCTAAAGGCAGTGGTTGAAGGTGTACTCTATCTTCCAAGCATGTATGCAAAAGTGTGAGTGAATTGTGGTGGAATCTCTGTTGCATTGAGATAGTTTTCTCTCTGTAACAACTCTCTTCTATTTTATTTGTAATTTTGTGGCAATGAGCTTGGTCAATGAGCCTTTGTATTTGGTTTTGGAATTCTTTATATTGTGAGCTAATCCTCACCATTTTTTTTCCCTCATTGGTTTTTCCATGTAAATCTGGTGTTCTTGTATGTGTGGTTTTTTTGCTTTGAGTTTTTTATTCTTCTTTTAATGATTAATCACACTAGCATTACAAAGGTTATATGAATTCTTATATATCTAACTTTTGTTGAGGGTTTTGAAGTTTAAAATTGCTACAATTGATTCACCCCCCTTCTCAATTATCTTTTTCAACAATTGGTATCAGAGCGAGGTTCCTCGGAGAAGAGCTTAACCCCTTAAGGAAGGTCTGAGATGGAAAACAAGATCACTATTGAGTGTCTGAGTTTTGATGGCACTAATTATGTATTCTAGAAAATGAATATGGAAGGATATCTATCATATTGTGGATATGAGATCAAAAATTATATTCAAAACCAATATGTTTCTCCTACAAATGGTCCAATTGCTACTGATGAGATCAAAGTGCATGAAATCAACAATAAGGAAAGGTTTATTATTGTAAATAGTCTTTCACATTCTGAATTAGTTAAAGTTATGAATTTGAAGACTGCTAAAGAGGTTTGGGATAAGTTGGAAAAGATGTATGAAGGAGATGAAAAGGTTAAACAAGAAAATTGTAGAACTTGGAGGCACAATTTGACATCCTACGAATGGGCGAAGATGAAAACATTAAATCCTACATGTAGAGATTAGATGAGATGGTAGGTGGAATGAGAGGACTTGGTGCACAAATAGATGAATCCGGGATAGTGAAGAAGGTAATCAAAACTCTCTCTGATATATACAATGAAAAGATATCTGCTATAGAGGAAATTGTAGATTATAATACTTATACTAAAGATCAGCTGATTGGTACTATAGCTTCATTTGAAATGAGAGAGATTGGTTTGAAAATTGGAACACAGATAGAAACTACATTCAAATATGCAAAAGTGGAAGATTCAGATGAAGAAAATCTTGATGAAGTGGAATCAAACTTTGTAAGAAGAATGGAAAAGGGCTCTGGTAAGTATCAAGGTAAATTACCATTCAAATGTTTTAGTTGTTGAGGAATAGGTTATTATGCTTCAAGATGTCCAAAAAGAGATGAAAGAAATAAACATAGAGAAGGCAAATAAAATAAAGGAAGGATGATTGAAAGAGCATATTACGTCAATGAAGATGCTAGTATTTTTTATGATGAGTCTGATTATGGAGATTTTGATGATAATGAATGCTTGTTCCAAGCTTTAAAAGATGAATCTACT
This sequence comes from Sequoiadendron giganteum, assembly GCA_007115665.2. Classification (NCBI taxonomy): domain Eukaryota; kingdom Viridiplantae; phylum Streptophyta; class Pinopsida; order Cupressales; family Cupressaceae; genus Sequoiadendron; species Sequoiadendron giganteum. The sequence continues at coordinate 507,155,598 of CM021103.1, forward strand.
CCTGAAAAATGTGTGAAGGAAAGTTGAAGGTATTGTGGTCCTCACTCTTTATGATAAAAAAGAAGAGAACTATTGGGTTGTTGATAGTGGCTGCTCAAATCACATGACCGGTGACAAAAGTGAGTTTTTTAAACTTGATAAATATGATGGAGGCTTAGTTAAGTTTCAAGATGGTTTTGGTGCTAAGATCTATGGGATAGGTTCAATCAGTTTTGATGGCAAGCATAATACTGACGGTGTCTCCTATGTTAAGGGTTTGAGTCATAATCTCTTGAGTGTTGGATAGATGTGTAAAAAGGGATATAATCTTGTGTTCAAGGATGAAAAATGTGAAATCAAAAAAGGGTTTGGAACTGTGATTACTGTTGGCAAGCATACTGAAGGAAACATCTATCAACTTAAAGGTGTTGATGGACATTTATTTATGTCTCAGATTAATGACAGTTGGCTATGGCATCACAAGATGTGTCATATGATTTTTTAAAACATGGTGAGAATTAGTGCAGTACAAGTTGTGAGAGATTTACCAAGAATTACAAAGCCTGTTAATACAGTTTGAAAGGACTATCAGTTTGGAAAGCAAGCTAGAAACAAATTTAGGTAAAGGAAAAATCTTCTATTGGACTACTGGAATTGATTCATATAGATCTTTGTGGTCATAGAAGGGTGAGAAGTCTACAAGGTGAAAGTATTTTATGCTTTTGATTGATGATTACTCTATAATGACATGGGTTAATTTTCTTAGAGAGAAATCTGATGCATTAGATAAATTCAAGGCATTTAAGGCTATGGTTGAGAATGAAATAAATCTGAAAATAAAATGTTTGAAGTTTGACAAAGGTGGTGAATTCACCTCCAATGAGTTTAACATGTTTTGTGAAGCCCATGGAATAGGAAGAAATTTGTTTGCCCCTTGAACTCCTCAATAGAATGGAGTTACTGAAAGAAAGAACAAGATAATTCAAGAAGTTGCTAGATCAATGATAACAAAGGAAAGTCTACCAGAAGTTTATTGGAGAGAAGCAATTCACATTTTTGTTTATGTGTTCAACTGAGTTCAAGAAAAATCTCATAGCACTAAGACTCCCTATGAGCTATGGTGTGGAAGGATTCCTATTGTCAAGTATTTCAAGGCATTTGAAAGAAAATGTTATATCAGAAGAGATGAAGAGAATGCTGGAACACAATAGTCTACTGAGAGGGGGGATGAATTAGTATATATTAAATTTTTTACCCTTTATTACTTAGTGTAGATTAACCATTTAAATTCTTAACATGCAAATAAAGACTTAATAAGAAAACACATGAGAAGGCACTCATAGAATCATCACATAACACCAAATGTATGTGGAAAACCCAAGATTGGGAAAAACCACATTGTAAAATGCTGCTAGAAACTACTATCCTAATCCAGCCTCACAAGCATGAAGTTCAGTTAAAATTCTTTAAGGGCACCAACCCTGAGGAGACACCAATCCCCTAGTTTTAGGAGTACCCACTCCCTAATCTGAGCACCTACCCAATTATCTGATGGCACCCACCAATCAGATTTACAATACAAGATATTAAAATTTGATTTTACAAATATATGTTGCAACTTATTTGCAACTACACATACATGTATGTTACACTCACTACAACTCTTCATCTACTCTGCACCTCTTTATCTGCTCTATATTTTCTTCTTTTTCTACACCTCTGTTCTCTGGATTTACAACTTACTTAGCAACACATCCCCTTTTCTATAATGTACCAGATTGAATGAGCGAAACTCAAACAAAAACACAAAAGCATAATCAAGGGGTTTTACACTGAAGGTGAAACAAGATAGAAGATTCTCAATTCTACTCACTGAATGTAAATCTAAGTCAAAATCTCTAATTTTTTGTTTGGGTTCAACTTATTCGGGCTCAATACATTCTCTATCTGCAACTCCACTCTCCACACTCTGCTACCACAAACCCTTCTCAATCTCTCCTTCTCTTACGGCCTTGTCTCACACTATCTTCAATACATGAAGAAACTTCACACACTTAGAAAATTTTCCTAATTGGATTTCTTTTCTATGCTGACCTGTAGTACCTTCCCCGAGTTGTGCACCACCGATCAAAGCATTTGGATACTTCTATTAGAGTTTTCTTTCTTTCTTCTTTAGGAAGCATACTCTACATCGAGCCATACTTGCATTAATTTTTGTTGCAAATAATCTTCTAAGATTAGCGATCTACAAACCCTAAGATTGGATATGTATTTAATGTATTCTTCTATTCATTGGACTTGAATCTGATCTTTATTAACTTAGCACTTTTTGTCGTTGTTCTACAACTCAAATCACCAATTAAAACGATTATTGGAGTAGGTAGACCAATTAATTTCATTCTTCTGATTAACTTCCAGTCAAAAACCACATACATAGACTTAGCCATTTGAAGCCTTCATCTTCAAATTCTCACTATTGATTTTGTCTCTACACACCATGATCCATGTTTCTCCCTTCATCTAGGCAACTTTAAAACATTTTCGTTGAATCACCCTTCTTTAAATCTCTATCGCCAATCTTACAACTTTATGAGCATTGTGCATCATTACATCAGAGAGACACAATAAAAAGTCTCACTGAACATCATTTGTCAACCCAATGAAGCAAACCTTCATCTTAATGTCAAAGAGACACCAAAACTGCTCACTCCAAAAATGTTTTGTCTCTTTGATGTACTACACTCATCCCCTGTCATTTAACCAAGATCACCCAATCGCCACCATTACCCGCTATACTGTCAGCTAAAAGCATGGGCCCACAAAAACCTCGTAGGCAAGCGGGCTAATGCCACTATCTTCCTTTGATGTTACCTTCCACTATCGCTTCCTACCACGTGTTGTAATCTTACTTCAATTTCCATCACCATGTGTCTACCACATCACTGTCAACTTGTTCATCTTTTTTTTTGTCGAAGGGAATCATTATAGAGTCACTTCGATATACATTCTTCTCCCTGATGATGAGCCATCAAAATATTGAGGGGACTCTAAAGACGGTATCTTCAAAATTGTGTTGTCACTTCAAATTGATATTATCTTTCTATCACTTCATCGACGAGACACTTAAACCTCTCTGCTCGATATAGTGTTGTCGCCCCGATCAGGTACACAACCTTCACCATCCTTCATAGAAGAGACACCAATATATTGAAGAGACTTCAATTACTATCTCTTTGAAAACTTAAAGTCACTTTGATAGTTGTTGACAGTAAACTCCCCATTGCACCATTTTGATCAACTTGTGCAACACTTTGCAAGATATGCTCTCTGCACCATGAACTACCTACACATTTCTAAAACCTTATCCACACCTTTTAACATCAATGACAATAAGATGCCAACAAAGAATCTAGGAAAGTTTGATGCTAGATGTGATGAGGGTATTTTCCTTGGATATTCTACTAGAAGCAAAGCTTACAAATGTTACAATAAAAGGCCGAGAAAGGTTGTAGAAAGCATAAATGTCAAGATTGATGAAGCATTGAAGAATTCAATTGAAGTTGATGGGTATGTGTCAAATGAACCTAATTACAAAGAAGTAGAAGAAATAGTTAGAGAACAAGAAGTGAAAAATGAAGAAGAAGAAGTTTTAGAAAGGGTCCCTAAAACCCCTAATTATGTGAAAAAGAATCATTCAAAAGATTTGATCATTGGAGACAAGAGGAAAGGTGTGTTGACAAGAAGGAGGGCTGCTGAAGTTGAGTTAAATTATTTCCTTATTTCTAAAGTTGAGCCTAAGACAATGAGTGAGGCATATAAAGATGAACATTGGATGAAAGCAATGAAAGAGGAACTTATGCAAATTGAGAAAAATCAAACTTGGGAACTGGTTCTTAGACTAGCAGACAAGAACAAAATTGGAAGTAAGTGGCTTTTCAAAAACAAACTAAATGAGAATGGAGAAGTAGTGAGAAATAAGGCAAGGCTTGTATGTAAAGCATACTCACAAGTAAAAGGTATATATTTCCAGGAGATATTTGCTCTGGTGGCTAGAATGGAAGCTATTAGAATGTTTTTGTCATTTTTTTTTCATAAGGATTTTAAAGTTTACTAGATGGATGTGAAGTTTGCATTTCTAAATGGTGAGTTAGAAGAAGTCTACATGGAACGGGCAAAGGGATTCTAATTGTCAGATCACCAAATATGGTATGCAGATTGAAAAAGTCTTTATATGGTTTGAAGCAAGCTCCCAGAGTTTGGTACACAAGATTAGACAAATATTTGATTTAGCAAGGTTTTAGTAAAGGTACTGCATATAGCAATTTATATTTCAATTTTGAAGATGACAAGATATTGATAGTAGTTGTGTAGGTGGATAAAGTTATTTTTGGAGGAAATGAAATTATGTGTAAGATGTTTGCTGAAGAAATATAAAAATAGTTTGAGATGTCTATGTTTGGTGAGATGAATTTCTTCCTTGGACTACAAATCAATCAAACAAATAAAGGGATTTTTATTTCACAATCAAAGTATGCAATATAAATGTTGAAGAAATTTGGAATGGATGGTTCCAAACCGGTATGCACTCATATGGTACTAGCTGCAAATTGAGTAAGGATGATGATTCACCTAAGGCTGATCAAAGAAAATGCAGATCAATGATTGGAGGACTGTTGTATTTAACTACTACTAGACCGGATATCATGCATGTAGTTTGTCTTGTGGCTATATTTCAAGAGGATCCCAAAGAAACACATGCTACAGCTGTCAAGAGGATATTTAGATATCTAAAAGGCACTCAAGATCATGGCTTATGGTATCCTAGGGATACCAATTTTATAATAAGTGCTTATACAAATGCAAATTAGGCAAGTTCTGATGATAGAAAGATTACAAGTGGTGGTGCATTATTTATTGGATGCAAATTGGTGTCATGGTTAAGAAAAAAGCAAGATTCAGTTTCCTTATCCACTACAAAGGCTGAGTATAATGTTGTAGAACCTTGTTGCACACAAGTTTTGTGGATGAGACAAACATTGAAAGATATAAGAGTAATGTATGATGATCCCATTTCTATTTTATGTGATAATACAAGTGCAATTAACATTTCAAAATCTAGTGATACACTTAGGGACAAAGCATATATCTACCAGGTATTACTTTTTGAGAGAGAAGGTTATGGAGAATGAAGTAAAGCTTGATTATATACCTACAAAGGATCAAATTGTTGACATATTTATGAGGGATCTTCCTAAAGATACTCAATTAGGGGTTATTGCCCCTCCTTTCTTGAACTAGATGCATATGGAGATGCAAAAGTCTAGTGGATCTATGGATCTAGCTTTCTTTTGGATTGATGTTGGCGGCTACCTCTTAGGGGCAGTAGGTAGTATCATGTGTTTTCATTGTGCAATTGATTGGGTGTACTCCTAAGGGGGAGTATTTAGTACTGCTATAGATCTTGGTTCAATGTCAAAAGGAGAGAATAATGCAAAATATCTTTTATCTTTGTCATTGATGTCAAAGGGGGAGAGAAAGCATCATGTAATTTTTTTTATCTACACAATGGGAGAGAAAGTAAAATAAATTATAAGAAAGTGGTTTAGAGTTGTTGTGTTGTCTTTGATGGTTTTTCACATCATGTGTTACCATCAATGACAAAGGGGGATATTGTTGTAAGTATGAAGGTGTTGTCATTGATGTCAACTAGTTGCTATTTTAATTAATCTCAATTATGTGTATGTAATATGGTTATTGGTTGTATATGTTGAGGATATTGAGAAAATTGTAATAAAGAAGGTTTGTAGTTTGTGCATGTATAGTTGAGATGCTAAAGAAGTGTTATGAGTACATGGAGTTATCCTTATGTTGCTATGTTTGGAAGAGTGTTAGAGTGAAGTAATTTGTTGAAATGATGTCTCTTGTACTTGGTTTCCAAGTGCTTTTGAGAACATTTAATAAATAGTGAAAACAATGTTATACAAGTATTCAGTGTTTGCTCCAAGATGTGCTTCGTGTTTCTTCTGGGTTGATGCTTGCTTGTGCGGATCTAAGGTATTATTCATTTCTATTGGTAGTTGCTATATCTAAAATTTGGGATTTTGTATCATCGTACAGTGCGAGATATTTTCTCCAGTATGTGAATTGTGCATTTTAGTGTGTCTGGTTGTGGTCTGGGAGAAACGTATTTGCTCCGGATTTCTTCATATTTTGGTTTCAGGACTTGTGGTTCTGATAATATATTGATAAGGTTATTCTCTTGCTTGGTTCAAGAAGATTTGAGATTTGGTGTTGTAGTTGATGAGTTTCCGAGTTACAATGTATTATAGTGGTTGACAAGGTCATTCAAATGTACAAAATATTCATACTTTTTACGTGAAGTTTATTGTGAAGCTTCTAGATGAAGTTACATGTGTTTATTACATACTCCATATCGTGTTCAATTGAAGTTTGTTTTCTGAAAAGATTGGACTGATTTAAGGATGTGTGTGCTTAATTATTTTATTTGTTTTCATGGGTGTTGGTCGACCTTGTGTTAAGGACTACTTGTGAAATTCATATCTAAATCATTTTGAGGTGTGTTGGGACTCATTTAGGTCCTCATTAAGTATATGTATAGGTCACCCTCATTCTCTTCCACCGTGGGAATGCTTTAGCACCGACCTGATTTTAATTTGTAAATGAAAATGATGTATGGCCGAATTTGAGAGGGTTTCATGGTTGAAGATGGTATAAATATGAGTTGAGATGTTTGTATGAGATATAGAGAGACGTGAGTTTGAGCATATCAATGCGAATTTCAAAGTGTTGAGTTCCTAAAGGTAGTGAGATGAAGGTATACTCTATCTTCCAAGCATGTCTACAAAAGTGTGAGTGAATTATGGTAGAATCTCTATTAGATCGAGATAGTTTTCACTCTATGGTAAATCTCTTCTATCTTCTTTGTAATTCTGTGGCAGTGATTCCTCATTGGATAGTGTTTCCCGTCTTGGTAGTGAGCCTTTTTAGCAGTGAGCCTTTGTATTCAATTTTGGAATCATTTATATTGTGAGCTAACCCTCACTGTGGTTTTTCCCTCATTGGGTTTTCCATGTAAATCTATTGTTCTTGTGTGTGTGGTTTTGCTGCTTTGAGTTTATGATTCTTATTTTAATGTTTAATCACACTAGCATTACAAAGGTTAAATTAATTCTTATATATCTAACTTTTGTTGAGGGTTTTGTAGTTTAAAATTGCTACAACTGATTCACCCCCTCTCAGTTGTTTTGTTCAACATTATCATCTATACTAATTTGGTCCAAAATTTTAAAAAAAGGTTGTTAGGACCATATTGCTATAATTAGTTTTTATCTTGTTGTTAATGTATAACATTGTACTTGTAGGTAAAAGGCTAAGGGTTAGGTTTCCAAGCCTAAAATAAAAGAAAAACTACGAGTTTAAAATTTTAAAATTTAGGGAATGTATATCTACTCCAAAATGTGTATCCATTCTAAAAAAGAAATGAGTATATGATGTAATTAGAAATGGGTACTCATTTTGAAAACTAAAATGGGTACTCATTCTATATGGGTAATAGTTTAGGCTCAAGCACTCGTACCTAAATGGGTACACATTTTTATAAAACATGTACCCATTCCTATTGGCATTTTATCTAAGCCCAACACTTCCACTAAAAGTGGGCTCATTATCTTTCTTTTACCCTAATTTCAATTTTTTTGATTACTTTAGAGAAAATATTAATTGATTTTGAGCTCTATAGTCCAAGCATAGTGATGTATAAAATCTATTTGAAACAACCTCATGTTTGGGATGTATACTTTAGAAACTAGGTTGAATTCAAGAACGTCATGTGGTATAATTTTAGGACCTCTGAGAAGAATTTATACATGGATCAAATTGAGTTCAAAGCAATTAGATAAAAGGAATCTAGTACCAAGTAATAGTAGTGTAAAAATAATTAAGAATAATTTCAAGACATCAATTGATTAATAGTAGTGGAAAAATAAATTTAAACTTAAAAGTCCTTTTATTGAGTAAAAATGTAGAGGAAAAAATAATCAAATCATAATTAAATTGATTTTGGATCTATCAACTACCTTAGAGATTCAAAGCATCTTGGATGAAAAGAGGCTAAAAGAGCCTAGAGAACTTTTAAATCTCTTACATAGAAAAACCTTCAAACTCCTCAAATAAAGTTCACAAAGATCTCAAATCTCTTAAGACTTTCTAAAGAAAAGGGCATTTGAAGTAAGAGTTGTGAAATATAGATTTTTTAATTTACCCTAGAATAGATGAAAGGAGTCCAAAATAGAAAATAGCCAAGACAAAAATAATTAAAACCAAGACTTAAGACAAATAATTTAAGTATTTAGTTAAAAAATAGGACCCATAGTTTTACAAAATTTGTGTTGTACAAGTCATAGTAGGTGGAGTGTACATAAATATGTGTGAATAGGAATGAGTGAAAGATTAGATAATTAAACTAAATTTACACAAGATAACATTATTTATTGATATGTAATTGTATTAATCCTTTCCATTAAAATGAGACCAAAAATAAATGAGAATTGAAATAGGTATACAAATTTCACCATTGGAGTTGTATTACCAATTATAAAAGTTAATCACAAGCCTCATAATTTTTATGTTTCACTTTAGTTTCAATATTTATCATGTCTCCACCTTCCTTCATTAATATCACTTGGTATAATCTTCCTTGATGAACCCTTGCATCTCAATAGTTGTATGAGCTTAGATTATAGGGGTGGAATAAAAAGTTAAAAAAAGAAAAGAAAATGTAAAGAGAAAGTACAAAAGAAAGATAAGTAAAGTCAAAAGCTTGCAAGCTTGAGAGGCATATTTCAAAGCCATACCAAAGCAATTTGAAGGCCATGTCAAATCAAAGAAAAATCACTCTACCAAACTTTGAGATTTCTAATTTTTCTGCCTTTCTCTTTCTTTGATTGATGTATGCATCATTCTAGGATAGCTTTGGAGCCAAGATACCTTCTTTCCCTTTCTCCCAAGTATCATGCATGTCTATTTCAAGATATTCCCTTCCATCTCTTCCATCTCTCAATACCCATATATAGATATTTAAATATTTGACTACTCCTCTTTATCCCTCACAATCCCTAGTCTACCATGATGACATGTTCGAGAAATCTATGGCCAAGTGTCATGACTCCCATTTACATTACACCTACTTATTTTATACCTACCATGCCTATCCCTACTACCACACTATCCTTTTCACATCTAATTTGGCATTGCAAGCCATACAACAAAGAAGAACTTAAGCACAATCCTTGTTGTCTTGGTGTATAAACTTGATAGTACACTTTGAAACCCACCAATCTTGAATGCACTTGAGAACCTCTTGTGTTTTCCTTTTTCCCTTTTATATATTGTCATCTCGCATCTTCTTATGTTGTTTCTTTTCCCTTTTCTTTCTCATTTCAATGCCCCTTTACATTTTTATATTTGATTGACCGCCTTTTTGTTTTTATCGCTTTAACTTCTTTTTCCCTTTTTGTTTCCCACTTTTGAACAATAATTTGGCTTTTACTTGTTCCTACTTTCCTTTTAGATTTTATTTTTCTCGTCACCATTACCATTTCAATGATGGTGTTTTTGGAGTCTTACCACAATATGAAAGTCGGTATTTTGCTTCTTTTATTATACTTAACAATCTTGATTCGCTGTAATTCTTTGGAATATATTACTAAAGAATATATTATCATACCATACTCTAATTATTGCTCTTAATCCCATAAACTACTTAATCTCATAAACATCATTTAAACCTTTCACTTCAAATATAATAAATTTTGATATACTAAAACTAAGTATAATCAAATGAGAGTCCATTTTCCAATGACCTTGAAACTCACACAAGTGAGCGAAAAGTGAGAGCGGGGAAACAGGGTCCATTCACCTAGACATGGACTCCAATTTTAAGAGGAATGTGTTTATTGGAGATGGAGCTTACCTAAGTTCCCTTCCCTCCAATTAAAGACAATACAAAAGTACAAACGATGATATTGGCCCGCACGCCTGTCCCTTTCCCACCCTAAACGAACACTTCCAGACCTACTCTACCACTTAGCACTATTGACTTTGGGGACCGTGCGTTTATTGACAGGGTCCCTCCACAAAACGACAAAATTTAGTCACGTAACTTAACGTGGGCGTCGGTCAACGTCATCACGACGTGCGCCGCCATTATCGCACACCAGCGCATACTAAACTGGAAAATCTACGACAATCTGATTTAAGGATTTTAACCTTGACCTTTAGCTTACCTTACCTTACTTAGCATAGCTTTAGCTAGCTCTTAACTTTCGAAGTAGTTTCTAGGAAACGTCCGTTGCATGGGTGGGCAAAATCCAAAATCCAAAGATTCCCATTTTTTTCAACTTCTAGAACGCCCCCTAGGGGCCCAGGTTAGCGTGTGTTACAGGTGGGAGAGACCCGTTGGTCAAGATGATTACCCTTGCGCTGACGCGGTCAATGCTGATGTCTTTGTAGGGTGGTGAATTACGTCCCTAGACCCTCAAAGTCTATGTTGATTACTAGAGATTTGGCATCTTCCATGGGGTCCACTTGGACCAGCCTTCCTTCTTTCATAACTTTATCATCAAATATAGTTGTGCCACATCACCCTGGAAGAGACTCGGAAATTGAGTTGTTCATTGCTGCACGTCTCTGATTGTTCTTCCTATCTAGCTAAAGTCAATCAGTCTTTGTTCCTCTCCTCCTTCTTCTTCTTTCTTGTGGTGTGTTTTGGACGCAACTTATTGAGATAAATTCTCTGCTATTTCAATGTGGGCAGAGGGTTGTGGTGTGGAGATTTAGAGAGGTTTTATCAGTATGAAGGGGGAGAGGTTTGAGAGGCTTACTGGGATTGATCTGTCTGTTAAACTTCAAGATGAATCTGGTGATGATGTGATTCACTGTGATGATGATCATAATGATGGTCATAAGATTGCAAAGGATTTCTTTAGGCTCTTGCCAAATGGAAGTGAGGCCCAGGTGTGTAAAGCCCAGGATCTAATGACTTCTGTTCTGAACAGTGCAGCTGCCAAGGATAATCATCATCAAGATAAAATTGGGAAGGTATTGGTTTTGCCATGGAGTCTGTCTTTTCTTTAAGGAAAAGTTTTTTGTAAAAGTTAAGTGAAGTTTTATTGTGTATGAATTGAATCAACTTGGAATTGCAGTTACTGGGTGTTTCAAGAAACACTGCAAGCGATCGGTCCACTGTGGAAGATTATGCCTCCCCCACCAATTCTCCGGATTCTTCTGATCGAGATTCCATGGATCTTGATCCAAAGAATGAGGTACTTTTGAGAATTTTTTAAATCGGGGGTCCTATTGAATGCTGACCTGGTTTTGATGTCTATGAAATTCTCAGTGCACAGCATATGTTGTGTTCCTTAGACTTTTGGGTTGCTTCTTAATGCAGGTGACCATGCTCCAAAGAGAGATAACCATTATGACTGCAGAAAATCAGAAGCTGAAATTCATGTTGAGCCATTTAAGCAATAACTATGCCAATTTGCAAATGCATTTGACTTCTCTGATGCAGCAGCCTGGCTCTTCCGATCACACCACTCCACAACAGGTCAGACATAGAACTGATATTCTTGTTACATTGATTTCAAGATTGTTTGCTAGATGATTTTTAGATTCGATTGTGTAGGAATTTTTGCATCGGCCTAGTTTAAGATTATTTTTGTTTTTGTTTTATTTTTATTTTGTTGAAATGGGTGAGTGAATGTTTAGGCCTATTCCTCAGGTGACTCTACCTGCAATATTATTTTAAATAATATCCCATCTGGGTCAAGTTTGTTTGGAAGTTACTGATTTGGATTAAGCTTTATATGGAAGTTCGAGCCTCTGTTGATACCTCTTTCAAATAATTTTTTTAAAATATATAAAAGGTTTAAAAACAACCATAAAGAAATTTTTAATACAGGTACACTGTTTTAAGGCAAGGAGAATGTAAAATAAAAAATTATAACGTTTCAGAGTTGTTAAATGCTTATCAACAGTGATGAATCCATTTTCTAATCAATAATAGACTGTATAGCCTTAGATTTACGTGTAAGAATTGCATTCTTTTATGCATTGACTTTGAAGGATGAAAACCAAACCGAGGTTTTCGGAGATTTCAATGTCCTGTTATATCCTTCTAATTCTTCTTGGTTTCGATGCTACCCATGTTTGTGCAGGTGACATCATCTCAAAGTGATGGAACAATGAGAAACACCATGAAAGCATCGACAAGAAAAGTTGAGGAAGCAGCACAAGACAAAACTCCAATGCATAGACAGTTTCTAGAAATTCGAGATCCATCAAGACCCAATGAAGATTCTCGTGCATCTCAAGGCACAAGGATCCGTGGAGACCATGATGAAGAGGTCTCAGAGACCTATAGGACACTGAATCATATCGATAATAGCAAACATAAGGATCATAGCAGCCATCAATCAAGTCTAGCACGTATGTTTGATCTTCAAGCTCAATACTTCTAGAATTTTCAGTTTTAAAGCTTAAAGGGAATAGCTAGTTTTTCATTGCTCATGTATAGGATTCTAAGAAGATGGGTTTATGCAGGCAATGAAATCCCTGATCACACAGCTTCTCCAGATCATTCTCTGAATAGTCATGAAAATGAATACACTGCAACAACAAAGGAGGGCAGCCTGGAGAGAAGGCCCCCATGTTGGGTGTCCAATAAAATGCAGAAGGTTGTGGATCCAAGTGAGGGGAGTATAAGAAAAGCCCGAGTTTCAGTCAGGGCAAGAACCGAATCTCCCATGGTATGCCATTTTTTACCTACCCAACCAAGTTTATTTATTTATTTAATAGAGTTGTTAGATTTTCTTTGGGAAAGTTTCATGCCTCGAAAAACTCTATTGTTTGGCAATTTATGAGAAAAAGTAGAACATCTAAATCATTAAGGAAACATCTAACTGAAACAAAGTCTATATGCCTCGTGCACTCTCACCTTGCTGGAATAAATTGCTAGCTGACTAAAAAGCCTTAGTAAAATTGTGAAAGTTTGTTTTATTAATGATTACACTGTGTCATGCATCAATCTATCATCAAGATCTACGATTAAGAACGAATAAATTCCAACTTCATCAAATAGACTACTATGATTAAGAATAGTTTCCAATCTTTCATCATAATTCGTCTGATAAAATTTTGGATCAGTAATGGAGCAGGAAAGATCCAAAATTATAGGCTGTTGAGTTTGTAATTCTATTATAGTTTGAGTTGGAGTACTAATAGGATGGATGATCTTTCAAGAAGTTTTAATGTTTCGAATCATTTAGATCCAATAAGTGCTAAGTGAACCATTCATATTTATGAGAGATAGGTCTATGTGAACCACTATTCATCAAATGTGGGTCAATGATTTTGACTTTAAAACTATAGGGTTGAATCCTCATTACACATCAAGATATTTTATCAAGAACATTGTATAACTAACTATTTATTTTCATAGTTGCAATAAGTGCTACTACAAATTGTCCTTATCATTGTTGTGATTTTGTTTCTAGAGATTTGTGTCCTTAGCAAGTCTTTGTTGACCTTTCTATTTAGAAAATATTAGTTTTTGTGAGGTAAATATTTAAAAAAATATAATTACTAGTTGATATTTTTTACTTAGTGTGTTTTAGTCAAAGTAGTACTAGGATGGGTGACCTCACAAGAAGTCCCATGATTCACTCATGAAAATATTACTTAGATGCAATGAATGCAAAGTGAATCATTGCTCATAAGAGATTGGACTTGTGTGAACCACTACTTATGAAAAATGAATCAATGAATTTGACTTAAAAACTATAGAGTTAAATTTTCATAAAACATCACCAAAAATACTACAATACATTACATTTTTTATAATTATTTTATTTTAAATTTTTTTTACTTAACAAGTCTTTATTGATCTTTCTATTTGACAAAAAAATATTTTTTATAAATTAAATATTTTTTTAATAAATTAATTATTGATTGATTTTTTTACTTAAATATATCAACACTACTTTTTAATAATAAAAGTTTAACTACATATTAATTATTAATATACATCATAAAACTTATAATATATTAATAACTTATTAATATATATGATAATATTCACAATAATTAATAATTAAGATTAATATACTTATAATACTTAGTAACAAAGTTAATAAATATAAATATAATATTTATACATAATAGATATTTAGGAATAGATAAAATATTGTAATTAATTTATAAATTAAATATTAATAATAATAATAAATAAACTTCATAATATGTAGAGATTTATTGATTTATTAATTAATATTAATTTATAAGAATAAATTATTTTTAATAATATTATTCATATTCGAATTTATATTTATATTTTTAGCATACAAATTAATAATATTATTATTTTAAATTTATTTAATATTGATTAATATAATTAAATTGTATCCATATCAATAGCTGATTATATGAAAAATATTTTTTTTCAAAAACTTATAATTATAAATGTTATAATTGTCTTGGTTGCTTGCCCTTATCTTCACTTTTCAGGATTCTGGTGTTTTATTCTTTTTTCTAAGCAATTTTATATATCTGTAACAGATAGGCTTCAAGCATTTCTTTGAAAGCTCTGATTTTTCTATGAATACCTCATTACATTATACAACACATCTATCACCATCACAGTGCCTTTTTATTTCTTTATTGTTTGAAGTGATTCCTGATGCAATCTGATATGCTGATATATCAGATAAGCGATGGTTGCCAATGGAGAAAATATGGACAAAAGATGGCTAAGGGAAATCCATGTCCAAGAGCTTATTACAGATGCACCATGTCAGCAGGATGTCCAGTGAGAAAGCAAGTGCAACGCCTAGCAGAAGACACATCCATTCTCATCACAACATATGAAGGAAATCATAACCACCCACTTCCTCCAGCAGCCACAGCCATGGCATCCACAACATCTGCAGCTGCCTCCATGCTTCTCTCTGGTTCTTCCACATCCTCTGACAATATAGGATTCAATGCAGCAGCAAGCATCATGGCAGGTGGTCTGATGCCCTGTGCTGCCAACTCAGCTGCCAGCATATCAGCATCTGCTCCATTTCCCACAATCACATTGGATCTCACACAGAACCCCAATCAGATTCCACCAGGTCAAATGGGTTTTCACCCAAGGGCAGTGGCAGGCATGCAGGCATTACCCTTTGGAGGAGTGGGCATTCCTCTTCCTGCCCAACAGTTCTTTCCTCCTGCATATGGGCAACCCATGTACAACAACAACTACTCCATGTTCTCCCCCCTCTCAGGCCAGCAGAGGGCCCCACCAATGATTCAGGTCCCCAATGCAGGTGGACCCACATCAGCAATGCCATTGAGATTCAATAATGTCCAGCCTCAGGCTGGCCAGGGACCATCTCTTCTAGAGAGTGTGAATGCAGCAACAGCTGCCATCACAGCTGATCCCAACTTCACAGTAGCCATTGCAGCTGCCATCACTTCTCTCCTCAGCAATTCCAATCACTCTGCAACAAACAGACCTCCCATGAATGAACAACATGAATGATTAAGCATTTCCCATTGTTATTCCAATGTTCATAAGCCTTCTAAGTGCATTTACTGTTCCCTTGTAGCTCTTAAACTACTTTGAAGGGTGGAAATTTTGTGTATATGGGATGGAATTTCCCTTACAAACCTTTGTCTGATTTGAAAATCTTCCACCCTTTCATAGATAGCACGTCAGTGCAATAAAATGGTATCTGTAATTAAAATCTTCCTTGACAACATGCCAATGCTCATTACTGGCATTTAAATCTTCAGAGGGAGTTCTTATAGTTGAATTACTAGGACGTTATTCTTACGTTTTACAAGATAAACAGACACAAATATATAATGTTCGAATATTAATAAACACTGTAGATGCAAAAAGTTCTCACTTGAGAACGATAGATGAACACATGAAGTCAGGAAGACAATATAATGGTTAATGATTAAATAATAACTTGTTATGTTTTTAGAAGTAATATTTTTAAATAGAGTTCAATAAAACAAATGGGATATATTTAGTTTGTATTTAATTTGAGTTTAATTTAGTCTCTTTTATAATATATTTGGTAAGGCCCAGAGTGGTATAGCAAAGTTTGTACTTTTGCTTTTCATATGGGTGTCAAGAAATCCATCATGTCTATAGTCAAAAACCACCATAGCCATCTATAGTCTACTAAAATAACTAAAAACTATATATTAAGTTATCTCATCCTCTTCAAAATATAGCTCCACCATTAAGATAATTTTAGTGTTTTTTTTATATTTTTGTATTTGTATGGTTATAAAAATCGATTTCCCTATAAATGTTGATGTAATGTTTTAAGAGAGATAGAGAATAATATTTTTGTGTATGTTTAATTTTTGTTCTGAATGTTATTGGTTTGTAGTTGCAAAGCGAGTTGCTAGTATTTTTTTATTAATTGTAATATAATTTTTTTTTATAGATAAATTGCAACCATGAGAATGGTCTCATATATATTTAACCAAAAGAATTTAAATATTTATAAAAACTAACCTCACCATAATGGCCATAGTATCTAGGGGAAAATTCCAAAACTCGAAGAAGATGAAATATATCTACCAATAATTAAAGAACCTAAATAGAGCAAAATAAAACTATACACGAAACTTTCAAACAAAAACACAAAGCTAATCCAACTTCCAGAATCATCCTATAAGCTATTAGAAAGAATAGAGCCTAACCACAAAATAACCTCCATTACCATGATCCCCATTGCATGCATTAGGAAGTCAACACCCCTAGTTGCCTTCCTCCTACAACATGAGCCTCAAATCGTAACAAGTTGGTGCTAATGTAAGGATGCCATAAAAAATTAATATTACCACCCAACACCTTAAAAATATCATTTGGATAAGGTACCCCAAAGCCATAGTCTACCACTGCCAAAGTATCCTTCAACCTACCAAGAAACTAGTTCTCTATCAAAGAGAAGGACATGAACCTTATCAAATATGTTTCCTCACTGAGGTCTAAGAAAATAGCCCTAAACATGGATGCGATGTCTATATTAACCCTATAGGTATGATCCACAACCAATAATTCATTAACTAGAATCCACTAAACTATGAAAACAAGTAAGAAACCATCATTTTAAAAAATACAATTCAACCATGACTTTGAAATCTTCCTAAGGGAAGACATTTTCCTATGCTTGCATACAAGCCAAACTAGAGTATTCATGACAATAAATTGATAATCATTGAAAATAATGACATCCTTCATATAAGCAGTTTGGCTTGTATGACCCATCATAACACTAACTCCATAGGAGCTTGCCATAATCCTCAAACATGACAAGGAAGAAGTGAGAGGAGAGAAATAATCAAAGGCAAAGAGAGCCATAAGTATAATCCACTTAAAGCTAAAATAAAATCCCACACATGCCATATGAATTAATGATTACCAAGTCCCTCAAAACCATTAAGAAATATTTTTAAAAGAGGCCCACATCTGCCACTGTGTCAAAAATGAAATCATCATTGTTGTCAAAAGCCAATTTGACCAACAAATATACCTCCACATTTGTTTTATGATAAACATGATTTATTGTGTATTTTTTAAAAAAATTTATCAAAAAGAGGGTTGACAATGATAGAAGATTATTAATCCTCTAGCTTTGGGAAGATTTTGACTTTATCACATTAACAATGATTGTCGAGTCCTCTTCAATCTCAACTTTATTTAAGCCCTAATTCATACAAAGTCATAAATCAATCATAAGCGCATATAATTCCATATTTTTGGTACCAAGGTTGAGCTTCTTCAAATAAAAACTAGCCAAAGAGCTAGCTAAATCCCTAACAATACACCCAACTCCATACTTCCCAAGGTTTCCCTTCTTGGCACCATTGAAATTTTAACTTGACCCACCAAATGGAGCGAGCCTTGCCAAATCACTTATCTTCTCTTGTAGAAGGAATCGTCTCCCTTAGCCCCTTTAATGGGGGCTTAATTGTATCATAATTTAATATAGTAGATTATTTATTATTAGGGGAATTAAGAAGAATAATTAATCACAACAAATAATGAATAAGAAAAATGTAAAATTTAATGGTGTAAATTGTTGGAGTTGATTGTTGCTCCCCACAGCTCCAAGAAATTGCCTACAACCAAAACGCCTATCACATAGAGAGAAAAGGTCTAGATAGTGTGCTATACAACCTTAAGAATTGAATTGATCTAAAAAAGAAACAAGATTGAGCTTCTGGATTGAATGATAATTGCATGGTTATAATAATAAATAGTTAATCCTTATAAAAGAAAAAAGAAAAAACAATCAACCCTAGATGAAGCTCTAGGTGATGATTAAATTAGTGTTGGCAATAAGTGTTGTCATTTATGTCAACCCATTATGGGTTGTAATTAATGCTAAGATGTGATGCTAAGGTATGTAAATTCTCCAATGATGGTTGTCATGTTGTTCAATATCAGTTGGAGCAAGTTTGCAGAGCTGCACAAGGAAGGATAATGATTAGTATGTTAACTAAGTGTGTTGTAGAGGATGATACTCATGTTTTGATGTGTCCATAATATTCCCACATTGATACAATCACAAGTTGATGTACCTCACACAAATATATGTTGTAGAAGTTGAACTAAAGCATTCACAACCTAACAGACTTTATGGTAGTCATGAAATGGTGACATTCATCCTTCCATAGTGAAGTAGTTTGTCTTGTGGTTCTAAAGGAAATATTATTGTGTTGTAAAGGTGTCACATCCAAGAAATTGTGTCATCACACTTCTAGAAGTAAAATGTACAAATAAAAGTGTTTTGGTATGAAACCTGACAGTGAAAATCAATGATGAAAGATTGGTTGAATGCTCTACATTCTTCTAGAAGTGAAGGGATGATATTGTGGTTTTTTAAATATGTTATGCAATGATAAAATCATACTACTTAGCAGTATCAAGTGATGTAGTGGTTTGTAAGTACAAATTTTAAATGATAGTTAGCTATACTCTGTCTGGAATACTTTGTTCTTATACTTTTAGTGGGTTTCTCCTCTTGTTCCAATGCATTATGATAAGATAATTTAGGAAAAGTTTGAATGAATATTTTGCATGATCTACAATTCCTACATCTCAATCTGCATAACGATTATGATATCTCCCCGACTATGTGAATCCAAACACTGACAATGTTGATGGTATTGATACCACTTGGGCTTCAACATGACTTGTTTCATTCTTTGCAGTTGATCCTGATCATTTAATCTTGTCTTGAATAATGTGTTGTGATGCATTTGAGCCCTGACACAATGTATGATGATCCACAACTAAATCTCTTTTATTTTGTATGTGTTTTGGAGTCGACCCTTACTATATCAATTGCTTTTTCCAATAGTCATCTTGGAGCCAACTTAATTGGAGTTTTTTAATTATTGTGGAGGATATATATAGAAGATAAATTTATATATGAAGGTGATGATTTGTGAGTATAGAGTGAAAAATTAGAATAAATAAGATGATGTTTCTGAAATCGATGTAAAGGGCTTGTTGTGTAAAATAGTGACTGCATCATCTGCATGTGTTAGATGCTTCTTCAAAGCAGTTCATAACCATTTTATCACTCAAAATTTCATGTATCCTACTCTAAGACAATAAGTCTCATCAGGTTCATTATATCTTGCTCTAAGGCAATATACCTTATTTTGTAAGTCCATAGGCAGTGAGCCTCAAACATTGTAATTTCTTGTTAGCAATGAGCTACATATATTGTGAGTTAATACTCATTGTGGTTTTTCCCTCATTGGGTTTTCTATGTAAAATATTGGTGTCTCTATGTGATGCATGTGTTCTCTTTTGTTAATGTGATGTGTTGTTAATCTGCAAATGGAATTAGTTAAGTTGTAATATATATTGATTCACCCTCCCCCTCTCAACACATCTTTGTGTTCAATAATTAGATCATGACAAGTGTCCTCATCCTATTCCATGAGACAAAAAACACATGATCAAAAAATAAAAAAACACTCCTAATTTTAGCCTATGTATTAAAGTAAAAAGGGGACATATTTAATTAATTGATGATTAATTAATTAATTAGGTGATTTTCCTATTTTACTCTAACACCCACCCTTAAGTTCAACTTAGGGATAAGGTAAAATCCTAATAATGAATGCATGGATGGGTCCCAACTACAAGGACCGATAAGGTACCCATGCACAAACAAGTAAATCTCTCATAACCAAAGAAAAGGAGAAAAATCATGGGAAAAAATATCATCTCCAAAAGAGAAAAAATGAAATAAATGTGTACTATTGAAATAAGGAAATAAGGAGGACTTGATATGACCCTCAAAGGATTGCTTCTCTCACATAAGTACACTAAATTTCCCTCTATAGGAGAGAGAATATGAGAATATGATTCCCTCCATAAAAATGTAGCTCCTATGTCAATGATGAAATCCAAAAGAAATAATATGATTCACTACCTACAAAAAACATAATCCACTAGTGATTGGAGAAGTCATTCTCATAAGCTATATGAATAGGGAGTCCAAATCCAAATGTATATCTCTAAAAATCTACTTAAATGTCCACATGAAAGAGCCAAGTGATGTAAATCCAAAATTATATAAATACATATGTATCTAACAAGCTCCAAATAAAATGATAATGTGGTTCTCATGGAAGAGGAGATGAATTTGCTCACACGAATCCTTCAAATTTGTAATATGAAACTCCACAAGAAAGAATGATATGTTTGATAGATATGAATCACAAGTAGTTGTTTAAATGTAAGAGGATAAATGTCACACTACACTAAATTAATAGGGGTCATGGATGTGGTGATACTAATATGATCAAGAATAATGGAAGATCGATATATGATCTTTATAGGAAGAGTGGGAGCAAGGAGACAAGTATCTAAACCATCGAAACATGAAAGACCTATGATATACTCAAGTTCCTCTAAATTTTCCTCTAAAGTATCATCATCAAAGGGTATGCACAATTTTCATCATCAAGAGGAATGAAACAATTTTTAATAGGATTGAATCTAGGAATGGAGAGATATGAGGGTTTCCATGGATCTCCCAAAGTTTATTCCAAAGTGTGTGGGGAAAACCAATGTCCAATACAAAATGCATAGTGTCATGACCATCATTAGAACAAATCAATCTTACAACATGATCAATGTTGTTACTACATGTTAATCTACTCCTTGGTGTGTTTGATTTAAATACGAGTCCATAAAGATAAGGAAGAATATTAAGTCACTTGAGATGTATTAGGATGCCATTTTTCCAAGACTCATAACTATCCTTTTCTAGGATTACCACAAAAGGATGAAAAAAAAACATATGATACTTCCTCAAATGAAAAATAAAATACCAATAAGCTCAAAGCATATAACGAAACTCAAATGAAATCATGTCATACAAACAAAACATTTCCAAGTGTCAACATGTCCAAGTAATTCATGAAATTAAGAAAAAATGAAAAACTAAATAAAAATACTTGGGATAGATTCAAGAAAAAGTGTACATGAATAGCTCTAAAGATCTCTTAAATACCTTTCAAATGCTATAAGTTACAAAAAATGGAGGTACAAGTAAAAATTTATGATCTCATAAGCAAAAATTGATAATATGACTTCACTAGGTGATAAACTATATTGGCAACAAAATTTGATGATGAGAACTACACCAATAGAAATTACACGTAATCAAGTTTTTGATGATATCTTTTCTTCATAAAATTGACTCTATTTCCCTAAGTTTTGGAAAAAAATCCTTTTATCATGATTAGAGGGGACTGGTGGTGTTTTGGTAGAAAATGGGTAGTAGATCGATGGCTAGCCAACAACACTACTAGAAATAGAAATTTGATTAGGTAATGTAGCCTAAAGGAGTGACGACAAGGTCATGATTCAGTGATGATTGGGCCTATTAGAAAGTGTTGACAAGGTGGTTTCACAATGGTACTGCAATAAAAATCTAAGATTGAGTGGTGAATTATGAAGTTTTCACCAAACTAGGTGGCAAGTTTGTCTATGAAGATGTAGGCACTAAGGGGAAAGACCTCCCTATTTGTTGATGTTATTAGGGCTTACAACCCACAATGTCAATAGATCCTATGTTGGGAAACTTCTTTGAGGCCACAAAAAAATTAACAACCTCCCTAGTCACATATGCAACAAATTTGTACATGGGTGACAAGAAAATACTATAAAACTTTTAAAATTCTAAATATTTAACCTTTTTTTAAACCCCCAATGATTTTTTAACCATTGGGTAAAACCTTTTTATGCTGCTATTTTTTATTCGTACCAATACCTTGATCTACACAACGATATAATCTATTTATGATGATTGTATGAATGTAGAATTGTATAGATTTTGCCTCAAAATTTGTACAACCCTAAAAAAATCAACTGTGCATTTTTTGGCATTTGAATAGGTGATCTTAGGGATTTTAGACATTTTTAATGTAATGATGATGTCTATTTGACTCCAAGATACACTAATTTTTCCTCAAGTTGAATCTCTAAAAAACTTACATGAAGTCATAAATTTATTGATCGGATACCATGCTAGAGTTTATTGTTGAACCCCACAACTCCCACAAATCACTTGTAACCAAAACACCTATCACATTGAGAGAAAAAGCAAATAGTGTGCTATGCACACTAAGAATTGAATTGATAGAAAAAATCAACATGATTGAGCTTCTAAATTGAATGACAATTAGATGATTACAATAATGAATAATAAATCCTTATAAAAGAAAAAAACAATCCTAGATGAAACCCTAAGTGAGGACTAAATTAGATCATGACAAGTGTCTACATTTGATGCTATGAGACAAAAAATACATGAATTAAAAATAGAAAAAATTTCCTAAGTTTAGCTTAAGTGCAATAAAATAAAAAGGGGACCTAATTATTTAATTAATTAGGCGATTTACCTATTTTACTCTTTAAATATAGATAAATATGAGATGTTTGTTCAAGTGGGCTATATATAACTTTAAGATTAGAATGCATTAATTCATAAATGATAAATACAAAATAAAGAGATAAAAATGAAGGGTGTTAACAAAGAGAAATTGAGAATATTCAAATAAAAGAGAGTGAGCATATAATTTTGTGTTAAGAAGTATTATAAAGGTAAGCAACTATACATAGATTATTAATAATTAGGTAATTAGGGAAGAAGCACTTAGATCTCTACCATTAAAATAGAACTTCATTGTTATTGTAATAGGTGAAAACAAAGATCTAACAATATTTAATATAAATTATCTTGTGGTTTCATTATCATTTCATGAAAATGTGTTGAATAGGAATAGAAAATGTTAGATCACAAAATTTATAATTGTAGAAACCTAAAAATTTCTAACAAATTCTTCTAATTCATCATTTCTTGTATCATCACACATCACACATTCTTCTAATTCACCATTTCTAAACATTATTTCTCATCTCCCCTTTCATCATTGTTTAATTAAATAATTTCTAATTATTTGATTAAACTAACCCATTTCCCTCCATTAATTAAATAATTTTTTATTATTTAATTATTTCATCATTTTCCCTCCATCGCCTTCATCTTCCCTCATCCTATTTAATTAAATATTTTTTATTATTTAATTAGCTAATTATTCCTCCAAAATTAAATAAATTATTTATTTTATTTAGTTTGCACATTCCTCTAAAAATAAATAAGAAATTTATTTTATTTATTTTTCTAATTATATCATCTTTAAATTTCTAATTTTATCTTCAATCTTCTAATCCTAAATTTGGACTAAACTAAATTTAGTGGTCATTCCTAAAAATAGTAAGGGAACTTCACTTCATCTTTCCATGGAAGCCCATGCATGATCATCCTGATCTCTCACACATCCTCATCTATCGATCTCATCTCACATATCCCACCATTGATGTCATGTCCTAAAATCATATAAATCAAAAATCCTTTGATCATTCAATCTCTCCTCGAATTCGCATCCAAGTCTCATCAATTCAAAAACTGCACTATACTCAATTCATCTTGCTTTTGCACAACAAGGTTATGCTAAGCTTATGAGAAATCCACATACATACTCAAAAATCATAATCTTATACTTTTGGCAATGGATTAAGGCTTTGCATTTTTGGGTGAGGGAAAGTAGGTTAGATTAGCTTAGTTTGTCTTGTGTTCTTGTTATTTGATTTCTGTAATTTGATCATTGCTATCGCTTTATTGGTAATATTTCTATTCATCATTGGATTTGGGATTGTTGATTTGATCTTCATTTTGTTATTGAATCCTTTGATTGTTCAACATATTCTTGTTCACAATAAAATATGCTAAAGCTAGATAAAGAAGCGACATCACTAGCACTCTTCATGAGAAAAACTCAGATTTGTTAAGTTATTCAAGAGGAAGAGGAAGGAGAATTGTGGACTTGAGAATGTAAATAAGAGAAATATTAAATATCATTCTAATGATGAAATTTGCATACCCATGCCAATTCATATTTAGTTTTGAGCTCATTTTTTGGGTTGTCTTAATATAATTACATATCAACAAGTGACACAAACTTCTAATTTTGACTGATGAACTAATTACCTTTCCCTATCTATTTCAACTTTATTTGCATCTATTCTCATGTATTTAATAGCATCTCATCCCTACTTGGGAAAAAACCAACACATGCACATGTTATCCATTCATAATAGCACGTGTTTCTATATATTCAATCCTTACCTTGATCTACTCATTTCCCCACTTAGTTCATTTTTGTGTCACTCAAGATTTAACAAAAAATTCAAATGTTCAAATTTAAATTCCAAAATTCCTACCTTGTTTCAATAGTTATTGTGCATGGACTTAACACACATTTGTAAAAAATATTACTATGTTTTAGTATTTAAAAACATCCAATGTGTCATTAATGTACACATCTAAACATTGAAGAACGAAAAAGGAATATCTGGAGCACAAGTCATTTTTTAAATCCTTACAAAAGGATTATAATTTACATGAGAATCATATTAGACCATTTCCATTTTCATACATATGTCTTCAAATATTATGTTAGAGAATAAATTTGGCCCATCTAGGAGCTTAAGCTGGGAGAACTTAATCCCAATGATCTAGCTATCTTCTCTAAGATGTTTGTAAACACCCCTCCTTGTTAGATTTAGACACAAGACAAAAATGAAGGGATCTCTACTACAACTTTTAGCTAGATCATTTCTATGAGAAATAGTTCATATCCATGTGTTGAAAGGAATTTTTACACACTTGGAAACATATTAGGTAAATTCACAAGATCACTTCATCTCTCCTGAAAGGTGACTAACTTCAACACCCCAATGTCTATATTACTAGGTCATGCCAATGCAAGATAACTTCATGATCTATGCAACTACCATTTTTGATGGGCATGTAGTATGAGAGTCTTGATACATAATTAGTTCATAGTAAATTATGCCAAACAAGTGGTTAGTTTCTCAAATGATAAATATTTTACATTAATAGACATCAATAAGTGGATCCAAAGACTTATAATTTTCAGATCTAACAATTTTAGATTTTTAAACCCTAATTTTTATATTAATCTACCCTAAGGTCTATATGTCATTCCCTAAATTTTTACACTATGCGAAAAACACAACCAATTTTCTTTTTAAATATTAACATATAAACCACTAATAATTACTAACCATACATGAACATGGTATGTAAACTATGCACATCAAACGAGTTGCTTGCACACTATTGTTATGGAAACACCACCCAAGAGCAAGGTGTGGGAAGTGAGATTAATTGGGTGTGTGGAGTCCATCCCGCACACCCCAAGTGGGAAGGTTAACCCTAGTACTCTAGGTCTTTTAGATATATATATATATATATATATATTTGAATGTTGACAATATAGATTAGTGTATTAAAACATATATCCAAGGATCATGATGACATTATCCTTTAACAATAACTTAATAATGGTATCTGGCATTTAATTGGAGACAATAGGGATGTCTATTTTTGTTTTATTAACTAATAAGTCAAAGGTAAGACTATAGGCATAAATCAAACATTAACCCAAGATTGGTATTTTTAGGCCAATAACCTCAATAATCATCACCTACCTTAATGGTATAGTGTATTCAACAATGATGGTATTTAGGGATAATAAAAATGCCCTTTGGGGAACAATAATTTTGGCATTAATCTCAACATAATTATAAACATTAACATTAATTTTATTCCTCGTATTATTATTATTTTAATCAATTGTTAACATTAATTATCCCTTAGTATTTAGTTTTATTATTAATATCAATATTGGCTTGTGTTTAATATAATCATTGGTTTTACACTTAAGATTTACATTAACCCACTACCATTCCTCACTATTAAGATTGACTTTGAAGCCTATTTTAATATATCCTTACATTGATTTTTCATTAATAATATTATTATTAATATTTCCCTAAATATTAATATTCATATTGTCATCTTCCTTTACTAAGATCCACGTTATTATTGTTATTATTAAGACTAGAATTTGTGTTAAAATAATTAGCAATGTCATCCTTAATCTTAATATTATTAATATCATTAATGATAATTATATTTTAATGACATCCATGATGCTCTTAGGTTTGATATTAAATTTAACATATTACACCGATAATTAATATCTATGTTACCGTTACCCTTTTTATTTATTAATTTATTTTAATTTTATATTATTACTATTATTACCTTGAATGTAATATTGAGACTTCTCTCCATCTTATTCTTGTTAAAACTAAATATTAATGTTTTTATTAGCAATCAACAAGTTTTGATGGGACTAGAAACCAATTACAAGAAGATTTTGCAAGGAGCTAAAACCCTTTACAAGGAAGATAAGTTGTAAGGAAAATAATCGTCAAACTAAACACAACCCATTAGAAGGAACCAAAAACAAGTATTCAAATAAACTCAAGCTGCAACAAGTAGGTTTTTATGGGACCTTCAACCCTTTACAACCAGGTTTTTATAGGGGCCTTAAACCCAGACAAAAAATGGAGTTTTTTCAGGGACTGAAAACCTAATAGTCTGCAGCCACTAGACCATAGCAAACTATCCTCTCAATGTAAGCAACTGTTAGTGTAATTAATTAATTAATTATTACACTAGCATAAGTTAACCTAGGTTTTAATTAATCATATTAGTCCTAAGTTGCATTTAATCATTTAATAAAGTTGTTGAGATAAGATTCCCTTCTAAAAGATGAGTTGTCTTTTCTAGAACTTATCTCCATCTTGTTATCATTCCCTAGGTAGTTGGTTAGGGTTTTCTTGTTGTCACTTGAAGTGTGATTTGAACAATTGGCAACATCCTTTTCATTCTAGGTTTAGCACTTGCCTGTATAATTAGGCATATGTACTCTTTGAAATTATCTATCTACATATCAATCAATCAATATTTTCTTTGTGATTGAATATTTCTTCAAACCCTTGTTTGTTTTCTCCATCCATTCTCTTCCTTGTGATAGGTATCCATTTGCATGTAGGTGATCTTAGAGTCTGAAGTTGGTTTTGACAACTTCTACATAGCATCAGAACTTTCCTGCTACATACTTGTTCTTATTTGAAGAGTTTGGAGCTATTTGGAGCTACAAGGGTTTGTTGCATGCCATTTTTTATTGGAGACATCATTTTTTTTGCTTCAAAAATTCAGTTTTCATTCATTTGCAGGAAAAACGATTTATGGGTTTTGTAGCCAGTGTCGAAATTTGAACTGGGTAATTTTTAGATTTTGCATATCTTGCACAGATCTTGAGAAAATTACTGTTGAAAAAGTGGCACACGTCATTTTTCTCTTGGATGAAGGTTAAAAACAATCAATTTTTCATCTTTTGCTTGTTGGATCAAAAAACGATTTATGGGTTTTGCTTCTAGCATCAAAATATTTCTGGGGTTTTATTTTTGTTGACAAACAGTGAGTAGATTTTCCAAAAATCAAGTTAGAAATAAATGATTTTTGCTAGAAAATTCGTTTCCTACAAGCTAAATTCAGTTTTTGAAAAATTCATAACTTTTGGCCATGATGTCCATTTTTGGCAAATGAGATATTGATGGAAAGCTTGTTTCGAGCACTTCATAGTGGTGTAGGCCATGTTTTCAAATTTGGTCATCTACACAAATGTGAAGTTATTTTCATCATGGAGACAAATGTAAACATTGGTTTGTGCATGCACTCTTTTTTGTTTGCATGCAGTAGGTTTGCATTTTGTTTTTAATTTATGCATGTTTTGCATATTCTCTCCTTTTGCAATCATTGAGTATTGTAATAAGTGAATTGATATAAAGTTCCATTAGGGGGGTTTTTTGCATAATAATCTGATTAGAGTGTGCATGCACTTTGATCTTCATTGTGTTTTGATGACAACTCGCATGGGTTGTAATTTGGTTTCTTAGTTTCTTTTAGCCACTATTTTTTCTTAGTTTGACATATATCAGATTCACATCGGATCCATTTCAGTTTGAGGGCCACTAAATTTATGGTTAATGTTCTTGAGTTTTTATGGTACTTGTTCCCATGGAAAATTTTTAGTCTCAGTTTGACATCGGCATCAAGATTCATGGCTTCCAGATTCTGTCATCATCTTTTCATCTACTGTTGCTTAATGGATTCCAGGGTTGTTCCAGTTTGGTGTTTTCGAGTGTTATGTGACATCGGGTCTGCTGTTGCATTATTATGATTCCGATATGGTTTCTTGTAGACAAAAGTATCTTTCCTTGCTTGTCAGATTGTGGTTCTAGTGTTACTCCATAGTGTTCTTCCAGTGCTTCTTTGTTGTAGTCATTTCATTGTATGGGTGGTTTGTCCCACTATGTTTTCCTTCTCTACCTCATTATTACATTTTTACATGGGTACTTGATCAGGCCTTGTTGCCGGGACCCATTCATGCTTTCTTGCATTCATCTTAGTTTTAGGTGCATGCTTATTTAGCCTCCCTAAGTTGCACTTATGGGGGGTGTTAGTGTAATTAATTAATTAATTATTACACTAGCATAAGTTAACTTAGGTTTTAATTAATCATATTAGTCCTAAGTTGCATTTAATCATTTAATAGAGTTGTTGAGATAAGATTCCCTTCTAGAAGATGAGTTGTCTTTTCTAGAACTTATCTCCATCTTGTTATCATTCCCTTGGTAGTTGGTTAGGGTTTCTTGTTGTCACATGAAGTGTGATTTGAACACTTGGCAACATCCTTTTTATTCTAAGTTTAAAACTTGCCTATATAATCAAGCATATGTACTCTTTATAATTATCTATCTACATATCAATCA
Source organism: Sequoiadendron giganteum (assembly GCA_007115665.2). Lineage (NCBI taxonomy): Eukaryota > Viridiplantae > Streptophyta > Pinopsida > Cupressales > Cupressaceae > Sequoiadendron > Sequoiadendron giganteum. The sequence continues at coordinate 507,184,969 of CM021103.1, forward strand.
ATCAATATTTTCTTTGTGGTTGAATATTTCTTCAAACCCTTGTTTGTTTTTTCTCCATTCATTCTCTTCCTTGTGACATGTATCCATTTGCATGCAGGTGATCTTGGAGTCTGAAGTTGGTTTTGACAACTTCTACAACAACATTGAGCCATAACAATAAAAAATCACCACCTCAAAAGGAAATTAAGAGAGCACCATAAAATAGTTAAAATAAATAGCTTCCTTGTAGCTCCAACCAACTTGAACAACCATCCCAAACTCCATCTCAATAGGAGAGGGCTTCCTTCTATAGGAGAGGATGAAGAGAAAACCATCACCACCAAAGCCACCAATCTCCTACATAAATAAACTCCACCTCCATAGGAACACACAGGAGAAAATTAAACTCTCCACCGAACCTACAACATGCAACTCCACCTCAATAGGAGAAGGCTTTGCCTCAATAAGAGCATTCTTCACCTCTAAAGAAGAAATCAATTGTAGCACCCTACAGAAAGTAATTGCTCTAGTAGCACAAGCAATCACAACATCCTTAGGTACCAAGAGGGAAGGAAATAGGAAGAAATACTTAGAGATTACATCAGCCAACAACATCACTAACCCACACACCAGCAGCTGGATCTTCACGATAAACTCTAGAATCATCCCAGCCAATAGCAGAAAAACAAAAAAAATAAAACACATATTATGTTTGACTAACAAATGTAACTTTAGAAAAATCATAGCCAACAACAACAAAATTGGAATAGGGATAGCATAAATAGACACCACCACCACCAACATTAATTGGGACAACAACCCAGCCAAATAGCAGAAACAACAAGCAACCATAGCCACCAAACAATCAATAGAGAAAGCCCAAGGGGGCAATGGGAAACCAAAAAGGAAGGAGACAAAGAGAAGGCCAACACAAAGGGCACACCAACCGCCCTAATACCAATTAGGACCAAAGATAAGCCCATACACAACCAAACCCTCCTCAAAGGACCCAAAGCACACAACAAAGAAACTCACCAGCTGAAAAGACAATAGTAGAAACAACACATCAGGTAGCAAGAAAATAAAAGAAGAAAAATGCCACTCACAAGACACACCCACACTGTGGAAAGATAAACCTCTCAAACCAACCAAACCACAGAAAGAAAAATCCCTCTTGCCAAACATCTACAAAAGATAGGGACCAAGAGGTGAACCCCCAGAAGAGCAACCCATAATAGCAAACACAATCAACAATTTGTCCACCGTCAATTGAAAAAACCCTAAGGGGAAAAGGGAAACCAAGGAGAGAGGGATCATAGAATAAGGTAATAAAAAGAGCACACTAGCTTCCCCAATACACTGATCAGGGCCAAAGATAAGCCATTCCACAGCCAACCCCAACTCAAAGGACCCAAAGCACACTACAGGAGAACACTCTAGCTGAAAATACATGAGTAGAAACAAAAAACCCAACAGAAGAAAAAAATGCCACCCACAAGCCGAGCTCACACCAAAAAATGCCCTCCCACTGATCAACAACAAAAGGTAGCAATGAACAACCAATTGAGAAAATGACCAAAGCTTTCATCAACAACCCGAGAGTCATCTGCGACCCAATCACATTCGTCAACCACACCAGATAGCAGAACCCTATCACTTCCAGAAAGGGGCCAAGAGGCGAACCCCTAGAAGAGCAACCCACATTAGAAAATTCCATCAACAATTTGTCCACCATTAGCTAAAAAAACCCCAAGGGGAAAAGGGAAACCAAGGAGAGAGGGATCATAGAATAAGCTAACAAAAAGAGCACACCAGCTGCCCCAATATGCCGATCAAGGCCAAGATAAGCCATTCCACAACCAACCCCAACTCAAAGGAACCAAATCATGCTACAGGGGAACATTCCAGCTAAAAAGACAGGAGCATAAACAAAAATCCTAGTAGAAGAGAAGCACCAAAAGAAAAAAAAATGCCACCTACAAGTCGAACTCATACCAAAAAATTCTCTCCCATCGATCAACAACAAAAGGCAACAATGAACAACTAGCTGAGAAAATGACCAAAGATTTCATCAGCAACTCGATCGCTGTCTATGACCCAGTTGTGTCTGTCAGCCACACCAGACAACAGAACCCCACTGCTTCCATGTCGAATCCAACAAGCCAACCAATAGGAAGCACCAACCGCAACCCATCTCCCTCATCCTCTGCAACAGAGGATTTCAAACTCCTACCCTTGCTCTTGTTTTCACTACTCTCCATAGGGGATGGGTTTAGTCACAAACAATTATTACATTAAATATTAATGTTACTCATTCCCTTCATACTAATATTATCATGATTTTAATTAGTACTACTCCTGATATTAATATTAATATTAATTTTATAAATCATATTTAGATTTTTTTAACACTAATATTAACATTTTCCAAAAGAAATAGTGTAATATTATTGTATTCCACTATTACTAATATCAATATATTACTCCATAGATTCTATAGACTATTAGCAACAATTCTCAGATTTATTAAGTTCAAATTAATGTAACTATGTGTCTATTTTGAATTTCCCTCCGTGTAAAATTTTCAACATTGAAAATTGGCATCGTTCATTTCTTAATTAAATACCTTCCTCCTTGATCAGTGCAAACCTAACTAGACCACCTATGAAAAAGGTAGGGGCATTGATAATAGCCCTAATTTTTTTATTGTTGTTTACTTGCCTCCTCTGTGCAAGGAAAAGAGAGGTGGCAATAGGAAAGGCATGATATAGATACAATTTTTGGTGTTTAGCAGTGCCATTATTTCCTTGTTTGATCTTAATAGGTATAAAATTTATTTTGGTTCTTATTTAACAATTGTTATCTTATTTTTTCCATTTGGCCATTGTCTTATAGTAGTGATGGTGGAAGGGAGTGGACATTGGCCAACCTATGGGAGGTCGTGTCCCCTCATGGGGGGGTCATGGCTCCCATAGGGTTTTCCCTTCCCTTTATGGAGAGGGAGGTGATGCCCCCCCATTCCAGCCACAACAAATGGAAATGGGGAGGGGCTCGAACCCTCTCAACCTTATTTTTTCCCCTTGTTTATATATATTTTATTTTCTCATATGTGTATAGAATTTTTTCTTAAGGTTTATTTTATATTTAAAGAAATGAATCTCCCCTCTGAACATTTCCTGAGGCTTGAATCAATCTATTTTAGAGGTCATTTTATGAGAGTGAAATAGATGATGGGGCCTATGCAATAAAAAAAATGTGCAAAAGCCCTTTTTTTTATCTACCTAAGACAATGAATTATCTATTTTCGTCTTCTTCTTTTTTTGTATAGTGATTTAAAATGGGATCTACTTAGTTTTGTTTATTTTGTCTTTTTTTTTTCACAACTCTAATATAGCAGAACACAGTGATTTCATCCAAAATGAGAATAGGAAGATTATCCTAGGTAGCTAATAAAAACAATGTATGGTGTTCTAGAAAATGTATGTACCCAATATATTATATTTTTTTCTTTCTTTAGAATGGTTGTAGTGATTATACAGGTTACTTGTTTAAGGCAGAAACAAGTTATCCAACTATTCATTTAATTGATTTTCCTACTAATCCAACAATACATAGCTTTGAACCCTTTTTGCATGTCATAAAATTGAATACATGTATCTCTTTTTCTTTTAACACAATATTTTCTTAATTAAGAGAAAACACGACTAACGTGTAGTTTTCCTTTAAATTAAATTCTTGTAGAGATGAACAAGTGACATGATGTTGTTCATACTAAGGTAAATAAATAAACTTATATATAGCATCATATCAATAACATGAAAAACTCAAATTTTCTTTCTTTGAGAAAACACAAGCTCTATATAAATTTTCTTAAGAAGCATTATTTTACCCTTTGTAATGAAAAATAGAGAACATGAATTCCAAATTCATAATACTAAATTTTTTTCTACTATTATAAAAGGGAGGGTAATATTGTTATCTTTTTTTTCTCTTTCAAACAAAAAGACTGATTTAACTAGGAGAAGACCTGTACACTATAGGCATTGTTCAATCAGATAGCATAAACTTTATTAGAAGGGGGTTTCCTAAGACCTTTCAAAACATGAATAGGTTAACCATTCTCCCCATTTTGGGTGTTGTTTATGATTTAACAATATTTGAAAATGAAACAATTCAATCTTCTTGGCAAAGAATTAGAACAAAACAAGACTTATTTGCATTCTCATTTTCATAACAACAATAAACTAGTTTACATGTAAATATTAATAAATAATGAATTTATGCACATCTATTTTTGATTCAACAATAAGTTCTATGTACTCCTTCCTTACACATATTTTTTTAAATGAATCTAATAGTTTAACAGTTATTAAAGATCAACCAAAAAGTCTTAAAAGGTATTTTACATATACTCAGATTGTTCTTCTACAATTTCCTCTTCCTAACCAATAACTTTGAAGGAGATTTTGGGTGACCTTTGAACAATACAGTGACAAAATTTCTTCAACTACAAGCTTTCTCAACATCTCTTACCCCTACATAAGACACAAAGTTTCTTCCAATAGCCATATTCAAGCTCACCACCCAACCTTAGGTAGGAAAAATAGCCACCCCCAAGTTGGGAGGAATCCATGAAGACCAAGATACACATATGCAGTCCAAAAACCAAGAAGGTAACAAAGCACATGAAACATACAATTACAAAAACACACACATATGGACAAGAGGATGTTATATGCACAAAAACCATCTTATGGTTCAAAGGGTGAGAGGCAAGAGGATTCACAATAATGGAGCTAAAAAAAATTCAACATATGCTCTCAAACACTTCAATTTTTCAAAACAACAACCTTCTACAAACCATTTTTACACCCATACCACCAATTTTAAACAAATAGGGTACTCATACCCATTCACTCCCAAAACTGAAACAAGCCCCAAAATGGATCTCTTTTCCTCAATCCCACACATGGGTTGCTCACAACCAAATTGGGGAGCCAACCCAACATTCTTAACACATACAACAAAATATTTGCATACAAACAATACCAAATTTAAACACATTCATGCATAAACCAATAAATAAGGTAAGATCCTACCTCAATAGAACTTCAAATGAAAGCTTGGTGATGGGTCCATATCCTTTCCAAAATTCTCCAAAGCTTCTCCAATTCTTCCCACACTTAGCCAAGAATCCAAAATTATAACCCTTCTCCAAAATCTCCCAAGTATATTTAAAAATTTCTCATCTCCACATCCTTGGATGAGATGGTGACACTTATCATCATCTCATCCAATCTCCTATCTTGTACAAAGACCTAAAATCACCCACCAAGTCCTCTCCCACATTAAAGAGGCATGGTGCACATGAACACTCCTTTTCCCAAGTCCCTTCTCATAAATGAGATGGGAGACCAAATGGGAATGGGGATGGGTCAAGTCCATCCCTTCATCCCAAATTCATCATCTCCCTTGATATTTAAGGAGGTCCTAAATGATGTATGGCTAATATTATGAACAAAAACTAACCCCCAACCCATAGCTAATATCCCTAGGGTCTTTAAAATGCAATAATTAACCAAATAAAGACCTTTTTGACCTCCTAAAATCACATCAAACCTTGCATCTAAAAATTACATTAAAAAAAAATAAAACTTCAACATAGATTAAAACACTAAGACCTTACTTGACACCTCACACACATATATCATCCCACATTACAATTACATAATACAACATGAGACTCTACCCCCTTCGTATGGGCTAAGCCTAGAATTATTTGCCTACATCACATGGGTCTCCTGGTTACCTTTGATTTCCATGGGCCATGGAAGGTTAACCTGTGCACTTTAGTTCAAACGTTAGTCCAACCATTAAGATAAATAGCTAAAACAATGAATAAAATTAAGCATAAACACACACACTTATTCATCACACATAAATATAAAACATAATCATAATTCATATTTTCCTTTTTCTAAAATTCAAACTCTAAGCTATTACAATTTATAAAAATATCAATTACACTTCCAAAATATTGATTCACGATATTTATTATCACATTGCATAATAATTCAAATATTCTATTTTAATTAAAATAATATCATATATTCTATACTGAGCATATTCTTTTCAATTTTTTTAAAAAGTAGATTAAAAAAATTGATTAACTATCATAATCATGAAATTACAATTCAATAAAATAACTAATCTAACAAGAAAATCAATGATTAAGCCATAGTTTATAATCAATCACCATCCAAAATGTAGAGTCAAAGTAAAGTACATATCAAAATATAGTCATGTGAATGAAAATAAATATGACTTGTCTATGTGTCCAACTGATGATGGGCCTCACATCCTCCCCCTCTAGGAATGAACTTCCTCTTGGAAGTCATCAAAGAGATGAAGATATATAGCCCTCAAATGTGATGCATCCTACCAAGTGGCTAAGACCTCATCATTACGGTCCAACTGGACCTTGACCTAGTCCAGCTCTCAACCTCAAAGGGCAAACATCCAATGACCTAAAATGTGAATTGGTTACAATGCTAGTTTCCCATCTAACTCCACCTGCAAAGCATCCCAATCCAGGACACGAGGATCATCATGAACACATCGCCACAAAATTGATACATGAAACACATCATGGATGCATGACAAGCTCAGTGGCAAGGTTAGACAAAAAGCTACTATACCTATCTTCTCCAACATGTCAAATGGGCCAACAAAATGAGGTACAAGCTTAGAGCATTTTATATAGAGGATTGGACTCTTATGTGATCACACTCTCAAGAATACATGACCACCAATTGAGAAGATATAATCTATACTCTTAGCATCAGAATAATTATTCTAATGGTCATGTGCCTCTTGTAAATGCTAACCAAATCAAGACCACCTAACACTCCATATCCTGTACCATCTCTAGACCAATAGCTACTCTGTCCTCTATCAAATCCCAACTTAAAGGAGTCCTACAAGGTCTGCCATAGAATTATTGGAATGGTTGCATGCCCAAGGAACTGTGATGCCCATTATTGTAGGAAAACTCAACCAAGTAAAAACCATCCTCCCATTGGGATTGTTGGTCCATCACGTACATGCATAACATATCCTCCAATACCCGATTCACCTTCTCAGTCTACCCATATATCTCAAGATGGTAAGCCAAATTGAAGTTGAGCTAAGTGCCAAACACCTACTCCAATGATGTTCAAAATGCTAACGTGAAAGTTAATCCCTATCTAATATAATCCTGAAAGGGACTCCATGTAATCTAACAATGTCATCTAGGAATATCCTCACCATTGTTGGGGTTGTATATGTCACATGCATGGGTGAAAAGTGGGCTACTTTGGTCAACTTGTTAATAGTCACCATGATGACATCATAGAGGCATGGGGATACAGGTACACCAATAATGAAATCCACCAAAATGGTATCCCACTTCCACTTAAGAATATTGTGCAAGTATAAAAGTCCTACTGGATGTTGATGCTCTGCTTTGACTCTTTGACACTCAAGGCATCAATTCACACACTCTGCAATGTCTCATAGCATGTCTACCCAATGATACAATTGTTTAACATTGACATGCATCTTCTTCACTCTAGGATGTGTTGCATATAGTGTTGTAGTGGCACAAATTTTCACCCCAAGAAAATTTCCCATTTATTTTATCCTTACTTTAGAAACTATAATTTCGATGATGCAATCTCTTCATCATCTTCCCATTCCTTCCACGTGTCCTTGTATTTTTGTGTCGGTGGGGGAATTTTTGTTAGGGACATGCACGAACCACATGAACGTCTACACACTATGTTGTCATCCTAACAGGATTCCTACCTCTAGAATCTGTAGAGCTGTTATGTTTTTGGTTGGCTATGTAGGTAACATCCTATATCGACTCTTGACCAAAAAAATCACCCCTTTACCTCCATTTTTCTAATTGAAGCTCATTCTTTCATGATTGAACACTCTTGAACTCACTCTCATGCTTCTTTTCTCATTCTCAAGCTCACTCTTGCTCTCTTCTTGATCATTCTAACTTCTTCTTCCTACTACAAGCTCTCTTCTTGGACTCTACAACACTATCTTGTAACAACACCATTGTTTTGCAAGGTCTACGAACTTTCTTTCTCTTGGCATGATTTCATCTTTCACCATCTTCTCCTCTTGGCCTTGAGCGCTAGCAAAAGAGGAGGTGATATTGCTCTTTTTATTTACTTGTATCATTGTGTTTTATAGAGTAGCATTCAGACTGTCTTTGCACTCTATTTGATAGTGTCATTTACTTTCTTTTCTTTATCGATTTTCTCTATATCGTGGTATCTTGGTTGTCCATAGAGGTGGGAACACCAAAACAAGGTTCTAACTGTGGAAGACCTCAAAACACAACCCAACATTTTTCCTATTTCCGTGTGTGCAGGGGTTGATTTGTCTGTTTGAAGTTGTATTTGGAGAGTTGGATTTCATGAGTAGAATGGCATCTTTTCTTATTCGTTTTTTATTTTCGTACTAGAATATTCTTTCAGTATTCTTGTTGTATTTTCTAATTCCTATATTCTCTCTATCAAATTGTAAAAATATCAGTAGTCAGGTCGTAAGTATACCCTTTATGTTTTTTGGCTATTTATCATACCTCTATCCGTACATGATGAAAGTGCATCCTTGAGATCCAGCATGACACGCTAAAGTCTAGTTCTCATGCTGCTATCCTCAGACAGTGAGTTGTCTGGTCTGCAATCCAAAACCTTTGTGGCTGACTCACCTAATGTCTCGAACACCTGTCAAAAAACCTAAGGTAGTTTAGGGTAGTTCAATCCTTGGGGCTCTCCCGTGACCTGGAGCCTTGGGGGTGACTAATCCCCCTACTCTACTTTTTTTCATTTCTTAGTGTCGGGTATTTTTCTCTTGTACCCTAGATGCATTGTGGGCTTGTGTCTTGTGAAGCTTTGTGAGCTTTACAACTCGGTCTGCAACCTTTGGGCACATTGTTAGAAGGATCTTACAACATGTAGAGATGGATTATAAGAAGGTCACTATTGGTCCTACCTTTGATGAAATGGTTTTAGGAACAAATAAAAAATTTCCTAGCCCTTTTAGGGAAGCTCCTTGTATTTACACCCCTCCTACTTCTCCTTCCACTCCATCTATGGAGGAATGTGATGCTCTCGAGGTTCTCGCATAGCAACTTCTTTCCCAAGATAGAAGACTTGGGGAGTTTGGGAAGTATCTGGAAAAAGAAAGGAAAAGTGCCTAGGGCGCAATAGTACTTCACAAAATTATCTCTAGTATACTGTTGTTTTGAAGAAGTTATTATAAGATAAAGTTTTGACATTTCCAGAACCTCGACCTTTGACTGAGCCATTGTAGACACTTAAAATTGTCTTGAATGATATTATGCAATTGAATCCGATTACTAACATTGTTTCACATCCTAAAATTCATCCCCTTTTTTGACTATTTAATTAAATAATCCTAGTTATTTAATTAAATGCATCATTTTCTCATCTATTAGTCTAATTAATTTTATTAGGTTAATTCCCCTCTTTCACACTAACATTTCATCTAGTTTAGTTGAATAATGTATATTATTTAAATTAAACCCCACTCATCTCCTCTCATTTAATTGAATAATCTAAATTATTTAATTAAATGTCACTTAACCCATTTCATTAAATAAATAAATTATTTAATGATAATCCTAAAATTCACTCAACTTGCACAATTCAAACTTTTTTTAATTAACTAATTAATAATTTTCCCACGCATCCACTTCCATGGGAATATTTCCTTGGAATAGTCTCCCATTTGAGCTCCAAAAATGGAATATTCTTTTCTAACAAACTTTGTAACAACTTTGAAAGTGTGTTTGTCTGAATCATTGTGAGCCATTGATTGACTCTTGCACCCATGCGATCTTGCATTCTCATCCATTGATGAGAATCCTTGATCCATGTATTCACCTTTGATTGCATATTTACCATTGATTGATCAATTTGATCTTGACCCTTGATTAACCATTTTCTCCTATAAATACCTCACATGTTGGAGAGAAACAGATCCACTTCCATCAAAGAAAAGTTATGATACATGTTTGAATAATATCTTTATTCATCTTGCATCCATTATTAAGCATTTGCATCCATCTTTAGCATAGTTTCATCCATATTAGCTTGGTTTTCATCAATGGATTTTGATTAGACACTAGTTTTATCAAAGGGATTGGGAAAGGGATGTCATTCCATATCAATGCAGCACCAATCCCCCAATGGGATAGGGTGTGAATCATTTAGCTAGATTTCATTTATGAATTTCTTCATGTTTTTATTTAAATGGCTTCTTGGTTAATGATTTTCAAATATTACATTAGGATTGTAGCTTAGTGAGTTAAATATTGCTTAAATTTGTATGGATTTGGTGTATTTAGCTATTACTATGATTACGATCACATTTTGGCACTAGAAGGGGGCCAAACTAACTTTATTTGATGAATTTCTCTTGAATTTCCTTGAGTTGCAGGTTCTAAGAGTAGAGCAATGCTTTTGACAACTACAATGATGCTTTTGAGTATTGTGATGCATTTGACTTAGCTACAACAATGATTTTAAAATATGGCGATGCCTTTTAATATTACAATGCTATTATGTTTTTAGATTGATATTGTGATTTTGAATATTATGATGTTGTTTATATTCTAACACTTTTGATGTCCCTATTTTCTGTAGAGAGACACTATCACATTTCACCAAAGCGACGCATTTGGCAGGTTTAGAGAAACGCTATTGAAGAACATCGACACTTTTGTAGGTACAACAAAGAGTCAACTTTTCATGTTTGCTTTAAATTTTTAGTTTCATATACTCTTTGATCTTTTACTGAAATCTGGTTTTATTTTTGTGAGGCTAACTAATTTTTCAGATTTCAAAAAAATTGAAGTGAAGGAGCATACTATCATTTGACCATATATTATAAGTTTTTTTAACACTTATGGGATAATTATAAGCCATCATATGTTGGTTCATTTCATGTTTTAGGACCACTAAATTTCCATTAGGTCTTAAAACTTACAATCTTAGGACAAATAGCTTTCAATTGGGCTTAAAATTTACAAATGCTTTAAGTCTTTTCAAATTTGGTTAAAATTGACTCCATACATCCCCATCATTGTGATATTAGTTAAAATTGAACCAATACAAACATATACTTCAGTTTGGTGTTTAAAATGAAGTCATCATTGCTATCAAGGATTTAAAAAGAATGAGTGTATTGTGTGAGAGTTTTTCTTGTGTAAACTTGTAGTTTGTATCCACTCCCCTTGTGCTTTGTGCAATCTTGGGTGAAGAGAAATGCTTAAGTATACAAACTTTTTTTTGGTCACCCTAGGAAAACTTGCTATGTATCCTCTCCCCTTGTGCTTTGTGTGGTCTTGGGTGAAGAGAAATAACATTCTTTCTTATTAAGAAATGGCCTACTACTGAGATGCATCCCACAATGGAGAAATCATCTGAGTGACTCTCAATAAATCATGTTTACTAGTGGGATATATAAAGGTTGAAAACTTGAAAAATAGTAGCTTCAATCTGTGGTGGAATAACATATTGTGCCTAATCCAAATCTAGAGTTATGGGTTGAAAGGGAATGACTTAATTCCTTAAGTGGCTTGTGGATGATTTATATGTCTCAGTGTTCTCGGTTTGTGTCATTAAAAACCTTTTTGTAGAGGCCAACCTCATTTTTTGAAATGTTCTTTGAAAGTGGTTCCTTGGAATTTTACATCTAATAAGTTACCAAATCTGATTTATGGTTGAGGCATAGAGCTCAAGAGTTCATTCTCTTGTACAAAATCTTGGGATGGTGATATACCTCTGTTTGTTCCCTCCATAATTTGCATGTAAAATCATCCCTTCGGGGCATGACGTAATCCTACCAAGAAGAACGTACCCACTTGAGCTAGGGTTGTTATTGATTGTTGAGTCAGTTTGACACTTTGCTTGGTTTCAAAACAACTTAAATAAACATCAACATGTTCATCAAATTTCAAACCCTTTGGAATTAGTGTGCATACCTTTGAAAAGTCCTATATTGATGCTTGTCCCTAAGGATTTTATCTTTAGAGGCTTATAAATATTGGGACTTATATCTTAATTCACACTTTCCAAAGTCAACATAGGGAACTATAGCCTTAGCTTCTTTATTTTCACATATTTGACTTTGTGGAATGAAATTTTCTTAGACATAGACATTTTAGTTTGAAATTAATTAATACTTCTTGATGTTGTAAAAGTAATCTCACTAAATCAAAGTTTAAAACCAAATAACATACCACATATTGCACTTATTCTCAAAACACATTGAATCCCAAGCAACAAAGTGAAACAAGGAAAGTATTGCCAAACATTGAGTCAAAAGTTTTATTATCAAAACATTGAGTTCTTAAGTTTTTATCACTTTAGAGGTAAAGAATGTTTCTCACCATCTTGGTCTTGTAAAACAAAGGTCCCTTTTAGTTTACACATTTAGCATCAAACATCTCATCCATCTTCACAAACAACTTTAGAAACTTTGGACACATCAACCCTCTAAGCTTAGGTTATTATCAAACCAATCCCCTAACTTAGCTATTTCTATGTAAATGAATCATTTTCCATACACTTAGTTGAGTTAGTCATCATCCTTTTGAACTAGTTTATCTTAAAGGTCACACATCTACCTTTAGATTTATAATTTCATTAGCACCTTTTATCCAAGACATCAAAACATCAAATTTTTTTGTCTAAAGTGTTGTCCAAAAGTTTAAAAATTTCATCCTCCATACCATTCACCCTTTTCATCATCCACTCATATCATTGGTCCAAAAAGACTTAGAGGGTCCCTTTTATCTAAATTTGAGTCAACTAGAGAGTTTCAAATCTATAAATCTCAACACACCTCTCCCATAGTTGACCCACAATTAATGGTAACAACAAGGTCACAACACAAGAGAAACATGGAGAAAATCAAAACCACATCTACCACAAGTGATAATATACACAAGAAATTGATCCTAGGATCCATTCTACCCCATCACAACAAATAAAAAATCCACTAGACAAGGGATATGAAGTAGAAGATGTCACAAATAACCCACTTGAGTTTAATAAGGAAGAACTCCTTGAATATCAACAAGATCCTAAAACAAGCCACATCATCAACACTTTGATGAAAAATAACCCTACACAATACATGCTAGCTTTAGCAAAAGAAGGGGCTAAACTCCCTTCTACATTTGACTTTGAAACAATTAGGGAAAAAAATTAGAAAATGTGGTTTCAATTCCCCCAACTGCAATTGTAAAAACCTTGGCACAAGGATTGAATCAATCTATAAATCAACCAAATTCATCCTTTGTACCAAGTCAAACATAAAATCCTAGTCTCGCAACCAGAATTGTAATAAACCTTGGTCTCACACATAATGTAGAAAGAAACACACTTGTGGGTACACAAAACACCAACCTTTCCCAAAGTATAAATTGGACACCAACATTTGGTGCCCCATCACATTCTTCCACCACCATTCTTGAACACCCTCTACATCCACACGTACCACTTACATTTCATAACACCACTCAGCCTCAACTTTTTGAGTGCACCCACCTTCTTCCACTTCCACAAGTATCTAAAGTGTACCCAACATGATACAAAGTAATGTGATCCAAGTACCTCAAATATACCAACAAGGGAAAGTAAACACCCTCACACAAGGTCAACCCTTAACAAGTGGTTCCAACAAACCCATTGACACATCAAAACAAGTGGTTCCACAAGACACTCAAACCAACCCACCAACCACATCAAACCCCTTTGTCACGAATCCAAAACAAGGAGTCCCATTTATCCCAAATCCCATCAACCAATGTAATACCTTGGTACCAAATCAAACACAACAAGGGAAACGTCAAAAGATCAGCAAAGGGATCCCTTCTAATCAATTAACCCAAGGTCAAAATGTGTCATTGATATCACAACAAATGGTACCATCATCTTTACCATTGGTCCCCCAAGCCATGCAAAATCAAAAAGAGCCCCAAACCTACATTCCTCCATCCCAATCGACAATTTTACAAGGAATGATAGTGCAAAACAACCCCCAAACACTCACCACACAACAACCATCTCAAATCAACCCACAACCCACTCATTCCATGATCACTCAAAACCCATCTCACGTATCCCAACATCAAAACACTTCCACGTTGCAAGCACAAAAATCTCAAGCTCAAGCCTTGCAACAAAAAAAAGCTTATCAATAATAATTTCAAGCACAACAAGATCAATCTCAAGATTTTCAATAAAAAAAAGCCCAATAAGTTTTGCAACAACAAGTTTATCAACAAGCATTGCAATAAAAACAAGCTCAAGTGCAAGCCTTGCAACAACATAAAGCTTAACAACAAGCCCTGATTGTGCAACAACAACAATAACATCAATCACAACAAAAAACATTGCTTGCACAACAACAACAACACACCCAAAAAAGAGCATTACTAGCACAACAATACACCCAACAAAAACAAGTGAATGTGGAACAACATGGCTTATACTTCAATACTCTACAATATGCTAACATGCAACAAAACATCATAAATCCAACTGCACAAGGTGCATATACACCTCCACCCCTATCACCATAACCTTCACAATATCAAAATCCATCCTACACACCATACAATGCCCCACCATATCAAAATCCCACTTACAACTCATCCACCATCCCATAGTATACCACACATGCTCTTCTGAAAAATCTGCAAGATGATTTGTCATCACAAATCAAGGCGCTCACACAAATAATCTAGGACATTCAAATGGGAAAAACAGAGAAACTACATGTGCAACAAAATGTGTCCATATCCCTTTGATGGGAACATCACGATGATACCTTTATCACCCAGTTTTGAGGTCCCAAAATTTGATAAATACAAAGGGTGGGGAAATTCAGTGGATAACATCAAATAATTCCACGTATTGTGTATGGAGGTGGCCTACAATGATTCCTAATTGATGTGCCTTTTCCTGTGCAGTTTGGCAGGCCCAACAATCAATTGGTTCTCATAGTTGCCTCCAGGAATTAAAACCTCCCAAGAAATAATCGATAGGTTCATTGACCATTTCTCCTTCAACCTAGACATAGATGCAAGCTTAGAAGAGTTGTACACTCTAAAGAAAAACAAGGGAGAATCATTCATGAATTTCTTACAAAGGTGGAGGCAGAGAGATAGTAAGAGCAAGTGGCCTATTCCTAAAGAACAAGTAGGGATCATCATAGCAAATGTTGACACAAACTTATCCTTTCAATTAAAGATGAAATGTGTCACAACTTATGGCAAGCTTAACCCTAGGGTCCTCAACATCGAGAGAGCCCTAATCTCATAGGGAACCACAAAAGCATATAAATACAACCACCCATCTACTAGTTCTAATGATAATCCCCATGTGTGGGCTAAGAACAAGAATGTAACAAATGATGGTGTCATTAATGCTAAAGTAGTCATATGTGCTCCTAGACAAAACATCAATCAACCAACTAACACACAACATAACGTACAACAAACCAACATGCCACCACTAAACAATAAAATCAACAATGCCAACACACAACAAAGAGGACCACCCCTAGGAATAACTACCCAAAACAAAAATACACGCCATTAGGGGATCCTATTGAATCCATCATACAAAATTGGGTACAATCAAACCTAATCACACTCCCCAATACCAAAACTATCAAGAACCTCAAGTTAAACCACCATGGTATAACAAAAAGGATCTTCTCGACTTCCACAAGATCAAATGACATAAAATGAAAATTTGTACAAAGCTTAAGAATATTATCCAAGATATCACTGACAATGGGGACGTATCTGTTGATCAGCCAACAAGTAATCAAGACCTAAATATATACTTGGACCCAATTCTAGATCATAAAAAAGGAAACAATAATGGAAAGGGGAAATATTACAAGAACATAGGTCATGTATACTCTAATATGGTCGTATCTTGTCACAATTTTGTAACAATCATCACCATAAAAGGACCTAGTGCTGAGTGTGGAGTCACCACACAATGAGGAAAGGTTACAATCCAAGGAGTTTCATCTCAACCTAGGGCACAACCTACACTTATGACACCAAACCTTAGAAACTATAGTCTCCTAGATCAGTTAATGAAAACCTTTGCACAAATATCCATCCTAGAATTTTTTAAGCTATCCCCTACACATGGGGATGTATTAGAAAAGGCCTTATCAACTTCCTCTATACTTGATAATATTGATACTGAACAATTTCAAGCTATGATAGGGCATATAACCACTCCCCATCTTCTTACCTTCTCAAAACAAGACCTCCCAAAGCAACCATCTCACGATTGTGATTTACACCTTGAGGTCGTTGTTCATAAAAATAAACTTAAAAGAGTATTGGTAGATGGAGGTGTTGGTCTAAATATTTTCACCCTTTAGTTAGTCAAAAAATTGGGTTACTCAGAGGATGCTATTGAAAATACAAAGGGGGTAACCATAAGAGCATAAGATGATCAAGAGTGGGTGTATCAAGGAATAATCAAGCTACCTATCTAAGTAGGACCTACTATTACTGAAACCACATGCCAAGTGATAGATCTTGACCTTCCTTACAACATCCTTCTTGGTTGACCATGGATTCATTACATGCAAGTTGTAGCTTCCATGTACCACCAATGTGTCAAGTTTCCCTTTGAGGATAAAGAAGTTACCATCCATGGTGATCCTGAGACCTTTTACTACTACAAGAACCTTGAGGCTAAATTTTGTATGATCCCCCAAATACCTAACAATTACAAAGGGCCCACATCCTGCTCATTTTATGACCCATCTTCCCTTGCATCTACCTCAGAATCCAAAACCCCCATTATACAAAATATACCTGACATCAAGGCAATAATCAAGGACAATAGTTGTGGGGATTATAATTTGAAGAAGGATACTTTTATGTTGGGAGAGTTACCTCTTTCTCCCAAATCTCATAGAAAAACCCAACCTATCAAGAAGGTAGATGGAAAAATAAAGGTTGAATCTACCACCTTCACCAAGTGGGGGGAATTGAACAAAGAGGACATCAATGAAGAAGATGTATCTAAATTGTTATATTAGGAAAATGACCCATGCATGTTCTTCCAATGGAAGATGATAATAAAGGATTGCAAATAATGATGGGATGGTGGTATAACAAGAATGAAAAGCTGGGACAAAACAACAATGGTTTGCTAGAACCCCTCATTTTTGAGAGATGACAAAAGAATCTTGGCTTGGGATGTACCACTAGCAAGGTGACCCTTCTTGGAAAGGGTACTTATAATAAATGGGATGAGGCTTTGTCTTGGTTACCAACATCACGCGATAATACCCTAGATGAATTTCCCCTTGGAATTGTTGACTTTATTGAGGATGCCTCCATCTTTATCATAACCACAACATCCTTCCCAAATGGCCAAACCTTTGAATTAAACCTATTATACCCCCAACTGATCGACTAGGACCAACAAGGACCACCAATTCTAGATATGTTCAAAAATGATGAAGCGATCTCAGAATTTATGGGACTCTGCAACAACTTGCCTTGTGGGGAGATGATTGAATACCTCAGTTACAAATTCAATGGCATGAGAATAACATGTAGGTATTTAAGTGAAAACCACACTATGGCACTTTCAGATCACAAAATAGTAAAAAAGAAAGGATGCATCTGAACGTGAAAACCTCTCAGAGGTGTCGGATGATGAGGGATTCAATCTCCCCCTAAGTGAAATGTATCCATAGAAATTAGTAGTACTAGAAGAGAAGGATACTCCAGTGAATGTAGGGACGTAAGAGGCACCTAAGATAACCTTCTATGTTGAATCACTGTTAGATGAAGAATATAAAAACTTGGCAACATTCCTTAAATAGAGAAGGGAAAACTTTGTATGGTCTTACATAGATATGCCTAGACTTGATCCTGAAGTGGTTGTACATCGCTTGGCAGTTTATCCTAAAGAGAAACCAATAAAATATAAATTTATAAAGATGCACCTTCAGATAGCATTATTGGTTAAACTAGAATTGTAGAAGCTCCTTGACATCGAATTTATCCAACCAATCAACTATCCTAAGTTGGTTTCCAACCTGGTGCTAGTCTCCAAAACCATTAGGGGCATAATAATATGCACAGACTTTAGGGGCTTGAACAAAGCATGTTCGAAAGATGGATTCCCTCTTCCCAACAGTAATATAATTGTTGATCTAATCATAGGACATGAAATGTTATCACTCATGGATGGATTTTTAGGCTATAACTAAATCATGATTACTAAGGAGGACCAACATAAGATTACATTTATATTTCTGTGCGGAACATACTGATCGAATATGATATTGTTTGGGCTAAAGAATGCTTGAGCAACATTTTAGAGGGTGATGAACCTAATCTTTCATGATGTGATCCATAAAATGGTTGAAGACTATGTGGATGATATTTTAGCCAAATCAAAGACAAGGAAAGGGCATATAGAGGTACTAGAACCAATCTTTGAAAAACTCAAAGAATATAAGGTATGATTGAATCCGAAAAAGTGTGTCTTTGGGTAAGATCATGCAAGATCCTTGGATACATAGTCTCACAAAGAGGGATAGAGATAGATCCAACAAAGGTAAAATAAATTCTAGACATGGAGCCACCACAAACATTGAAATAGATGTGAGGTCTATAAGGAAGGTTACAATCCATTAGGAGATTCATAGCGCAACTATCAAACAAGATCCACCCTTTCTCTCACCTTCTCTATAAAGGAATAACATATAAGTGGGATGAGAAATGTGATGAATCCTTTCATCAAATCAAGGAATTTATTTACACCTTCAATTATCATTCCACCAATACCAAAAATCCCATTGATCTTATACATCTCGACCACATCAACAACGTTAGGTGCTCTTCTTGCCCAACATGATGAAATAGGAAAATAAAGAGCCATCTATTATATCAACAAGAATTTGGTGGGATATGAAATGAATTACTCATCCATCGAGAAGGCATGCCTAGTATTCATCTTTTCTTCATTAAAAAGAAAACATTATATGCTTTCACATAAAATTAAGCTTATTGCTAAGGCTGGCCCATTAAAATATATGTTTTCTAAGAAAAATCTCATAGGAAAAATGGCCAAGTGGATTGTGATCTTAATAGAGTTTGACATAAAGTATGTGGAGTAGAAGGATATCAAGGGATAGGTCATTACTGACCAATTGGAAAAGGCGCCTATCTATGCAAAAAATCTATTGGTATTTGAGTTTCCTAATGAGTCAGTGTTTCCCCTCAACACAATGGATCAGTGAAAATTTACTTCTATGGATCATATACCCAACATGGATCAGGGGAAGACATTCTCTTTATCCCCCCATAAGGTGATTGTATCCCAAAATCATACTAGCTATCCTTTCCATGTACAAATGATATTGCCGAGTATGAAGCTCTCATAACAAGGTTAAGAATAACAGGCTAGTGGTAGATACAGGAGTTAAAAGTCTATGGGGATTCATAGATAATTCCTAACCAAGTCAATGACAACTACCAGACTAAGGATGGTAGAAATTATTAATGACTTGTTCATTGATATAACCTTTGAGAAAATACCCCTTGTAAATAATCGAGCAGTAGATGTCATGGAAATAATAGGGTCTTTGTTATATATGCCACACAATATCCTTCAATGTAAGTTCCTAGTAGAGCATCTTCTCGTACTAACTTTCAAAATACTTGAATTTGAATTTGTGTGTGAAATAATTTGGTCCTAGTTCCCCATGGTATTATGATATATTCACCTACCTTAGTAGAGGTACCCTCCCATCTGATATCACTTCCAACCTTAAGAAAACCTTTGTTAAAAAGGCATCCCGATTCATCATCTTAGGTGATATCCTATATCACTGAAGCATCAAGGGGACATTATTACGATGTCCCAACCAAGAGGAAGCCTTAAATGCATTAACAGAAGTACACAAAGGATTTTGTGGTTCCCATTCTATTGGTATGACCTTATCCAAGAAATTGTTGAGGATGGGGTAGTATTGGCCAACCATGGAATAAAAGGCTCATCAATTTGTAAATAAATGCATGTATGTCCAACAACATGGGGACCTAATTCATGCTCCATCTCAAGAGATCCAACCAATTATTGCACCTTTTCCTTTCTCATAGTGGGGACTCAACCTCATAGGAAAGATTACCCCCACCTTATGTAATGGCCACAAATTCATCATCATGACCATTGAGTACTTTATAAAGTGGGTGGAATCTATTATTATGACTTATATAATGAGGAAACAAATCTCCAAGTTCATCTTGAATTGCTTTATTTTCCACTATGGCGTTCTGGCAAGCCCTTATCTCAAATAACAAAACACCCTTCAAAAATTAGGATGTAAGAGAGCTATGCCAATGATTTAACATCCAACATCGGTTCTCTACCCCCTATTACCCCCATGGAAATGGTCAAGTTGAGGCATCAAATAAAAACATTCTAAAAATCCTTAAGAAGATGGTCCATGAAGCTGGTCGTGATTGACATCTACAACTAACTATTTCCTTATGGGCTTATTCAACCAGTATCCACACACCTACAGGTGTAACCCCCTTTTCCCTAGTCTATGGATCTAAAGCCATACTACCCATAGATTTTGAGCTCCCCTCATTGTGAGTGTCACTGCAGAATCTATTCACTGACGAATAATATAGGGTGTCTTGGTTGAACGAATTAGAATTCTTGGATGATTGTCATATTGATGCCTCAAATCATTTACAAGAATACCAAAATCAATTGAAGTGAAGCTACAACAAGAAGATCAAGATTTGGTCCTTCCAGGTGGGAGATCTAGTCCTCAAGAAGAATTAGAAGAACATGCTTGATTAGGATAGCAAAGGTAAGTTTGAGCCTAATTGGTTGGGGACATTTGTTTTCACAATAAGTTATGGATCATGAGCTTATCAATTATCAATGCCTAAAGCAGAACCATCATAGGATCTAATCAAAAGTATACATCTCAAAAAAATTTATGCCTAGACTTGAAGGGTGTTTATATGAAATTACAAAAAATCAAAAAATTACAAAAATCCAAAAAAATAAGAAACAGGATTGAAAATAGTAAACAAAAAAATCATTCTCTAGTGAAAACCACTTCGATGGAACTTTGGGAAAGTACCCTGTTAAAAACTTGGCAAATAGTTTCCTTACATAAATAAGCACTCTCCATCTATCATTAGATCCTTAAGCTTATCCTGATTCACATCACATCCATCCATCAAATCACTAATCCTATTTATTCTATCACCCATCCACGTCTGTATCATATTCCCTTTTAGTACTACCTCGCACATTCCTAAGGTTAGTTTGTCTTGCCTATATCGAGGTAGTCTATCACATTGCTTTTGGGGCCATTGATTATTTCATCGAATTGGGTTCTTGTATATCTTAAGGTTATTTCAAATCCATCAAAAATCCCAAAACATGTGAAAATAATCAAAATCCAAAAACATCAAAATCTTGTATAGCCAAAATCCAAAAACATTCAAAAAGTTATAAATTCAAAATCCAAAACATCCAAAACACATCAAAATCCCTAAATAGGTCAAAACATCAAAAAATTCAAAAACATAACCTTGTAAAACTAAATTGTCTCTAAGCTTGAACATAGGCAAGGCCATCAGTGATGTTCCCCTAAGACACTTTAGGTCAATCTTTAGGAGTTTTTCATAATAATTTGACAATCCATCAAGTGTTCATATCTCATCAATAAATGGTTATTGGTCAAAGTCAATTCAACTACGTGTATAACGTAGGCAAGGCTAATCTTTGATAAGCCCCTGAGACCCTAGGTCTTCCCTTAGGTCTTGGTCAAAACTCAGAAAACAAAAAAAATTGGAAAATATTAAACAACCTCACATAACCTGAAAGCCTAAACATTCACATATAACGAAAAAAGACCAAAAATAACCTCAAAATATTGGAAAACATCAAAAACATTGAAATATTCCAAAAAATTCCAAAACCACCCATCCCATTCTAGTTTCATCCACAATAAACCTCCATCCATAATAAATCAATTGTCATCATCAACCTTTCTTAAAACAAGTATGACAAGTCGTGAAGTGTGGACCTAAATGTAAAAATCTAAAGTCTAGATCATAGGTAAGTAAGTCGATAATGTTTGTATCAATGACCTATCAAACACTTATTCTTAGTAAAAACATATAATCAACATGTCCTAGGATGCATCCTTCCTACACAGGACATTAGCATCAGAAATCACCTTAGCTATGTTACTTTGGCAAGAGATATAGATAACATTGATTGTTTGTTTTTTTATCTTTTCTTATGATTTATCTTGTTGGTCCATTCTGAGGACCTCTCGATGATGTCTAAATTATTTAGAGAGAAAGGAATGGGGCATTGAGCATTATCTTTTGTTTTTTTGTACTTGTGAGGTATTCTTGTAAAGTAAATTTGGTGAATACTTGCTTTGTTGAGTGTAGGGAGGTCATTTTGAGTAGATTGTTGACTATGGAATATGCTTTGGTCCAAAATATTCTAAACTTCTAAACTACATTCCAACAAGGTTTTTGTATGTCGAGGTATGAGCAAGGATTATCCCATTTTTTTGTAGATTCAAAGTCCTATTGATGGTTAAAATGACACAAACAACATTAAAACAAAATATTTCTACTCTATTTCTCCTGAAAGAGAAAGACAACATGTAGTAGCCTAACTCCCAAGGTCTTGGTAGTTGGTTCTCAACTGTCTGATGTCACTCAATTGGTTCATGCAACTGTAATATTCAAGGGGCCTGTGCTAGTAACAAAGGATTCAAGTTATGACTCTTTTTATCAAAATAGTTCCTGTAACTCAATGGGTTTTAAATAAAAGAAAAAGTTAGAACAAAGGGGTAAACCAGTAAGTATGAATTAAATTTATCTAATATCCAGACATATACTTTTAACAATGAGTGTTTTCTTAACCGATCACAAAAACCATAGCATAACACAACCCACAGTATGATTGTACCATCGTATACATCTTTGGTGCTTAATTCAATTCCACTATTCGCATATCACAAGTATTTCCAAGATTTCAAAACAACACACATTCATCCATCATCAAAACTATAGATCAATAGACTTCAATAACTTTAATTCAATGACAATTTAACAAGATAATCTTTAAACCTGGTTTCTTCTAATGACTTTCATCACATAAGAAACTATCATGCTTCAGCACAATCACTGGCATTCAGGTGGATTATAACTCATTAACCTTATCAAACAACACAATTCAATGTAAACTCCATATTTCGTAAACCTGCAATTCTATTAACTGTCAAAAGATCTAGTACAATGTATCTCTGCAAAACTCTCTAAAATTCTATCTCCTAGCACTAGGTAAGCCAATCCAATTCTCAATTAGCCGACCCTTACAATGTGATACCCATCTGGTATTTATAGATATACAAAAGAAGTTCGAACTTCACTTCTATCTTAGGCTTTCCACCTTTTTAGGAACAATCAACTTTCTTGGAAACTCAGATCAACTTTGATCTTGAGTTCTTACATTATGCATTCAGTTTGATCTAACAATAGAAGATAGAAATAGAAAAAAAGAAGTCATGGGCCCTTAAGACTGTCAGTGCTGCATGCATGCAACATGCAAGGAAGAAGATCATCATGTGACATGCAACCATGCATGCAAGATTTCTATGCATGTGAAGCTGGATCCACTATGAACTCATCATAACTGATGAAGACTTGTTGTAGCATATCCATATCTGGCCCATCAATCCAATCATCTTCAAATTTGATGCGATCCAACTCAACTGCAACAAACTCTTTCATACTTTTTACCTTGATCAACTCTCTCCCTGCAGCTTTTATTTCTTCTTTGACTTCTACAAGCCGATCTATCACCAAGTCTCCTCCATCATCTTTCTCTTGCATGAGTCCTTGGAATCTTTCATTCCATTTCTCTCTAACCTGACTCAATGGCATGCCATCTTTTGTCATTACATTCACATCTACTATTATGGCCATAACCGCTTCCAACTCTTCCAACTGCTCTGTTAAATTATTAACTACTTCCTGAATCTCATCCTTATGCTTGCTCAAAAAGCCAGTCCTAAACTTAAGTATGCGAGAAGTCTTTTCTACAAAATCTTTGTTATCACCTTCAAGTATAGATTCTTCTAGAAGAGTAGTTAGAGGCAATGTATTTATCTTCTCTAACTTTTCACTATACTCCTTATACTCTTCTTCTAATTTTTCAGATGCCTCAATATATTGATGCATCTCTTTTATTACTCCTTCTACCTCTTTGTAGGTTTCAAATCCTTTTGTTAAAACCTCACCCACCTCGCGGTTCAATTTATCTATCCATTTATCAACCATCTCCGCCTTACCTCTAACTTGCACCAAATCATCAACCTCCTTTTTGCTTAGCAAAACAGGAATCTCAATAGCTGCAACCTATTGTGACCTTGGAGAGGAAACACTCTTCAAGAATGAATGTAATTGATCCAATTGAGCCTTAAGCTCATCTTTCTTTTGTTTTTCCTTTATCATTCTTGATTTAGTTGTTGAAGCCACCCCATCAATTAGATTCATTTGTTGATTTCTAGTGGGTCTTCCCAAATTAACCGTACTCAATTGATAGTCTGTGAGTTGCATATCCCCTACCTCCTTTTCAGTCATAGGCATGGCACATTCAGAAACTATCTCCCCTTTATCTGTGAGTCTAGTAGAATGTAAAACTTTAGCCTTCTTTTTAGGCCTTTCCTGTTCAATCTCCTTCATCATGTCCTCCTAATTAAGAGGTTGAGGAGGTGTTCTGTCTCTCTTCTACAAATCTAATTTCAACCATATAGGAGCACTAGGAGCAGTAATCATTATGGAAGAGGAAGTGGCAACTATAGAGGATGGCTGAACATTTACCTCAGGTTGAGAATCAACCTTTGCTTTTTCTTGTTGCTCCTGCAGCACATGCATCTGCACCAACTTCTCAGCCTCTTCTCTATCTCTTTGTTCCTGCACTTTCTTGTCTTCTTCTTCTTTTCTCAATCTCTCCTCTTCCATCTGATCCTTCTCTAACTTCTCTTTCTCTAAGGCCTCTCTTTCCAACCGTTCTGCCTCCAAAGCTTTAAGTTTTGTAGCTTCGACCTCTTCTTCCTTTTGCTTCCTGATTAGCTCTTCGGCCTCTTTTTCTTTCCTTATCTTTTCTGATTCTTCCTTTTCTATCCTTTCCATTTCTAAGGCTATGAGCTTCTCTCCCTTTTCCCTTTCCTCTTTAGCTTGCTATTTCTTTATTAGCTCTTCAACATCTCTTTCCTTTCTTAGAGCTTTAGCTTCTTGTTCTTTCTGTCGAGCCTTCTCTGCAAGCTTTAGTCTAGCAACTAGGGCTTCCTTTTCCCTTCGATTTCTTGCTTTCTCCTCCTCGAGATCATGGATCTTCTGTATTAATTCTAGCTTGCCATTTTCTACCTTGACCTTGATCTCATGCTCTCATTGCCTCATTTGCTCCTCCATTTCATCAGCTGTTGTCCCTGTTTTAATTTCCTTTACCTTTAATTGCTACTATTGAAGTAGAGCATCAGCTTGTAACTTTGCCTCCATTTCCTTTTGCTTCTCCGCAACAACCCTTGCATCAGACTCCCTTGTAGCATCTTCAAACTGCTTCCATTGCTCTTCTTGCGTCAGAATTTGCTGAATAGTCCCCTCAAAAGGCATGTTTTCTTGCAGGTCCTTCTCTAAAAGAGTTTCATCCGAGTCTGTCTCAATTTCTACCAATTCTTCCTCCACTTTTTTTCCTTTAGTAGCTTCAGCCATGGCATCAAGCACTCCTTGAACTTCCTTACTTTTCTTTCTTGTGAGTGGGGCTTGTGTAGATGATTCACCCAATGCGGGCGTAGAAACAACATATTCAATTGGAACATCTCCCTGTGGTGTCCCTTCTTCTTCATCAACTACCTCCAGCTCTATTTCTTCAACATCTGGAGGAAAGAATTCCAATGGCTCCTTAGAAGGTGCCTTTCTTTTAATCCTCTTATACCCTTTACCTTTCTTAATGATTGGTCCTTGAGGAGCTCAAACTTTCATCATCAACCATTGTACACTTCTATCCAAAACTGTTCTTCCTAGTTTCTTAATATCAATCATTTCTTCCTCATTCCAGTCTATTGGATCTAAGTTCTTGGTGCCAATATTCAAAGCTTCATATGAGGGATCTAATACAATTCCATCATCCACCAAAGTGTCAAGAATATTTTCTTTAATACCAAGCTCTGACATTAGTGAGACTAATAATCTCTCATAATTCTTCTTCCTCAAGTCATATTCATCCTGCCTATCACACCAAAAATCCTCTAACAAATTAAAGTGTTTAGTGAACATTGAAGGTAATAAAGCATGCATTTTCTCCCTTGGATCAAAATACTTACGAGCTGTATACAATCCCAATTTCAATTGTATCAACTCATTACAAACCACCTTTGCTCCCTTGAAATGTTGACAATTGTATTCACCCAGTGTCATGGGAAACTTATGGCATCCTGTCTTGTGCTTGAT
The DNA here is from genome assembly GCA_007115665.2 of Sequoiadendron giganteum. Taxonomy (NCBI): domain Eukaryota; kingdom Viridiplantae; phylum Streptophyta; class Pinopsida; order Cupressales; family Cupressaceae; genus Sequoiadendron; species Sequoiadendron giganteum. The sequence goes on from CM021103.1 coordinate 507,211,613, forward strand.
CCCAAACCTAGCATTAACTCCAAAGGCTTGGTATACAAATTCCATAAGCATTATTCTATTGCTACAGCATCTTGGAAGCAAATGGGGATGACCTTCAAAACCAAACAATCTGAAGTATGTAAATTTTGGGTATTGGATATACCAACTTCCCCATTCAGAAATAAAAGCCATAGCTTCTTGACTTAATCTATATCCTGCATCTCCACTCAACTGGTTGATAACCACATATAAAAATGCATCATTGACTCTTCTGAAGTGAGTCTCAACAACCTAAAGAGATAATTGATCGTAGTGTTCCCATACCTTCCTTTGTCCATCCAAGGCTCCCATTATACCTACTCTGTTTAATCCTGGGAAAATCTCCAATCTTGCTGCAGCATAAACCACATATGAAGTCATGAATAAAGATTTGGTCTGTCTGACCCTTGTGAGCTGATCATGTATGGCATCATAAACAATCATTGACCAATCAAATTGGTAATCACCCTAAAAGATTACTTGAATAAAATGAAACATCCATTCCTTGAAGTGGAGGGCATCCCTCTTCCCAAACACCCTGGACAACATTAATATCAAATCAGATATCTCCTTCTTGAAATTTGCCCTCTTTGGCTGGTCTGCCAGCTTGCTTAAATATTTCGTCTCTGTGCTTAACCATCTTTTGTTTAAGTGAGACTTATTGGAGTCTTTATGCTTGCTATATTTCTCCAATGCCTTTGCCTCAGTTAGCTGCACCAAATTCTTGGGATCAAGAACATTAAATATGCTTTGGAACATTTGCGGAGTAAGATCTATAATCATATTATTCTGTGAATCCATGCATAATCTTGTAGCAGGATTGTAGGTACTGGCCACTGTCAATATCAACTCCGGACACTGAATCGATAAAGGAAACACAGTGATATGTGCAAGACCGGAGTCAACAATCCTTTGTGTTCTCCCTGTCAAGTTCACCCGTTCTGCAAAGGTCTCTTCATGTAATTCTTCAAAGCTATACTAGCCCAGATTAGTATTCCTAATATCTGACCAGTCTGATTCCACCTTGCTCACTTTCAGCACCGGATTCCTATGATCATACCTCAATGTATAAGGCAGCTATTCTGGTTTCACCTTCTTTATTTTTGGTGCTGTCTTTGATGTTCCAGCTGGTTGATTCCTTCGAGCAGCCTCTCCTTTCGTTCCTGACATCTTTCAATTTTCCTTCAAGCAAACCTCTAATTAGATCTTTGGATATCATCATAAAACATGCTTTTCAAACATACCTATTACACATACATCGGAGTCGGAACTAGATAGAAGCACAAAAGAATCTTTTTTACAAAACTGGCAGACTCGGAGCAAAAGCCGATATAGAAACTTCACCAAATAATAAACGGGCTTGGAGTCAGAGTCGGAGAAGTTATCGGAACCGGGATCGGAATGAAAAAGGGATTTGGTTTTTCTTTGAATTCTCATTTTTTTCATATTCTATTTCCATTCCGCCTCCTCCTCCGATTTGGTTATCGTTACTTCGAAAAAAGACTTCCCACTATATGCGGAGCCGGACACGGGATGAAAATAGAATTGACAACCTTTGTAAACAAAATTCTTAAATTCAATATTAGTTCCGATCCCGCCTCCGCCAATTTATCCTATACTTCAAGGCAACCTTTTAGAACTCAGAATCGAAAACAGGATAAAAATGGAATCGATAACCTTTGTAAAACAAAACTCTTATGTCCATAATCCATTCCAATCCCGCCTCCGCCTATGCTAATCATGACATCATCAAATTTTGTTCATTTTGAACATAACTTCATGATTAAAACCTAGGTCGCTATAAAATGACAAGGAGCTTTAAAAATACCATACTCATATGACCGTGGGGAATCAATGGCACTTCTAAGATATCATTTTTTAATCATTTAAAGTAATTGCAGAGGCCAATGAAACCCTAATCTAACAAACCTAATAAAACTAGGGCACGGGTTTAAAACCCTGCCATTCTACCAAACGACGAAACCCTAATTTAAACAATAAATCTAATCCACCCTAACTCACTATAAAATCTCTAATCTACCTCACTATAAATTCTTAATCTAACTCACGCCATTAAAAACCTTTAATCTAATCTAATCTACTGCAAATCGAAAACTAAACACGACGCAATCACGATTAAGACGTGAAAGCGACAATGCCCAAAAATAGAAAGAAACGACACGATAAAACAAGACAACAAAGATTTAAAGCAAAACAAACAAGCCAAAACAAGAACCTGCTCATTCAATCACAACGATGATCCTAAAATTGCTTTAGAACACGATGATTGAATACGCGAGCAGATACAAAGCAAAACAGAAGGAACACAACTGCAGATAAAACAAACAAACAACAAAAATAAAAGACCTACCTCAAACGCAAACAAACCCAAGCTAACTTTTTGAATCGATTCACACACAATATCCCTTCTCTATCTCGATCAATTTGCTCAAACGAACTCTGCTATTGCTCTTCGCGCTCTCAGACTTGTAATAATAACAATAATGATCGGCTTTAACCCTTAATAAAGGAAAATATGTGAATTTCTACCTACATCGGCAACCACCATTAATGCATTAAAACGCAGTAAAAGTGGAGTCGGAACTGTAAGAGAACGAACAATGGTCTGCAGTGCAACTTCAATCAAAAAGTCAATGACAAAAATTGGCGGGGGTGGAACTAAAATGGAAATAGGATCTTAAACTTATAAAATTTCCAAACCTTATTCCCATTCCGGCTTCGCGTCCGACAACTAAAAACAAAACAAAAACAAATACAAAAAGTTAAGTAAAAGACCAACCTAATAAAACAAAACACAAAAACCGAGACAAAACAAACATTAAAAAGTAGCGGAGGCAGGATGGGAATAGAATTTGATTTTGCAAATTTTGATAACAACCATCCCAATTATCACTCCGGCTCCGCTTCCGCCGAAGACCAAAAACAAAGGCAAAGAAAAGACTGTCGGGATAGAACCAAAACAAGCCTCAAAAGAACTTTTAGAACCCGATTCATCTCCGGTTCCGCTTCCGACAGAGAAACCAAAGAAAAACAAAGTATTGGCAAAACTAGACTCCAAACTTTGTTTCAAAAACAACTAAGTACAAAAACACAAAGGGGGACCCATTTTGACCAAGGCAAAAGATGGGGTGGTTATGCAAGGCATAATAAATGGGGACTCGGCTAGGAAAATGGTTTACCTATTTTCAAAATACCCAAAGAAAATTTTAGTCACCCAAAAACTACTTGGCTTATAAACACCTTACCTTGAATGAGATCAGATATTTGTAGGATAATCTTGAGTTTGAATCTCAAATGTTATGTGCTCATGAGTTATTTCTGAATCTGAGTGTGTGCTTATATTGTGCATCATTCTTTGTAGATACTTTCTCTGCTTGTAAACAACTATACCTAAGTTTCAAGCTACATAAGTTGAGTCCTTTAACTATCGTGCAGTAAAATCCTGGGTATTGCTCCGCTGCCAGACAGGCGTCCATAGCCCCGACGGAGATACCTCTAGTCCTCTCAAAGCATTTCTCTACTACCAGACAGGCGTCCATAGCCCCGATAGAGATACTTGGTTACCCACTTGATATTGAGCTTGCTTTTCTTTCTTTCTTTCTCTTTCTTCTTTTTTTTATGGATGGAAATTCTTTTATGCATCTCTCAATACTCAGATTCAATGAATCTAAAATGTGGGTTGAGTACTACAATGGATTTCATGATAGTTTTGGAATCTGATTTTTCACTTGAAACATAGATAGAGTCATTCTAAAACAAATAGGTAATTACTCATGCAGATGTTTTTCTAATTTGGTGACAGATCTTTGATCACAATTCATGAGATATTCACATTTACATCTTCTATCCTTAATAACTTTTCCAACCCAAACTAGAATGATCATAAAACATAAGTTTTAGAATGAAATCCTTTTCAATGATTATAATGAGAATACCTAAACCAATTTCTCTCCTAGTACCAATAGTATACCTTGAATAACAACCCCCTAACTTGAGATGAGAAAAATAAGAATCCCCAACGAAACAAGACAAAACAAAACAAACAAACAAAACAAAGAAAGAAAACAAAACAAAATAAACAAAACAAGCAAAACAAAAACTAAAAACAAAACTTAATTACATATGATACAATATAGTACATTCCTTTTCAAAACACTAGACTTTCTATGCACCAAAATAGTGTTTGAGAAACTGACCATTAACTGGTAATGGAACAGGCTCTCCTGTTAAGGTACTCAAACGAAAGGCATTCTCCCCTAAGATTTCAGCTATTTGGTAGGGACCTAACCAAAGTCTATCGAATTTTTGATGGTCTCCCTTCCTTTCTCTAGCCTTATCCCATAATAGCACAAGGTCTGATATCCTAAAAGCTTTCACTTTGGCTCTTTTGTCAAACTAGCGCTTGACAACAGCCTGATGTTTAGAGAATTGTTGCAGAGCAGCATCTCTTTGTTCTTCCATGTTCAATAAGTTAAGCAGTCTAACCTCAATCCTATCATCCCTATTATAAAACTGCTACATAAATTTCAGAATAGGTATTTGTAAATGTATGGGGAAGATTAGATCCTGGCCATAAACTAGCTTAAAGGGTGAATTCCCTAGGGCTGCTTTAATTCTGGTTCGATCTACCCATAAGGAAAATCTCAGTTGGGTATGCCAATCCCTAGGGTTACTTTCTAACAACTTTTTTATTACTTCCAATAAATTCTTATTTGTGGACTTAGCCACTCCATTCCCCTGAGGGTAATAATTGGAAGAATATTTTAACACAATCTTATGCTCATAAGCCCATGAAATAAATTCAGCGAAAGAAAAAGCAGAGCCGTTATCACATACCAGAGCAAATGGAACTCCAAACCTAGTTGTAATGTTCTGTGTCAGAAACTTAATAACCACCTCTGTGGTGCTATTTTTGCAAGGTAGGGCCTCCATCCAATGTGTGCAATAATCCATCACAGTCAAGATGAATTTGTGACCTGTAGAAGAATTTGGATTAATCACACCTACAAAATCAAGTGCCCATTGGGAAAATGGCCTTACCTCATAAACTGACTGTAGGGGCATCGTAGGATTTCTTTCTCTTGATGCAGAAGTTTGACATACATGAAAAGTCCTACAATGTTGATGCACATCCCTAAACACATAAGGCCAATAGTAACCTGACCTTAAAATCTAATGAGCCAATGCATCAGTAGATCCATGTCCTGTTCCATGCCTACCATGAAATTCACTTATAGCATGTTTAGCTTCTTGTTGATCTAGACAATGCAAGTAGATTCCTTAGAAATTATTCCTGTAGATTGATCCTCCTTTAAGCATATAATGGGAACTTTTCATCCTTAGTGCTCTTCTTTGGGTTGCATTCATCTCTTCTGGACACTTGTTATTGAGGAGGAAAAAGACTAACTCAGTATTCCATGGATCTTTTGTGAATGACTGAACAGTGTATTGTTGGCAAGTTATACATCTATCCACTTCAACCATTGCCTTTGACAAACCTTGACCTCTTACAAGCTTCATTGGGTGAATCTCCAAGTCAAATTCTTGTAAAATGGCCATCCATTTCCCTCTTCTTTCTCCTAGTTCACTTTGCATCAGGAGGGACTTTACAGCTGGATCTGGGACAATAGCCATCACTTGACTTCGGATTATGTAGTGTCTGAATTTTTTCACTGCTCGCACCAATGCAAAAGCCTATTTTTCTATTGATGAATATCTTACCTCTGCATTCTTAAAGGGAGAGCTAATAAAAGCAATAAGCCTCTCCTCATTCTCTTCTCTTCTCTGTGTCAAAACTGCTACACATGAATGTTCAGAAGGAAAAGAATAAATGTAAAATGGTTTTAGATAATCCGGGCTTGTTAAAATAGGTGCCTCAAATATAGCTTGTTTAATCTGCATGAAAGCAGATTTAGCCTCTTCACTCCATTCAATCTTCGCATCCTTCTTCATCATTTCATTAAGTGGTTTAACAATTTCTGCAAACCCTATTATAAACTTCCTCGCAAAATTAACCCTTCCAAAGAAATATCTCATCTCCTTCTTACTTCCTGACCTTGTCAACTTCAAAATGGCTTCTACTCGATCAGGATCTATGGAAATTCCCTCCTCTGATATAATGTGACCCAAGAGCTTCCCTTCAGAAACTCCAAATACATATTTCTTTAGATTGAGAGAGACACCATAACTGATACATTTCTTCAGTACTTTCTCTAAATCAGCAGCATGATCTTCTCTACTCTTAGAGAAGATGGTCAGATCATCAACATAGATGATTATACACTTTCCTATTAGGTCTTTAAATGCTACATCCATAGCTCTTTGAAAAGTAGCACCAACATTGATTAGACCGAATGGCATCCTCGTGTAGGCAAATGTGCCCCACTTTGTAGTGAAAGCAGTCTTCATCCTATCCTCATGACTTACCAGTACTTGATTGTATCCTGAAAATCCATCCAAGAAAGACATCATTTGAGATCCATTAACTATTTACAATACTTCATCAAGAGAAGGTAATGGATAATTGTCCTTCTTAGAGGTTTTGTTTAAATTTTTGAAATCCACACATAACCTGATTTCCCCATTCTTCTTCCTCATAGGAACTAGATTAGCCACCCAGGTAGAGTGCCTAATTGGAAAAATTATTCTTGCAGCCAAAAGCTTATGTACTTCTCTTTGGATCAGAGGCTTGATTAATGCATTGATTGGGCATTGCTTTTGGTGAAACAGCTTGGCTTCTGGCTTAAGAGGAATTGTATGTGTGATGACAGATGTATCAAAAGTTTTCAAATCATCATAGCTCCAAGCAATTGCTTCAATATTCCATTCTAAGAATTTGATTATCTCATCCTTTATTTCCTGAGGACAAGTCTTCCCTATAAGAACATTCCTTTCTACCCCTGAGTGAGTCAAATTAATAGATTCATACTTTCCTCCCTCACTCTTTGTAGGCATTCTCTGATAAGCTCGTGGATCTAAATCAAATATCCTTTCCAATGCTATCATCCCTTTTGGGATGTTATTGCTCTTTAAATCCATTATCCCTTCTAGATTATCACTTTCTGTATTGTCACTTTCTGGATTCCAGTCTCCTTGATCCCCATCAACGTCATCAATTATCTGTCCTTGAAATACATTAGAACTCTCTAAAAAAGCCAAAATATGTTGATCATCATTAAACACCTGTAAGTGTCTAAGATTATAAGGAATTGCAGGGACTAAGAGCATCTGCTAACGACAAGAGCATCTGCTATTTGATTTGCTTCCCTTGGAATAAGAGTAATCCCAAAAGCATCAAAATCTTCTATTAAATTCTAGACCCTATTCCTATAAGTAGCCAATATTTTATTATGGCAAATGTATTGGCTATGTACCTGCTTCACAATTACCTCAGAGTGTCCCATCACTATAAGAGCAGTTACCTTCTTCTTATGAGCAAACATAAGTCCTCTTGCAAGTGCCTCATATTCAGCCACATTGTTAGTGCAACCAAACTACAATCTATAAGAAGCAAAATAAGTTTTCCCTTTCGGGTTAGTTAGTTCAATTCCTGCTCCACTTCCTGCTTTAGATTTAGAACCATCAAATTTAAGAGTCCATAACTGGTCTTTAGCTGGGAGCTCTTTCTTTTAAGAAACTACAGGGATTTTGTCAGTTGTGACATGTGGCAGCTTGAACTTTTGCTATTTATCAGAATTCGTGTTGAGAAGAAGCTCAGTTAATGATTTTCCTAGTTCCTTAATTTGTTCAACAACTACCTCCTGAGTGATTTCTTGGGATTAGTCAGGATCTAACTCATCTTCTATTAACTCTCTTGGTATTGGAAAAGCATCTGGAATAGGGGTATTAAAATGAAACCGAGATACTTCCACTTCCTCTTTTTGATCTGAAAACCCTAAGACTTGAGTTTGTCCTACTGGTAGAGAAACCTCTTCTTGAGAAAGACTGATCCGTGTAAGAATAGTTACATCCTTAGCTTGGAAGGAGAACTCATTGATGGGAGTCTCAGTTACCTCTTGAGATTATTGCTTGGGTAGATCTACATGCCTTAGAATATCTATGCATGACTGACATATTAACTCCGAATGGTTATGATAGTGTATTCTACATCAATTAGGAAGCAATAAATTACTCAAATTAGTTTATGTTCCTAAAACCAGCCTATCTTGTTGCAATTTCCTTATTAGAACTTGTTGGTTGATGTGAATCATCGAATTAGTGTGGTCTAAGGATAGTGTATCCTTAGAACTAACTACAGAGAAAGTAAGGACTTCCTCTTGCTTGTAAACACCCATCTCAATCTCAAAGAATGTTACTTCATTTGGAGTATCATACTCCGTAATCATGTGTTTGAGCCTAGGTTCACTTTGAATTCTTATCTAAGTGGCAACCCCTTTCCATGGTAACCACATGTGCGAGAAGTCCAAGGATAGATATCCACCTATGCTTTTCATTAGCTCTCGACTTAAAAGCATCCCATATGTTTATGGGATGTCAGCAACTTGAATATCTATATAGGTCTGGATCCTTGGGTCTGATCCAACTTGCACATGCATGTTCTTCAACTCACCTACAACATTAACTTTGGTTTTATCCAATTGAATCACCTTTTTATTGGTTGGAATAGGACTCAATCCTAACTTTTTACAAATCGAAAAAGGCATGACATTCCCTGATGCTCCAGAATCTAATAAACAATTATGTAGATTCTTTCCAAAGATCCTCAAACTTAACAAGAAAGGTGGGGTACTGGTCTTAACTTTATACATAACAACATTCATCTCCTTTGAGGTAGTCACTTTACCTTTCCCTTTCAAGTGATTTGTTTCTTCCAAAGCTTTTAATACCACCTCCCTTTGAGCTGGGCACCACTCCATGATATCAAAGAAAGATAGTGATGTCTTCTACCTTTGCAATTCTGCAACAAAATCAAACTCTAAATCATTCCTAAATTGATATTTAGGAAAAGAAGGCTGATTACCTCTATTCTGAGTATCAGAAGGTCCCTTTGGTGGGGGTGGATTGTTATCTGCATTCTGATTTGGTGGAACCATGTTGTTAGGAGGTGCAGATGTAGTGAATGGCCCTTTATTCTGATTCCTCAGAAAGTGACCACCCTTAGATTGGAAGGCTTGAGCATCATAAACATCTTCTTCTGGCTCATTATCCCCTTGCATAGGGAATTGATACTTTTCTTCAATGGTTTCATAAGTCATGGCAGTGCTAGCCGGCCCATTGGCTTGATTAGAATTTCCTGCTTGAGGATGGGCATCAGCTTGTGCAATTTTCACCATCTTCTCCATTTCTGGGCAATTGACCTCAGAATGGGCTGCTGTATCATGCAACTTACACCAATTTGTCATAAAATTCAAATCAACAACATTAACAGTATTTGATCTCTCTTCACCTGCTTGATAATTATGGGGTACTCCTCCATTGTTAGGTCCAGTGTTCCACTGCCTATTGTTGTTGTTGTTGTTGTTATTGAATCTATGATTGTATCCTCTATTTTGATTTTGATAATTCTGGTTTGAAGAATTTTGATTCTGGAAGTTCCTATTGGTATTCTGATTAGAGTAATTGCCCTGATAGTTGTAACCTCCCTAATTGTTGTAATTCTGGTTTTGATTATTGGGAGGGTTTTGTCTGAGCTATGCCATGTCATTTGACATCTGAGAGAGTCTTTTTGAGAGTCTCTACTTCACTTGTAAGTTGAATAGCTTGATCATTCTGCACATTTTGAACTATGGCTAGCAAATGGACATGGGTTGGTCCCCCCCCTTGTTGTGATTGATTTTGAGTTCGATGCATGGTATCGTGCATGCTATTGCCAAAGAAAGACATAGTTGGTGGAGCTTGCAACTCAGATACAGGTCCATAATGGGAATAAGATGTCCCTAGGACAGTGTTGTATAACAATGGATTAGGAATATGATAATTCATTGGAGGAAAAGGTACTCCCAACCCTCTAGGTTGCAGATTTGTCTGCTGTTGCAATTTGATAGCCAAATGATAAATCTTAGATAGTGAGTCAATCTCATCAAGTTGATAAGTTCTTTATAAGAATAGACCAATCAAAGGATCAACAACTCTCAGATATGCCTGTATGGCCATGGCTTCTAGCACTAGGTAAGGCTCTTGTAGCCTATGATACATTCAATGGAATCTAGTGTTGAACAAGGGCAATGGTTCATGATGCTCCTTTCTAATAGTGGAAAATTGGTGATATAGTATGGTAGGGTCTACATATACCCTAAACTGATTAATAAAAGCATTCTCTAAATCTATCCAACCCAGAATGGATCCTTGGGGCAGATTTAGATACCAATTATAGGCCATATCTCCTAAACAGTAAGGAAATAGTCTACATACCACATCTTGATGAGCAACTTGAGCTCGTGTACAGGCATCTTTGAATGCTTGTATATGTTCCTTTGCACTTCTTGATTCTTCATGCATGTATTTCAGACAAAACTTCTCTGGGTTCTTTGGTAAATCATGGAATCCGCTTGGAATAGTCCCTAACGGGGAGGGATTACCCACAAAATAAGCCATTGGTGGGATTGGTTGGGCAGGTGGTGGTGAAAAAGGCTGAATTGATGGTAACAAAGGCCTACTTGGTGATGGTGTGGATGGAATTGGTGGAAATCTTGGTGGAGTAAGCGGTGGTGGTAATGTAGGTATTTCTACCCTACGAGCATGAGGTCTTGATCTAACTGGGGTTTGAATTTCTTCGAATAGTTCACAATTAGTAGAGGATCTAAGAACCCTCTCGTATCCCTCTGGCAAAAAAGATCTTTTGCAAGCCAGCTTGTCCTTTCAGCCCTCCTTCTAGCGCCAATTTCTGTTGATGGTTAAAATGACACAAACAACATTAAAACAAAATATTTCTACTCTATTTCTCTTGAAAGAGAAAGACATGTAGTAGCCTAACTTCACAGGTCTTGGTAGTTGGTTCTCAACTGTCTGATGTCACTCAATTGGTTCATGCAACTATTATATTCAAGGGGCCTATGCTGGTAATAAAGGATTCAAGCTATGACTCTTTTTTATCAAAATAGTTCCTGTAACTCAATGGGTTTTAAATAAAAGAAAAAGATATAACAAAGGGGTAAACCAGTAAGTATGAATTAAATTTATCTAATATACAGACATATACTTTTAACAATGACTGTTTTCTTAACTAATCACAAAAACCATAGCATAACACAACACACAGTATGACTGTACCATCGTATACATCTTTGGTGCTTAATTCAATTCCACTATTAACCTTGTCCAACAACAAAATTCAATGTATACTCCATATTTCGTAAACCTGCAATTCTATTAACTGTCAAAAGATCTAGTACAATGTATCTCTGCAAAACTCTCTAAAATTCTATCTCCTAGCACTAGGTAAGCCAATCCAATTCTCAATTAGCTGACCCTTACAATGTGATACCCATCTGGTATTTATAGATATACAAAAGAAGTTCGAACTTCACTTCTATCTTAGGCTTTCCACCTTTTTAGGAACAATCAACTTTCTTGGAAACTCAGATCAACTTTGATCTTGAGTTCTTACATTATGCATTCAGTTTGATCTAACAATAGAAGATAGAAATAGAAAAAAAGAAGTCATCCACCCTTAAGACTGTCAGTGCTGCATGCATGCAACATGCAAGGAAGAAGATCATCATGCGACATGCAACCATGCATGCAAGATTTCTATGCATGTAAAGTTGGATCCGCTATGAACTCATCATAACTAATGAAGACTTGTTGTAGCATATCCATATCTAGCTCATCAATCCAGTCATCTTCAAATTTGATGCGATCCAAGTCAACTGCAACAAACTATTTCATACTTTTTACCTTGATCAACTCTCTCCCTGCAACTTTTATTTCTTCTTTGAATTCTACAAGCTGATCTATCACCAAGTCTCCTCCATCATCTTTCTCTTGCATGAGTCCTTGGAATCTTTCATTCCATTTCTCTCTAACCTGACTCAACGGCATGCCATCTTTTGTCATTACATTCACATCTACTATTATGGCCATAACCGCTTCCAACTCTTCCAACTGCTCTGTTAAATTATTAACTGCTTCCTGAATCTCATCCTTATGCTTGCTCAAAAAGCCAGTCCTAAACTTAAGTATGCGAGAAGTCTTTTCTACAAAATATTTGTTATCACCTTCAAGAATAGATTCTTCTAGAAGAGTAGTTAGAGGAAATGTATTTATCTTCTCTAACTTTTCACTATACTCCTTATACTCTTCTTCTAATTTTTCAGATGCCTCAATATATTGATGCATCTCTTTTATTACTCCTTCTACCTCTTTGTAGGTTTCAAATCCTTTTGTTAAAACCTCACCCACCTCGCGGTTCAATTTATCTATCCATTTATCAACCATCTCCGCCTTACCTCTAACTTGCACCAAATCATCAACCTCCTTTTTGCTTAGCAAAACAGGAATCTCAATAGCTGCAACCTATTGTGACCTTGGAGAGGAAACACTCTTCAAGAATGAATGTAATTGATCCAATTGAGCCTTAAGCTCATCTTTCTTTTGTTTTTCCTTTATCATTCTTGATTTAGTTGTTGAAGCCACCCCATCAATTAGATTCATTTGTTGATTTCTAGTGGGTCTTCCCAAATTAACCGTACTCAATTGATAGTCTGTGAGTTGCATATCCCCTACCTCCTTTTCAGTCATAGGCATGGCACATTCAGAAACTATCTCCCCTTTATCTGTGAGTCTAGTAGAATGTAAAACTTTAGCCTTCTTTTTAGGCCTTTCCTGTTCAATCTCCTTCATCATGTCCTCCTAATTAAGAGGTTGAGGAGGTGTTCTGTCTCTCTTCTACAAATCTAATTTCAACCATATAGGAGCACTAGGAGCAGTAATCATTATGGAAGAGGAAGTGGCAACTATAGAGGATGGCTGAACATTTACCTCAGGTTGAGAATCAACCTTTGCTTTTTCTTGTTGCTCCTGCAGCACATGCATCTGCACCAACTTCTCAGCCTCTTCTCTATCTCTTTGTTCCTGCACTTTCTTGTCTTCTTCTTCTTTTCTCAATCTCTCCTCTTCCATCTGATCCTTCTCTAACTTCTCTTTCTCTAAGGCCTCTCTTTCCAACCGTTCTGCCTCCAAAGCTTTAAGTTTTGTAGCTTCGACCTCTTCTTCCTTTTGCTTCCTGATTAGCTCTTCGGCCTCTTTTTCTTTCCTTATCTTTTCTGATTCTTCCTTTTCTATCCTTTCCATTTCTAAGGCTATGAGCTTCTCTCCCTTTTCCCTTTCCTCTTTAGCTTGCTATTTCTTTATTAGCTCTTCAACATCTCTTTCCTTTCTTAGAGCTTTAGCTTCTTGTTCTTTCTGTCGAGCCTTCTCTGCAAGCTTTAGTCTAGCAACTAGGGCTTCCTTTTCCCTTCGATTTCTTGCTTTCTCCTCCTCGAGATCATGGATCTTCTGTATTAATTCTAGCTTGCCATTTTCTACCTTGACCTTGATCTCATGCTCTCATTGCCTCATTTGCTCCTCCATTTCATCAGCTGTTGTCCCTGTTTTAATTTCCTTTACCTTTAATTGCTACTATTGAAGTAGAGCATCAGCTTGTAACTTTGCCTCCATTTCCTTTTGCTTCTCCGCAACAACCCTTGCATCAGACTCCCTTGTAGCATCTTCAAACTGCTTCCATTGCTCTTCTTGCGTCAGAATTTGCTGAATAGTCCCCTCAAAAGGCATGTTTTCTTGCAGGTCCTTCTCTAAAAGAGTTTCATCCGAGTCTGTCTCAATTTCTACCAATTCTTCCTCCACTTTTTTTCCTTTAGTAGCTTCAGCCATGGCATCAAGCACTCCTTGAACTTCCTTACTTTTCTTTCTTGTGAGTGGGGCTTGTGTAGATGATTCACCCAATGCGGGCGTAGAAACAACATATTCAATTGGAACATCTCCCTGTGGTGTCCCTTCTTCTTCATCAACTACCTCCAGCTCTATTTCTTCAACATCTGGAGGAAAGAATTCCAATGGCTCCTTAGAAGGTGCCTTTCTTTTAATCCTCTTATACCCTTTACCTTTCTTAATGATTGGTCCTTGAGGAGCTCAAACTTTCATCATCAACCATTGTACACTTCTATCCAAAACTGTTCTTCCTAGTTTCTTAATATCAATCATTTCTTCCTCATTCCAGTCTATTGGATCTAAGTTCTTGGTGCCAATATTCAAAGCTTCATATGAGGGATCTAATACAATTCCATCATCCACCAAAGTGTCAAGAATATTTTCTTTAATACCAAGCTCTGACATTAGTGAGACTAATAATCTCTCATAATTCTTCTTCCTCAAGTCATATTCATCCTGCCTATCACACCAAAAATCCTCTAACAAATTAAAGTGTTTAGTGAACATTGAAGGTAATAAAGCATGCATTTTCTCCCTTGGATCAAAATACTTACGAGCTGTATACAATCCCAATTTCAATTGTATCAACTCATTACAAACCACCTTTGCTCCCTTGAAATGTTGACAATTGTATTCACCCAGTGTCATGGGAAACTTATGGCATCCTGTCTTGTGCTTGATCCCAAACCTAGCATTAACTCCAAAGGCTTGGTATACAAATTCCATAAGCATTATTCTATTGCTACAGCATCTTGGAAGCAAATGGGGATGACCTTCAAAACCAAACAATCTGAAGTATGTAAATTTTGGGTATTGGATATACCAACTTCCCCATTCAGAAATAAAAGCCATAGCTTCTTGACTTAATCTATATCCTGCATCTCCACTCAACTGGTTGATAACCACATATAAAAATGCATCATTGACTCTTCTGAAGTGAGTCTCAACAACCTAAAGAGATAATTGATCGTAGTGTTCCCATACCTTCCTTTGTCCATCCAAGGCTCCCATTATACCTACTCTGTTTAATCCTGGGAAAATCTCCAATCTTGCTGCAGCATAAACCACATATGAAGTCATGAATAAAGATTTGGTCTGTCTGACCCTTGTGAGCTGATCATGTATGGCATCATAAACAATCATTGACCAATCAAATTGGTAATCACCCTAAAAGATTACTTGAATAAAATGAAACATCCATTCCTTGAAGTGGAGGGCATCCCTCTTCCCAAACACCCTGGACAACATTAATATCAAATCAGATATCTCCTTCTTGAAATTTGCCCTCTTTGGCTGGTCTGCCAGCTTGCTTAAATATTTCGTCTCTGTGCTTAACCATCTTTTGTTTAAGTGAGACTTATTGGAGTCTTTATGCTTGCTATATTTCTCCAATGCCTTTGCCTCAGTTAGCTGCACCAAATTCTTGGGATCAAGAACATTAAATATGCTTTGGAACATTTGCGGAGTAAGATCTATAATCATATTATTCTGTGAATCCATGCATAATCTTGTAGCAGGATTGTAGGTACTGGCCACTGTCAATATCAACTCCGGACACTGAATCGATAAAGGAAACACAGTGATATGTGCAAGACCGGAGTCAACAATCCTTTGTGTTCTCCCTGTCAAGTTCACCCGTTCTGCAAAGGTCTCTTCATGTAATTCTTCAAAGCTATACTAGCCCAGATTAGTATTCCTAATATCTGACCAGTCTGATTCCACCTTGCTCACTTTCAGCACCGGATTCCTATGATCATACCTCAATGTATAAGGCAGCTATTCTGGTTTCACCTTCTTTATTTTTGGTGCTGTCTTTGATGTTCCAGCTGGTTGATTCCTTCGAGCAGCCTCTCCTTTCGTTCCTGACATCTTTCAATTTTCCTTCAAGCAAACCTCTAATTAGATCTTTGGATATCATCATAAAACATGCTTTTCAAACATACCTATTACACATACATCGGAGTCGGAACTAGATAGAAGCACAAAAGAATCTTTTTTACAAAACTGGCAGACTCGGAGCAAAAGCCGATATAGAAACTTCACCAAATAATAAACGGGCTTGGAGTCAGAGTCGGAGAAGTTATCGGAACCGGGATCGGAATGAAAAAGGGATTTGGTTTTTCTTTGAATTCTCATTTTTTTCATATTCTATTTCCATTCCGCCTCCTCCTCCGATTTGGTTATCGTTACTTCGAAAAAAGACTTCCCACTATATGCGGAGCCGGACACGGGATGAAAATAGAATTGACAACCTTTGTAAACAAAATTCTTAAATTCAATATTAGTTCCGATCCCGCCTCCGCCAATTTATCCTATACTTCAAGGCAACCTTTTAGAACTCAGAATCGAAAACAGGATAAAAATGGAATCGATAACCTTTGTAAAACAAAACTCTTATGTCCATAATCCATTCCAATCCCGCCTCCGCCTATGCTAATCATGACATCATCAAATTTTGTTCATTTTGAACATAACTTCATGATTAAAACCTAGGTCGCTATAAAATGACAAGGAGCTTTAAAAATACCATACTCATATGACCGTGGGGAATCAATGGCACTTCTAAGATATCATTTTTTAATCATTTAAAGTAATTGTAGAGACCAATGAAACCCTAATCTAACAAACCGAATAAAACTAGGGCATGGGTTTAAGACCTTGCCATTCTACCAAATGACGAAACCCTAATTTAAACAATAAATCTAACCCACCCTAACTCATTGTAAAAATTTCTGATCTACCTCACTGTAGATTCTTAATCTAACAAACACCATTAAAAACCTTTAATCTAATCTAATCTACTGCAAATCAAAAATGACACGATGCAATCAAGATTAAGACGTGAAAGCGACAATGACCAAAAACAGAAAGAAACGACACGATAAAACAAGACAACAAGGATTAAAGCAAAACAAACAAGCCAAAACAAGAACCTGCTCATTCAATCACATCGATGATCATAAAATTGATTTAAAACACAATGATTGAACATGCGAGCAAATATAAAGCAAAAACACAACGAACCCAACTACAAATAAACAAATGAACAACAAAGATAAAAGGCCTACCTCAAACGCAAATAAAGCCACGCTAACTTTCTGAATCGATTCGCACACAATATCCCTTCTCTATCTTGATCAATTTGCTCAAATGAACTCTGCTATTGCTCTTCGTGCTCTCAAACTTGTACTAATAACAATAATGATCGACTTTAACCCTTAATAAAGGAAAATATGTGAATTTCTACCTACACCGACAACCACCATTAATGCATTAAAACGTAGTAAAGGTGGAGTCGAAACTGTAAGAGAACGAACACTGGTCTGCAGTGCAACTTCAATCAAAAAGTCAACGACAAAAATTGGTGGGGGCAGAACTAAAATGGAAACAGGATCTTAAACTTATAAAATTTCCAAACCTTATTCCCATTTCGGCTTTGTGTTCGACAACTAAAAATAAAACAAAATCAAAAACAAAAAGTTAAGTAAAAGACCAACCTAATAAAACAAAACACAAAAACCAAGACAAAACAAACATTAAAAAGTAGCGGAGGCAGGATCGGAATAGAATTTGATTTTGAAAATTTTGATAACAACCATCCCAATTCCTACTCCATCTCTGCTTCTGCTAAAGACAAAAACAAAGGCAAAGAAAAGACTGTCGGGATAGAATCGAAAACAAGCCTCAAAAGAACTTTCATAACCCGATTCATCTCCGGTTCTGATTCTGACAGAGAAACCAAAGAAAAACAAAGTACTGGTAAAACTAGACTCCAAACTTTGTTTCAAAAACAAGTAAGTACAAAAAAAACACAAAGGGGGACCCATTTTGACCAAGGAAAAAGATGGGGTGGTTATGCAAGGCATAACAAGTCCATCGGACTAGATACAACACAATCCTGGTTATCAATACCACGATGCATCGTTCTTATGTGTTATATCAAAAATAAAGAGTGATGAAGTATCCCAATCCTTTAAATGAGCATACCATCAATCTCGTCACCATAGATAATAAACTACTGATGACTCAAAGACTTGATGGACTTCTTAATAAATCTTGAAATCAATGCTCAATCCATTTGTCTTATTCTTCTTTCTTCTTTCCACACTAACATGGTATTATGATAGTCAACAAAAATCATAATGCATCCATCCTACATCCACAAACCATTAGCATACATACATCATACATATCATAAAGCATGACATCATCAAATATAAAATATGCAAAAGGAAATACATCCATCTCATAGCATGTCATAGAAATTTGTTGAAAAGGAATATAAAACATCCATTGCATTGCATCCATAACATATATCATACATCACATCATATATCACATCATATCATAAGGCATAAATAAAGAAATGCATCCATAACATCAACATATCTATTCATCCATGTGCATGTGCATCCATACATAAAGCATGCAATAAATATCACATCACATCATAACTGAATCGGGCCATCTCATATATATCATCAAAATGTGAATTTTATGGTAGAAATGTCAAAGTCAATGTGTAAATATCATCAAAAGTAGATATACAAGAGGCTATCAAAAATGAGTCAATGAATGTGTATACATATAAAAATCAAGCTATATATCAAAAAAAATCTACAAAAGCAGCATGGGCTATCCCTTGCTCTATTGATCATCATGCCGAGAACAGATGGTTATCTCTGACTACCCTCTCCAAGTTGTCTGATTGAAAATGCACCACCTGAAACGTTAGGAGCAACCCCACTCCTATGAGAATAGTCTGGTTGTTACTATTCTTGGGAGACATCCACGTGGGAAAGTGTCATATAATATGATGCCTCGATACAACATGTTTATACATATGTGCTAACACCACCTAACCTTAAATCGCTATTGTGATGGCCTCTAACTGTCTCATCATCTAGTCTCCTAGGCTTACTAGAGATCCAACTATTGTTGTAACTGTCACTCCTAGTCCCTATCAGCTATCATGACTTGTAACTATTTCCAGAACTAGTCTCTCTTGGCTATAAGGATCTGAATCTATATGTCACAAGGATCCTGAAATTTTTTTTTGATATGGAGGTTGCTGATGTTGATATGGTGGTGCTGGTGGGGGTGGCCCTGGTACCTGTCCAATAGCTTGATCATGTACCCCCTGGTCCAAATGAACCTGATCACAAGGAGGTAGTTGATCATCTTGCTGCCATCCTTTGCCTACACCTCGACCTCTAGGTCTACCCCATGGATATCCTCTAGCTGGATCTGTCAAGTGTGTGGGGGCCACCCACCATGAATCATAACTGAAGGTATTACTTGCATCAAGCTATCCATTTTCATACACCCAAGGCTAAGCCACAAGCTATCTGAAGTCATCTATGGCTACTTGAGGTTGAATCTATAGGCCCTAGACTATCTCTCTTTGTGCCCAAGAAAAAATAGATGTGTAGTCCTCTAAGGGTACATCATGTGCCTCCTTGAACTAGTGAGCTATGCAGTCTATAATATATTTCTCTATCATAGTATGCTCCTGACCCTAGATGAATTGGGTTTTCCTGACATAGAACAACTATTGGTGATCATCATACCACGGTGGTGCTTGAAGCCATGGCCTCCACCTGAACATGGTCATCTTGTTTATCACTCTCCTCTAGTAGCGAATCCCTATCCACCTCGTGTGCTACAAAGTCATAATTGATCTGTACCTATTTATAACTAACTCATCTGGATCAATGTGTGCTAAAGAAACAATGGGTCTCAGTGCAACAATGTGCTCACATGCCCATATGTAATAAGCTGACACCTATTGATAAAATCCTCCCCTAACAATACATAACCTGATGCATATCATGGTATAAAGATGCAAGCATAATAGGACCCCATGCATATTGAGTAATCTTTAATAGCATACCATGTCATGCTACTCCCCAACCTATATTGAAACCTCTACCCCAACGGTTGGGGGTAATCAAACTAGAGATCAGGGCACCTACAACTAGTTTGAAGTCTAAAACCCATCCTCAAAACTCCTCCAAGTCAATCTAAGAGATCACTAGAATAATATCATATGTCTGAAGGATGTTGAAGTATGCATCCATCCCAGAAACTGTGTCACAAATAACTTGCTCCCCATGGATGGGAAGCTACAAAATCTACCATAGACCCTCCAATGTGATGGTAGCCTTACTAGTGGGGAGGTGGAATGAAGAATTATCACTATGCTAGTGCTCCACCAACACTGTCATCATATCTAGATGAGTTCGAACCTTAGGAATGTACATAATAAATCCAAATATGATGATTGGACTAGGAGGTCGTACTACTCCATTATGAAATGTTGTACCTATACAAGAATGTAAAACCAATGGTCTTGAGACATGAGAGGCCGAATATCCTCTTGAATGCATGAGGTCAACTGTGTCAATTTAGCTAAAAACTGAATAAAATATGAGTTTCCAAGTCTTAAATTTGTAAAAGCGCTGCTTCATCCTTCTGCAATAGCATCACCATTTGAAAGGCATATCGTTATATTTCAATAGAAAGTTGGAATTGTGATGTATCACTTTAACCAAAGTCTATAGCACGTCAATCTACAACAACTGTATTGCTATTTTTAAATCGCATCATTGGACCCTAAACCCTAGACATGTCACTTTTTTTAAAGTACATCACCCTAAATCAATAGAGTCTCTACATCTAAATCCTATGACATGTCACAGTTTGCTAAGTGTGTCACTATAAATCAAATGTGTCACCGACCACTTTAGAAGCATCACAATATAGTGACGCTCTAGAAGTACCTAATTCAAACCCTAATAAATGCATTAAAAGTGTGAAAAATGAGGAAATCTTTGAAGCACATACCTGGGGTCTTGTGTCTAAAGGTTTTAGATACTCTCAAAATCTTTCTACGAGGTGTGTAGGAAGCATGCGGCAATCCATTGTGTTTGTGGGTCAGAGAGAAAAAATGCAGCAATTCGCTAGAAGACAAGTGTGTAAATGAATTGAAAATACCCCTCCCACCTACATTTAAGCCTAAAAATTAGGGTTTTTTACCATAATTTGAGGGGGAAACTAGGGTTTTGATCTTTTTTTGTCTATTTTTGGGCTATGAGGCATATTTTGAGAGGTTTTTTGCATTTTTGTGCTTGTTTTCGCATCCCAAAACTTCTTTTGG
>CM021103.1:507232797-507248625 GCA_007115665.2 Sequoiadendron giganteum
TTTTGATAAAAAACAAATGTTTACAAAAAAAAATTTTGCCCAGATTTTTAAAAAAAAATCTTTAAAAAATGACAATATTTTTCCGAAAAATAAAATGACGGAAAAAAAAATTTTTACCAGCAAATGGACGGCCGTACGGTCGAATTGTAAAAAAAATTTGCCTCAGATTTCAACTTTGTCCAAAATAGACGAATGAACAGTCGATTTAGGGGTTTTGGATCGCTGCGGACGCAATGGCAATGTCCGTTTGAGCTGAAAATGCTTCAAAATTGCAAGTGTGCCCTAGATCAAGAAAACAAGCCCCAAACCCTTGAAGCTCCAAGAATCTTCACAACAAGAATAGGAAGCTGCAGGTGTGGAGCTCTGATACCATGTAGGAGTTGAGAAAATACAACACCACAAACCCCGAAGATCACCTACATGCAAATAACCTGTCACAAAAGAAGAGATGGAGACAAACAAGCAAGGGTTCTCTGAAAACTGAAAATGTATATATCAGAGAGAATGAGAGAATGAATTGATATGAAATACAATGGGATCAATCCTTATAAAAAGGAGATCATGCAAACCCTAATAAAACCCTAATAGGAGAAACCCTAATAGAAGCCCTAATAGGATAACATTTAATAATTAATATAATTATTAAATGTCACTTTATGCAAACTAACGTGAAATCTTAAGAAGGGAATAAAGGTAACTTAATCAACATAATTAAGTTAAGACCTTTACCCTAACATAATATCCCTTCTCTATCTTGATCAATTTGCTCAAACGAACTCTGCTATTGCTCTTCGCGCTCTCAGACTTGTAATAATAACAATAATGATCAGCTTTAACCCTTAATAAAGGAAAATATGTGAATTTCTACCTACACTAGCAACCACCATTAATGCATTAAAACGCAGTAAAGGCGGAGTCGAAACTGTAAGAGAACAAACACTGGTCTGCAGTGCAACTTCAGTCAAAAAGTCAATGACAAAAATTGGCAGGGGCGGAACTAAAATGGAAACAGGATCTTAAAATTATAAAATTTCCAAACCTTATTCCCATTCCGGCTCTGCGTCCGACAACTAAAAATAAAACAAAATCAAAAACAAAAATTTAAGTAAAAGACCAATCTAATAAAACAAAACACAAAAACCAAGACAAAATAAACATTAAAAAGTAGCGGAGGTGAGATCGGAATAGAATTTGATTTTGCAAATTTTGATAACAACCATCCCAATTCCCACTCCATCTCCGCTTCTGCTAAAGACAAAAACAAAGGCAAAGAAAAGACTGTCGGGATAGAACCAAAAACAACCCTCAAAGGAACTTTTAGAACCCGATTCATCTCCGGTTCCGATTCCGATAGAGAAACCAAAGAAAAACAAAGTATTGGAAAAACTAGACTCCAAACTTTATTTCAAAAACAACTAAGTACAAAAAAAACACAAAGGGGGACCCATTTTGACCAAGGCAAAAGATGGGGTGGTTATGCAAGGCATAACAAATGGCGACTCGACTGGGAAAATGGTTTACCTATTTTCAAAATACCGAAAGAAAATTTTAGTCACCCAAAAACTGCTTGGCTTATAAACACCTTACCTTGAATGAGATCAGATATTTGTAGGATAATCTTGAGTTTGAATCTCAGATGTTATGTGCTCATGAGTTATTTCTGAATCTGAGTGTGTGCCTATATTGTGCATCATTCTTTGTAGATACTTTCTTTGCTTGTAAACAACTATACCTAAGTTTCAAGCTACATAAGTTGAGTCCTTTAACTATCGTGCGATAAAATCCTGGGTATTGCTCTGCTGCCAGACAGACGTCCATAGCCCCGATGGAGATACCTTTAGTCCTCTCAAAGCATTGCTCTACTGCCAGACAAGCGTCCATAGCCCCGATAGAGATACTTGGTTACCCACTTGATATTGAGCTTGCTTTTCTTTCTTTCTTTCTCTTTTTTTTTAAATTTTTATGGATGGAAATTCTTTTATGCATCTCTCAATACTTAGATTCAATGAATCTAAAATGTGGGTTGAGTACTACAATGGATTTCATGATAGTTTTGGAATCTATTTTTTCACTTGAAACATAGATAGAGTCATTCTAAAATAAATAGGTAATTACTCATGCAGATGTTTTTCTTTTTCTAATTTGGTGATAGATCTTTGATCACAATTCATGAGATATTCGCATTTACATCTTCTATCCTTAATAACTCTTCCAACCCAAACTAGAATGATCATAAAACATAAGTTTTAGAATGAAATCCTTTACAATGATTATAATGAGAATACCTAAACCAATTTCTCTCCTAGTACCAATAGTATACTTTGAATAACAACCCCCTAACTTGAGATGAGCAAAATAAGAATCCCCAACGAAATAAGACAAAACAAAACAAACAAACAAAACAAAGAAAGAAAACAAAACAAAAACAAAACAAGCAAAACAAAAACTGAAAAACTAAAAACTAAAAACGAAAACTTAATTATATATGATACAATATAGTACATTCCTTTTCAAAACACCAGACTTTCTATGCACCAAAATAGTGTTTGAGAAACTGACCATTAACTGGTAATGGAACAGGTTCTCCTATTAATGTACTCAAAAGAAAGACATTCTCCCCTAAGATTTTAGCTATTTGGTAGGGACCTAACCAAAGTCTATCGAATTTCTGATGGTCTCCCTTCCTTTCTCTAGCCTTATCCCATAATAGCACAAGGTCTTATATTCTAAAAGCTTTCACTTTGGCTCTGTTGTCAAACCAGCGCTTGACAACAACCTAATGTTTAGAGAATTGCTGCAAAGTAGCATCTCTTTGTTCTTCCATGTTCAATAAGTTAAGCAGTCTAACCTCAATCCTATCATCCCTATTATAAAAATCCTACATAAATTTCAGAACAGGTATTTGTAAATGTATGGGGAAGATTGGATCTTGGCCATAAACTAACTTAAAGGGTGAATTCCCTAGGGCTGCTTTAATTCTGGTTCGATCTGCCCATAAAGCAAATCTCAGCTGGGTATGCCAGTCCCTAGGGTTATTTGCTAACAAATTTTTTATTACTTCCAATAAATTCTTATTTGTGGACTCAACCACTCCATTCCCTTGAGGGTAATAATTCGAAGAATATTTAACACATTTTTATGCTCATAAGCCCATGAAATAAATTCAGCAGAGGAAAAAGCAGGGCCATTATCACATACCAGAGCAAATGGAACTCCAAACCTGGTTGTGATGTTCTCTATTAGAAATTCACTGACCACCTCCGTGGTGCTATTTTTGCAAGGCAGTGCCTCCGTCCAAGGTGTGCAATAATCTGTCGCAGTCAATATGAATTTGTGACCTGTAGAAGAATTTGGATTAATCACACCTACAAAATCAAGTGCCCATTGGGCAAATGGCCTTACCTCATAAATCGGCTGTAGGGGCATCGCATGATTTCTTTCTCTTGATGCAGAAGTTTGACATACATGACAAGTCCTGCAATGTTGATGTGCATCCCTAAACACAAAAGGCCAATAGTAACCTGACCTTAAAATCTGATGAGCCAATGCATCAGTAGATCCATGTCCTATTCCATGCCTACCATGAAATTCACTTATAGCATGTTTAGCTTCTTGCTGATCCAGACAACGCAAGTAGATTCCTTGGAAATTATTCCTGTAGATTGATCCTCCTTTAAGCATATAATGAGCGCTTTTCATCCTCAGTGCTCTTCTTTGAGTAGCATTCATCCCTTTTGGACACTTGTTATTGAGGAGGAAAATGACTAAGTCTGTATACCAGAGATCTTTTGTGAATGACTGAACAGTGTATTATTGGCAAGTTATACTTCTGTCCACCTTAGCCATTGCCTTTGACAAACCTTGACCTCTTACAAGCTTCATTGGGTGAATCTCCAAGTTAAATTCTTGTAAAATGGCCATCCATTTCTCTCTTCTTTCTCCTAGTTCACTTTGCATCAGGAGGGACTTTACAGCTGGATCTCAGACCATAGCCATCACTTGACTTCAAATGATGTAGTGTCTGAATTTTTTCACTGCTCACACCAATGCAAAAACCTATTTTTCTATTGATGAATATCTTACCTTTGCATTCTTAAAGGGAGAGCTAATAAAAGCAATAAGCCTCTCCTCATTCTCTTCTCTTCTCTGTGTCAAAACTGCTACACATGAATGTTCAGAAGGAAAAGAATAAATGTAAAATGGTTTTAGATAATCCGGGCTTGTTAAAATAGGTGCCTCAAATATAGCTTGTTTAATCTGCATGAAAGCAGATTTAGCCTCTTCACTCCATTCAATCTTCGCATCCTTCTTCATCATTTCATTAAGTGGTTTAACAATTTCTGCAAACCCTATTATAAACTTCCTCGCAAAATTAACCCTTCCAAAGAAATATCTCATCTCCTTCTTACTTCCTGACCTTGTCAACTTCAAAATGGCTTCTACTCGATCAGGATCTATGGAAATTCCCTCCTCTGATATAATGTGACCCAAGAGCTTCCCTTCAGAAACTCCAAATACATATTTCTTTAGATTGAGAGAGACACCATAACTGATACATTTCTTCAGTACTTTCTCTAAATCAGCAGCATGATCTTCTCTACTCTTAGAGAAGATGGTCAGATCATCAACATAGATGATTATACACTTTCCTATTAGGTCTTTAAATGCTACATCCATAGCTCTTTGAAAAGTAGCACCAACATTGATTAGACCGAATGGCATCCTCGTGTAGGCAAATGTGCCCCACTTTGTAGTGAAAGCAGTCTTCATCCTATCCTCATGACTTACCAGTACTTGATTGTATCCTGAAAATCCATCCAAGAAAGACATCATTTGAGATCCATTAACTATTTACAATACTTCATCAAGAGAAGGTAATGGATAATTGTCCTTCTTAGAGGTTTTGTTTAAATTTTTGAAATCCACACATAACCTGATTTCCCCATTCTTCTTCCTCATAGGAACTAGATTAGCCACCCAGGTAGAGTGCCTAATTGGAAAAATTATTCTTGCAGCCAAAAGCTTATGTACTTCTCTTTGGATCAGAGGCTTGATTAATGCATTGATTGGGCATTGCTTTTGGTGAAACAGCTTGGCTTCTGGCTTAAGAGGAATTGTATGTGTGATGACAGATGTATCAAAAGTTTTCAAATCATCATAGCTCCAAGCAATTGCTTCAATATTCCATTCTAAGAATTTGATTATCTCATCCTTTATTTCCTGAGGACAAGTCTTCCCTATAAGAACATTCCTTTCTACCCCTGAGTGAGTCAAATTAATAGATTCATACTTTCCTCCCTCACTCTTTGTAGGCATTCTCTGATAAGCTCGTGGATCTAAATCAAATATCCTTTCCAATGCTATCATCCCTTTTGGGATGTTATTGCTCTTTAAATCCATTATCCCTTCTAGATTATCACTTTCTGTATTGTCACTTTCTGGATTCCAGTCTCCTTGATCCCCATCAACGTCATCAATTATCTGTCCTTGAAATACATTAGAACTCTCTAAAAAAGCCAAAATATGTTGATCATCATTAAACACCTGTAAGTGTCTAAGATTATAAGGAATTGCAGGGACTAAAATCAACTCAATAGAAAACCTCTTTAGATTTGAATCTTGCATCAACTCTAATGTACTTGCTGCAACGACAAGAGCATCTGCTATTTGATTTGCTTCCCTTGGAATAAGAGTAATCCCAAAAGCATCAAAATCTTCTATTAAATTCTAGACCCTATTCCTATAAGTAGCCAATATTTTATTATGGCAAATGTATTGGCTATGTACCTGCTTCACAATTACCTCAGAGTGTCCCATCACTATAAGAGCAGTTACCTTCTTCTTATGAGCAAACATAAGTCCTCTTGCAAGTGCCTCATATTCAGCCACATTGTTAGTGCAACCAAACTACAATCTATAAGAAGCAAAATAAGTTTTCCCTTTCGGGTTAGTTAGTTCAATTCCTGCTCCACTTCCTGCTTTAGATTTAGAACCATCAAATTTAAGAGTCCATAACTGGTCTTTAGCTGGGAGCTCTTTCTTTTAAGAAACTACAGGGATTTTGTCAGTTGTGACATGTGGCAGCTTGAACTTTTGCTATTTATCAGAATTCGTGTTGAGAAGAAGCTCAGTTAATGATTTTCCTAGTTCCTTAATTTGTTCAACAACTACCTCCTGAGTGATTTCTTGGGATTAGTCAGGATCTAACTCATCTTCTATTAACTCTCTTGGTATTGGAAAAGCATCTGGAATAGGGGTATTAAAATGAAACCGAGATACTTCCACTTCCTCTTTTTGATCTGAAAACCCTAAGACTTGAGTTTGTCCTACTGGTAGAGAAACCTCTTCTTGAGAAAGACTGATCCGTGTAAGAATAGTTACATCCTTAGCTTGGAAGGAGAACTCATTGATGGGAGTCTCAGTTACCTCTTGAGATTATTGCTTGGGTAGATCTACATGCCTTAGAATATCTATGCATGACTGACATATTAACTCCGAATGGTTATGATAGTGTATTCTACATCAATTAGGAAGCAATAAATTACTCAAATTAGTTTATGTTCCTAAAACCAGCCTATCTTGTTGCAATTTCCTTATTAGAACTTGTTGGTTGATGTGAATCATCGAATTAGTGTGGTCTAAGGATAGTGTATCCTTAGAACTAACTACAGAGAAAGTAAGGACTTCCTCTTGCTTGTAAACACCCATCTCAATCTCAAAGAATGTTACTTCATTTGGAGTATCATACTCCGTAATCATGTGTTTGAGCCTAGGTTCACTTTGAATTCTTATCTAAGTGGCAACCCCTTTCCATGGTAACCACATGTGCGAGAAGTCCAAGGATAGATATCCACCTATGCTTTTCATTAGCTCTCGACTTAAAAGCATCCCATATGTTTATGGGATGTCAGCAACTTGAATATCTATATAGGTCTGGATCCTTGGGTCTGATCCAACTTGCACATGCATGTTCTTCAACTCACCTACAACATTAACTTTGGTTTTATCCAATTGAATCACCTTTTTATTGGTTGGAATAGGACTCAATCCTAACTTTTTACAAATCGAAAAAGGCATGACATTCCCTGATGCTCCAGAATCTAATAAACAATTATGTAGATTCTTTCCAAAGATCCTCAAACTTAACAAGAAAGGTGGGGTACTGGTCTTAACTTTATACATAACAACATTCATCTCCTTTGAGGTAGTCACTTTACCTTTCCCTTTCAAGTGATTTGTTTCTTCCAAAGCTTTTAATACCACCTCCCTTTGAGCTGGGCACCACTCCATGATATCAAAGAAAGATAGTGATGTCTTCTACCTTTGCAATTCTGCAACAAAATCAAACTCTAAATCATTCCTAAATTGATATTTAGGAAAAGAAGGCTGATTACCTCTATTCTGAGTATCAGAAGGTCCCTTTGGTGGGGGTGGATTGTTATCTGCATTCTGATTTGGTGGAACCATGTTGTTAGGAGGTGCAGATGTAGTGAATGGCCCTTTATTCTGATTCCTCAGAAAGTGACCACCCTTAGATTGGAAGGCTTGAGCATCATAAACATCTTCTTCTGGCTCATTATCCCCTTGCATAGGGAATTGATACTTTTCTTCAATGGTTTCATAAGTCATGGCAGTGCTAGCCGGCCCATTGGCTTGATTAGAATTTCCTGCTTGAGGATGGGCATCAGCTTGTGCAATTTTCACCATCTTCTCCATTTCTGGGCAATTGACCTCAGAATGGGCTGCTGTATCATGCAACTTACACCAATTTGTCATAAAATTCAAATCAACAACATTAACAGTATTTGATCTCTCTTCACCTGCTTGATAATTATGGGGTACTCCTCCATTGTTAGGTCCAGTGTTCCACTGCCTATTGTTGTTGTTGTTGTTGTTATTGAATCTATGATTGTATCCTCTATTTTGATTTTGATAATTCTGGTTTGAAGAATTTTGATTCTGGAAGTTCCTATTGGTATTCTGATTAGAGTAATTGCCCTGATAGTTGTAACCTCCCTAATTGTTGTAATTCTGGTTTTGATTATTGGGAGGGTTTTGTCTGAGCTATGCCATGTCATTTGACATCTGAGAGAGTCTTTTTGAGAGTCTCTACTTCACTTGTAAGTTGAATAGCTTGATCATTCTGCACATTTTGAACTATGGCTAGCAAATGGACATGGGTTGGTCCCCCCCCTTGTTGTGATTGATTTTGAGTTCGATGCATGGTATCGTGCATGCTATTGCCAAAGAAAGACATAGTTGGTGGAGCTTGCAACTCAGATACAGGTCCATAATGGGAATAAGATGTCCCTAGGACAGTGTTGTATAACAATGGATTAGGAATATGATAATTCATTGGAGGAAAAGGTACTCCCAACCCTCTAGGTTGCAGATTTGTCTGCTGTTGCAATTTGATAGCCAAATGATAAATCTTAGATAGTGAGTCAATCTCATCAAGTTGATAAGTTCTTTATAAGAATAGACCAATCAAAGGATCAACAACTCTCAGATATGCCTGTATGGCCATGGCTTCTAGCACTAGGTAAGGCTCTTGTAGCCTATGATACATTCAATGGAATCTAGTGTTGAACAAGGGCAATGGTTCATGATGCTCCTTTCTAATAGTGGAAAATTGGTGATATAGTATGGTAGGGTCTACATATACCCTAAACTGATTAATAAAAGCATTCTCTAAATCTATCCAACCCAGAATGGATCCTTGGGGCAGATTTAGATACCAATTATAGGCCATATCTCCTAAACAGTAAGGAAATAGTCTACATACCACATCTTGATGAGCAACTTGAGCTCGTGTACAGGCATCTTTGAATGCTTGTATATGTTCCTTTGCACTTCTTGATTCTTCATGCATGTATTTCAGACAAAACTTCTCTGGGTTCTTTGGTAAATCATGGAATCCGCTTGGAATAGTCCCTAACGGGGAGGGATTACCCACAAAATAAGCCATTGGTGGGATTGGTTGGGCAGGTGGTGGTGAAAAAGGCTGAATTGATGGTAACAAAGGCCTACTTGGTGATGGTGTGGATGGAATTGGTGGAAATCTTGGTGGAGTAAGCGGTGGTGGTAATGTAGGTATTTCTACCCTACGAGCATGAGGTCTTGATCTAACTGGGGTTTGAATTTCTTCGAATAGTTCACAATTAGTAGAGGATCTAAGAACCCTCTCGTATCCCTCTGGCAAAAAAGATCTTTTGCAAGCCAGCTTGTCCTTTCAGCCCTCCTTCTAGCGCCAATTTCTGTTGATGGTTAAAATGACACAAACAACATTAAAACAAAATATTTCTACTCTATTTCTCTTGAAAGAGAAAGACATGTAGTAGCCTAACTTCACAGGTCTTGGTAGTTGGTTCTCAACTGTCTGATGTCACTCAATTGGTTCATGCAACTATTATATTCAAGGGGCCTATGCTGGTAATAAAGGATTCAAGCTATGACTCTTTTTTATCAAAATAGTTCCTGTAACTCAATGGGTTTTAAATAAAAGAAAAAGATATAACAAAGGGGTAAACCAGTAAGTATGAATTAAATTTATCTAATATACAGACATATACTTTTAACAATGACTGTTTTCTTAACTAATCACAAAAACCATAGCATAACACAACACACAGTATGACTGTACCATCGTATACATCTTTGGTGCTTAATTCAATTCCACTATTAACCTTGTCCAACAACAAAATTCAATGTATACTCCATATTTCGTAAACCTGCAATTCTATTAACTGTCAAAAGATCTAGTACAATGTATCTCTGCAAAACTCTCTAAAATTCTATCTCCTAGCACTAGGTAAGCCAATCCAATTCTCAATTAGCTGACCCTTACAATGTGATACCCATCTGGTATTTATAGATATACAAAAGAAGTTCGAACTTCACTTCTATCTTAGGCTTTCCACCTTTTTAGGAACAATCAACTTTCTTGGAAACTCAGATCAACTTTGATCTTGAGTTCTTACATTATGCATTCAGTTTGATCTAACAATAGAAGATAGAAATAGAAAAAAAGAAGTCATCCACCCTTAAGACTGTCAGTGCTGCATGCATGCAACATGCAAGGAAGAAGATCATCATGCGACATGCAACCATGCATGCAAGATTTCTATGCATGTAAAGTTGGATCCGCTATGAACTCATCATAACTAATGAAGACTTGTTGTAGCATATCCATATCTAGCTCATCAATCCAGTCATCTTCAAATTTGATGCGATCCAAGTCAACTGCAACAAACTATTTCATACTTTTTACCTTGATCAACTCTCTCCCTGCAACTTTTATTTCTTCTTTGAATTCTACAAGCTGATCTATCACCAAGTCTCCTCCATCATCTTTCTCTTGCATGAGTCCTTGGAATCTTTCATTCCATTTCTCTCTAACCTGACTCAACGGCATGCCATCTTTTGTCATTACATTCACATCTACTATTATGGCCATAACCGCTTCCAACTCTTCCAACTGCTCTGTTAAATTATTAACTGCTTCCTGAATCTCATCCTTATGCTTGCTCAAAAAGCCAGTCCTAAACTTAAGTATGCGAGAAGTCTTTTCTACAAAATATTTGTTATCACCTTCAAGAATAGATTCTTCTAGAAGAGTAGTTAGAGGAAATGTATTTATCTTCTCTAACTTTTCACTATACTCCTTATACTCTTCTTCTAATTTTTCAGATGCCTCAATATATTGATGCATCTCTTTTATTACTCCTTCTACCTCTTTGTAGGTTTCAAATCCTTTTGTTAAAACCTCACCCACCTCGCGGTTCAATTTATCTATCCATTTATCAACCATCTCCGCCTTACCTCTAACTTGCACCAAATCATCAACCTCCTTTTTGCTTAGCAAAACAGGAATCTCAATAGCTGCAACCTATTGTGACCTTGGAGAGGAAACACTCTTCAAGAATGAATGTAATTGATCCAATTGAGCCTTAAGCTCATCTTTCTTTTGTTTTTCCTTTATCATTCTTGATTTAGTTGTTGAAGCCACCCCATCAATTAGATTCATTTGTTGATTTCTAGTGGGTCTTCCCAAATTAACCGTACTCAATTGATAGTCTGTGAGTTGCATATCCCCTACCTCCTTTTCAGTCATAGGCATGGCACATTCAGAAACTATCTCCCCTTTATCTGTGAGTCTAGTAGAATGTAAAACTTTAGCCTTCTTTTTAGGCCTTTCCTGTTCAATCTCCTTCATCATGTCCTCCTAATTAAGAGGTTGAGGAGGTGTTCTGTCTCTCTTCTACAAATCTAATTTCAACCATATAGGAGCACTAGGAGCAGTAATCATTATGGAAGAGGAAGTGGCAACTATAGAGGATGGCTGAACATTTACCTCAGGTTGAGAATCAACCTTTGCTTTTTCTTGTTGCTCCTGCAGCACATGCATCTGCACCAACTTCTCAGCCTCTTCTCTATCTCTTTGTTCCTGCACTTTCTTGTCTTCTTCTTCTTTTCTCAATCTCTCCTCTTCCATCTGATCCTTCTCTAACTTCTCTTTCTCTAAGGCCTCTCTTTCCAACCGTTCTGCCTCCAAAGCTTTAAGTTTTGTAGCTTCGACCTCTTCTTCCTTTTGCTTCCTGATTAGCTCTTCGGCCTCTTTTTCTTTCCTTATCTTTTCTGATTCTTCCTTTTCTATCCTTTCCATTTCTAAGGCTATGAGCTTCTCTCCCTTTTCCCTTTCCTCTTTAGCTTGCTATTTCTTTATTAGCTCTTCAACATCTCTTTCCTTTCTTAGAGCTTTAGCTTCTTGTTCTTTCTGTCGAGCCTTCTCTGCAAGCTTTAGTCTAGCAACTAGGGCTTCCTTTTCCCTTCGATTTCTTGCTTTCTCCTCCTCGAGATCATGGATCTTCTGTATTAATTCTAGCTTGCCATTTTCTACCTTGACCTTGATCTCATGCTCTCATTGCCTCATTTGCTCCTCCATTTCATCAGCTGTTGTCCCTGTTTTAATTTCCTTTACCTTTAATTGCTACTATTGAAGTAGAGCATCAGCTTGTAACTTTGCCTCCATTTCCTTTTGCTTCTCCGCAACAACCCTTGCATCAGACTCCCTTGTAGCATCTTCAAACTGCTTCCATTGCTCTTCTTGCGTCAGAATTTGCTGAATAGTCCCCTCAAAAGGCATGTTTTCTTGCAGGTCCTTCTCTAAAAGAGTTTCATCCGAGTCTGTCTCAATTTCTACCAATTCTTCCTCCACTTTTTTTCCTTTAGTAGCTTCAGCCATGGCATCAAGCACTCCTTGAACTTCCTTACTTTTCTTTCTTGTGAGTGGGGCTTGTGTAGATGATTCACCCAATGCGGGCGTAGAAACAACATATTCAATTGGAACATCTCCCTGTGGTGTCCCTTCTTCTTCATCAACTACCTCCAGCTCTATTTCTTCAACATCTGGAGGAAAGAATTCCAATGGCTCCTTAGAAGGTGCCTTTCTTTTAATCCTCTTATACCCTTTACCTTTCTTAATGATTGGTCCTTGAGGAGCTCAAACTTTCATCATCAACCATTGTACACTTCTATCCAAAACTGTTCTTCCTAGTTTCTTAATATCAATCATTTCTTCCTCATTCCAGTCTATTGGATCTAAGTTCTTGGTGCCAATATTCAAAGCTTCATATGAGGGATCTAATACAATTCCATCATCCACCAAAGTGTCAAGAATATTTTCTTTAATACCAAGCTCTGACATTAGTGAGACTAATAATCTCTCATAATTCTTCTTCCTCAAGTCATATTCATCCTGCCTATCACACCAAAAATCCTCTAACAAATTAAAGTGTTTAGTGAACATTGAAGGTAATAAAGCATGCATTTTCTCCCTTGGATCAAAATACTTACGAGCTGTATACAATCCCAATTTCAATTGTATCAACTCATTACAAACCACCTTTGCTCCCTTGAAATGTTGACAATTGTATTCACCCAGTGTCATGGGAAACTTATGGCATCCTGTCTTGTGCTTGATCCCAAACCTAGCATTAACTCCAAAGGCTTGGTATACAAATTCCATAAGCATTATTCTATTGCTACAGCATCTTGGAAGCAAATGGGGATGACCTTCAAAACCAAACAATCTGAAGTATGTAAATTTTGGGTATTGGATATACCAACTTCCCCATTCAGAAATAAAAGCCATAGCTTCTTGACTTAATCTATATCCTGCATCTCCACTCAACTGGTTGATAACCACATATAAAAATGCATCATTGACTCTTCTGAAGTGAGTCTCAACAACCTAAAGAGATAATTGATCGTAGTGTTCCCATACCTTCCTTTGTCCATCCAAGGCTCCCATTATACCTACTCTGTTTAATCCTGGGAAAATCTCCAATCTTGCTGCAGCATAAACCACATATGAAGTCATGAATAAAGATTTGGTCTGTCTGACCCTTGTGAGCTGATCATGTATGGCATCATAAACAATCATTGACCAATCAAATTGGTAATCACCCTAAAAGATTACTTGAATAAAATGAAACATCCATTCCTTGAAGTGGAGGGCATCCCTCTTCCCAAACACCCTGGACAACATTAATATCAAATCAGATATCTCCTTCTTGAAATTTGCCCTCTTTGGCTGGTCTGCCAGCTTGCTTAAATATTTCGTCTCTGTGCTTAACCATCTTTTGTTTAAGTGAGACTTATTGGAGTCTTTATGCTTGCTATATTTCTCCAATGCCTTTGCCTCAGTTAGCTGCACCAAATTCTTGGGATCAAGAACATTAAATATGCTTTGGAACATTTGCGGAGTAAGATCTATAATCATATTATTCTGTGAATCCATGCATAATCTTGTAGCAGGATTGTAGGTACTGGCCACTGTCAATATCAACTCCGGACACTGAATCGATAAAGGAAACACAGTGATATGTGCAAGACCGGAGTCAACAATCCTTTGTGTTCTCCCTGTCAAGTTCACCCGTTCTGCAAAGGTCTCTTCATGTAATTCTTCAAAGCTATACTAGCCCAGATTAGTATTCCTAATATCTGACCAGTCTGATTCCACCTTGCTCACTTTCAGCACCGGATTCCTATGATCATACCTCAATGTATAAGGCAGCTATTCTGGTTTCACCTTCTTTATTTTTGGTGCTGTCTTTGATGTTCCAGCTGGTTGATTCCTTCGAGCAGCCTCTCCTTTCGTTCCTGACATCTTTCAATTTTCCTTCAAGCAAACCTCTAATTAGATCTTTGGATATCATCATAAAACATGCTTTTCAAACATACCTATTACACATACATCGGAGTCGGAACTAGATAGAAGCACAAAAGAATCTTTTTTACAAAACTGGCAGACTCGGAGCAAAAGCCGATATAGAAACTTCACCAAATAATAAACGGGCTTGGAGTCAGAGTCGGAGAAGTTATCGGAACCGGGATCGGAATGAAAAAGGGATTTGGTTTTTCTTTGAATTCTCATTTTTTTCATATTCTATTTCCATTCCGCCTCCTCCTCCGATTTGGTTATCGTTACTTCGAAAAAAGACTTCCCACTATATGCGGAGCCGGACACGGGATGAAAATAGAATTGACAACCTTTGTAAACAAAATTCTTAAATTCAATATTAGTTCCGATCCCGCCTCCGCCAATTTATCCTATACTTCAAGGCAACCTTTTAGAACTCAGAATCGAAAACAGGATAAAAATGGAATCGATAACCTTTGTAAAACAAAACTCTTATGTCCATAATCCATTCCAATCCCGCCTCCGCCTATGCTAATCATGACATCATCAAATTTTGTTCATTTTGAACATAACTTCATGATTAAAACCTAGGTCGCTATAAAATGACAAGGAGCTTTAAAAATACCATACTCATATGACCGTGGGGAATCAATGGCACTTCTAAGATATCATTTTTTAATCATTTAAAGTAATTGTAGAGACCAATGAAACCCTAATCTAACAAACCGAATAAAACTAGGGCATGGGTTTAAGACCTTGCCATTCTACCAAATGACGAAACCCTAATTTAAACAATAAATCTAACCCACCCTAACTCATTGTAAAAATTTCTGATCTACCTCACTGTAGATTCTTAATCTAACAAACACCATTAAAAACCTTTAATCTAATCTAATCTACTGCAAATCAAAAATGACACGATGCAATCAAGATTAAGACGTGAAAGCGACAATGACCAAAAACAGAAAGAAACGACACGATAAAACAAGACAACAAGGATTAAAGCAAAACAAACAAGCCAAAACAAGAACCTGCTCATTCAATCACATCGATGATCATAAAATTGATTTAAAACACAATGATTGAACATGCGAGCAAATATAAAGCAAAAACACAACGAACCCAACTACAAATAAACAAATGAACAACAAAGATAAAAGGCCTACCTCAAACGCAAATAAAGCCACGCTAACTTTCTGAATCGATTCGCACACAATATCCCTTCTCTATCTTGATCAATTTGCTCAAATGAACTCTGCTATTGCTCTTCGTGCTCTCAAACTTGTACTAATAACAATAATGATCGACTTTAACCCTTAATAAAGGAAAATATGTGAATTTCTACCTACACCGACAACCACCATTAATGCATTAAAACGTAGTAAAGGTGGAGTCGAAACTGTAAGAGAACGAACACTGGTCTGCAGTGCAACTTCAATCAAAAAGTCAACGACAAAAATTGGTGGGGGCAGAACTAAAATGGAAACAGGATCTTAAACTTATAAAATTTCCAAACCTTATTCCCATTTCGGCTTTGTGTTCGACAACTAAAAATAAAACAAAATCAAAAACAAAAAGTTAAGTAAAAGACCAACCTAATAAAACAAAACACAAAAACCAAGACA
>CM021103.1:507248725-507354271 GCA_007115665.2 Sequoiadendron giganteum
CTGCTATTTGATTTGCTTCCCTTGGAATAAGAGTAATCCCAAAGGCATCAAAATCTTCTATTAAATTCCAGACCCTATTCCTATAAGCAGCCAATCTTTTATTATGGCAAGTGTATTGGCTACGTACCTGTTTCACAATTACCTCAGAGTCTCCCATCACCGTAAGAGCAGTTACTTTCTTCTTATGAGCAAACATAAGTCCTCTTGCAAGTGCCTCATATTCAACCACATTGTTAGTGCAACCAAACTGTAATCTATAAGAAGCAAAATAAGTTTTTCCTTTCGGGTTAATTAGTTCAATTCCTACTCCACTTCCTACTTTAAATTTAGAACCATCAAATTTAAGAGTCCATAACTGGTCTTTATCTGGGAGCTCTTTCTTTTTAGAAACTACAGGGATTTTTCCACTTGTGACATGTGGCGGCTCGGACTTTTGCTGTTTATCAGAATTCGTGTTGAGAAGAAGCTCAGTTAACGATTTTCCTAGTTCCTTAATTTGTTCAACAACTACCTCCTGAGTGATTTCTTGGGCTGAGTCAGGATCTAACTCATCTTTTATTAACTCTCTTGGCATTGGCGAAGCATCTGGAATAGGGGTATTAAAATGAAACTGAGATACTTCCACTTCCTCTTTTTGATCTGAAAACCCTAAGACCTGAGTCTGTTCTACTGGTAAAGAAACCTCTTCTAGAGAAAGACTAACCCGTGTAAGAATAGTTGCATCCTTAGCTTGGAAAGAGAACTCATTGATGGGAGTCTCAGTTACCTCTTGAAATTCTTGTTTGGGTAGATCTACATGCCATAGAATATCTATGCATGACTAACATGTCAACTCCGAATGGTTATGATAGTGTATTCTACACCAATTAGGAAGCAATAAATTACTCAAATCAGTTTCTGTTCCTAAAACCAGCCTATCTTGTTGCAATTTCTTTATTAGAACTTGCTGGTTGATATGAATCATCGAATCAGTGTGGTCTAAGGATAGTGTATCCTCATAACTAACTACAGAGAAAGTAAGGACTTCCTCTTGCTTGTAAACACCCATCTCAGTCTCAAAGAATGCTACTTCATTTGGAGTATCATACTCTGTAATCATGTGTTTGAGCCTAGGTTCACTTTCAATCCTTATCTGAGTGGCAACCCCTTTCCATGGTAACCACATGTGCGAGAAGTCCAAGGACAAATATCCACCTATGCTTTTCATTAGCTCTCGACTTAAAAGCATCCCATATGTTTTTGGGATGTCAACAACTTGAATATCTATATAGGTCTGAATCCTCGGGTCTGATCCAACCTGCACATGCATGTTCTTCAACTCACCTACCACATTAACTTCAGTTTTATCCAATTGAATCACCTTTTTATTGGTTGGAATAGGACTCAATCCTAACTTTTTACAAATTGAAAAAGGCATGACATTCCCTGATGCTCCAGAATCTAATAAGCAATTGTGTAGATTCTTTCCAAAGATCCTCAAACTTAACAAGAAAGGTGGGGTACTGGTCTTACCTTTATACATAGAAAAAATTGTCTCCTTTGTGGGAGTCACTTTACCTTTGCCTTTCAAGCGATCTATTTTTTCCAAAGCTTTTAATACCACCTCCCTTTGAGCTGGGCACCACTTCATGATATCAAAGAAAGATAGTGATGTCTTCTGCCTTTGCAATTTTGTAACAAAATCAAACTCTGAATCATTCCTAAATTGATATTTAGGAAAAGAAGGTTGATTACCTCTATTCTGAGTATCAGAAGGTCCCTTTGGTGGGGGTGGATTGTTATCTGCATTCTGATTTGGTGGAACCATGTTGTTAGGGGGTGCAAATGTAGTGAATGGCCCTTTATTCTAGTTCCTCAAAAAATGACCACCCTTAGATTGGAAGGCTTGAGCATCATAAACATCTTCTTCCAGCTCATTATCCCCTTGCATAGGGAATTGATACTTTTCTTCAATGGTTTCATAAGTCATGGCAGTGCTGGCCAACCCATTGCCTTGATTAGAATTTCCTGCTTGAGGATGGGCATCAGCCTATGCAATTTTCACCATCTTCTCCATTTCTTGGCAATTGACCTCAGAATGGGTTGTTGTATCATGCAACCTACACCAATTTGTCATAAAATTTAAATTAGCAATATTAGCAGTATTTGATCTCTCTTCACCTGGTTGATAATTATGGGGAACTCCTCCATTGTTAGGTCCAGTGTTTCACTGCCTATTGTTGTTGTTGTTGTTATTGAATTTTTGATTGTATCCTCTGTTTTGATTTTGATAATTTTGGTTTGAGGAGTTTTGATTCTGAAGTTCCTATTGGTGTTCTGATTAGAGTAATTGCCCTGATAGTTGTAACCTCCCTGATTGTTGTAATTTTGGTTTTGATTATTGGGAGGGTTTTGTCTGAGCTGTGCCATGTCATTTGACATCTGAGAGAGAGTCTTTTTGAGAGTCTCTACTTCACTTGTAAGTTGAACAATTTGATCATTCTGCACATTTTGAACTGTGGCTGAGGAATGGACATGGGTTGGTCCTCCCCCTTGTTGCGATTGATTTTGAGGTTGATGTTGAGGTTGTTGTTGTGGGGATTGATGTGAGGAATCATGCATGCTATTGCCAAAGAAGGGCATAGTTGGTGGAGCTTGCAACTCAAATACAGGTCCATAATGGGAATAAGACATCCCTAGGATAGTGTTGTATAATGGTAGATTAGGCATCTGATAATTCATTGGAGGAAAAGGTACTCCCAACCCTCCAAGTTGCAGATTTGTCTGTTGTTGCAATTTGATAGCCAAATGATAAATCTTAGATAGTGAGTCAATCTCATCAGGTTGATAAGTTCTTTGTAAGAATAGACCAATCAAAGGATCAACAGCTCTGAGATATGTCTGTATGGCCATGGCTTCCAGCACTAGGTAAGGCTCTTGTAGCCTACGATACATTCTATGGAACTTAGTGTTGAACAAGGGAAATGGTTCATGATGCTCCTTTCTAATAGCGGAAAATTGGTGATATAGTATTGCAGGGTCTACATAAACCCTGAACTGATTAATGAAAGCATTCTTTAAGTCTATCCAACCCAGAATGGATCCTTGGGGTAGATTTAGATACCAATTATATGCCATATCTCCTAAACAGTAAGGAAATAGTCTACATACCACATCTTGATGAGCAACTTGAGCTCGTGTGCAGGCATCTTTGAATGCTTGTATATGTTCCTCTACACTTCTTGATTCTCCATGCATGCATTTCAGACATAACTTCTTTGGGTTCTTTGGTAAATCATGGAATCCGCTTGGAATAGTCCCTAACGGGGAGGGATTACCCACAAAATAAGCCATTGGTGGGATTGGTTGGGCAGGTGGTGGTGATAAAGGCCGAATTGGTGGTGACAAAGGCCTACTTGGTGGTGGTGTGGATGGAATTGGTGGAAATCCTGGTGGAGTAAGCGGTGGTGGTAATGTAGGTATTTCTACCCTACGAGCATGAGGTCTTGATCTAACCAGGGTTTGAAGTTCTTCGAATAGTTCATGATTAGTAGAGGATCTAAGAACCCTCTCATATCCCTCTGGTGAAAAGGAACTTCCGCGATCCAGCTTGTCCTTTCAGGCCCTCCTTCTAGTGCTAATTTTTATTGATGGTTAAAATGACACAAACAACATTAAAACAAAATATTTCTACTCTATTTCTCCTGAAAGAGAAAGACAACATGTAGTAGCCTAACTCCCAAGGTCCTAGTAGTTGGTTCTCAACTGTCTTATGTCACTCAATTGGTTCATGCAAATGTAATATTCAAGGGGCCTAGGCTGGTAACAAAGGATTCAAGCTATGACTCTCTTTATCGAAATAGTTCCTGTAAATCAATGGGTTTTAAATAAAAGAAAAAGATAGATCCAAGGGGTAAATCAGTAAGTATGAATTAAATTTATCTAATATCCAGACATATACTTTTAACAATGAATGTTTTCTTAACCGATCACAAAAACCATAGCATGACACAACCCACAGTATGACTGTACCATCATATACATCTTAGGTGCTTAATTCAATTCCACTATTCACATATCACAAGTATTTCCAAGATTTCAAAACAACACACATTCATTCATCATCAAAACTATAGATCAACAGACTTCAATAACTTTAATTCAATGACAATTTAACAAGATAATCTTTAAACCTAGTTTCTTCTAATGACTTTCATCACATAAGAAACTATCATGCTTCAGCACAATCACTAGCATTTAGGTGGATTATAACTCATTAACCTTATCCAACAACACAATTCAATGTAAACTCCATATTTCGTAAACCTGCAATTCTATTAACTGTCAAAAGATCTAGTACAATGTATCTCTGCAAAACTCTCTAAAATTCTATCTCCTAGCACTAGGTAAGCCAATCCAATTCTCAATTAGCTGACCCTTACAATGTGATACCCATCTGGTATTTATAGATATACAAAAGAAGTTCGAACTTCACTTCTATCTTAGGCTTTCCACCTTTTTAGGAACAATCAACTTTCTTGGAAACTCAGATCAACTTTGATCTTGAGTTCTTACATTATGCATTCAGTTTGATCTAACAATAGAAGATAGAAATAGAAAAAAAGAAGTCATCCACCCTTAAGACTGTCAGTGCTGCATGCATGCAACATGCAAGGAAGAAGATCATCATGCGACATGCAACCATGCATGCAAGATTTCTATGCATGTAAAGTTGGATCCGCTATGAACTCATCATAACTAATGAAGACTTGTTGTAGCATATCCATATCTAGCTCATCAATCCAGTCATCTTCAAATTTGATGCGATCCAAGTCAACTGCAACAAACTATTTCATACTTTTTACCTTGATCAACTCTCTCCCTGCAACTTTTATTTCTTCTTTGAATTCTACAAGCTGATCTATCACCAAGTCTCCTCCATCATCTTTCTCTTGCATGAGTCCTTGGAATCTTTCATTCCATTTCTCTCTAACCTGACTCAACGGCATGCCATCTTTTGTCATTACATTCACATCTACTATTATGGCCATAACCGCTTCCAACTCTTCCAACTGCTCTGTTAAATTATTAACTGCTTCCTGAATCTCATCCTTATGCTTGCTCAAAAAGCCAGTCCTAAACTTAAGTATGCGAGAAGTCTTTTCTACAAAATATTTGTTATCACCTTCAAGAATAGATTCTTCTAGAAGAGTAGTTAGAGGAAATGTATTTATCTTCTCTAACTTTTCACTATACTCCTTATACTCTTCTTCTAATTTTTCAGATGCCTCAATATATTGATGCATCTCTTTTATTACTCCTTCTACCTCTTTGTAGGTTTCAAATCCTTTTGTTAAAACCTCACCCACCTCGCGGTTCAATTTATCTATCCATTTATCAACCATCTCCGCCTTACCTCTAACTTGCACCAAATCATCAACCTCCTTTTTGCTTAGCAAAACAGGAATCTCAATAGCTGCAACCTATTGTGACCTTGGAGAGGAAACACTCTTCAAGAATGAATGTAATTGATCCAATTGAGCCTTAAGCTCATCTTTCTTTTGTTTTTCCTTTATCATTCTTGATTTAGTTGTTGAAGCCACCCCATCAATTAGATTCATTTGTTGATTTCTAGTGGGTCTTCCCAAATTAACCGTACTCAATTGATAGTCTGTGAGTTGCATATCCCCTACCTCCTTTTCAGTCATAGGCATGGCACATTCAGAAACTATCTCCCCTTTATCTGTGAGTCTAGTAGAATGTAAAACTTTAGCCTTCTTTTTAGGCCTTTCCTGTTCAATCTCCTTCATCATGTCCTCCTAATTAAGAGGTTGAGGAGGTGTTCTGTCTCTCTTCTACAAATCTAATTTCAACCATATAGGAGCACTAGGAGCAGTAATCATTATGGAAGAGGAAGTGGCAACTATAGAGGATGGCTGAACATTTACCTCAGGTTGAGAATCAACCTTTGCTTTTTCTTGTTGCTCCTGCAGCACATGCATCTGCACCAACTTCTCAGCCTCTTCTCTATCTCTTTGTTCCTGCACTTTCTTGTCTTCTTCTTCTTTTCTCAATCTCTCCTCTTCCATCTGATCCTTCTCTAACTTCTCTTTCTCTAAGGCCTCTCTTTCCAACCGTTCTGCCTCCAAAGCTTTAAGTTTTGTAGCTTCGACCTCTTCTTCCTTTTGCTTCCTGATTAGCTCTTCGGCCTCTTTTTCTTTCCTTATCTTTTCTGATTCTTCCTTTTCTATCCTTTCCATTTCTAAGGCTATGAGCTTCTCTCCCTTTTCCCTTTCCTCTTTAGCTTGCTATTTCTTTATTAGCTCTTCAACATCTCTTTCCTTTCTTAGAGCTTTAGCTTCTTGTTCTTTCTGTCGAGCCTTCTCTGCAAGCTTTAGTCTAGCAACTAGGGCTTCCTTTTCCCTTCGATTTCTTGCTTTCTCCTCCTCGAGATCATGGATCTTCTGTATTAATTCTAGCTTGCCATTTTCTACCTTGACCTTGATCTCATGCTCTCATTGCCTCATTTGCTCCTCCATTTCATCAGCTGTTGTCCCTGTTTTAATTTCCTTTACCTTTAATTGCTACTATTGAAGTAGAGCATCAGCTTGTAACTTTGCCTCCATTTCCTTTTGCTTCTCCGCAACAACCCTTGCATCAGACTCCCTTGTAGCATCTTCAAACTGCTTCCATTGCTCTTCTTGCGTCAGAATTTGCTGAATAGTCCCCTCAAAAGGCATGTTTTCTTGCAGGTCCTTCTCTAAAAGAGTTTCATCCGAGTCTGTCTCAATTTCTACCAATTCTTCCTCCACTTTTTTTCCTTTAGTAGCTTCAGCCATGGCATCAAGCACTCCTTGAACTTCCTTACTTTTCTTTCTTGTGAGTGGGGCTTGTGTAGATGATTCACCCAATGCGGGCGTAGAAACAACATATTCAATTGGAACATCTCCCTGTGGTGTCCCTTCTTCTTCATCAACTACCTCCAGCTCTATTTCTTCAACATCTGGAGGAAAGAATTCCAATGGCTCCTTAGAAGGTGCCTTTCTTTTAATCCTCTTATACCCTTTACCTTTCTTAATGATTGGTCCTTGAGGAGCTCAAACTTTCATCATCAACCATTGTACACTTCTATCCAAAACTGTTCTTCCTAGTTTCTTAATATCAATCATTTCTTCCTCATTCCAGTCTATTGGATCTAAGTTCTTGGTGCCAATATTCAAAGCTTCATATGAGGGATCTAATACAATTCCATCATCCACCAAAGTGTCAAGAATATTTTCTTTAATACCAAGCTCTGACATTAGTGAGACTAATAATCTCTCATAATTCTTCTTCCTCAAGTCATATTCATCCTGCCTATCACACCAAAAATCCTCTAACAAATTAAAGTGTTTAGTGAACATTGAAGGTAATAAAGCATGCATTTTCTCCCTTGGATCAAAATACTTACGAGCTGTATACAATCCCAATTTCAATTGTATCAACTCATTACAAACCACCTTTGCTCCCTTGAAATGTTGACAATTGTATTCACCCAGTGTCATGGGAAACTTATGGCATCCTGTCTTGTGCTTGATCCCAAACCTAGCATTAACTCCAAAGGCTTGGTATACAAATTCCATAAGCATTATTCTATTGCTACAGCATCTTGGAAGCAAATGGGGATGACCTTCAAAACCAAACAATCTGAAGTATGTAAATTTTGGGTATTGGATATACCAACTTCCCCATTCAGAAATAAAAGCCATAGCTTCTTGACTTAATCTATATCCTGCATCTCCACTCAACTGGTTGATAACCACATATAAAAATGCATCATTGACTCTTCTGAAGTGAGTCTCAACAACCTAAAGAGATAATTGATCGTAGTGTTCCCATACCTTCCTTTGTCCATCCAAGGCTCCCATTATACCTACTCTGTTTAATCCTGGGAAAATCTCCAATCTTGCTGCAGCATAAACCACATATGAAGTCATGAATAAAGATTTGGTCTGTCTGACCCTTGTGAGCTGATCATGTATGGCATCATAAACAATCATTGACCAATCAAATTGGTAATCACCCTAAAAGATTACTTGAATAAAATGAAA
Organism: Sequoiadendron giganteum; assembly: GCA_007115665.2. NCBI lineage: Eukaryota > Viridiplantae > Streptophyta > Pinopsida > Cupressales > Cupressaceae > Sequoiadendron > Sequoiadendron giganteum. The sequence continues at coordinate 507,256,795 of CM021103.1, forward strand.
CATCCATTCCTTGAAGTGGAGGGCATCCCTCTTCCCAAACACCCTGGACAACATTAATATCAAATCAGATATCTCCTTCTTGAAATTTGCCCTCTTTGGCTGGTCTGCCAGCTTGCTTAAATATTTCGTCTCTGTGCTTAACCATCTTTTGTTTAAGTGAGACTTATTGGAGTCTTTATGCTTGCTATATTTCTCCAATGCCTTTGCCTCAGTTAGCTGCACCAAATTCTTGGGATCAAGAACATTAAATATGCTTTGGAACATTTGCGGAGTAAGATCTATAATCATATTATTCTGTGAATCCATGCATAATCTTGTAGCAGGATTGTAGGTACTGGCCACTGTCAATATCAACTCCGGACACTGAATCGATAAAGGAAACACAGTGATATGTGCAAGACCGGAGTCAACAATCCTTTGTGTTCTCCCTGTCAAGTTCACCCGTTCTGCAAAGGTCTCTTCATGTAATTCTTCAAAGCTATACTAGCCCAGATTAGTATTCCTAATATCTGACCAGTCTGATTCCACCTTGCTCACTTTCAGCACCGGATTCCTATGATCATACCTCAATGTATAAGGCAGCTATTCTGGTTTCACCTTCTTTATTTTTGGTGCTGTCTTTGATGTTCCAGCTGGTTGATTCCTTCGAGCAGCCTCTCCTTTCGTTCCTGACATCTTTCAATTTTCCTTCAAGCAAACCTCTAATTAGATCTTTGGATATCATCATAAAACATGCTTTTCAAACATACCTATTACACATACATCGGAGTCGGAACTAGATAGAAGCACAAAAGAATCTTTTTTACAAAACTGGCAGACTCGGAGCAAAAGCCGATATAGAAACTTCACCAAATAATAAACGGGCTTGGAGTCAGAGTCGGAGAAGTTATCGGAACCGGGATCGGAATGAAAAAGGGATTTGGTTTTTCTTTGAATTCTCATTTTTTTCATATTCTATTTCCATTCCGCCTCCTCCTCCGATTTGGTTATCGTTACTTCGAAAAAAGACTTCCCACTATATGCGGAGCCGGACACGGGATGAAAATAGAATTGACAACCTTTGTAAACAAAATTCTTAAATTCAATATTAGTTCCGATCCCGCCTCCGCCAATTTATCCTATACTTCAAGGCAACCTTTTAGAACTCAGAATCGAAAACAGGATAAAAATGGAATCGATAACCTTTGTAAAACAAAACTCTTATGTCCATAATCCATTCCAATCCCGCCTCCGCCTATGCTAATCATGACATCATCAAATTTTGTTCATTTTGAACATAACTTCATGATTAAAACCTAGGTCGCTATAAAATGACAAGGAGCTTTAAAAATACCATACTCATATGACCGTGGGGAATCAATGGCACTTCTAAGATATCATTTTTTAATCATTTAAAGTAATTGTAGAGACCAATGAAACCCTAATCTAACAAACCGAATAAAACTAGGGCATGGGTTTAAGACCTTGCCATTCTACCAAATGACGAAACCCTAATTTAAACAATAAATCTAACCCACCCTAACTCATTGTAAAAATTTCTGATCTACCTCACTGTAGATTCTTAATCTAACAAACACCATTAAAAACCTTTAATCTAATCTAATCTACTGCAAATCAAAAATGACACGATGCAATCAAGATTAAGACGTGAAAGCGACAATGACCAAAAACAGAAAGAAACGACACGATAAAACAAGACAACAAGGATTAAAGCAAAACAAACAAGCCAAAACAAGAACCTGCTCATTCAATCACATCGATGATCATAAAATTGATTTAAAACACAATGATTGAACATGCGAGCAAATATAAAGCAAAAACACAACGAACCCAACTACAAATAAACAAATGAACAACAAAGATAAAAGGCCTACCTCAAACGCAAATAAAGCCACGCTAACTTTCTGAATCGATTCGCACACAATATCCCTTCTCTATCTTGATCAATTTGCTCAAATGAACTCTGCTATTGCTCTTCGTGCTCTCAAACTTGTACTAATAACAATAATGATCGACTTTAACCCTTAATAAAGGAAAATATGTGAATTTCTACCTACACCGACAACCACCATTAATGCATTAAAACGTAGTAAAGGTGGAGTCGAAACTGTAAGAGAACGAACACTGGTCTGCAGTGCAACTTCAATCAAAAAGTCAACGACAAAAATTGGTGGGGGCAGAACTAAAATGGAAACAGGATCTTAAACTTATAAAATTTCCAAACCTTATTCCCATTTCGGCTTTGTGTTCGACAACTAAAAATAAAACAAAATCAAAAACAAAAAGTTAAGTAAAAGACCAACCTAATAAAACAAAACACAAAAACCAAGACAAAACAAACATTAAAAAGTAGCGGAGGCAGGATCGGAATAGAATTTGATTTTGAAAATTTTGATAACAACCATCCCAATTCCTACTCCATCTCTGCTTCTGCTAAAGACAAAAACAAAGGCAAAGAAAAGACTGTCGGGATAGAATCGAAAACAAGCCTCAAAAGAACTTTCATAACCCGATTCATCTCCGGTTCTGATTCTGACAGAGAAACCAAAGAAAAACAAAGTACTGGTAAAACTAGACTCCAAACTTTGTTTCAAAAACAAGTAAGTACAAAAAAAACACAAAGGGGGACCCATTTTGACCAAGGAAAAAGATGGGGTGGTTATGCAAGGCATAACAAGTCCATCGGACTAGATACAACACAATCCTGGTTATCAATACCACGATGCATCGTTCTTATGTGTTATATCAAAAATAAAGAGTGATGAAGTATCCCAATCCTTTAAATGAGCATACCATCAATCTCGTCACCATAGATAATAAACTACTGATGACTCAAAGACTTGATGGACTTCTTAATAAATCTTGAAATCAATGCTCAATCCATTTGTCTTATTCTTCTTTCTTCTTTCCACACTAACATGGTATTATGATAGTCAACAAAAATCATAATGCATCCATCCTACATCCACAAACCATTAGCATACATACATCATACATATCATAAAGCATGACATCATCAAATATAAAATATGCAAAAGGAAATACATCCATCTCATAGCATGTCATAGAAATTTGTTGAAAAGGAATATAAAACATCCATTGCATTGCATCCATAACATATATCATACATCACATCATATATCACATCATATCATAAGGCATAAATAAAGAAATGCATCCATAACATCAACATATCTATTCATCCATGTGCATGTGCATCCATACATAAAGCATGCAATAAATATCACATCACATCATAACTGAATCGGGCCATCTCATATATATCATCAAAATGTGAATTTTATGGTAGAAATGTCAAAGTCAATGTGTAAATATCATCAAAAGTAGATATACAAGAGGCTATCAAAAATGAGTCAATGAATGTGTATACATATAAAAATCAAGCTATATATCAAAAAAAATCTACAAAAGCAGCATGGGCTATCCCTTGCTCTATTGATCATCATGCCGAGAACAGATGGTTATCTCTGACTACCCTCTCCAAGTTGTCTGATTGAAAATGCACCACCTGAAACGTTAGGAGCAACCCCACTCCTATGAGAATAGTCTGGTTGTTACTATTCTTGGGAGACATCCACGTGGGAAAGTGTCATATAATATGATGCCTCGATACAACATGTTTATACATATGTGCTAACACCACCTAACCTTAAATCGCTATTGTGATGGCCTCTAACTGTCTCATCATCTAGTCTCCTAGGCTTACTAGAGATCCAACTATTGTTGTAACTGTCACTCCTAGTCCCTATCAGCTATCATGACTTGTAACTATTTCCAGAACTAGTCTCTCTTGGCTATAAGGATCTGAATCTATATGTCACAAGGATCCTGAAATTTTTTTTTGATATGGAGGTTGCTGATGTTGATATGGTGGTGCTGGTGGGGGTGGCCCTGGTACCTGTCCAATAGCTTGATCATGTACCCCCTGGTCCAAATGAACCTGATCACAAGGAGGTAGTTGATCATCTTGCTGCCATCCTTTGCCTACACCTCGACCTCTAGGTCTACCCCATGGATATCCTCTAGCTGGATCTGTCAAGTGTGTGGGGGCCACCCACCATGAATCATAACTGAAGGTATTACTTGCATCAAGCTATCCATTTTCATACACCCAAGGCTAAGCCACAAGCTATCTGAAGTCATCTATGGCTACTTGAGGTTGAATCTATAGGCCCTAGACTATCTCTCTTTGTGCCCAAGAAAAAATAGATGTGTAGTCCTCTAAGGGTACATCATGTGCCTCCTTGAACTAGTGAGCTATGCAGTCTATAATATATTTCTCTATCATAGTATGCTCCTGACCCTAGATGAATTGGGTTTTCCTGACATAGAACAACTATTGGTGATCATCATACCACGGTGGTGCTTGAAGCCATGGCCTCCACCTGAACATGGTCATCTTGTTTATCACTCTCCTCTAGTAGCGAATCCCTATCCACCTCGTGTGCTACAAAGTCATAATTGATCTGTACCTATTTATAACTAACTCATCTGGATCAATGTGTGCTAAAGAAACAATGGGTCTCAGTGCAACAATGTGCTCACATGCCCATATGTAATAAGCTGACACCTATTGATAAAATCCTCCCCTAACAATACATAACCTGATGCATATCATGGTATAAAGATGCAAGCATAATAGGACCCCATGCATATTGAGTAATCTTTAATAGCATACCATGTCATGCTACTCCCCAACCTATATTGAAACCTCTACCCCAACGGTTGGGGGTAATCAAACTAGAGATCAGGGCACCTACAACTAGTTTGAAGTCTAAAACCCATCCTCAAAACTCCTCCAAGTCAATCTAAGAGATCACTAGAATAATATCATATGTCTGAAGGATGTTGAAGTATGCATCCATCCCAGAAACTGTGTCACAAATAACTTGCTCCCCATGGATGGGAAGCTACAAAATCTACCATAGACCCTCCAATGTGATGGTAGCCTTACTAGTGGGGAGGTGGAATGAAGAATTATCACTATGCTAGTGCTCCACCAACACTGTCATCATATCTAGATGAGTTCGAACCTTAGGAATGTACATAATAAATCCAAATATGATGATTGGACTAGGAGGTCGTACTACTCCATTATGAAATGTTGTACCTATACAAGAATGTAAAACCAATGGTCTTGAGACATGAGAGGCCGAATATCCTCTTGAATGCATGAGGTCAACTGTGTCAATTTAGCTAAAAACTGAATAAAATATGAGTTTCCAAGTCTTAAATTTGTAAAAGCGCTGCTTCATCCTTCTGCAATAGCATCACCATTTGAAAGGCATATCGTTATATTTCAATAGAAAGTTGGAATTGTGATGTATCACTTTAACCAAAGTCTATAGCACGTCAATCTACAACAACTGTATTGCTATTTTTAAATCGCATCATTGGACCCTAAACCCTAGACATGTCACTTTTTTTAAAGTACATCACCCTAAATCAATAGAGTCTCTACATCTAAATCCTATGACATGTCACAGTTTGCTAAGTGTGTCACTATAAATCAAATGTGTCACCGACCACTTTAGAAGCATCACAATATAGTGACGCTCTAGAAGTACCTAATTCAAACCCTAATAAATGCATTAAAAGTGTGAAAAATGAGGAAATCTTTGAAGCACATACCTGGGGTCTTGTGTCTAAAGGTTTTAGATACTCTCAAAATCTTTCTACGAGGTGTGTAGGAAGCATGCGGCAATCCATTGTGTTTGTGGGTCAGAGAGAAAAAATGCAGCAATTCGCTAGAAGACAAGTGTGTAAATGAATTGAAAATACCCCTCCCACCTACATTTAAGCCTAAAAATTAGGGTTTTTTACCATAATTTGAGGGGGAAACTAGGGTTTTGATCTTTTTTTGTCTATTTTTGGGCTATGAGGCATATTTTGAGAGGTTTTTTGCATTTTTGTGCTTGTTTTCGCATCCCAAAACTTCTTTTGGCACCTAAATCAATGTTAGAGCTTTATCGTGACATCGACCCAAAATTTCAAATTTATGCTCGATTTCTCAAGGGGGTAGGGTACCAACTTAATTCCTTATGCTGGGGCAATAGTGGGGCATCCGAAAAATTTTAAAAAATGAATTTTTGATCTAAGTAGTAGTTTTAATTCGAAAAGTGTCGGCCTTTAAGCCAATGTAATAGGTACCTCACTTCAAAGAGGGGAAAATGTACACTTAAAATTGTCTTGAATGATATTACACACTTGAATATGATTACTAACATCATTTCTTCCTAAAATACATCCCCATTTTTTGATAGTTTAATTAAATAATCCTAGTTATTTAATTAAATGCATCATTTTCTCATCTATTAATCTAATTAATTTTATTAGGCCAATTCCCCCCTTTCACACTAACATTTCATCTAGTTTAATTGAATAATGCAAATTATTTAAACTAAACCCCTCTTATCTCCTCTCATTTAATTGAATAATCTAAATTATTTAATTAAATGTCACTTAACCCCTTTCATTAAATAAATAAATTATTTAATGATAATCCTAAAGTTCACTCAACTTGCACAATTTTTTTTTTAATTAACTAATTATTAATTTTCCCTCACCCATCCACTTGCATGGAAATATTCCCTTGGAATATTCTCCCATTTGAGCTCCAAAAAAGGAATATTCTTTTCTAACAAAATTTCTAACAACTTTGAAAGTGTGTTTTTTTGAATCATTGTGAGCCATTGGTTGACTCTTTGATCCATGTGGTCTTGTATTCTCATCCATTGATGAGAATCCTTGATCCATGTCTTCACCACTGATTGCATCTTGACCATTGATTGATCAATTTGATCTTGACCCTTGATTCACCGTTTTCTCCTATAAATACCTCAGATTTTGGAGAGAAATGGATCCACTTCCATCAAATCAAAGTTATGCTACACATTTGAATATTATCTTTATTCATCTTGCATCAATTATTAATCTTTTTCATCCATATTAGCTTGATTTTCATCAATGGAGATCGATTATATGCTCATTTTATCAAAGGGATTGGGAAAGGGATGGCATTCCATATCAATACAGCACCAATCCCCCAATTGGATAGGGTTTGAAGAATTTAGCTAGATTTCATTTATGCATTTCTTTATGGTTTTGTTTAAATGGCTTCTTGGTTAATGGCTTTCAAATATTTCATTAGGATTGTAACTTAGTGAGTTAAATATTGCTTAAATTTGTATGGATCTGGTGTATTTAGATATTACTATGATTACGATCACAATCATAACTTGAGTGGTATGGCAAGCATCAATTCTATCAATTCCACTAAGTGCATAGACATGACACCAAGTGATGCATGCACCTGTGTCATGAGAGTCGGGACTGCATCGATGATGGGACTATCCATCTCGATGGGAAGAAACAAAATTCTAATAAATCTGTGGCCAAAACCAACAGTGAATTGTAAATTTACACTAATCTATTTACCTCTCATTATGTAAATTTAGTAACACAATCTTTTGCATCATCTGAGTTATTTCTATTTGAGTACATGAACATGGTTTCATTCACACATATTTCTCCTTCTAAAAATGTGAGTGCAACACCTGACATAACATTCACCTCATATGATGAACCTCTTAATAAGGATCCTTCCCCGCTATGCATTCCTCCCCGGATTAAAAAAAATATCGTAATTGGCATCTTAGTTGATCTGACAAGCCAGGTTAATGTGATAATGAAGGAAACTCTTTTTATAAATAGCTTAAATAAGGAGAGGTACGAAGAGTCAGAGACCACCCTCCATACACATGATGGACTCTTTGTCACCCCTATGGGCTCTATTTCTTTGTCAATATTGGTAGGACCCAAGGCTATTGATGCTTCATTTGTTATCATTCTAGAGTCTAACCAATTCTGAGTTATTTTGGGCATCCCCCAACTATCCTCTATGAATGGCATCATCTTTGTGGTTCATAAATGTCTAAAGTTTCCTCATGAATGAATTATTCATGTTGTACATGACACTAGCTATAAATCACTAATGTTCTATTGGGAATTTCACTAGATCACTTCTAGCTTGCCCCAATTAGACCCCTCCCTCCTAGGGGAGATTTTTTATATAAATCTCATATTAAATATAAGACTGGGGGTTCAATGCCAAAGGCTAGTTATCTGGTGTTTGCTTATGTAATCTCTATAAAATACTCTATGATAGCAGAGTAGCAAGTTACCTCTTCTTCCCTTTCCAAGGGAAAGAGGAAGCTTTCTTGTGCTCCAGAGCCTTCTCCTCTTGTATCTATTGTTCCATTTGCTTTTGCTTCTTGTTCTACCATGACATCTTTGACTCCCACTCCCATGCCTCACATAGGAAGTTTGATGGTTCTTGTAGACACTTAAAATTGTCCTGACTAATATTACACACTTGAATATGATTACTAACACCATTTCATCATGAATCACCTCTTTTTGACCATTTAATTAAATAATCTTCATTATTTAACTAAATTCATCAATTTCTCCTATTAATCAAATAATCACTATTATTTGGCTAAGTCACCTCCTTTCACACTAATTTTCATCTTATTTAATTAGGTAATGTGAATTATTTGATTAAATTGCTTATGTCCTCTCATTTAATTAAATAATCTCATTAATTGAATTAAATGCCATTTGACCCTCTTTCATAGAAAAAAAAATTTATTTAATGAGAATCCTAATTTCACTCAACTTGCACAATTATCTAATTCCTATTTTTACTCACCCTCCCACTTGCAAGGGAATATTCCCCTAGAATATTTCTCCATTTGAACTAAAAAATGGAATATTCCTTTGTAACAACTTCCTAACAACTTTTGAAGTTGAATCATTGTTAGCCATTGATTAACTCTTTGATCTGTGTGAAATTTCATTCTCATCCATTGATGAGAATCCTTGATCCATGCCTTCACCTCTCATTGTATCTCATCCATTGATTGATCAAATAAATCCTAGCCCTTGATTCACCATTTTATCTTATAAATAGCTCTCGCTTCTTTAAGAAATGGATCCACAATCATTTGAGAAAATTTATGTTTTTGAAATGCATTCATAATTTCGTCCATTGTGGTTTAAATCATCCATTATCACTCATCAATCTATCAAACAAAGCTTGTTTATCAAAGGGATTGGTAAAGGGTTGACATTCCACATAAATGCAGCACCAATCCTCTAATGGGATGAGGTTTGAGGCAATAGAATAGGTTTCCATTATGAATTTATTATTTATTATTTTTTAATGGCTTCTTTGTTCTCTGTTTTCAATAATTTCATTGGGATTATAGCTTATCTAGTTAGATATTGCTTAGAATCTATTGGATATGGTATATTTAGCTTGTGTTATGATTATAGTCACATTTTGGCACTAGAAGGAGGGTAGAACTAATTAAATTTGACAAATATTCCTTGAGTTTCCTGTGTTTTGAAGGTTACAGGCAAGGAGTCACTTTTTCTTTTTAACAGAGAGTCGCTTTTGAAGAACAATGATGCTTTTGCATTTCAAAGGTGCATTTGAAATATAGTGACACTTTTGCTTTATGGCAGTGCTTTTGATATTGCGTTGCTTTTGAACTCCCTGGTTTTTTCAAAGGTACAACATAGAGGTGATTTTTAATTTCACCAGAGCGACGCTTTTGCATTATAGTGGCACTTTTGTGGAACAACTACACTTTTGATGTTTGACAGAGAGACGTGTTTGTGGCCTAGCAACGCTTTTGCAAGGTAAAACAAAGAGCTAGATTTTCATTTTTTCTTTGGTTTTTCAATTTAATCCACTCTCTGATCATTTACTGACTTCTGGTAATTTTTCTGTGAGGCTAATTGATTTTATAGATTTTGGAAAGGAATAAAAAACTAGGAAATTATTTACCGCAACTTGGTGGGGTCATAACTTTTTACTCGATGCTCGAAATTCAAATACGTTTACAGCATTGGAAAGGTCTCCAAGAGTACTAACTCAATTTTTGAAAATTTACACTCAATTTTAAGGAACTAATGAATGTTTCAACCCCAAATTCTACTTCGAAGATCTTTGAAAATGCGATTTACTAGAACCTAGAAAATACCAAAAAAAAAGAAATTTTTTGATTTTTGATTTTTATCATTTTTGTCACTTATGGGATGATTTTACCCATTATATGTTTCTTTATTTCATATTTTATGACAACTAGATTTCAATTGGGTTTAAAATTTACAATGCAATAATCTTTCAAAGTTGGTTAAAATTGAACCCATGCATCCTCACCATTGCAGTGTTGGTTTAAAATTGAACAAATAAAACTTCATACTTTAGTTTGGTGCTATTTAAAATGAATTCATCATTACCTTTGAGGATTTAAAAGGAATGAGTGTATGTTGTGATTTTCATGCTTGTGTGAACTTCTAGTGTGTATCCACTCCCCTTGCACTTTGTGCAATCTTGGGTGAAGAGAAAACTACAAGTTCACAAAAACTTTTGGTCACCCCAAGAACTTGCTACATATCCTCTCCCCTTGTGCTTCATGTGATATTGGGTGAAGATAAATAACATCTTTCTTTTATTTTTTAGATAAGGGCCTACTAATGAGATACATGTCACAATGGAGAACTCATATAAGTGACTCTAAAAGCACGTTTACATGTGGGCTATATAAAGTTTGTGAAATTGAAAGAAAGTATCTTATATCAAGGTGGGAATAGAATACCGTACCTAATCCTCATGTGAACATAATGAGTTTGGAAAGAATGGATAAAGTCTTAAGTGGATTATGTTTGATCTATGTGTCACAATGTTCACAGTTGTCATTAAAAACTTTTTCTAAACAACCTATCCTTGTTTTTTAAATTGTACTTTGAAGTAGTGCATAAGAGGCACACCACTCCTAGAAGTTACCACATCTGGTTATTGGCTGAGGCAATAAATCAAATAGGGAAGGGACTCTTTTTCTTGGTGTGTCAAGATGATACATTTCCTTGGCATAGCCTATTTTTCCACTCCATATTCATAGATTACATCATTCCTTAGGAGATGAGGTTATCCCACCAAAAAGTATGTATCTAATCTCTAGGGTTGTTATTTCTTGTTCTTGTTGAGTTAGTTTGACACTTTGCTTGATTTAAAAGAAAATTAAAAACAAACATCAGCATGTTCTTCAAATTTCAAACCCTTTGGACTTAGTGTGAATATATCTAAAAAGCCCTATATTGTTGCTTGTCCCTAAGGATATTTTGTTTTTTTCAAAACAATATCTTTAGAGGATTCTAAATATTTGGGTTTATATCTCAATCCACACATTCCAAATTCAACATAGGAGACTATGGCTTTAGCCTCTTTTTTTTCACATATTGGACTTCGTGGAATAAAAGTTGCTAAGTTATAGAAATTTAGAGTCAAATATAATCAAGACATTTGAATGTGGTAAAAGAAATCTCACTAATCAAAGTTTGAATAAAATAAACACACCACACATTGGGCTCATTTCTAAAACACATTGACTTCCAACCAACAAAGTGACAAGAAGGAAATGTATTTCTAATATTGTATCAAAGCACCACTATCCAACAAACATTGAGTTCTTAGGTTTATCACTATTAGGGTGAAGCATATTTTTTCACTACCTTGGTCTTGTAAAAAAAGTCCCTCTCAAAACATTAGGATCAATTATCCCATCATATTTACACATTTGACATCCCACTTCACAAACAATTTTGAAACTTTGGGCACATCAACATTCTAGACTTAGGTTATCTTCAAATTTATCCCCTAACTTAGCTATATGTGTGTAAATGAATCCTTTTCCATAAACTTAGTTGAGTTTGTCATCATCCTTTTGAACAAGTCTATCCTAAAGGTCACAATTCTACCTTTAGATTCACAAGTTCATTAGTACCTTTTATCCAAAACATCAAACACCAAACCTTTAGTCTAAAGTGTTGTCCAAAGTTTACAAGTTCATTATCCATATCACTCACCCCTTTCATCATCCACTCACATCATTTGTACTAAACATCTTAGAGGTTCCATTTTGCAACAATATCAAAAACAAAATATACATGGAACAAAACCAAATTTTATCTATTATGAGTGACCTAAACCAACACAACCTTGGAATACAAGAGTTTGTGTATAGGAGCTAATTTTCACCCCTTGTGTAAATTCCCCTTTTGCATCCCTCCACCTTAGAAAATAAAACCCCAATGTAAAATTCTACATCACTCGCCTGCCTTCCATCCACTTGGTGTTTTTCTTGTGTGTCGGTGGGGGAATGTTTGTAGGGGATGCAAGCACAATGGTCAGACGTCTACGCAACACACTATCATCCCTAATATATTACTTCCTCTAGTGTCCACAAGGACATTATGTTCTCCATTGGGCATGAAGCGTAACGCCTCTGTGTCAACCAACCAACCTGAAAATGTCTCTCTCCCTCCTAATCTTCCTTCAAATACATAATTTTTACTATCACTTCATCTCTTTAGCATCTCTTGAGAAATTTATCTCATATTCTTCAGAATTCTTGCCATTCACTTGATCTCTTGAGCATTATCATACATTTTGATTGAGTATTACAATAGCTTGTTGCTCCATGAACTCCATTTTTGTACATGTTGTGCTACCATAAAAGTTGCAAGTTTGGAGTCATGCGATACCTCCCTTCATCAGTGATGTGACTGTGCCAACTTTGCCAAGCTTAGTGTCTTATATTCTCACTTCATTGGCCTTTAGTACCTTTGGGTGGAGGTGGTATTTCTTCAATATCCTTTTTTGTTTTCGTTTGATAGAGTAGCATTGTATATTTTGTAGTGTTTGATATTCTTCTTTCCTTTATCACATTTTCTACTTCATGGATTTCCTAGCTTTCTATGTAGGTGGAAACACCAAAGTGGGGGTTTGACTAAGGACAACCCCTAAACAACCCCAAAATTTTACCTTCTTGGTTGTGTTTAGGTGCACATGTGCACAGAGCTTGTTGCAGAAATGGACTCTTAGTGAGTTGTTCTTCGTCACCCTTACTTTCATCTACCCTCTTTACCATTTATATAGTTATTTCTCATATTTTATCATTCTGTTCATTTCGTCAAACTTAGTTAGCTAGATAGTTTGTAGGTTTCCTCATTTCCCACATTGTATTTCATGCTTTATGGTCGTACGAATGCCAACACACCAGAGAGATGTCAGTACATCATGCTATCATCCTTGACTTGCATTTTCATCCTCAGGTAGAGAGCCATCTGAGGTGCAATTCAGATTCCAAGAATCAGCTCGTCTAGTCCTATTCAGGTTTTCAGATCTATAGATTGATAAAATCACTTGAGAGTGCTCTTCATTCTCTATCCTTAACTTAAAACACCCAATAGCTTGAGGTAAGATAAGGTAGCCCTCTGCTCTCGACTCTCCATGACCTGGAGCCTTGGTGTGGTTGGTCCCCCTACCTTACATTTTGGTGAACCCGACGTGAACAATTTCTATCCATTTATTTGTGTTGATACTATTTCCTTTATGCTTGGTGACTATTGTAAACTTGAGTGTTGTGAATGTATATGAGCATTACAACCCAATCCATTAATTTTGGGTATGTTGTTAGGAGAATTATGTGACACCTACCAATGGAAAATATTAAGGTCACTTCTAGTTTCACCTCCAGTTTTTCCGCTGGTCTAGATACTGAATTTACCATTTTTTTTATTGACAAGATGGGTTTCATAGATGAGACCACTCATTCTCCTACCCCTCCAGAATCCCCTATGGATTCATCCTTGGATGAGGATGATGTTGTGCATATCCTTGCAAAAAAATTTTTGGCACTGGATGAGAGATTGCCAAACCTTGTCAATCATTTGGAGAAAGCACCAAACATGGAAAGAGTTGCTAGACTTGCTAGCGAGGTGAGATATTTGTTAGGAAAGGACTGGATAGGTATAGAGTTCTTACATGGCCTTACCGATCTAACCAAAGCCTATATCCCCACATATAAGACTAGATCAGGTACTACCCGAGGAGAGGTTCCTAATTCCTATGAAAGATAGATAGGCATTTCAATGCCTACCACATTTGTATGCATGGCTAAAATAGGCCCTTTGCTTAGTTTTTCCTCTACTTCTCAAAATCCCCCTATTGTCAAGGTGAGTAGAATACCTCTTGTTTTTAGCTTCACCCCTCCTACTGTCCCTAGTGGTGGGGGCTCTGATGGAATGAGTGGTGGTGGTTTTGGTAGTGGGGGTGGCACTGGTAGAGGTGGCTCTGGTGGAGGCTATTGTGGTGGCTTTGATAGTGGAGGTGGCTCCAGTGGAGGCCCTATTGGTGGTGGGGGATCTCACGGTGGTCACGGTGGTGGCTCCGTAGGTGGTTCTGGTGGTGGTGGTGGTTCTAGAGGTTCCACTGGGCCTTTGTAATCCTCTAACCTTGTTCTAAATGCTCTTCTTTAGAATAGGGGTCAGATGCATTACCAGTTAGCGAGCCTCTCTCAAGCCTCTACCCAACCTATCTTCCAACATTTCTTCTAGAATAGTCTATTATTGGTGGTGATTTTGAGTACTAATTTCCCCCAGGGAATGTATATTCCTAAGTTTGAAAAGTATGGTGGTAAAGGGGATCCACAGACACATGTGTCAGCCTTCAACACCATGTGTATGGATTTCTTTCATCATGATTCTTTGATGGCAAAAATATTTCCTTGATCTCTCAAGGACAAATCACTTGAGTGGTATTGTTCCTTACCTGATAATTCTATATTCTCATTTGATAATCTTGTCAATTAGTTTCTCCATCAGTTCTAGGCTAACATCAGTCCAGAGATAACCTTCTTAGATCTCGTCCAATGTAAGCAAGGAGATAACAAGAAGATAAATTACTTCATAGCACGATACCGATCGCTCTTTTCACAGATCTTGTACCCGTTGCCTGACTCTAATGTGTAAAAGGTGTTCATAGGCAACCTACAATGATCCTGGTAGGATAAGTTTTCCTTAATGAAGTACCCTTCCTTTATGCATTTGTGTGTTGTTTTGTGAATATCAGTAAATGATAGTTTAGTTTTGGGGATCTTCCTCATGGTCTCATTTAGAAGGAAAGTTTATTGTGTCCATCTTAGGAAAAGGAAAGGTTGTTGTGAATCTAGTCACCATGACTAATGATCATGCCCTCAGACGCAATTGAAAGTTTACTAAGTTAGTAGAATCTTATTCTTCCATTTTACAAAAGTTGTTGAAGGATAAGATCATAACTATGGAAAACCCACGACCTCTAAAAGAACCTTATCCTGATTGGTATGATGTGAATGATTTTTTCCAGTACCATCATGTCAATAAGCATGATACTGAGAATTGTGTGTACCTATTTCATGAGATACAAGATCACATCAAAAACGATACCATTTGTCTTGATGGGAAGAAACAAAATGTGAATAAGTCGGTAGTGAAGGCTAGTGGTGAGTTGAAAATTTACATGGATTCATTTTCATCCCATTCTATGAAATTAATTATTGACCCCTTAGATGCTTCTCCTTAGCCCTCTACATATGTTAATATAGTTTCAATTATTCCTCCCCCGCAACCTGCGATTGGTTCACCATATGTGACATTCACCTTGCAGGACTTTCCCTTGAATAATAAAGCCTATCCCTTATACATTCCTACTCGCCTCAATGGAAACATTGTGACAAGAGTCCTAGTTGACCCCGCGAGCTAAGTCAATGTTATTACGAAGGAGATGTTATGGTTAAATTCATTACAAAGGGAGCGATATGAAGAAACAAAGTCTACCATATGTATGCACAATAGTCTCTCTCCTAAGCCATATGGCTCTATAACTCTTTCCATCCTATTTGGACCTAGGGCTATAGATACAACTTTTGATGCTATTCCAGAATCTGATCTATTTAGGGTGAAGTTGAGCATCCCATGGCTAGCTTCCATGAATATAATTGCTTTCATTATTTAAAAATTCTTAAAGTTATCCCACAAAGGTGTCATGCATGTTGTGCATGACACTGGATATCAAACATTGGTATCTTGTGGGGGTTATTCATTGGATCATTTTTGGCCCGCCCCGTTCGGTTTCGCTTCTTCCTAGAATGGACCTGCTTTATTGAAACTACATAAAGTACAAAATTGAGGCCAAAGGATAGCCAAAAGTGACCCCTCTAGTAGCATAGAAGCAATCTACCTCCTCCTCTTGAAAGGGAAAGGAGAAGCATGCCTATCCTTAGGGCACCACTTTTTCCCCCTTTCTAAAGAGGAATTTTGGATGACTACTCCTAGTTTTTGCATAAGAAGTCTGATGGTACCTACTTGGCATAAATCCAAGATTCGGATATCTAACCTTCCTACTTTGCCTCCTAGACCTTGGCCCTATCTATATGGTAGAAGTAAGGATCCCCGTGGGGAATATTCTATGTCTCAATCTTTGTAGCCTCCTACCGCTCCTACCCCTAAGGTAGTGAATGGGAAGAGGCCTACTACTGAGGCATTAGAGCTAACTCCCCTCATTGTTGCTCCAACCTCCACTTAGTCTCTACCTCCTGCTCCCATCTAGGAGTCTCTCCCTCCACTGGAAACAGTCATGATGAACACTTTGATGGCTAAGCAGGAGCCTTTTGTTCCATCTCAACTTTCAACCTCTAGCTCTTGGAGTCATAAGAACTGCCTTGCATGTGAGCGCAAGTGTTGGCAAAAGGATCTAGTGACTCAACATGCCACTTTGCAAAGGAAGGAAGGGCATTCGACTGCCCCTATTTCAGAGCCTGTTGTTGTTTCCTCCTCTCCCATCCCCTCTACTTTAATTCAGTTAGCCTTAGTGTTGCTTATGGCTCCTGCTATGAGCGTAAATGTCCCTAACCCTAAAAATTTATAGGTGTTTATTGCTCCTTCGGTCGAGCCTCCTCTCTTGATGTACCTCTTGGAAATCCTACCATTATCCAAGCCTGTGGACATGTCAAACACCTTGATGGTATCCATTACGGTTTTCTCCTCATCCTTCACACCTTTTTCCTCATTCGTGGATAAATCGTATCCTCCGACAAAGTGGAAGATGGAGGTTGGGCCCTCCAAAAATGGGGGTGAAAGGGGATTCCACCTTCTTCAGAGGGTGGTCTTGCATAAGCATGTGTGATCCTTATGAAAAAGGAAGTCTTGACATCCCCAAAGCTTGTCATTGCTCCAGAGTCACTTGGTGAGCCTAGTAGTAATTCTTGGGCATTTCCTCCCTCGTCCCTTGAGGTAACACATGGCACTCCTATGAAGTACATATTTAACTCTTTGGACGAGGTCTCGACCCTTTCAAAAATCTTCACAAAATTGCTGACCTTTACCCCACAGGAGATGAGTGGAGAAGACCTCACAGGGCCTTCTTCCTTGGCTCTTGTTGTGGGAGGGTTGGAGGGTTCCCCCCTTAACATTCTACCCTTGCAAGCTCATTTTCATTCCCCGTATAATGATCTAGATTGGGAGGCTGATGACCTCTTGGTTGATGAGTTTTAGCAAGTGCCTCTTCTGTATCTATAGTGTAGAGTGTATGTGTGTTTGTTTGTGTTCCCCCGTGCTTGTGTTATGTGTTCTTGGATGACCCTTGTCACCCTCATAGGTGCTTGGATACAGGAGTGATTATGTGTCATACAACTTCCTCTATTTGTGGCATCATTCTTCCTTTGTTATGTGTTTTTATTTTTGACAATTAGGGACAATGCAAAGTGTTGAGGGAATTTAGGCTTCCCTTCCATGTTGACACAATTTTTTATTTTTACTTTGTCTTCTCATGCATTCTTCATATTGTATGATATAGTAGGGGGTTGATTACAATTCATTAATATACTATTATTATACTTATATATATTTATGAGCAACTCTAACCCCAAAATATCAAATCGCCCTTGTGTCTCTTGTTCGTGGTATTGTTCTTTTTTTTTGCATTATTTTCTTTGTGATATTGTGGTGCCTGTGTTTTGTCCCTCACATGTGTGACAACATTACCATAGTTACATCTCATCATGTTCTGCAGGCCACAACATCACTTTTTCATTCTTTTTTTTCTCTCCTTAGGATTCCACGTGCCTTTGCGTTCAACACGCACCATCCTAAGGGGGGGATATCATGTCAATTATAATTTTTATAAAATCCATTTAGTGGCCAACGATTTTTTTCTCAAAAATATTTTCAAAACACATTTTTCAAAAATCGCATTCTCAACAAGGACCCCTAGCAGAACATGTTTCCTTCGTCATGGGTTTGCAAAGAAAGAACTTGAATAAATTTCCTCTGAGAAGGGAGTATCTTTTCTTGTGGGAGAAGCCTTGACCTTCCCCTCACAATGGCGCATTTTCTTCCTTTTGAATTCCTTGATGAAGTGAACATCTTTTGAAAGGATTCCTTGATGTTGAATTGATTTGCAAAAAACACTCTCTTTCTTTCAAACAAAGCATCCCTTGAGTGGACCCATTTTCTTTTGAAGGGTTCTCAAGGGACCCCTTTGAAATATCTTCCTTCAACTTTTTGACTGTTTGTATGACTATTTGCTTGTTCCCTATGTGGATGATTTTTGTTTTCTAACATGTTTTATTTATAGATTAACATGTTTCTTTGCAAGTGTGCCTATGAATCTACTTTCCAGTCTGACTCTGTAGAGTCCCCTTACACTGGGCTTCCTTCAAGAGAGAGTACCTGTGTGGCACCTTATTTTCAATTCCAACGACCTATGAAGCGCTTGCATCCTATAGGATTTTTCCATCGTTGGTCTACGAGACCTCAATGTACTTTGCTCAACTCTGTAGTTTTGAGGAGCTATGGATTCCCTTTGTTTGAACCTCCTCAGGAGAGAGTACCTATGGAGTTATTTGTCTACCTTGTGCTTTTGAGCTTTCCAAATTGTAGCCTACTTCCTTGATGGTTTAGGTATACATTTCTAACTCTTCGATCTACTTTACCGAACACTCACTGAAACTCATTCTCACTAAAGTGGGGGAAAAATTTATAGGGGTGAATTTGCACCCCTTATGTAAACTCCCATTTTGCATCCCTCCACCTTAGAAAATCAAATTCCAATGTGAAATTACACATCACTCACCTGCCTTCCATCCACTTGACATTTGTCTTGTGTGTCACTGGGGGAATATTTGTAGGGGATGCAATCACAAAACATAGACATTTGCATGGTGCGCTGTCATCCCTGATAGATTCCCACCTTTGGTGTCTGCAGGGCCATTAAATTATCCTTTGGGCATGAAGTGTAACACGTCTGTGTCGACCAACTGACCCAAAAATGGCTCTTACCCTCCTAATATTCCTTCAAATGCATAATTTTAACTATCACTTCATCTCTTTATCATCTCTTGATAAATCTATCTCATCTTCTTCACAATTCTTTCCATTCACTTTATCTCCTGAGCATTATCATACAACTCCATTAAGCATCACAACAACTTTTTGCTCCATCAACTCCATTTTTGTACATGTTTTTCTACCATAGAAGCTACGAGTTTGGAGTTGTGCGAGACCTCCCTTCGTCACCGCTTCGACCGTGCCAACTGTCCCAATCTCGTTGTCTTGTATTCTCCCTTCATTGGCCTTAAATGCCTTTGGGTGGAGGTGGTATTGCTTCACTATCCTTTTTTGTTGTGGTTTGATAGAGTAGCATTGTATCTTTTGTAGTGTTGAATATTCTTCTTTCCTTTACATTTTCTAATTCGTGGCTTTCCTGGTTGTCTGTGGAGGTGGAAACATCAAAGTGGGGGTTTGATTGAGGAAAACCCCTATACAACCCCAACATTTTTCCCTTCTTGGTTGTGTGTAGGTGCACGTGTGCATGGAGCTCACTGGTCTTAGTGAGTTGGTCTTCGTCACCCTTACTTTCATCTACCCTCTTACCATTTATATAGTTCTTTCTCATATTTTATCATTTTGTTCATTTCATCAAACTTAGTTAGCTAGAAATTTAGTAGGTTTTCTCATTTCCCACACTATATTTAACTCTTTCTGGTCGTGTGGATGCCAGTGCACTAGAGAGACACCAGTGCATCATGTTGTCATCCTTGACACACACTGCCATCCTCGAGCAGATAGTTGTCTAGGGTATAGTTCTGATTCCAAGAATTGGCTCGTCTAGTCCCATTCACATTTTTAGATCTGTAGAGTGACATAAGAAATTGAGAGTGCTCTTCATTCTCTATCCTTAACTTAAAACATCCATTAGCTTGAGGTAAGATGGGAAATCCCTCTACTCTCAGCTCTTTATGACCTAGAGCCTTAGTGTGGTTGGTTCCCCTACCTTACAGTTTGATACTATAAGTTTTA
Organism: Sequoiadendron giganteum; assembly: GCA_007115665.2. Classification (NCBI taxonomy): domain Eukaryota; kingdom Viridiplantae; phylum Streptophyta; class Pinopsida; order Cupressales; family Cupressaceae; genus Sequoiadendron; species Sequoiadendron giganteum. The sequence continues at coordinate 507,277,063 of CM021103.1, forward strand.
CAACTCTATCATATGATCCATACATGAGTTCATCATATCCTAAAAAATCCAATGACACAACAAATAGAGGTATTCCTAATCAAAACTTTGGAACATCTTGTCACATGGTAGATCAAACAAGTCTAGGTGTTCAAAACACAAGCATGAACCTAGGTTCCAAAACACCAATATCCAACCAAAAATTCCAAGAATGGGTCTTTCTAATCATAAAATTAGTTCACAAGAATAATACATCCCAAACATAAATATATTAGACTTGAACATGTTAAATCCATACATGGGGAACTTTGGGATGGATTCATTCATACCTCAACAACACATCATCCAAAAAATCAGCAATAATATTCATATCAAGGTCAAAACATCATTCCATCACAAAATTAATACATTCCTCATCAAAATAATCAAAACGTTGATTTATATCAACAACACCTTGAACATCATCAAAAAATTAATTTACATCAACAACATCTTCACGATCATCAAAACATGGATGTACGTCAAAATGTTTCATATAAAAAACAACATCAACAAGCACATAATTCTCAACAAATCTTAAAATATAACAACACTACCAAATGTGAATAAACTCCTTTAGGGGAGTCAATTGAATTAGCATTAAACAAGCTAGTCCATGCTAAACTTATCAATCTTCCAGAGTCATTAAATGGGGGTGAACCCAACTTCAAGTTCTCATGGTATGATGATAATGATTATTTTACCATAGAATAAAAGGTAATGAAACATAAGATTGTATTAAGCTCAAAAATATCATCAAAGACCTTATTGATCAAAGATAAATAATTGTTGAAGACAATGATCAATTTTTAACCATCAATGAATACATTGAATATGTTACTACATCGTCTAGCAATCCAATCAACATACATCAAGAGTCACTTCATAATAATAATCAAAATCCCTCACCAATATCTAACAATGATCCATGTCAAGAAATATTAACATCATTTGATCTCATGGTTGAATACATTGATAAGGTTTCTACCATAATTGTTGAGGATAAATTCAAGATTCATTCGCCAATGATCATGTTGACAATGTCTCTACATCACCCAATGAGTTAGATGACATACCTCAAGAATTTATTCCAAAGCATGACCAAAATCTTTCACCAAAGTCTAGCAATGGTCCTTTCAAATACATATTGACATAATTTGACCTCATGGTTGTTGATATTTAAGAAATACTTAATTCCACACGATCCAAATTCACTTGAAGATCAAGAAAATACTGAGCCAATACCCATGCATAATGAATGCATTCAAGAACCCTTTGCAAACAATCCATTCTTTGAAATTGAACCATGTCAAGAACATGAACCAAATCATATTTAAGATAACACCATATAGATTCAAGATCAAGGATTCATATCTCCAAGATACTACCATGATCTAATGGGTATTCTACAATCCATATAAGGTGTCACAAATAATGATCATATTCATATATCACATACTCCTCCATCTACCCATGATATGCTTACTCCTAATGTACATGTAGATGATCTTCATCCAAAACAAGAGTCTCATACTCTTGATATCATTATCAAGGAACAAGATTCTCCTACTCTTAATAGCTTTACACATGATCAAGGCATATCAAAATCCATATACATATCAAAAATTGGTCATGAAAAAGACCTCTACATGGATGGTGAATCAGGAACATCCTTTGAAGAGCAAGAAAAAATGGATCATGAGGAAGACTTCTATATGGATTTTAAAGCATCAACACCTTTTGAAGAAGAAAAAAAACTAGACATATCCTTCATGAAAATTGAAGAAAGTGAGTATGAGGATTTCAAGCATTATCAAAAATAAAAAAAGATAAACAATCTTCAACAAAAAGGAAATGGTTTGTTAGTAGCAGAATCAAAGCATGTCAATAATACTGGGGAAAACTTTATCTAGCGCAAACACCAACATGGAGAGCATGAAGATTCCTTATGATGAAATGGATACCAACACTCCAACCATTCATATCATGAATCTTCGTCCATGCACCTTTCCACTCACTAATTGGGACCAAACACAAGAGAGAGGTCTATATCAAAGAAGAGATAAAATTATTGAAGCAAAAGAATCAACAAAGAAATATGGACAAGAAAAATAGATAAAATCATCCTTATCACACTCCATTAGTCAAAGAAACTATGGGAAAAACAAAAAATGGAATTTCATCCATCAAAAATATTCATTGATACAAAAGAAAGCTTCAAGAGTGACCTACAAGGTATATGAAGAAGTTGGTCCCAATCGAATCTCCATATCCACCCATCATTGCTCATCACCCCAAGTTTGGAGAATCAAAGATTCTAAATTGTCGACCAATCCATCTGCATCTCATATCCCTTAACACATTCCACCATGCAATTCGACATCCATGGTATCCAACTCTAGTACTGACAATGTATTGGCAAAAAATCTTTATCATAAGGACTCTACAGGCACTCTATCATGATGTGTGCATCTAGGTGTGGTCAACTCTAGTACCGATAAAGAAGATGAACAAATCTAGGGATTACATTCAAGCGCATGTATCTTAAAAAAAACTCCTCCAAGTAGGATATCTTTGGAACATCATGAAAACATCATCTATATCAACACTAGTAGTGTCTACATCAACACCACTAGGTGGTTCAACATGAGCATAAACTTTCAAAAAAAAGAAAAAAATAAAAAAAATAAAGAAAATAGTCAAGAGAAAAATCGTCCTCTAGTGAAAACCACTTTGGTGGCACTTTGGACAAGTACCATGATGAAAACCTGGAAAATGTATGTCATGAGTAGAATCAAGCATCTATGTGCACTATTTCAGGTGGAAGCTTCTCATCCCATCTATAATAAATCTCACATTTCATCCATCATATCCATAATAAATCCATGACTCATTATCCAAACCATTTGCACCCAATCTAACTTATCTTGATCTTTACAAAGGTTCGGTATGTACTTCACACTTGCTTATGGTAAACATATTGACATGGGTCACTATCATTGATCCTATTCTAACTTGTATTATCTAAGCCATGAGGCATTTTCCAAAGAGGCATACTCTATCCAAACAGGTTATCCTATTAGAAGATAATCCTTGGCATCCTTCACATACCCATCCATCAATCCATTCATTTATCCATGCATCCACCCATATCATTCCATACATTGCTAAACATTGGGGATAGATACTTACATCTTGCTTTGGGAATAAATCTTGAGCTATATCCTATAACTTATGTGGTGATCTAAACATTTGTAAAAGACAATCAAATTGGTCAAATCATTTGTAAGAAAAAATCTAAATGACTAGCCCATGACACATTTTGATGAGAAGATGTTCCTTATCAAGCATTATCTTTTATCAAACATCAATCTAAATAATCAATATCAGTTGCATCTACCTTGCACTTGAACATCACATCAAATCATTCTAATATATTTTGTTCCAAGCCTAGCTTCAAAATATTGATCTATCTAATCTAATCAATCCATCATCATCTTGAGATATATCATTTCCCAATCCTTGTGTTTCTCAACACTATACTTGCATTGTTGTGCATCCTCAAAAATGTTATCACTATTGGTAATCTATCAATCAGATCAATCAATCCTATCTTGGATTTCAAAATAATCCCAAAACATATCACTGAAATTGTCACATATCATCAACATCTTGAAAACACCAAAACATCTAAATATAATCAAAATTCCTAAACATTTCAAAAAATAAAAAACAAAACCTTGTCAAACTATGAGTCTTTGAGCTTGAACATAGGCAAGGCCATCATTGATGTGCCCCCAAGATGTATTAGGCCAGACTTTAGGAGTCTGTCATAATAAAATGACAACCCATCAATGTTCATATCTCACCAATAAACGGTTACTGGTCTAAGTCAAATGAACTATGTGGTCTCTGTGTGTATAATGTTGGTAAGGATAATCTTTGATAAGCCCTCAAGTCCCTATGTTAGTCCCTCATAGGTCTTGGTCAAAACTCAAATAACAAAAAAACATTTGAAAATTTGAAAACCCAAAAAATTGGAAAACATTCAAAAAACCTTAAATAGCCTCAAACATAATCTGAAAACCTAAACATTCACATATACCCAAAAAGACCAAAACAACCTCAAAACATTGAAAAAATACCAAAAACATTGAAATATTCCAAAAAGTCAAAATCGCCCATCTCATTTCACTTTCACTCACAATAAAATTCCATCCATAATAAATCGATCATCACACTCACCCTTTGGTAACACAAACAAAAAACAAATACAATAATCAGAAAAAGTAGAACCTTTAAGCGCAATACAAAAATCACTCTTGATCATTATCAAACATGTCAATCAAACCTTATATCAACGGCCTTTCAAACAACCTATCAACCTGCCAACATCCACTAACATGTCCTAGGATACATCTTTCCTAAAATGAGCATCATCTTTGGCAATCAATTTGGATACTTATCCTCAAAACACATTACTTAGGCAAGAGATATAAATAACATTGAATGTTTGTTCATTGTCTTATGATTTATCCTATTGACCCATTCTAAGGACCTCTCAATCATGTCTATCAAAATGATTTAGAGAGAAAAAAATGGGGCATTTCTCATTATCTTTCATTTGATGTGCTTGTGGGATGTTCTTGTAAAATAAATTTGGTGAATACTTGCTTTGTTGAGTGTAGGGAGGTTGTTTTGAATAAATTGTTGACTACTATATATACTTTGGTCCAAAATGTTCTAAAATTATAAACTACATTCCAACAAGGTTTCCTTATGTCAAGGTGTAATAAAGGATTGTCCTATCTATTTATAGAGTTAAAGTGCATCACACTAGATACAAATCCATCCTGGTTATCGATACCTTGATGCATCGTGTCTATGTGATATATCAAAAATAAGGAATGAAATGATGAAGTATCCCAATCCATGAAACACGAAAATCATCACTCTTGTCACAATATCTAATAAAGTCTCAAATAATCATAGGCTTGTTGGACTTTTGAATCGATCTCAAAAAATAATGGTTAATCCATCCATCTTATTCTTCTTATTCTCCTACCTTTACTAAAATTTCTATCCAAGTGTCAAATATGTGTGATATATCAAAATATACATGAGGCTACCTGTGGCCAATGACTCTCTATACATCATCGAATCTTTCTACATCAAACATCTGATATTTTTAGTCCTCTTTGAGCTAGACTAATCTTGAACCTTTGTCGTGATCTCGACCTAAAAAATAAAATTTCTACCCGATCGCTTGAGCGGGTAGGGTACCAGCTTAATTCATTCCACTAGGGCAACAGTGGGGCATCTGAAAAATTAGGAATTTTTAATTTTTTTATCTGAGCAAGAGTATAAATCCGAAAAGCATTATTCTTTGAACCAATGTAACAAGCACATCGCTTCAAATAGGACTAAAATGTAGACACTTAAAATTGTCCTAACTGATATTGCACATTTCAATATGATTACTAACATCATTTCATCCTGAATCACATCTTTCAACTATTTAATTAAATAGTCTTCATTATTTAACTAAATTCATAAATTTCTCCTATTAATCGAATAATCACTATTATTTGGCTAATTCACCCCCTTTCACACTAATTTTCATCTTATTTAATTAGGTAATGAAAATTATTTGATTAAATTGTTAATGTCCTCTCATTTAATTAAATAATATTAATTATTGAATTAAATGTTATTTGACCCTCTTTCATTAAATTATTTAATTATTTAATGAGCATCCTAATTTCACTCAACTTGCACAATTATCTAATTCTTATTTTGCCTCACCCTCCCACTTGCAAGAGAATATTCCCCTGAAATACTCCTCTATTTGAACTCAAAAATGGAATATTCATTTGTAACAACTTCCTAACAAAATTCCTAACAACTTTGGAAGTGTGCTTTGAATCATTGTGGGCCATTGATTAACTCTTTGATCCATGTGAACTTGAATTATCATCCATTGATGAGAGTCCTTGATCCTTGCCTTCACCTCTCATTGCATCTCATCAATTGATTGATCAAATCATTCCTAGCCTTTGATTCACCATTTTTTCCTAGAAATAGCTCTCACTTCTTTGACAAATGGATCCACAATCATTTGAGCAAAGTTATGCTATTGAAATGCATTAATACTTTCATCCATTAACATTAATTTAAGAATTTTTCATCCATTATCACTCAAAAGTTTATCAAACAAATCTTGTTTATCAAAGGGATTGGGAAAGGGCTAACATTCTACATCAATGCAACACCAATCTTCCAATGGGATGAGGTTTGAGGCAGTAGAATAGGTTTCCATTATGTATTTCTTATTTGTTATGTTTTAATGGCTTCTTCATTCTATGTTTTCAAGAATTTTATTGGGATTATACCTTAACTAGTTAGATATTTCTTAAAATCTATTGGATCTAGTGTATTTAGCTTGTGTTATGATTATAGTCAAAGTTACCACATAGCAGAAAGTGAAGTGTGAGGTCTTTGAGCTTCCTGTTTTTCCCATAGTTCCTAGACCCGTTGTCTATGGAAATGAGAAGGGTCCTCATGGGGGTGCTCCTATGTCCCATCCTCCATAGCCTTCTACTATTCCTCTTCTTGCCCCTAAAGTAGAGAATGAGAAGAGGCTCATCGCTAAGGCACCTATTTTTGTTTCTCCTCCTATCGCTTCTTTTCTCTTGTGCTTCCTACTCTTGCTTCTTCCTAGGAGACCATCCTTCCACCAAAAATGGTTGTGAAGGACACTCTTGTGGTTGAGCATCAACCTCCAATATCTTCTTTGATAGCATCTTCCAATGCTCATAGCTGACATAACTGTCTTGCACATGAGCACAAGCACATACAAAATTCTCTATTCACTAAGCACACCACCCTGCAAAAGATGGAGGGGGAGCCAATGGTGTCTGTCTTTGCATCCTCTTTCGTTGTTTCTCCTTCTCTTGTTTTTTCTATGTTGGTTTCTATCCCCTTTTTTCTACTTTCAAATACCTCAATGGGTCATGATGATGCTCACCCAAAAAGGGTGCAAGTTTTCATCACTCCCTCTGTGCGACCCCCTCTCTTGATCTCTCTCCTAGACATCCCTCCATTCTCTCAGCTTATAGACATGTTGAACACAATGGTGGTGTTTGTTGTGGCTTTGTCTTCTTTGTCTTCTTTCACTTATTCTATGGGGATTATGTATCCTCTGCTAAAGTGTAAGTTAGAGGATGACCTCACTACAAGTGGAGGTCAGAATAAATGTTTTCCTTCTTCAAAAGTTGGTCCTATCTTGGATTGTTCCATCATCATGATAGAGGAGGCCCCTGCTTCCCCTAAATTTGTCACTTCCCCTCTCAGTGAGGTTGGTAGTGGCTCTTGGGTGCCTCCTTCTCCCACCTAATTGACACATGGAACTCTAGTGAAATACATGTTTAATTTGGTGGATGATATTCCAGCTCTGTCTTTGATCTTTGCAAGGTCGATGAATTTTTCTTCACAAGAGCTTAGTGAAAAGGATCTTGAGGGGACTACTTCCTTGGCCCTTGTTGTAGACAAATCAGAGGGTACCTCTCTTTCTATCTTGCCCTTGCAAGCCCACCCAACCTCCCCTTACAATGATATAGATTGGGAGTAGGATGACCCATTGATCAATGAGGACTCGGGTGGTACCTCTTCTTTATTTTTAGTGTATCTTTGTGTGTGTGTTTTTGTCCCCTGTGCTTGTATTTTTATGCTTTTGATCTTGCTTAGAGGACCCTTTCTACCCTAGGTGTGGAAAAAATTTCATGCACTTCTTTTGTTTGTATCATCATTCTTCTGTGTCATGAAATTGATTTTCGATATTGGGGACAATGCAAAGCATTGGGGGTATTTAGGCCCTCTTCCATGTTGACCCAATTTTAATTTTAATTTTGTCTTCATGTACTCTTCTTCATGATCTGAGAAATTTGGGGATTGATGATTGTTCATTTATATAATGTATTATATCTACTTGTATCTATGAACATATCAAACCCCAAATTCTCAAATCCCCCTATCTCTTGATTTTGTCATCTTTGTTTGCTTCTTGACATTGTAGCTCTTATGTGTTGTCCCTCACATGTGTGTCACAACATACCACAGATACATATTTTCCTCTCCTTTCTCTTCTTAGGACATCATGTGCTCCTTTGTGTAGCACACACCATCCTAAGGGGGGGCGACCATGATGTTCTAATTTTTAATGAGGTGAATTCTTTCAAAATGATTCCTTAGTGTAAAATATTCTTTAAATTGAATTCCTTGATGAAAGAATCCCTTATTAAAATCCTTGATTTTCCAAAACATTGCATTCACTCAAGATTCCTGAATAAAATTTTCTTCTGAAAAAGGATCCCATATGTGAAAGAGTTTGAAAAATTTCCTTAGAAAAGGAACAAATTTTTTAAAATGAAAGATTCTAAGAACTTTCCTTTGAAAAGGAGTATTATTTCCAATAGATTCCTTAATGAAAAACATTTCAAAAGGATCCCTTGATCACAAAATAACTTGGAGAAAATGTTGTGTCTTTCAATCAGAGAATTCCTTTAAATGGGCCCCTTGGCGTCTCGAAGGGTTTCCTGCCAAAAGTGTTGAGAAATGTGACTCAAGGTTACTAGCTTGATCGACTTCCTAAATTAGTTGTGCTTTAATCCATCATCGGCCTGAGTTAAGTCGCTACTTTTCAAGTTTTTTTCTAATTGAAGTCATGGGGTTCTAAAGTTTCATAACCTCCCTACTTAGCAACTATGAAGTGAAGGATTTTCCCCTTGTTGTCGACATGTCATGAATTTTGAGAACTTTGTAACCTCTATCTCGAGGTTCAAAAGTTTTAGTTTTGAGTGACAGAGTGATCCCTTTGTCATCGACATGTGGCAGGTTTCTGGTTTTTCCTAACCTCTAATGGAGATAGTGAAGTTAGGGTTTTTCCCGACTTGGCGAAATCGTTATGGGCATGTTGCAGGTTTAGGAAATTACTAACCTCTGACTGGAGGTTCTGAGGTTCATTTTTCTTCTGAACTGGCGACCTCGTTATCAGCATGTTGTGACTTTTGAGAACTTCATAACCTCTGATATTGAGGTTGTGAAGTTTGGTTTTTCATCGATATAGCGGCTTGGATGTAGACGGCTATGGGGACCACTTGGAGCATTGGGAGTTAATAATTAAGTCATTTCTAGGAGAATTGTTGTGAATATTATAGATTCCTTTTTTGATTCTCCAGAATTGCACAAGAATTGTATGCATGTTTTGGTGGATCTCTCACCATGGCAAGCGGATGTGGGACCCTATAGGATAGTGGATGGTGATTTGAGGCTAACAGGTGCCAATGACATGGATGACAGATGGCATGTGGGCCCATGTTCTTGGTGAACATTGGTGAGATGGTAATGAATTTCTATTTCATTGGGTGGCATGGTGTTAGGTGGACAACCCTAAGTTTGATGTTGGAGATTTGTTCAACTTCTTATCCGAAAAAAATGTTGGATGATGGTGTGTGGCTTGAGGTGTAACCCTAAATAGGTGCACTAGTTGAACAGTAAAAAAGAGATAGAATATCACTCTTGAAGTGGAGCCGTGAAGGCAAGAAGAGCGTAGTGGTTACCTAGGTGTTGGCTGAGAGGCTGGGCATTCGAGAGAGCACGACGATAACCAGAGATGAGTCAAGAGGATGGGTTGTCATGAGACAAGAGATGAATCTCATAGAAGGTGAAGGTAAGGCAGCTATGTGATAGAGAGGTCGAGAGGCCGGTGGTCAATCCATGAGGCTATGTAGCTGAACGAAATGTCTCTTGCTGAGAGAGGTGGTCATGATGGGTTATGCTGTTGAATATTCTCCAAAATGGAACAAGATGTAAACTTTGTAAAGGTCATGAGCTTGATATTGTATTTGTAACTGTACTTTGTTGTTAAATAATACAATGGCGATCTAGGCTTTTGGAGTGTGGGGTTTTTTACTCGAAAGGGTTTTCCCCATGTATATTTGTGTGTTCATGTCTTATGTTTCATCTTTCATGGTTTTTTGGTTCGGTTTGTTGAATTTTATAATGGTTTTGTTGAAATTGGTTAAGCATTAACTTCTCTCTAAGGATTAATGTTGGAAATGAACTATGTTTGTTTCTACTTTATGGCATAGTAGTACATGTCTTTGAGGTGATTTGAAGAAATTAAAATTACTGAAGGGAATACTAATCTCAAATGTTTCTTTTTGAGATGCCCACTTATATTTCCCCAACAAGTGGTATCAGAGCTGGTAAAGGGAGGTCAAGGACTTTCTCAATACCAACAAGTGGTATCAGAGCCATTTTTTTGAGTTTTGTTCCTCCCTGGAGGTGTTGGTTCTGGGTATTCCTTTTGTGAATATTTCTTAGTCTGCCAGGCTTGAGGAAATTTGGAGGAATTGGCTAGTGTATTGATCCTTTGATGAGTGGAATTTATTTATTTTATGTTTAAGTTTCTGAAACAACATGCAACATGGAAGATGGAGAAGATGGAGAAACTTGAGTTGGTCATATTGAAATTATGTGACTTGAAGCTCATGAGTTAGAAGTGGTATAACCCTCATGCAAGGGGTGTAATATTTTTCTTTGTGGTTGTGTTGTAGCAAGCTTTCATATTGGGTGTCTGCGTGATAGGATCCTTGGTGATATGGAGAAGTTTGGGTTGTTGTTCATCCATGGAGAAGTGTGCTTATGCTGGGTTATTTTTTTGGCATTGGAAGGCACAATTTTTCTGGTACCCCGATTGCATGAAGGCTATGGATTTGATCATTGGATGATCTGGAAGCTTTTGAAATAGCATGTCTCTCTCGAATGCATGTGCATGTTGGTGGTTTTGGAGTTGTCTTGAAATGGGACTGGAGTTCTTTTATTTTTGTTTCCTTGTAAGGATGGGTTGTACTTGCATGGCTATGTGGTTTTGTAGGTTTTACACAGTCAAGAAAAACTTATGGTAATGTGGAGCTATTGTTAACCTATTTTCTAGACCCTAGATTTTGGGGTATGACTAGATGAGATAGTTGTAGTTCGGCATGGTTTGAGGAGGTGTGATTTCCTCTTTGCATGGGAGTGTTGTTATATGATTTTTCACTCAACATTCTTGTGGTTTTGCTTGATGGGTTCCTAGACTATGGTGGTCATTGAGGACATGATTGGTGAATCAGATCTAAGCTTGATTTGGTGTTTGAGTCCTGTTGTCTACATGATTATTCTCATTGAGATCTTAGTTTTGTAGTTTCTAGTGTGATGATGGGTTTGTATTTCTGTTGAATGGATCTACTAGTTGTGCAATGTTGTGGATTTTCTTTACCTACATGTTTGTTGTGAGACAACTCAGAAGTGGATTGTCTATATCCACGAGGTTGATTCAGTGTTGGTGCGGACTCATTAGCTGGCCTTGTCTGTGGTCACTTGTGCATTGTTGTAGCTGCATTAAGATGTGAGGATGAATGATGTTGAGTACTTGAATAATCGGTTATGGGGACCTATATCATGTGTATCACGATATCATGGATAGCTTGGATACACTACTTTGTGTAAGATTTGACAATGATGGTATTTTTTGCTTGGTTTGGAGACCTTGGTGCCACTTGGTATTGTTGTTAGATGGAAATGTTGTTGTGTGGACCTGAAGGATTTTCAAACTAGTAGATGATTTTTCATGATTCTTGGACAGCTCAGATATCACAGTTTAGTGGGAGCTTTAGCAATGACTGTGGATTTTCACTTGGTGATGAATGATCTTCTTTAGTGTTGCAGATGTTACTAGGAGGAGCTCTTAGATCCTATTGTTGCAGAAGGGTTCTTTTACATTTTCATGGAAATTATTTGAAGATGTGCAACATCCTAGAGCCATGGAGGACTCTTGTGATTCTTTGGTTGAGGTGTTGGCAGTGCTTGATAGGTGATGTTGTTTTAGAGTTTGTTTTGTTTCATGTCATGGCATACTCTTGATTGCACATTAGAGTTTTGGCATGATGCATTACTCTTGAGACCATGGTATGTTCACCTAGAGCATGATATCTCCTAAGAGGGATGTGTAGATCATGATGTCATGAAAAGTTTCTAGTTCAGATGATTGGAGCTTTGGCAATGGTTTTGTGATTCTTTGTGTTTTGGGTGCATTGGTCATATGCTTAAGAACTTCATGATAGTGCAGTGATGCTTTTGGAGTTTAGCATGAGATGATCAATTGTAGGTGCTCATGGATACATGGAGAATAAGGTGACATAGTTGGCATTTAGAAGTGTGTGTAGAAGTATTTTCTACACGTATATAATATGCAAAATTTTCTCTCTACGGTCTTGGTTATGGAGACTTACGGTGAGGTTTGTACATGTTTTGCATATCATTGTGGATGGTTCCTTGAAAGTACATGTTTACACTCTCTATGTGATGTTTTTGGTAGACTCATTATACCTTCATCTTTCAGATTTGGCATTACCCATGCAATGTGAGTTCTTGGATGTGTTTTGTCTTCTTTGATTGGTTGGCACATGGAGCTTGTATTTGCAGTTGATGGGTTGGCTATGTAAGTGGAATGGATGTACTGATGTGGATACCTTGGAGGTATGTGTGATTAGATGGAATAGCACTTGTTGTGTGTGTTATTTTGAGTCACATGGGTTGATCACTTGGATGGGAGTTGTCAAGTTTTTTGGTTGTTGTTCTAGTTGATTTTTTATCTTGTTTTTGGAGAATGACTTCACGGTTGTGTTCATGATTGAGGGATTTGAAGTTGATGTTATGTTACTTCTGTATACCTTGTGAGAATAGTGGAGTTGTGGAAGTGTTGAATCCCTTTCTATATGTAGTATCTTATACTTGTGCTCTTGATACTAGTGCATACACGCCTTGGTTTGTTCCGTTTTCCTATGGCAGATGGCTAGAAATTTTTCTTGAGTTGGTGGACATCTTGGATGTAATTGTAGGTGTCTTGGTTGGAGTGCGGAAGCATTGTTTAATATTATTTAGTTTTATTTGGAAGGATCCAGCAAGTTCTTTGTCAAGTGGGAGAATGTTGAGAAATGTGACTCAAAGTTACTGACTTGATCGACTTCCTGGAGTAGCTGTGTTTTCCTCCATCATCGAATTCAGTTGAGTCAATAGTTTTCAAGTTTTTTCTAACTAAAGTCTCAGGGGTCTAAGGTTTCATAACCTCCCAACTTAGCAACTATGAAGCAAAGGATTTTCCTTTTATTGTCGATGTGTCATGGCTTTTGAGAACTTTGCAACATCCATCTTGAGGTTTGAAATTTCAAGTTTTGAGTTACCAAGCGATCCTTTTATCATCAACATGTCGTAGGTTTCTGGTTTTTCCTAAAATCTGATGGAGGTTGTGAAGTTTATGTTTTTCCTAACTTGGCGACATCATTATGGGAATGTCACAGGTTTTAGGAAATCCCTAACCTCTGACTAGAGGTTTTGAAGTTCAATTTTCTTCTGACTTGGTGACCTCATTATCGACATGCTGCAGCTTTTGAGAACTTTATAACCCCTGATATTGAGGTTGTGAAGTTTGGTTTTTCAACGATATAGCAACTTGGATGCCAATGGTTGTGGGGAGCACTTAGAGCGTTGGGAGTTAATATTTAAGTCTTTTTCAGGAGACTCGCTGCAAATATTGTAGATTCATTTTTTGATACTTCAAAATTGCAGAAATGGTGTACACGTGTCTTGGTAGACCTCTCACCATGGCAAGCAGATGTCAAACCCGATAAGATGGTGGATCATGTTCGGAGGTCGACAGGTGGCGATGAAGTGGAGGACAGATGGCATGTTGGAACATGTGCTCGGTGAACATTGGTGAGACGGTAATGAATGTCTCTTTGACTATAGGCATGGTGTTAGGTGGATAACCCTAAGTTTGACATTATAGATTTGTTCAACTGCTTATCCAACGACCAAAAATGTTGGATGATGTTGTGTGGCTCGAGGTGTAGCCCTAAATGGGTGTGGTAGTTTACTAGTCAGAAAGAGAGAGAATGCCACTCTTGGAGCGGAGCCGAGAAGGCAGGAAGAGTGTGGTGGTTACCTAGGTGTTGGCTGAGAGGCTGGGTAGGGGATTGGACAAGAGGTTGGAGGTCAGGCTGAGAGGCTAGGTAGTCGAGAGAGTGCAATAATAACCAGATACAGGCCAAGAGAATAGGTTTCCATGAGTTAAGAGATGAATCTTGCAGAAGGTGAAGGTCGAGTGGCTATATGATAGAGAGGTCGAGAGGCCGGTGGTCAAGCCATGAGGCTATGTAGCTAAATGAGATGTCTCTTTCTTAGAGAGGTTGTCACGATGGGTTATGCTACTGAATTATATTCTCTAGAATGGAACAAGGTGTAAACTTTGTAATCTGGGATTTTGGAGTGTGGGGTTTTTTACCCAAAAGGGTTTTCCCCATGTATATATGTGTGTTCATGTATTTTGTTTCATCTTTCATGGTTTTTTGGTTACATTTGTTGAATTTGTTAATGGTGTTCTTGAAACTGGTTAAGCATTAACTTATGTCTAAGGATTAATGTGGGAAATGAACTATGTTTATTTTCTCTTTATGGCATAGTAGTATATGCCTTTGAGGTGATTTGAAGAAATTAAAATTATTGAAGGCACTACTAATCTCAGATATTTCTTTCTGATATGCTTGCTTATATTTCCCCAACAAAAATAACCCCCTTTAAAAAATTCTCCTTCAATTGAATTCATTGACGTCTCGAAATTGTGTGTCTTTTATCTGATATTTTATGTCACATCGTATATCTTCACATCTAGCTTGGGGGCAGCCTGACTAGACTCATCTTTTCTATGACTATCCTACAATGTAGTTTGTAGTAGCAAAAAGCTTATCTACCTAACTAATGTATTTGATCAGGTTATATCTTATCATACCAGAATGTGTGTCTTATGATTTTTTTCCTAAAATGTTTATGGTGATATCACAACTAGCTTTATAGGATCAAGAACCTATGGAACCCTCTCTTTCACATCCAGGTGCATTGGATCAAAGACCTATCTCCTCAACACCATTGATATATTTTCTTCAACCTCTTTCTACTTTAGCTCACATCTGTACTGATACATATGCTTGCTAAATTGGGGGAAAAATGTAATGGTGCAAATTTGCACCCTAGTAAAATTTCCCATTTATTTTATCCTTATTTTAGAAACTATAAGTTCGATGATGCAAATCCTACCATTGTCTTCCCATTCCTTCCATGTATCCTTATCATTTTGCATCGATGGGGGAAATTTTTTTGGGGACATGCATGTTGGATAGACATCCGCATGTAGCACTGTCATCTTGACAGGATTACTACCTCTGGAATCTATTGAGGTGTTACATTTCTGGTTGGTCACAAAGGTAACATCCTCTATCGCCTCTTGACCTATGAAAATCATCCCTTTACCTTCATTTTTCTAATTGAAGCTCATTCTTTCATTATTGAACACTCTTGAACTCACTCTCATGCTACTTCTCTCATTCTCAAGCTCAATCTTTCTCTCTTCTTGATCATTCTCGCTTCTTGCTACTACAAGCTCTTTTCTTGGACTCTACAGTGCTATCTTGTGACAACACCATTTTTTTGTAGTATCTACAAATCTCCTTTCTCTTGGTGTGGCATCATCTTTCACAATATTCTCCTCTTAGCCTTGAGTGCTAGCAAAAGAGGAGGTGATATTTCTCTTTTTATTTACTTGCATCATTATGTCTTATAAAGTAGAATTCAAGTTGTCTTTGCACTCTATTTGATAGTATCATTTCCTTTTTTTTTATTTATAAATTTTCTCTATATCATGGTATATTGTTTGTTCATGGAGGTGGGAACACCAAAATGGGGGTTTGACTATGGCAAACCTCAAAAAACAACCCAACATTTTTCATGTTTCCATGTGTGCAGGTGTTAATTCGTTTGTTTGGAGTTGTAACTAGAGAGTTGGATTTCACAAGTGGAATGGTATCTTTTCCTACTCTTTCTTTGTCATTTTTGTACTATAATAGTCTTTCAGTGTTCTTCTTATTGCATTTTTTTCTTCTTATATTTTCTCTATCAAATTTTAAAAAACTCGACAGTTGGGTCACAAGGAGGCCCTTTGTGTTTTTTGGTTATTTATCAAACCTATGTTTATATAGGATGCCAGTGCATCCTTGAGATGCCTACACGACACACTGGAGTCTAGTTCTCATGCTTATGTCCTCAAATAGTGATCTATCTAGTCTACAATCTAAAACCTCAATGGCTAGCTCACTTGATTTCTAAAACACCTGCCAAACAACCTGAGGTAGTTTAGGGAAATTTGTTCCTTGAGGCTCGCCCATGACCTAGAGCCTGAAGGGTGACAAATCCCCCTACTATAAAAGTGCCCTATGTGCCTCTAACAATATTATTGTACAAATATCACATGTGCTAGTTATATAGATGTGGCCTCTGCATCATAGTAAACCATCAGAATCTAAGGTATATCCTAAAAACTTACCCTTAAGGGCCCTTTGTGATTGGATCTACTGTTGTACTACCATATACCACTCATCCTCTAGTAAATTCTATAGAATATGACTCCTCATATCAGTTCCCAATGACAAGGATGATAGCTTGTGATGTCTCCTACTTAGTGTATCTTCTAGCACATTTTCCTTCCCTTTAATGTAATACACATCAAAGTCATAATTGCATAATAACTCCATCCAATGCCTCTAAAAATCATTTAGATTTAGTTTCATGAAGATGTATTGAAGGCTATGATTATCTGAATGCAACTTAAAGTGATATCCTAAGAGATAATGTCTCCAACAAACTAGAGTGTGAACTACTACTATTAACTCTAAGTCATGTGTAGTGTATTTCAACTCATGGGTCTTAAGTTTTCGTGACTCATACACTATCACTCTACCCTTCTGCATAAGTACTACACCAAAGCCATCAATCAAGGCATCCATGCAAACCATAGAATCTGATGAAGGATCAAGAACTGCTAAGATAGGAGCACTAGTGAGGTGCTCCTTGAGGGTGTAAAAGGCCCTCTCACACTTCTCTGTGCACTCAAGCTTCTTCCCTTTTCACAGTAGTAGGTTTTGGATAATCCATGATGGCCCTAATATTTGATTGATCTCTAGAGATATGATCATTAGATATGATGTGACCAAGGTAGTGAACCTTCAAACAGAAGAAGCAACACTTTGACAAGTTTTCCTATTACTGATACTCCCTCAAGCACTGTAAAACTAGTCATAAGTTCCCCTCATGCTCCTCCTCGATATGTAAATATATCAGAATTCCATACAAGAACACAATAAAAAATCAATCTAAGAAGTTATAAAATACCCCATTCATGAGACTCATGAACATTGTGGGGGAATTTTTCAAACCAAAGGGTACCACTATAAACTTGTAATGACCATATATGGTTTACAAATTAGTCTATGAATATCCACCTCAACAATATTCAACTGGTGGTAACCTAATTTGAGATCTATCTTTGAAAACACCCTCACACCTTACAACTATATGAACAAATCATTGATCCTAAAAAGTGGGTAACGATTCTTAATCATCACCTTATTTAGTTTTTTGTAATCTATGCATAGTCGAAGGGATATGTCCTTATTAACAAAGATGACGAGAGTGCCCCAAGGCAAGATGCTAGGAAAAATATGACCCTTCTCTAACAACTCCTCTAACTAAAGCTTGAGCTCACTAAGCTCATGTGTGGTCATCATGTAAGGTTCCCTCAATACTGGCTCCACTCTTGCTACCAAGTCTATATGGAAATCAATCTCTCGACAGGGTGTCATCCCTGGGAGCTCTGGTGGAAACATGTCTTAAAACTCCCTAAGGGTGGGATGGCCATCTAATGATGCCTCTGACTCCTCATTCTTATCACTAATAATGATGGAAAGTAATAGACATCCCTTTCATAACCACCACTTCAACTGCATAGGAAAATCATTTGAAGGGAGATGGGTCTTTGAATCCCTATGATCACTACTGGTGCACCCTGATCATCTACACACTCGACTGTCTTTCAGTGACAATACATCTTAGCCCTATGTGTATCAACCTAGTCCATACCCAAAACCACTCCATAGGAGCCTAATGGAGTGACCTAAGATCAATTGTAGTAGACAAGGGTCCAAGTTGTATCGAAAAATCTCAAACTAGAAAATCTACTAACACCTTATCCCTAAGGCTAGCTCAACCTCTCACCTATCATCATACCTAGATGCCACTAGCCTGCTATGCTCCACTATAGATGGGGAAATGAAAGAAAAAAATGCCCAAAATCAAACAAAATGGAAATATGAACATCACTAATCATACCCGGGGCCTCAATAACTGTGGTGTAATGCTCAGTTTGCCAGTTCTCAATCGATGTGAAGACTCTATGGGATTTACCCACATCACCTACTATTGGCTCTAACTCTACCTGATATTGTCCTCCAACTAAAAAATCCCAAGGGCACTCCCTATCCAAATTTCCAACTATGCTACATACATAACATGGCCCTCAAGTCGAGACATGTACTGACTAAGTCTTGTTACCCTATTGACCTCCAGTCCTGCTAGACCCACTAAATCCTCCTCTAAAACTTTGTTGTAAATGTGCAGGCATACCTCCCTACATCTAAGGATTTTGATAATATCATATGATCCCTATGCCTTCTATGCCCTATTGAGGCTTAGGCCTCTAACTCTATTGTTACTACTTTGGTGGTCTAGGTGGCAATGATGAAGGCCTAGAACCCCGTTTGGGGAGAAAGGTGGTTTGTGAAATCCCTATTTCTAAGAACCCTGATTGCAAATTTGAAACTTCTCATGTGCCCCCTAGGACTTGTCCTATATCTCCTCTATAATAAGGGTATTTTCCATAACAACCCAAAGGTTCTCTACATTTTCCATATGGATGGACCTAAAATTCCCGTATTCAAACCCCTAATGAATTAATTGACAATAAATTTAACATCCTAGATATAGTCCGCATACTGATGCAACTAAAGGAACCTTCTCTCATACTAAGCCACATTCATTTCTCACTAATAGGGGTCATGAAATTCATATATATAATGCTTCCTAAAGTTATCTAATATATATTGAGCTCTAAACCTCTCCAAAAAAGTATTCCAAGTGAGAGTGTCAAGGGAGAGGTGATGTTCGTGTTTCTCTTGATTGCACCACGTGGATGCATTACCTCTAAGTAAATTCACCAAAAAAATTTCTTTAAGGTTTCTTGCATATGTGCACAACCCAAATCACCGTTGAAGGATAAGAAGCCACGACTCAACCTCTACACCATTTATGGATCCCAAAAATTTAGGTGGCAACAACCATAGAAGCTCACAAATCTAATCTACTACATCTTTGGATATCCTAGCAACTTCCACTATCTCCAATAATTTCACCTCTGGTGGTACCTCCAAATGCACCAATGTTCTATCTCTCTCTCTATGTACGATACTCCTTGCGACTACGAAGGGGACTTATGTTGCACTCTTAGTACTTAGATCCACATGCTTGAGAAGAGTGATGTGATCACTCTCACTGAGAGCCCTCTACTACTAATGGTATCCTAATATGAATTACTCCAATCAAATCCTCTAGATCATGGGGGATTTGGGAGTTAAGGTTCGATGGATGATCTTATTGACTTGCATCAGAAACATGGGTCCTTGTTGGTGATGAATCTACTTGTTCCCTCCATGCACCACATCTATGATCATGACCATGACCCTATCCTCTCCTCATCCTATCCATCCTACAAAATATTTGAATGTATAAATCCTCATAACACAACAACATACCCAAAGGTCCTAGTGTTGGAACCTAGGCTTTGGTACCAAATGTCATGCCCTAATTTTTTGTACTATGGGAAAACAACACCAATATTTTAAAAAAATATTAACATACAAAACACTAATAATTACTAACCATGCATGGACATGGTATGCAAACAATACGCATTGAATGATTTGCTTGCACAACACATTTATAGACATGCCACTCAAGAATGGAGTGTGGGAAGCGAGAGATATTGGGTGTGTGGAGTCAATTTCGCATACCCCAAGTGGGAAGGTTAACCCTAGTACTCTAACTATTTTAGATAAAATTATTATTTAGTTTTTGTCTGAATGTTCACAATATAGATTTGTGTATTAAAACATCTATCCAAGGATCATGATGACATTATCCTTTATCAATAACTTAATAATGGTTACTAAAATATTAACATACAAAACACTAATAATTACTAACCATGCATGGACATGGTATGCAAACTATACGCATTGAATGATTTTATTGCACAACACATTTATAGACATGCCACTCAAGAATGGAGTGTGGGAAGCGAGAGATATTGGGTGTGTGGAGTCAATTTCGCATACCCCAAGTGGGAAGGTTAACCCTAGTACTCTAACTATTTTAGATAAAATTATTATTTAGTTTTTGTCTGAATGTTCACAATATAGATTTGTGTATTAAAACATCTATCCAAGGATCATGATGACATTATCCTTTATCAATAACTTAATAATGGTTACTAGCATTTAATTGGAGACTATAGGGAAATCTATTCTAGTTTTATTAACTAATAAGTCAAAGGTAAGACTATAGGCATAAATCAGACATTAACCCAAGAATGTTGTTTTTAGGACAATAACCTCAATAATCATCACCTACCTTAATGGTATAGTGTATTCGATAGTGATGGTTTTTAGGGATAATAAAAATGCCCTTTGGGGAATGGTAATTTTGGCATTAATATCAACATAATTATCAACATTAACATTAAATTTTATTTCTCATATTATTATTATTGTTATCAATTGCTAACATTAATTATCCCTTAGTATTTATTTTTACTATTAATATCAATATTGGCTTGTGTTTAATATTATCGTTGGTTTTACCCTCAAGATTTGTATTAACCCACTACCATTCCTCAATATTAAGGTTAACTTGGAAGTCTATTTTAAGTATCCTTACATTGAATTCATTAATAATATTAATACTAATACTTCTCTAAATATACATATTCATATTTTCATCTTCCTCTACTAAGATCCAGGTTATTATTGTTATTATTAATATTCATATATCACATAGTTTGCTAATTTTTTGGCTCAAATATGTTCTTTCTAAGTGGTTGGTTATCTGTGGCCTGGCTATTTCAGGCAATGTTTGTGGTAAGATAGGGCTCAAGGTCCCTATAAAACCTTGTTTTAAAGGGTTCAAGGTCCCCTTCAAAACCTGTTTATTGCAACATGGGTAGTCTAGTTAATATTTTAGAGGTTGTTGTTGTTGGGTTGTTGTTTGGTTGTGTATTGTCTCTTAGCATTATTCTTTATTTAGCTAGGGTTTTGGGTCCCTTCAAAACCTGTTCGTAAAGGGTTTTGAGTCCCTCCAAAACTTGTTTTTCCCATAATCAAAACATTTGTGTTTAAATAATTATCAATGCCATCCTTAATCATAATATTTTTAATGTGATTAATAATAATTATATTTTAATGACACCCATAATACTCTTAGGTTTGAAATTAAATTTAACATATTACACTGGTATTAATATCGATGTTACCATTAACATTTTTATTTATTTACTTATTAATTAATATATTTTAATTTTATATCTTTATGTACTATTACTACCTTGAATGCAATATTGAGACTTCTCTCTATCTTATTCTCGTTAACGCTAAATATTAATGTTACTCATTCCCTTCATACTAATATTATCATGACAATAATTAGTGCTACTCTCAATATTAATATGCAACTAATATTATATATATTATATTTAGATTTTTATTAACACTAATATTAACATCATATAATATTAGCATTATCCAAAATAATTAGTGTAATATTATGTTATTCCACTATCGCTAATATTAAAATATTACTTCATGGATGTCATGGACTATTAACAATAATTCTTTGATTTATGAAGTTCAGGTTAATGTAACTATGTGTTTGTTTTGAATTTCCCTCTTACATTTAAAATTCCCAACGTTGAAATTTAGCATCATTCATTTCTTAATGAAATTCCTTCCTCCTTAATCCATGCAACTGTAACTAGGCCATCTTGAAAAAGGCAAGGGCATCGAAAATAACCCTAAATGTTTCATTATTGTTTACTTGCCTCCTCTATGTAGGGAAAAGAGAGGCAACAATAAGAAAGGCATGATATAGATGCAACAACTGGTGTTCAATAGTGCCATTATTTCCTTTTCATTTGAATAGGTATAAAATTAATTTTGGTTCTTAATTAACTGTTGTTCTCTTCTTTTTTTCATGTGCTCACTATCTTACAATGGTGATGGTAGAAGGGAGTGGGAGTTGGCTAACCTTTGGGAGGTTGTGGCCATTCATGGGGGGTCATGCCTTCCCTTTATCGAGAGGGAGGTGACACCCCCCATTCTAGCCATAGCGGTTGGAAATGAGGAGGGGGTCAAACCCTCTCAACCATTTTCCCCCTTTGTTTATATATATATTTCATTTTCTCATATGTGTATAGAGTTTTTTAAAGGTTTGTTTTATATTTAAAGAAATGCATCGT
This sequence comes from Sequoiadendron giganteum, assembly GCA_007115665.2. Lineage (NCBI taxonomy): Eukaryota > Viridiplantae > Streptophyta > Pinopsida > Cupressales > Cupressaceae > Sequoiadendron > Sequoiadendron giganteum. The sequence continues at coordinate 507,299,630 of CM021103.1, forward strand.
CCCACTGAGTATTTTTTAAGGATCGACTTGATTTATTCAAGAGGCCATGTTCTGAGAGTTAAATATATGATAGGGCTCGTGCAATAAAAATGCACATAAGCCTTCTATGTTTATCTACCCGAGACAATATAATCTATTTTTCCTCTCTTTTATTTTTTTGTTGTACAATGACAAAATGAGATCTACTTCATTTTCTTATTTTGTCTCTTTTTTTTTGTTCCTAACTCTAATATAGCATAACACAATGATTTCATCCAAAATAAGAACATGAAGATTATCCTAGAAAGGTAATAAAAAATAATGTATGGTGATCTAGAAAATGTATGTACAAAATATATATATTTCTTTAGAATGTTTGTAGTGATGATACAAGTTACTTGTTTAAGGCAGAAATAAGTTACCCAACTATTCATTTTATTGAATTTCCTACTATTCCAACAATACACAATTGAACCCTTTTCACATGCCATAAAATCGAATTTATATATCTCTTTTTTCTTTTAATAGAGTATTTTCTTAATCAAGAGAAAACAAGTCTAACATATAGTTTTCCTTTAAATCACATTCTTGTAGAGATGAACAAGTGACAAGGTGTTGTTCATACCAAGGTAAAAGAATAAACTTATATATACCATCATATCAATTTCCTCCATGATACATAGAGACATAATGCAACCATAACATAGTAAACTCATATTTTCTTTCTTTGAGAAAACAAAAGATCTATATAAATTTACTTAAGAAACATTATTTTACCCTTTGTAATGAAAATAGAGAAAAAGAATACCAAATACGTAATACATAAAGGGGGGGTTATACTGTTATCTTTTCTCTCTCTTTCAAATAGAAGGGCTGATTTAAGTAAGAGAAGAATTGTACACTATAGTTGTTGTTCAAAAGGATCTAGCAAAAACCTTATTAGAAGGGGAATTCCTAAGACCTTTCAAAATATGAATAGGTTAATCATTCTCCCCATTTTGGGTATTGTTTATGATTTAGCAACATCTAAAAAATGAAATAATTCAATCTGCTTGGCAAAGAGCTAGAACATTACAAGACTTACTTTTATTCTCATATCTATACCAATAGTAAACCAATTTGCATGTAAATATTAGAAAATAATGAATTTGTGCACATCTATTTGTGATTCAACAATATGTTCTATGTACTCCTTCCTTACACATATTTTATTTTAAATGAAACTAATAGTTTAAAATTTATTATAGACCAATAAACAAATGTTAAAAGGTATTTTATATATACTCATATTGTTCTTCTACATTATCCTCTTCTTAACCAGTAACATTGAAGGAGATTTTGGGTGACCTTTGAATAATACAATGATAGAAAATTTCTTCAACTACAAGCTTTCACAACATCTCTCACCCCTACACAAGATACAAAGTTTCTTCCAATGACAATATTAAATCTCACCACCCAAACTTAGGTAGGAAAACCAACCACCCTCAAGATGGGAGGCAACCATGGAGACCAAGATACACACATTTAGTCCAAAAACTAGGAAGGTAACAAAGAACATGACATGTAAAATTATAAAAACACACATATGGAAAAGAGGATGTTATATATACAATAACCATATCATGATTCAAAGAGGGAGAATTAGGAGGATTCACAACAACAATTCTTAAAAAATGTCAACACATTCTCTCAAACACTTCAATTTTTTAAAAAGAAACATTCTATAAACCATTTTTACACCCATACTAACAATTTTAAACACATAGGGTACGCATACCCATTCACTCCCAAAACTGAAACAAGCCCAAAAATGTATCTCTCGTCCTCAATCCCACACATGGGTTGCTCACAATTGAATTGAGGAGCCAACCCAACACTCTTAACACATATAATAAAATATTTGCACATAAAAAACACAAAGTTTAAACGTATTTATGCATAAACCAATGAATAATGTAAGATCCTACCTCAACATAACTTAAAATGAAAGATTTGTGATGCGTCCAAATCCTTTCCAAACTTCTCCAAAGCTTCTCCAATCCTTCTCACACTTAGCTAAAAATTAAAAAAATTAGAACCCTTCTCCAAACTCTCCCAAGAATATTTAAAAAAATTCCATCTCCACAGTGTCACCATCTCATTCAATCTCCTATCTCACACAAAGACATCAAATCATCCACCAAGTCCTCTCCCACATTAAGAGGCATGGTGCACATGAATACCCCTTTCCCAAGTCCCTTCTCATAAATGATATGGGAGACAAAATAGGAATGAGGATGGGTCAAGTCTATCCCTTCATTTGCAAATTCGTCACATCCCTTAAATGACATTTAAGGGAGGTCATAAATGAGGTATGGCCAAGGTTATGACCAAAAACCAACCCCCAACCTATAGGTAGTATACATAGGGTCTTAAAAATGTATTAATTAATCAAATAGACCTTTTTGACCCTCCTAAAATCACATCAAACCTTGCATCCAAAAATTTCATTTCAAAACAACATTTAAAACTTCAACATAAATTAAAACACTAAGACCTTACTTGACACATCACACACATATCTCATGCCACATTAAAATTATATATAATACAACACAAGACTCTATCCCCTCCATATGGGTTAAGCCTGGATTTATGTGGCTACATCACATGGGTCTCCTAGTTACCTCTGATTTACATCAGTCATGGAAGGTTAATCTATGCACTATAGTTCAAACGTTAGTCCAACCATTAAGATAAATAGCTGACACAATAAATATAATTAATCATATATGCACACACTTATTCACTGCACACAAATATAAAACATAATCATAATTCATATTTTCCTTTATAACCTTCAAATGCATATCGTTTCCAATTTTCATAACATTTAAGATTATAATTTGATCGACTATCATAATCATGAAATTATGATACAATAAAATAATTAATCTAACAAACAAACTAACAATTAATCCAAAGTTTATAATTAATCACATCCAAAATGTAGATTCAATCTAGAGTATATCAAAGTATAATCATGTGAATGAAAGTAAAATATGAAATCTATATGTCCAATTGATGATGGGCCTCACATCTTACTAAGTCATGACAATGCATGATAACTTCATGATCTATGTAGATACCATTTTTAATGGGCATGTAGTATGAAAGTCTTGATACATAATTACTTCACAATAAATTATGTTAAAAAAATTATTAGTTGCTCAAATTTTTAGATCTTAACAATTTTACATTTTCAAACCATAGATATAATCTTTGTAACAGCACTCAATAAACTCACTTCAAAATGATTAATATTTTAGATTAGAGAATTTAAAAAAGCCAACTAAGTTGACTATTAGCTTCTGGATATTATGATAATAATAATTTTAGTAGAACGATTATTTACAAGTCCTAGATTTTAGCATTTTAATAATAAAATTATAAATTTTATTTTTAAACAAACTGAATTTAAAATAAAAGGCATAAGAAATAAGTTTTAGAGAATTCTTAAATTGTAATGAAATCACATTTTATTTTCTTAGGACAATGAAATTTAATTAAACCAAATTTGCTTGATCTATACTACACAAAATCATTAAGACAAAGTAGTGTAAATTTCTTTTAATGGAAAAAACATATGAAACTACTATATTACACATGAAAATTTCATACATTACCTCTCACAATCCATTAAGTCAAAATATTTTTCATTTAGCACACCTTGGATTATATCCTTCTTATTCAAATTTTAGAAAGTGTTCATTATAGCATGACCCAATTTGGAAAACTTGGATCTATAATAAAATGCTAATGTGAAAATTGACTAATTTCTAGCTCTATCTAGCTTGCTAAATAAATTGGATAAATGTGTTTGTGAGAAAATTCATAGCACTAATTCTAGATCTATTCTTGAAAATTATCAGTAGCCTCCTTCACTACATTAAATCTAGAATTAAGAGAATACTAGAAATACCCTTTTCTAAAAAAGAGAATATTTGATATCTACTTTGGAACCTTCTTCATATTTTTTTAAGTGTGTCTAAAATATATTAAATTTCTCTTTTATTCTCATTAGATCATATATTATTTCTTCTATCAAATTCTTCTTCATCTATGATCTATTTATAGATATGCTCACAAACTATCAATAGCTTATTTCACTACATTAAATATAGAACTATAAGAATAATAAAAATACCCTTTCTTAGAAAAGATAATATTTGATATCTTCTTTGGAAACTTCTTCATATTTTTTAGATGTACCTAAAATATATTAAATTTCTCTTTTATTCTCATTAGATTATCTATGATTTCTTCTATCAAATTCTTCTTCAACAAATCTAAAATTTCCTAATAATTTTGTTTATTGCATCAACTTTATTAGTATTTTCCCCTATCTCAATCATGATTACTTCTCCTATTTATAAATTCTAAATCTCAATCATGATTACTTCCCCTATTTTCTTCCTATTTATAAATTTATTCTTGTACTCTTGTAAGACTTTCATCCTCCATTTTGTGGCCTCTAACCACTCTAACACCATGTTTGGGTTGCCATCTAGGATATATTTTACACCAAGGTAAGAAACAATATTTCTATCATTCTTTTGATTCAAGTCAAAGTATCATCCAAAATATGGTTTCTTTGATTATATAATGACACTAATTTTATTGATGAATTGATGATAACACCAATAGCATGTTCGATTAGCTTCTTAACTTAGGACTGTGATGTGTCCCTCCATGCCCCAAAGTTCTAAACTACTCTTCCCATTTCTCCTCTTCTCATTACAATGTTGCAAGAAGGTTGAGATTAGGTGCATTCGAGTCTATAGGACCCACAACATATTCTACATAAAATAGCTCACCAACTTGTGCCTTAAGTTCCTCTTTTTTCTATTTTACATTTTTTCATCCAACCCAAGATGGTGGAGGCCCCTACTTGCAATAATTTTTTCTCTTCCTCTCTTTTTTTGTTTGTCCTAGGTTAACTTTATGAATTTGATAATCATCCACCTATATGTGGTTATATTATTTATCACACAAACGTATGAATATCATTGTATGCCTTGCTCTCTATGCATCTACATTGGATAAATATTTGGATTTTTTATGGGTAAATATTCAAAGATGTGTCTGAGTTTTCTAAAATAAATGATCAACATTAAGTTATCTAGATTTTTAACTTGAATTATTAGAAGTGGCATATATATTTTAAATTTTGAAATTAGATAAAATAATGAAATGTAAAAAATGTAGTCTATTTTATGGTTTTATTTTTGTATATTAAAATAATAAAAATTGTTTGAACATGTAGTTCATTTTAAATTGACATTATAGTTTAGTTGTTGTTTAAAAATTTAAAAATGAGGTTCAATGGGACCACCCGTGAACAAGAAAAAAGTTCAGATACAAAATTGGACTGTTCACAACTAAAGAACTTTACAAATAAACCATGAGATTCCAAAAACAGGACCCCACAACATTTGAAGACCTACAATTTTCCCTCACCTTTGGAATGAGAACAAAGATTCTTGTTGAAACAAATTGTATTCTTCTTCCCTTTCCTTTGTACCATTGTCTAGTTCTTTGTTGGGTCCTTGAAACTCTCAACCTCTGCTAATTTCTTTGAGGGAAATTTCCTTTCCCCAAGAGACATAACTTTTGAAATTTTTGCTTGATCTACCACACCACCTTTGAGCTAAAATACCAAGCAACATTGAAACTCTCCCTTACAATAGGAGGAGATCCATCCATGGGTCTTGGAGTGGCCTATAAATTATTTGTGTTATCATTGGGTTTTCCTTCCAAGTAATATTTCTTTAGGGAAGCAATAGGGGACTTGCAATCCTCACAAGAGGCTTCTTCACCACCACATAATTATGGGGGGAGACACCTTTCCACCAATTGGCTTGGCCATATCTCCTACACTTTGAACAATGAGCTAAAAAATGATCAATATTGAAGTATCTATGACATTGGGAAGGAAACCCCTCAAAATCTAGTTGTTGGTTCTAACACCCTTCTATAAAATTTATAGAGATTTCTACCAAAAGAGCTTTGGAAATTTTCATCTCCACTAATATATGGGCATAAGTAGTATACATCAAATTTGAGGAACCCTCATCCACCCCCAAAAATTTCCCCAATGAATCACATATGGCCTTAAAACAAGATTCAAACCAAAATTGCAAAGGTAGATTTAGGAGCCTTACCCAGATTAGATAGGTATCAAAGGATTCAATAACATGATTAAAGGAGGGGTTCCACAATTTTAACATGAGCATATGTTCAAAATTCCACTGATAGTCATAGAGTATTGTGTGCCTATGATGAAAATGATCAAACATTACCATGAAAAACCATCAAGCAAATGGGTAAATTTGGATATCAACATCTAAAATAGGGTTCCATGTGAGACAGATCCACTAATGCAGCTCAGAAAGACTCAACCACAAACCTTTAAATTGACCAATTAGACCAAACTTTGCAAAATAACCTTCATTTTCATCCACTTCCCTACCTATTTCCTCATAAAGGAGCACAATTGGGGATGAAACAATGCATTGGAGTGGTCATAAAATTTGAGAAATTCTAGAACTCCCCACAATAACACCACCATTTTGTGTTTGTTCAATATGTGAGGCCAAATTTGGCAACCCCTCAAAAGGTTGAGGATATCTACATAGTGAATCCACATCATGGATCATATCAGGAGCCAATTTGCACTTGGACAACACTTATTACTCCCACCTTTTGCACTTGGTTTGCATCCAAACCCTCCCCCTATTGAATGCACAAGACAACTGGGAGGGGGTGAATCATTTGTACCTTAAAAAGTTTAAAACCCTCACAAACATTCAGATCCACGTTAATCCAATTAAGCCTTAATCTATTATAATAATTTAGCATGAAAGACAAATAACATAAACTAAATCAAATCAATATAATGCACAAGAGAACACCAGATTTACATGGAAAACCCAAGATGGGAAAAACCACAATGAGGATTAGCTCACAATATAAATTAATATCACCGAATAAAATAGTCTTCACTATTAGATGGCTCACTACCCAAGAGAAATAAAGGCTCACTACCAGAATATAAACAAGATAAAGAAGAGTTTTACGGAAATAAATACATCTTAATGCAAAAAATAAATCCACCACAACATCTCTAACACCTTCATAGTCTCTCTGAATAATTGCAGACACCTTCTGCTCACTACATCCAGCAATCGAACACATGTAATCTCACACTACACTTCCTAAATTTGCACTCTACCACTCTACTATTCACATCATTCACATCATACTCATCTCTCTTCACATCCCTCAACAACTCAACTCATATTTATATTGAAACCATTCTCCAATGTTGGTTATGCACATCAACCGTGTAAATTTAAATTAGGTCAGAACCAAAACACTTTTGTGGTAGATAGAAGTGAAGGCAAACTGCACCACTCCTTATTTGGGACCCAAATCTATAACACCACACTACAACACACTTATACAAACAATGAACATACATCACAATTAGTGTAAACACCAAGGTCAACCATTACCAATGAAAACACATTATTTTTACCTATTAACTTGATTAAGATAATTACGTTAATTCCTCCCCCTTTCATGCTAACCTTCCATCCTATTAAATTGGATAAATCTAAATATTTAATTTTAATACCCTAATTCCTCTCATTTAAATTAAATAATCTTAATTATTTAATGAAATGTAATTTTGACCCCTTTTTCATTAAATGCATTAATTATTTAATGGATATCTTAAATTCCTCTAATTTTCATAATTGAAACTTTGTTTTAATTATCAAATTACTAAATTAATTCTAACTCTCCCACTTGCAAGGGAATATTCCTCCTTTGCACTTTCCTCAAAAAGGGAATATTCTCATGGAATATTCCTTCCCTTTGCACATTAAAATTTAGTTTTAATTAACCAAATGCTAATTTTTCTCATCCATGAGAGAATATTCTCCCTTTTCACTCATTCAAAAAAAAAAAATTCTTGTAACAAACTTTCAACAAAATTTTTGAGCAAGCTTTGAAAGTGTGCTTCTTTGCATGATTATGAGCCCTTGATTAAATATCAACTTGCATTCTCAATCCCTAATTGGAATCCATGATCCATTCATCCATCTTCTTTCCATCCTCACCATTGATTGATTCTTTCAATCTTGACCATCGATTTCTTTTTGCCTATTCTATAAATAGACTTTGCATATATTGAATAGGGATCCATCATTTGATAGAAAAATTATGTTGTTGAAACTCACACACATTTGCACTCAATTTTTACATTTGATAAGAATTATAGGTTAATTTTCATGCATTGTTATCTTAGCATCCATTAATGGCTTCCATGATAACTTAGGTTGTATTCATTTAGTATATTTTTGAAGCTAGGGCTTGCATATTTGAATCTTGTGCATATTTAGAATAGATTTTCATACACTTAAATCAACCATAGATTAGTTGTTATCATGTCAATCTGGCTTTTATCATGTTTTCATTCATCTTTTTCATTAGTTTCCATCAATTTTAATCAATAAAATCGATTGGAAAGGCTAATATTATCCAAGGATTGGGAAAGAGTTTCCATTCCACATCAATGTGACACCACTCCCCCAATAGGATAAGATTCAATGTCTTAGAATAGATGTTTGCCAAGCTTTCATTTTTTAGAATGTTAGTTTTAATAGCTTTTTCACTTTTATTGATATTGAATATCTTATTGGGATTGATGCTTAGTGGATTAAATATGCCTTGAGTATGTATGGATCAGGTGTAGTTAACCTATACAATGTCATTGGTCACATTTTGGAACTAGAAGGAGGGCATGACTAATTGAATCTAATTAATTTCTTTCTAGATTCCCTTTTTCTTGGTTCTATAGATACAATGATGCTTTTGGAGGCTATAGTGATGCCTTTTTCAGGCATTGCCATATAATGACACCTTTTTTAGGGAGTATAGTGATGCTTGATTAAAATAAAAATACTTATTATATATTGTGACGCTAATATTTATGATGATATCATAGAATTAAAAATAGTGATGCCTCTAATATAGTGACGCTATCATTGTCTATGTTTTGTTGTAGAGCGACACTTTTTCTCACTAGAGCGACGCTTTTTAGAATTATGGTGACACCTTCGTAAAAAGTGATGCTTTTACTAGTAAACTAAATAAAAGCTAAATTTTTACATGTGCTTTAAAGTTTTGATTTCATCTTATTTCTAACATGTCACTAAATTTTTTCTTTTTTTTTGAGGCTAACTGGTTTTGCAAATTTGGGCAATAAAATTTGAAGTGAAGGAGCATATCATCATTTTAATATATATTGTGACAAGTGTTTTTATAGTCATGGGGAAATTATAACCCATTTTATGATGATTTACTTCATGTTTTAGGACCAACTAGGTTTCCTCTATGATTAAAATTAATGTTCAAAGTTGGTTAAAACTGAACACACATATCCTCATTTTATAATATTAGTTTAAAATTGAAAAAAACAATCCCAACACTTCAAATTAGTGCTTAAAAAAAACACATTATGCTTGTCAAGGTTAAAATGAATTCATGTTTGATTTGCTTGTGTGTACTTGTTTTGTGTATCCTCTCCCCTTGTGCTTCGTGTGATCTTGGGTGAAGAGAAACACACAAGTATACTTTTCTTCTTGGAAGTGTCTATCCTCTCCCCTTGTGCTTCATGCGATCTTGGGTGAAGAGAAACACACAAGCATACTTTTCTTCTTGGAAGTGTCTATCCTCTCCCCATGTGCCTATTGGAAATTTTGGGTGATGAAAGAATTTTAAGCTTCATAATCTGTGTTACCTTTAGAGGGCCTACCTCCCAACTTTTGAGGGGGAATGACCCAAACATTGATTTCATTTCAGTCAACTATATAAATAAATCGATGTGACTAAAGTCATTAACCAGCTAGTGTTTTTGTCTTAGGCCAATGAATGTCTCCCCTATTATCCATGTGATACATCAAAACCGTTAGATGTTTATAAGGGCTAGGAGACCACTTGATTGAGTGAATTGTCACATGTATAGGCACCATTTTATCTTGAATATGGTCATTAAAAAACCTTTTTTTATTGGCTAAACAAGTCCATTTGCAAAACGTATTTTAAGGTAGTGAATTGGATTAGCTTCATTCCAAGAAGTTACTTACCATGTTCATTTTTTGGTTTAGGAAATAAATAAAATAGGGAAGAGACTCTTTTGCTTGGTGTGTCAAGATGGTGCATTTCGTTGGCATAGCCTATTTGTCCATTCCATCTTTACAAATTAATCATCTCTGGTAGGTATCATTGGTAAGCCTACTAAGAAATATGTACCCACTTGAACTAGGATTTTAAATTCTTGTGAGTCAGTTAAACACTTGCTTGGTTCCAAAACATTGCAAACAAACAACAACAAATTTTCTCAATATTTCAAACCCTTTGGTCTAAGCATGGATACCCTTTGAAAAAGTCTTGATATTGATGCTTGTCCTAAGGATTTCATCCTTAGAGACTTCTAAATATTTTGTCTTATATCTCAATCCATACTTCTCAAAGTTAACATAGGCACCTATGACTCTAACTTCATGATTTTCACATAAATAACCTTATGAAATGAAAGGTGTCTTTGACATAGACATTTAGTTTGAAACTTAAGCAAGACAAGTGTTTGTGGTAAAAATAAATTTATTAATAAAAGATAAAGCTCATTATTGAACCCCACACATGTTCTTATCTTTATAATGACAATTTGGCATCCAATCACTCTAATTGAACAACCAAACCTTACGTCATCTATCGTACAACCAAAATTTGAACTAGTTGATGGAGAAAAAATAGAAGTAATTAGTATTTTAAGGAGTTTTATATTTGAGAAAAAAGAAACACAAAAAAAATCCTACACAAACAAGAGTGAAAAGCTGATAATTTAGTTGAAAGGCCCATATTAGCACCTCCTACATGGCAATAGATATCCTCTTTTGATGATCTTGTGGTTATCTTCATGATCTCCTACAAAATAAAAGTCTTTAAATGAAGGTCCATATTCCCCCATTTTAAACATAGAAATCATAGTTCAAATTTTAACAAAAAACAAGCCTTAAAACTTTACCACAACCGAGACATCTTGTTAACAAATTTTTTTGCTCACCCTATACTGGGTGACCCAGATTTACATGTCCAAATTTTCCCTCTCATTTAAAAACAACATTGATCTTTTGGGTTTGGGTTATTCATTGGGTAAAGAATTTTTCTCACTACCTTGGTCTTGCAAATCAAAGGTTCACTTTAGGTTAACATTTTGAGTCAACATTTCATTCACCCCTTATGATCTTTCAAATTTTCACTTCACCAACCTTTGCAAAATTTTGAACATACCAATACTTTTGACTTAGACATCATCAAACCAATCCCCTAACTTATCTATGTTCTATGTGAAATGTATCCTTTTCCATATACTTAGTTAAGTTAGTTGTCACATTTGCGGACAAATTTATCTTGAAAGTCATGAGTCTACCTTCATGATTTACACGTTCATTAACACCTTTCCTAAAAAACATCACAATATTTAAGTCTAAAAGTGTTGTCCCAAAAGTTTCAAAACTTCATCCCCCGCATCATTCACCCATTTCATCTCCCATTCTCACCATTTCTCCAAAACTACTTAGAGCATCCCTTTTACCAAAAATTGAGTCAACTACAGAGTTTAAATATGACAAATCTCAACATGACTCTCCCATAGGTGACCCACAATTTATGGTAATGATAGGATCACAACACAAGAGAATAATGGAACAATCCAAAGTTACATTCACCACAAGTGATACCATATCCAAGAATTTAATCCAATGAGTCATTCTACCCCCTCGCAAAATCCCCAAACTCCATCAGGACCATATAAGATAAAACAAATCACAAACAATCCATTTGGGCTTACTAAAGAAGAACTCATTGAGTAAAAACAAGAACGTCAAGCCTTATAAAAAGTAGCTCCATCTCCCCCATCTTTTGTTGTGCAAACTTTAACACAAGGCTTGACTTCATCCACCACTCAATCAAGTCCATCACCAGGGATAAGTATAACACAAAATCCTAGTATTACAACTAGTATTGCTAAGAACTTTGGCCACACTGCTCCTTTGGAAAGCAACACACTTGTGGGTACTCTAAACAAAAATCCTCCTCAAACCACCACTTAGACACCAACCTTTGGTCAACCAAGGTAATACCTTGGTCCCACCTCAAATACAACAAGGGAACCCCCTACCCTTCAATCAATTTCAAGATCCTAATGTTCCATTGCCATCACAATACCAAATGGAACCATCATCATCTTTTCCTTTGGTCCCCCACATCATCCAAAATCAAATGGGGCCTCAAAATTACATTTCTACATCCCAATCCACCATTTTACAAGGAATTTTAAACCAAGGCAACCCCCAACCTCTCATCAACAATGTGCAACCCACTCAAACCATAAACACCCAAAACCCATTGCAAATGTCCCAACAAAAAAATGCTCCTACATTGAAAGCACATGCTCTAGCTTTGCAACAAGCACAACAGGATTATCAACAAGCCATGCAACAACAATAGTCCTAGAAAGTAGCCCTAGCAGCACAACAACACCAATAGTCCCAACAAGCAGCCCTAGTAGCACAACAACAATAGCAAGCCCAACAAAAATCCCTAGTAGCATAGCAACAACAATAGTCTCAACAAGAAACCCTAGCAGCACAATAACAAAAACAAGCCTAGCAAGCATCCCTAGTAGCACAACAACAATAGAAATCCTAGCAAGCAACCTTAGCAACATAGAAACAACAACAAGCCCAACAAGAAGCCTTGGCAACACAACAACAAGCCCCAGTGGCTCAATGGAAATAACAAGTGTACCAAGAAGCCTTAGTAGCCCAACAACAACAAAATAGCACAACAAGAATCCCTAATGGCCCAAAAATAGCAACAAGCCCAATAGGAACCCTTATTAGCCCAATAGTACACCCAACAACAACAAGTGCTCACCCAATAGCAACAAAAAAAGAAAAAAAAACTATACTATAATCCTCAACAAAATGTCATCAATCCAAATGTGTTAGGAACATATTCATCTCTACCATATTCACATTCACAATACCCTACACCACCAAACACACCTTACACCCCACCAATATATCAAAATCACACATACAATCCATCACTCGTCTCTCAATATGTCACATATGTTCCTCCACCGAACTCACAAGACAATGTGGTATCGCAACTCAAGACACTAACACAACAAATGCAGGACATCCAAATGCAAAAAATGAAGAAGCCCCATACACAATAGAACTTATGTTCGTACCCATTCGATAGAAATATCACAATAATTCCTTTCCCTCCTGGTTTTGAGGTACCTAAATTTGATAAGTACAAAGGGAGAGGAAATTCTATGGACCACGCCAAGGAATTCAACGTCATATGTATGGAGGTTTCCTATAATGATTCTTACTTAATGTGCCTCTTTCCATGAATTTTGACATGTGCCGCCATCAATTGGTTTTCACAGTTACCTGTGACTATCAAAAAATTCCAAGAAGTGATTAATAAATTCATAGATCACTTCTCCTTCAACCTTGAAATGGATGTCAACCTATAAGAGTTATACACTCTCAAGAAAAAAAAAGGAGAATATTTCAGAAATTTCTTACAATGATGGATGTAAAGGGCTAGTAAAAGCAAGTGGCCCATTCTTGAAGAACAAAAAGTGGGAATTATCATAGAAAATGTTGATCTAGATCTCTCCTTCCACTTGAAAATGCAATTTATCACCAGCTATGGAAAGCCTATCCCTAGGAATTTCAACATCGAGCGAGCTCTACTATCACAGGGCAACACACAAGCATACAAAGATAACCAACCATCAACCAATTCAAATGATAAGCCTTGTGTATGTATTAAGAACGAGAACATGATGAATGATGGTGTGGTGGATGCTAAGATGGCCATAAGTGCTACAAGGCCAAACACCAATCAAGTGACCAATTCTCAACCAACCATACAACAAACCACACCATCAGCTCAAAATAATCAAATCAATAACACTGAGTCTCAACAAAGAGGAACCGCCAATAGGAATAACTATCCAAAATGAAAATACACAGTTGGTAGAACCTATTGAAACAATCACACAAAATTTGGTAGATCCAATATTGATTACACTCCCCAATTTCCAAAACTACCAACAACCACAAGACAAGCCACCTTGGTGCAATGAAAAGGATCTTTGTGACTTTCACAAGATCAAAGGACACAAAACATCAAACTACATGATATTGAATAATGTCATCCAAGATCTTATCGGTAATGGAGAAATGTCTATTGAGGTACCAATGGCTAACAAAGATCTTAAAATATACAAGAACCAATTACCAAATCATGGCAAGGGAAATGACAATGGAAAAGGGAAGGATTACAAAAATGTGCAACATGTTGATGGGAAAGGTCATTGATGTCACAACTTGCATCATTTAGTCAATTAATTATCAAACCAATTGTGTCTAAGAGCTATATGCGATAAGGATGGTTGTCATGGATTTTTGGGGGCTTTTGCATTGTAAACAGTGACTTTTGGTTTTGGTTTGACTCCTTCATGAGCTTTCAGGAGCTCTTCAAGAGTTGAACTACAAAAAATAATTCCTAAGGATTAATACTATCTTATTTCCTAATTTCAAGTTATTTTGACTTATTTCTGGCTTCATTTTGACTTGATTTAGACCAATTCATGGAAAAGACTAACATTTACTCTAATTCTTAATCTAAAGTGCACAATCCAAATTAATTCTATTTTTCTTCAAAACAAATATATCTTAAGGTATCTTGGAAAATAAATGCTATTTTAAAAAATAGAAATAAATTGCAAGGAAATGACAATTGATCTAGGAAACATAAATACTAATTTCCATGAGTAGATTCCAAAAAAATTTCAGTCCCATCTTTCGATAAGTTCCCATCATTGCTTCTAATTAAGTTTAACATATAACTACCAAACTTAATTCCTACAAACAACATCTAAATCCGATTTAACTCAATCAATCTTACAACGAATCTAACAAACCATTCTAAACATGATGAACTAAACTTGAAAGTGATTTAAACACAATTGCTGAAAATGATTCAAATAGAATTGACTATTCAGATTTTAACAACCAATGAACTGAAAATGATTTAAACAAACTTAAAATTCTAGATTCAACATCAACACTTCAGATTTAATATTAATGAACAAAAATAACATAAACTCTATAAAATACTAAACACAAGATTGATTGCTTTGGTTGAGTGGGCCCTGTTGTTCCTCCAGTAAGATCTTGCATGATGATTTGAGTTAACTTCTTATCTTCATTCAAATTGATCAAAGTAGGACGCAAAACAAAGTATTGCAACCATTAAAAGATTCTAATCAAAATTATCTAACTCTCGTCTAATGCTAAAAGATGGATATTTATAAGAATATCCTTATTGAATTCAAAACATGGTGTTAACTACCAAGATTCAAGGTGCCTAAACTAGAGATTTAAATAAAACTAAAGCATAACTAAAACAGAATTGAGAATAGACAGAGAAATATGCCAGATCGCTGTTGGGACTAGAAGTTCCTAAATCGACTAAAAGAAGTTGATTTGGACTTTAGTGATTCATCATCCAACTCGGCTGATCAATGGCAGGATTGACTTCATGTGGTTAAATAGGTAGTTCAACTTTATATTGAACTAAGTCATCAGTCATCGGTCTTTATCCTTGAATAAGGTCCTTAATAATAGGATACCAATTATGACAGTAAAATATTAAAACTGCATAATTAATTCATCATTATCACCATAATAGAAACTCTTTTAATATAAATCATTACCTCAAATATATCTACCAATTTAGCCAAACATAAAGCAAAGTAAGTAAATTTATTAGTCTATAATCTACCGCCAATCATGTTAATTAACAAAAATAACAAGTCTTTTCAAACATAAATGATTAATTAAAAGTATCTCTTGTGTTGCTCATCATTCTCCCCAATTTGTTCTAAACCATGTCCTCATGGTTCTTTGTCAAGAATTTTGGTGGTTTGTTTGTCCTTTTTTACCGCTTCCATCCAAATGCAACAGTCGAACACCCCTTCCCTATATTTCTACGACAATGTTTTATTGAGTGCAAAGCCATGGTTTTCTCTTAGCTTCTCAAACCAAGGTCTTATCACCTCCTCTGGAATATTGGGTGATGCTTTGAGCTTTGAAGAGAGAATGATGATAAGTGGCATTTTGAACCACATACCAAACCCAAAGTTCTTGTTGTCTTTCAACCAAGTTGATCACGTGTCGAACTCTTATCAAGCTCCATCTGAGGTTGCTTGGGCTTATAGGCTCTCTTCTCTTAATGACTCAGGAATGGTGATATATATTTCCTCACATGATTTAATTGCCAATGGAGGAAGTGTCCCTTCTACATTCTAGAAAGTAGATATACTATTTAGAAAATTTGAAACTTAAAGAGGATTGATGTGATTTTTCCTTACCACTGATCTTACCATTTTGATATACCTCTCTACATGAGGCATTTCAGGCCTCATTGGTAAACCGTACTTTCTCTAAGCCACTTTGTATTTTCCCATCCTACTCAACCATTCAACCTAATTATGCATTAAGGAGACAAAGGACCAGATTTGTAGCTCACCAACATAAATATTTAACAAAAATCATGATTATCTCCCAATAAAAATATGTGCTGGAAAAACTCACACATCTGGTTTTGAATATCAGGGTGGCTATGGAAATAGTCTTGCAAAAAATATTTATCATTGTGATAATCAAGACTTCTCCTTAAATTTAATTGATTGAGTTTCCATTGTAGAAAATTCTTCCTGAGAAATAAAGCATATATTTTTTATGGTCTTCTAATTGACAATATTGTAGAACTTATCTCAATGGCTTGCTCAAGTCTTTCTTCAACTTCATTTATCTATTCCTCTAATTTTTATAC
Source organism: Sequoiadendron giganteum (assembly GCA_007115665.2). Lineage (NCBI taxonomy): Eukaryota > Viridiplantae > Streptophyta > Pinopsida > Cupressales > Cupressaceae > Sequoiadendron > Sequoiadendron giganteum. The sequence goes on from CM021103.1 coordinate 507,316,649, forward strand.
TTGCTTTTTCAACTGATCATTTTCATATTTGAATTTCATAGCTGCCAAAGAGAGATATCTAGGTTGATTCCTTTGTGGAACATCTGGTAGAATATCATATGGTATGGGAGGCAGAGCAAGGTAATACGTTGGGGCCATAGAAGTGGAAGCTTCTTGAGAATAAAATCTCATAGACTATTGTTTTAATTGCTCTTCTTTTAACTGCAAATCCTCCTTCAATTTTGTGATTTCCTCTACACCTGCTAAGGCTTTTGCATTGGCTTGTTGTAAATCCTCCTCAACATGTGTGAACCTCAATCCTAGACCTACACAAACATGGAAAACAAGCACAATATTAGATCAATATGCAAGTTAGAATAAGAATTCCCCATGAAATCCATCTACAAATATTCAAAGTAGGAAATGAATGAAGAACAATACAAACAACTAAGTTAAATCCTAATTTAAACAATGAAAACACTTGATCCAATGGGGGAATTGGTGCCAATTATGTGTAGAAATTGGACCTTTCCCAACTCCTTTGTAAGCTTTGATGATGGTTTATCCACTTGATGGTGAAGAACAATGTGACTGCTTGCTAAAAAGCTGCAATAACCTAGCTATGGTGATGACAAATAATCAAGAAGTTGAATAGAATTGCTCTCAATTGAGGATAATAAATCTAATATGAAATTGTGGATGAAGAATGAGAGGAAGAGTCTCTCATTTATAGATTTCAAATTGGAAGAATCAGAAAGATTTGAGCAATGTGGGATCATTCAACATCCAATGGCCATGTGTCACTTGTCAAGATGTGAATGGGTGAGGGTTGTGCACATTTTGATGAAAGTGCCAGTAAATGATATTAGGTGGAATTTGAAATTAGTGAAATGACTTGTTGGAGAGGGAATAAAATGGATTTATGGCCAGTTGGCTCATGGAAAAAGGACTTGTAAGGTGAAATAAATGCCTTGTTGGAAGGACTAAGTCCACCTGGATTTGAATTCAAATTTGAGGGAATATTCCCCTTTTATGCCATGTTGAGAGAAAATAGGGATTTAATAAATGAATTAAATCTATTTCCATGTGAAAGTGGTAAAATCTAGAGGATGGGACATGATTTAAAATTAAACTAATCAAATATTACTTAATGTAATGAGGAATTAGGAGATGTGATAATTTAGACTTAAATTTATGCATTGATTTAAATCAAATTGAGAGGAAGGGTTTAATTAAATAAACATTTTGATTTATTTAACCAAAACGGATAATGTTAGATTAAATCAAATAAGGTTTAATTTATTCAATTTAATAAGATGATTTTAGAGTTTTAATTAAATAAAGTGAACTATTTAATTAAATAGAGATACAGGGTTAATTAAATTAAATTGATTAATTTAATCAACAGAAAAGAAAGACTTAATTAGATAAATAATAATTTATTTAATTAATGGATGAAGAGTGATGATAAGCTAAGAGTATGCTTTAGGATGAAATGATGTTAGTAATCAAGATCAAGTGTGTCGGTCAATTTTTCATGTCTACATTTTGCCCCTCTTTGAAGCAATGCACTTGTTGTATTGGTTCAAAGAATAAACTGATGTGATCAAAGTTCAAAATTTCTTGATTTTTTTGAATGCCCCACTATTGCCCCAGTAGAAGGATTATGATGATATGTTGCCCCCTCAAGGATTGGATGAAAATTTTGATTTTTGGATGATCTCGCAAAAAAAAAGGACAAGGTGCCCGATAGGTCGAAAAGTGCCCTAGGATGCCAAAAAAATGTGTTAAAATGCTAGAAAAGATGCAACATGGCCCTCGGTTGGGCAAAAACGAGATTGCAGGACCAAAACCCTTGCTGGATGGTCAAATTAGGTCAAAAAACCCTAATTTGCAGGCTTAAATAGACCTTGAGGGGTCACTTCCAATTCATTTGCACACTTATCCTTTAGAAATTTTTGCACTATGACCTCTAAGTTTTGATCGAGATGGCGCAATGCCAAATCCCAAGCATGTGTCAGAGAGGGTATGAGTGCACCAATGACCATAGAGTGCAGGACCCGTGGTATATGCCCCTATCTCGACTTTTAATTTTTTCATTTTACATGCATTTAATAGGATCCAAGTCAACTTTAGGTCAAGCGATGCTATATAGCACCATTGAAAATGCTCAATTAGTGTCACGTAGCCTCGAACTGCACTACATATGAGAGTAGCGTCGTTTCAGGCCAGTTAGGAAAATTAGGGTTTGAGTACAAATTCAACCGCATTTGTAAATCAAACCGTGCGACACATTTAGGAATTTAGGATTTCTCAAACTTCATCATGATGATGCGGTTTAGAACTTTACAAACTACATCGCATTTGCAAACAATGTCACATTTGTTGTTTCAAATACGAAAAGTTGATGCGGGAGACAATTTTTTTTACAAGGCTTGGCACAATGGTTTCCCTTGTGTAGGAGGACCTCGATATACTTCATTTGAGGGAGCACATATGCCCAATGCTATAGAGACTATAGGGTATGCACGTATTCCTTTAGGAGCATCTTGGTATTCTCATCCTTTGCTTCATCGCATATGTTCATCCTCTTTGGACACACTTGGGGATGATGACATCTTTGGCAGAGCGATGGCATAGTGAGACCTCCTTCTTCCAATCTTCCCACCAGCGAGGCTAATTTTCCACTCAAGGATGTCTGGTGCATCATAGGACTGCTTATCCATGGAGCAAGAGTCATTTATGATCTAGATGTCGGTAGGGATTCCTGTTATGATGTGATGGGTCTCGATGAAATTTAATTTTTTGAGGGACAAATAGACTTAGAGAGATGATGGGGCGTAGTGCCCACCTATACATTGATTGTTGTGGTCATTATATCAGGTCTTATGGCACTAGGTCGACAAAGCCAATACTTCAGTCTGGGCTGGGGGCTAGGTTGGGAGTGGATAGTCATTTGCAGAGAGTGCTTTGCTTGGGGACTAGTGATGTTGGCCTCACTATATAGGGACCTCCATGAGTCTGCATATCTTGATACCAGGGCCATCGAGGTTGAGGTCACTCTATTACACATTTGGGCATGGGAGCGAATTCCAGTGCTTCGTCCATAGGTTACTTTGATTGTTCTAGATATAGACGATATTTTTGTTTGGCGATATGGGGGAACCCAGATTCATTTTACTCATATAGGTACAAGAGACATCACCCATTGGCGATGAGTTCTTGATGAGATGCGAGAGTTTGTTTGGAGGCCCTGGATGGGTAGAGGCCCATGGTATGATGATCATGAGCAACTATTATGTTCTTGAAATGAAAGATGGATGTAGGGTCGAGAGCACATCATGATAGAGAAGTACCTTCCAGATAGAGTGGCCCGCCAATTCAGTGATGTTTAGGATAGGCCAAATGATCAGTACATGGCAATATTCACCCATTCCACTCGACAGACAACATGGAGCCAGTGTGTCCCAACACCTGAGGCATTAGCCTCATTCAGACAGTTAGTAGCTGGCCATGGGCGTATGATCAGGGGCCAGCAGATGCAGGGGTTACTCAGGCCTATTGGGATTGGTTCAGGCCTCCTTTGAGATTAACAGTTTTGGGTATGCTTCTCCCATGGTGAAGGCCAAGAAGCAAGTCAAATAGTAGGGATACGGGATGGGGTGGTATCGGGGATGGTGATTAGGATGAGGATGGAGATAGAGGAGGAGGTGGAACACCTTCTCATCAGACACTGCCCAAGGATCAGGCACATCATACACCGCCACAAGTAGAGATTCATGAGATCCCTGCACAGGATGATTAGCCCAGAGATGGGGATAGAGAGGTCCAAGAACAGTAGCCACTAGGGCAGCCTGATCATAGAGATGCCTTGATGCAATAGTTATAGGGTTAGGTTCAAACTTTGACTGCGGAGAGAGATCAAGTCCGATAACAGATTTTGACAGTTACTGCCAAGAGGGACCAGACCTAGTCTGAGAGGGATCAAGAGATAGGTCAGTAGAGGCAGCTAGAGAGTACAACCTCATCATCCTAGGGTTGGATAGTTTCCTTAAGAGCATACCGAGAGGTGGTGAGGGAGTTCGAGTACTACTGATAGCATTATAGGCAGGCAGTGCCACCAGGTGATCGGGTGCCAGATTTTTCTCAGCAAATAGGGATGAGGCCTCTCGAGGACCATGGTGAGAGACCAAAGGGGGAGGGGCATAGTCAGTAGGGCTAGTCTTTGATCATGGGCAGTTATCCATTTTTTGATTCATGCACATCAATACTTATTACCCTGATTGTATCATGTATCTTGATGTATACACACTTGATCCAATTTTATTTTATTTTTGTACCATGACAATTGTATATTTTGATGATATATATGATATGGTCCTATTTATGAGATGTTCTATGATGTATGATATATATATTCATTTTAATTTCCTATGTGCAATGAGATGTTATGAAATGCTTTTATTTTATACTCATGCAATATGATGTATGTTTCTACATGATGTGATGATGATTATGGATGTATTTCTTTTTGTATTTTTCTATGCATTTTGATGACAATCATATGGATGCAATGTATGCAAATGATTATGGATTGATGATGGATGGTAATTATTTCCATTATTTCCTTAATGATTCGTGTAATGTATGATATGAGATGAATGTAATGCAATGATTTATTAAGATACTTAGAATAAAAAATCTATATTATTCCTCATAACTTAAGATGATATGATGTGGTATGATCTATATGATATGATATGTATTTATGCTGATGATTTTGTGGATGCAGGGTGGATGCATTAGCGATTTTCTAATTAACTGTCATGGAACCATGTTAGTATGGAAAGAAGATAGAAGAAAAAAGATCCAACAAGTCATTAAATGTTGATGATTTGCTTACCAAGAGTTGGAATTTTCAAAGGGCCAATTACTTTATGTTTGATAATGCATATAGGTACAATGCATCAAGGTATAAATAACAAGGATGGCATTATATCTAGTGTGATGGACTTTGAATCGACAATCAGATAGGAGTATTCTTGTTCAAACTTAACATACAAAACCTTATTCAGGATATAGTTTAGATCTTCTAAACATCTCAAACCAAAACATAGAAAAGAAAGCCTTCCTATGTGGTCAACAAGACACCTAAAACACCCTCCCTACAAACCAATAAAAGTATGCATGAATAAGTTATTTTACAAGAGTATCTAACAAGCACAACAAAAAAAAAGATAACGATCATTTCTCCAATCCTTTCTCTCAATTTTTTTTTTTTGATTAGGCATCATCGAGAGGTTCTTGGAATGAGCACAATAAGATAAATCCAAAGAAAGGATAAAGTAAACAAACAAGCTAATGTTCTTCATACCGCTAGCCAAGACTAAACTATAGTGGGATATCTAATGTTGATGTCCATTGTGGGAAGGATGCATCCCAGGACATGTTGTGATCAAGGTTTTGATGAGATTGATTGGATGATAAGCTATTGATACTCCGAGTTGATCAACTTGCTTGCTTACTAACCTACACTTTGAGACTTCTGACAATTAGGGTGTTCACTTTGGAACCTACTAGACTTGCTTCTGACTGACTCACCAAAGGATTAAGATGATAATTTATTTATTATGAGCGATGATTATTGCGAGTGAAGGCGAGATGAGACAGATGCACCATTTTTGGGTTTTTTTGACATATTTGTATGTTTTGGAATTTTGAAATGTTTTGAGGCTGTTTTTGGTATTTTTGAGATTTTGACCAAGAGATTGACTTAAAAACTTATCCTAGGGGTCTCAGGAGCTGATCAACAGATTATTTTTTCCTACATTATACATGCAAAGACCATGTAGTTCGACTGACAACAGACTTGACTCAATGATGAGAAAGATGGGAAAATGGATTGCCATATTGTGATGGATGCCTTAAAGGACTGAACTAAAATGTCTCGGGGGATGATCAAAGATTAGCCTTGCCTATGTTAAATCTTAGAGATGACGTAGTTCAAAAATATGACGCCACTTTTTGATTTTTTCATATTTTCAACATGTTTTAGATTTTGACAGATCTTTTGAATGTTTTTTTAATTTTTGATGGATTTTATGAACGTTTTTGGATTTTTGATAGGTTTCAAATAAGATCACGAGAATATACATGAATCCAATTTGATGCAGGTATAGTAACATGCCCACAATGTAATATGATAGACTACTTCGATATAGGAAGGACAAACTGACTTTAGGAATATGCCAAGTAGTACTATGGTGGACCATGATACGAGCATAAGATCAAGCTATGGTACAGATGTGAATGGATGATGGAAGGATAAATGGAATGTGATGGATAAGTGAGTGTGTGGAAGATCCTAGTGGATGGAGGGTGCTTTATTTACACTTGGCTCTTGTTTTCCAGGTTTGCACCAGGCTACTTGTCCAAAGCGCCACTGAAGTGGTTTTCACTAGAGGACAATTTTTTTCTCTTTACCGTTTTCAATCCTTTTTTTGATTTTTTGATTTTTTTGTTGTCACCACGACACTTGTTTGCCAGGTTTTCATCAGGGTGATAACTTTTGCAAGATATTTTTTTATTTTTTTGTATTTTTTGATTCTATACCTCGAAAGATTTTAGGCATAAAACTTTTTTAGATGGGAGTTGTTCATGGGCTCCTGCAGAGGCTCCCCTTTGGGTATTGACAATTGATATGCCCCTGATTTATAGTGCACCATGATGATGAAAGGTCCCAACCAGTTGGGCCCAAATTTACCTTTTCTTTCTGGGTTTGACACATTTTTTTGGTTCTCTTTCAACACAAGTTCGCCGATTTGGAAGGTTTGCCTCCTAATCTCCTTGTTATAACTAAGCTTGAGTCAATTTTGATACACTTGTAGATGATTTAGGGCATCCATACACTGTTCATCCAGTAACTCCAACTCATTCATTCATGAGACCTTGTATTCTTCATCTGTGATGAGGTTTTACAGTGATATTCTCAGGGATGGGAGCTCGATCTCAATGGGAAGGATGGATTTTTATCCATAGACCAGAGAGAATGGGGTGGCTCCTATTGGTGTGTGGATACTGGTACAATAGGCCCATAAGGTGGGATTTAACTGTAGATGGCAGTAATGGCTAACGTCATTGATTGTCTTCTTAAGGATTTTTAAGATGGTTTTGTTGGTAGCTTCTGCTTAGCCATTTCCTTAGGGATAGTATGGAGTGGAAAAGCGATGGATATTGATTTTTTCACATAAATCATGAACATCCTAGTTTTTGAAGGGTGTCCCATTATCTAAGATAATGGCTTGGGGGACACCATATCAGCAAATGAGGTAGTTCAGGATGAACTTGGATATCTACTTTATAGGTATGTAGGTCATGGGAATTGCTTTAACCCACTTTGTAAATTACTTTGTGGTGGTGATGATGAATTTGTGGCCGTTGGATGAGGTGGGTGTGATTTTTCCGATGAGATTGAGCCCCCACTGTGAAAAGGGCCAAGGTGTAACAATAGGGTGGAGCTCTTGAGCTGGTGCATGGATAAGGTCCCCATCTTGTTGACATTGTAAACATTTTATGGCGAAGTCATGTGCGTCTCGCTCCATTGTGGGCTAGTAGTATCTAGTTCTCAGTAACTTCTTAGCCAGGGTTATACCACTCAAGTGTGATCCAAAAATGTCATTGTTTACCTCAGTTAATATATTATGGGCTTCCTCAATGTTTAGTTAATGCAACAAGGTTCCTTCAATGCTCCTACGATAAACGATTTCTCCTAGGATGAAAAAATGGGTTGACTTCTTGACGAAGGATCATTTAAGGTTTTGGCTTATAACAGCGGGCAAGACTCCTATTCTTAAGTAGGTGTAAATTTCATGATACCAGGGATCACTAGGACGAATGAGTTCACATACAAATTTAGACTCTGGTACCTCGCATGCTGGTACGAGAAGCTGCTCTACCTAGAATTCTTGCTTTGTGATGTTGCATGAGATTTCCAAGAGTGATCCAATTGTCGCCATTGCATCGACTGCTCTATTGTTTTCTCTAGGTAGTTTTTCAAATGTAATATCAAAGAATGACTCTTTGAGGCTCTCTACCAACTTCTTGTATGGAGTCATTTTGTCATCCTTTGTCTAATATTCATCATTTACCTAATTGATTATGAGCTAAGAGTCCCCATATACCTTTCAAGCCATGATCTGCCATTGTACTGAAATCCTTAAACCTATGACGCAAGCCTCATACTCTGCTATATTATTCGTGCATGGAAATCATAGTTTGTAAGATTTGGGTATGCACTATCCTTGGGGAGTTATGAATAAAATTCTTTCCCTTGATCCATGTTGCACGTAAGATCCATCAAAATACATCTTCTAGTGGTCTGCAACACTTAGGCTGAATATTGATTCATCTGAGAATTCTGAAACGAGTGGGTTCTTTGCATAAATAGGAGCCTCTGCTAGTTGATCTGCAATTACTTGCCCCTTGATAGCCTTGCACTCCACATATTCAATGTCGTGTTTTTTCAATATCATGACCCACTTGGTTGTTCATCCCGTGAGAGTGGCTTTAGAAAGTAGGTATTTGAGAGTATCGATCTTCACAATCAACTTGATTTGGTGAGCCAACATGTAGTGTCTAAATTTTTTGTGTTGCAAATACAACTACTAGACAAGTTTTCTCAATCGGAGTATAGTTTATCTCATGTCCCACCATATTTCTGCTGATATAGTATATTTCTCTCTCTCTTCCATTTTCATCGTGTTGAGCTTATAGAGCACCAAGAGCTGCCATGGTTGCTAAAATGTATAGAATCAATGGTTTTCCTAGAGTAGGTGGCATTAACATTGGTGGCGTAAGTAGATATTCTTTGATTTTACTAAACTCCTGATCACACTTGTCATCCCACTTGTATGTTACTCCCTTGTGGAGTAGATGAGAGTATGAGATCTATTTATCCGCTATTTGTGCTATGAATTTGCGGATGGATTGGAGCCTGCCTTGTAGACCTCTCAATTGTTTTAGTGTCCTGGGTGCTTCCATGTTGAGGATACCCTTGACTTTGGTGGGATCCACTTATATTCCTCTCATTGATACTATATATCCTAGGATTTTTCCTGATTGCACCCCAAAGATGCATTTCTTGGGGTTAAGTCTAACCTTGTATTTCTCTAATCTATCAAAGATGGCACTTAGAGTTGCTATGTGCTCCTGTCTTTTCCTTGACTTGGCCAATATATCATCCACATAATCTTCCATAGTTTTATGAATCATGTCATGAAAAATTAGTGTCATGGCCCTTTGATATGTTGCTCCCACATTCTTTAGCCCAAATGGCATCATGTTCCAGCAGTAGGTGCCCCATGGACATGTAAACGTTGTGTTATGTTGGTCTTCCTTTACTACCATAATCTAGTTATACCCTAAGAAGCCATCCATCATAGATAGCATCTTCTATCTGGTCGTCATGTCCACTATCATATCGATGTTGGGTAGTGGAAACTCATCCTTAGGAAACACTTTGTTTAGGTCTCTAAAATTGGTGTAGATACGAATGCCCCCATTCGGCTTTGTAACTGGCACAAGATTTGACACCCATTCCAGATAATCAATTGGGCATATAAAGTCAAAATCTAGGAGCTTCTACAATTCCACCTTGACTAGCAAGGCTATCTGAGGGTGCATCTTTCTAAACTTATGTCTTACTGTCTTTGCCCCTGGGTAGACAACTAAATGATGAACCATGACTTTCTGATCAAGACTCGACATGTCAGCATAAGTCCATGTGAAGTTCACCTTTCTTTATCTTAGGAATTCCACTAAGAGTTCTTTTTCTTCTGTGAGAAGTGATTTAGCATAGAAAGTGATGTATGGTAGCTCTTTCATGCCCAAGTTGATAGGATTGCACTGTTCTACTAGGATTGTTGATTTCTCTTGATGAAGTGCAATGAGGGGGAGATTGAATATTTTATCCTTTGGTGCCTCAAAGAGGTTTTCACCATTGGAAGTGTCCTTTATTTTTACTATTCTATGGTTAGAGAGTGTCACAACGTGGTTTTCACTCAATGAACCTGATCGTATTCTCATTCTTTTGCTTTTGTGACTAAAGGACTAAATCGTCTCCCTATAATAGGCCTATGTGTCCAGTGTGATTTTGAATCCAGCTTTATGATCTCCACTTGGTACTATATCCCTTAGTCCCATGAATTCTGAGAGTTCCTCATCATTTTTTAATGTGTCTAGAATCAGTGGTCCTCGTTGGTCGTAATTGATGAGTTGTGTGTAGACTAGGTTTATCTTGTGGGGTTGGTGGTTCGACTCGAAATATGATGTGCTAATCATGAGTAAGGAGGAGTCTTCAAATAGCATTGGAAGGCCTATTATGGTATCCTCGTCATCACTACTACTACAGATGTCAGTTATGTCGAAGGTGAAATTATCTAGGGGCAGACCTATGGGACTGGTAATCATAGGGAAGCTATCGATAACTGAGGGTGATTCATGACTATATTAACTAGGGGACCTCAACCACGTATGGTTATACTTGGATGGGTACATCTGTGGCCAATATTCCTCATACAACTTTTAGGAATAATTGGTTCCAATTGGCCATCATTGTTCTTTCCAAGACTTCCATTTCTATTATAGCCCATCCTAAGCATTATTTGTAGTCCTTTTCTTCTTTCATCCATAGGAAGGTTGGGCATGGGACTTTTGTCTTGGTATAGTGAACTAGAAGTGTCTCCTCCATCCATAATATCCTGAATTAGATCTCCCCAACATTGGAATCTAGAGGGGTCTGCTTTGAAAGTGTGGATAGGTGTTTCAACTAGTTGGGGTTTCCCATGTGACCTAGGAGATTGCGGTAACTCTCCTACAACAAAAGCATTTTTCTTCATTTTGTAATCTCCACACCCATTGTCTTGGATCATGAGCTTGATGTCGGATATATCAGGGATGGAGGGTGTCTGTGTCACAGAAGTGGAGGCGAGGCTAGATGGATCCACATAGGGAGTGGAGGGTCCTTCATCATTTTTTGGTACTTGGGGAACTTTATAGAACTTGGCCTCTAGATTCTTGCAATAGGTGAAAGGTTCAGGATCAGCTTGAATTGTAATCTCTTCATTTTGGTATGAGAATTTTACACATTGGTGAAATGTTGAGGCGACCATCTTAATCCAATGGATCCATGGGAATCCCAGGAGGATATTGTAGGGTAAATCAAGGTCGAGGCCCTGACACGTGGTTTCCATAATATTTGGCCCTACTTGGATGGGGAGTTTGATAGTGCCCTGAGACACTCTTTCTTGGTCATCATATGCTCTGATGGGAATGCCTTATTCTTTGTCAATAGAATCTTTGGAGATTCCTAGATTCTTTATGAGTTTTAGTGAATAGATATTGAGGCCTACACCTCCATCCACTAAGACCCTTTTGACCTTTTTCTTGTCAACTAGGACCTCAAGCTATAATGCACGATTGTGACATGGTTGGGTTGGGAAATCCTGATCAGAGAAGGTGAGGAGATTTGGAGTGATGATATTACTAACCATAGCTTGAAAGTGCTCCATATCTAGGTTGGGAGAGATGGTAGATGAATCTAATGCTTCCTCAAGTATTTCCCTATGGGCAGCTGAGATTTTTAGTAACTCCATGATGGAGATCTAAGCAGGGGTTCTCTTTAACTAGTCAAGGATGTTGTAACCACTAGGAATGGATTTTGAGGTGGATGTCTTAGATGGTTGAGATGCCCTAGCTATAGTGACCTTGTCACCATGTGTGGTGACTCCACAATCAATATTGGCTCCTTGTTATTGACAATAGTGACCCATTCATCCAGGGATTCAATGATCTTATCATATATATGGTTTGCATTGGCATACTTTTTTTTCCCTTTATTGTTCCCTTGGTTATTTCATTGGTTGTTTCCTTGATTATTTCCTTGATTATTTCCATGATTGTGATTGGGCATCGGATTCGTGTATATTTTAAGATCTTGATTTCCAATGGGTTGCTCGACATTTATAATTTTATACTCAATGAGATATTGGATGATGTTATTGAATCTCATGCAATTTGCAGTCGTATGCCCTTTGATTTTATGAAAATCACAAAGGATTTTTTCATTGTACCAAGGTGGTTTTTTCATGGGTTTCACATACTACTCAGAATTGGAGATTTTGATGAGGTTCTCTTTAACCAACTTCTTCATTATAGATTTTATTGACTCCCCAAGGGCCATGAATTTCCACTTCGGAGGATACTTGTTTCGGGAAGGTGGTCCTCCTTGATTGTTCGAGTTATTGATTTGATTGTTTGGAGGTGGTTGTTGTTGTGCTATCGTATTGTTTGCACATTGTTATAGTTTTTATTGTGTGGTTGATGATGGGCTTGAATATTTTTCTTGGGAGCACTGATGACAACCTTGGCATCAAACACTCGACCGTTTGTGAGGTTTATCGTTATAACTAGTGGATGGGCGGTTATCCTGTTGTGCAAGAAATGTAAATGCGCCATCTCGCATAGTGAGGGATCTTTCAATGTTGAGTGCCTTTAGGATCAATTGATAATATGTTGTAATGCATTGCATTTTTAGATAGAATGCCAAGTTTTTGTCTAGATTGGTTGTGATAGTGCAAACTTGTTGCTCTTTCGGCATGGTCCACTTTATCCGATTGGCCTTGGATCACCATCTTTGCAAGAAGGAGGAGAATAGCTCTCCTTTTCCTTGTTTGAGTGTTGACAGTTCCTCTAGACTAATATTTGTACCCATGTTGAATGCGTCCAAAATTTCCTGGAATGTTCTAATGCATGTGGGTAGACAAGACAACCATTCCATGGCGGGACCAATCAGGCTCCGAGGAAATAGCCACATTAGGTACGTGTCATCATATGCATTTTCCATGCAATGCACTTGAAACTCCCTGACGTGATTTTTAGGGTTTCCCATCCCTAAATAAGGTCCTTAAGAATATGATACCAATTATGATAGTAAAAGATTAAAAATGCATAATTAATTCATCAATATCACCATAAAAGAAACACTTTAATATAAAGAATTACATGAAATATATCTACCAATTTAGCCAAACATAAAGAAAAGTAAATATATTAGTCTATAGTCTACCACCAGTCTTGTTAATTAACAAAAATAACAAGTCTTTTCAAACATAAATGAATAATTAAAAGTATCTCTTGTGTTGCTCATCACATGTCTACTCCAATGTGGTCACCTCTTGTGATAATGCCATAATATTCATCACCATCAAAGGGCCTATTATGGAGTGTGGAGTCACCACATGACATGGAAAGGTCACCATCCAAGGAGCTTCATCTCAACCTAGGGCACAACCTTCTTTTCCAACATCAAACCCTAGCAAATATAATCTCTTCGATCTACTTAAGAAGACCCCCACGTAGATATCAATCTTGGAATTATTGAGGCTATCCCCGACACATAGGGAAATATTAGAGAAAGCTTTATCTGCATCATTTGTCCTTGAGGATTTGGATATAGAACAATTTCAAGCTATGGTATGGCATATCACTATCCCTCATCTTCTCACCTTCTTGCAACAAGACCTACCATCACAACCGTCTCATAAATATGCTTTGCACCTTGAGTTTATTGTTCATAAGACCAAGGTCAAAAGAGTCTTAGTAGATGGAGGTGTTGGTCTAAATATTTTCACCCTTTAGTTGTTTAAGAACTTGGGTTATTCAAAGGATTCTATTGAGAAAGAAAAAAGTACAAACATTAGAGCATATAACGATCAAGAGGAGGTATCGCAAGGAATCATCACACCACCCATCCAAGTGGGACACGCCATTTTTGAGAATACATGCCAAGTATTAGACCTTGATCTCCCCTACAATATCTTGCTTGGTCGACCATGGATTCATGCCCTAAAAATTGTAGCTTCAACCTATCACCAATGTGTAAAGTTTCCTTTTGAGGATTGATAGGTTACCATCCATGGTGATCCTGGGCCCTTTTACTACTGCAAGAACTTTGAGGCCAAGTTTTACAAAATACCCCAAATCCCTAAAAATGATGAAGGGCCTACACCCTCCTCATTTTTTGACCCATCATCCCTTGCATCTACCTCAAAAATAAAAATTCCCATTGTGCAAAAAATTACCAACATCAAAGAAGTGGTCTAGGATGATGGTTGTGGAGATTATAAACTAATGAAGGGCACTTTTTTGTTGGGAGAGCTACCTCTTTCTCCCAAATCTCATGGGAAACCTGCACGTATCAATAAAGTGGTTGAAACATTAATAATACCATATACCACCTTCACCAAGTGGGGGGAGTTGAACAAAGATTATGTCAATGAGGAGGATATCTCTAAACTACTCTATCAAGATGACTGGCCTGTGATCGTTCTTCCATTGGAAAATGACAATAATTTCTTGCATCTAATGAAGGAATGGGGGTACAACAAGAATGAGAAACTAGGTCAAAATGATAGTGGTTTGTTGGAACCCATCAATCCTTAGAGACGTCCAAAGAATCTTGGATTAGGATGTACTAATACTAAGGTTACCCTCATTGGAAAAGGTACTTATGCTAAATAGGCTGAAGCTTCCTCATGGTTACCAACATCTCGTGATACTACCCTAGGGGTGATCCCACAATACTGGTTTATAATTTTTGGCCAAACTGAACACTGAACTGATTTTTTCTAACTAAATCTTCACTTTCAAGCACCTATAGCAACTAAACCATGAGGAATTTGAAGATGATGCAAACTAGTGATTTGTGACATTTTTTTGTAGATTCTAAATATATTTTTTTCAAAATATTTGGAATCAGATTGCACTTCTTTTTCCATCTCCTTCGAAAACTAGTTTTTTCAATAAACACCATTCTAAGGAGTGAAGCTCACCGTATAACACATAAATTTTTTCATGAAGGATTAAATTCTATTTTTTTTTAATTTAGATTTTTAACTATGATATCTAGTGCTTCCAATTGGTATTATAGTGTTTTATTGAATATTTTTTCCTTAATCAAGTTTTGAAGTCAAACCAATTACAATTCAGACAAAGGCAGAACATATAACACAATTTTTTTTGTATGTATCAAAATTCAATTTTATTTTATTTTGGATCAAGGACTTAAATATCTGGTGCACGCATATTTTTCAAATTTTTTTTATAATCTTCTATTTTTCCACATGTGCAGAACATAGAGCTTTATTTTCGGTGAAAAACCTACATTCACAAGAAAAATAAAATATATAATAATAAAATTAAATTTATTTAAAATTATACTTTTTGGGAAGCTTATAATAAGGAATACATACTTACAAAAAATAAATTTTAAATTAATTCATTTGGTCCACCAAAAGGTAAATCAAAAGTGGTTTTTTATCAACATTTTGATAGGTGTAAAGGAGATTTCATTATAGGTATGGTTTAAAACTAGCAAGGTTCTATCCAAGGGGGTTTGATCTAAGGTGGTTTGATCAAACCCTCTTCAATTGGAATCCTTCAAATGGAAATTTTTAAGGCTTAAACCATTATATTTTCTAAAAATATGTGATTTTAACAAAAATCAGAATCTCCCAGAAATTGTAAACCGACATTGTGGGATCACCCCTAGAAGACATCCCCCTCGATGTTGTTGAGCTAATTGAGAATAAATATCTCTTCATGATATCTACAACATATTTCACCCCAAACAACCAAACCACTGAAATAAGCCTAGTATACCCCCAACTCATCAACTAGGACCAACAAGGACCACCGATTCTAGATTTATTCAAAAAATAATGAAGCAATCTCAGAATCATGGGACTCTATGCTGACTTACCATGGGGAGATCACAAATTTGGTTTTGATATAGAGATAGCCACACAGGTGTACTATGAGGAGACGATTAAATACTTTAGTCACAAAATTGACAACATACAAATAACATGTAGATCTTTGAGTGAAAACTACACGGTGGCACTTTTTTATCCTAAAATAGTAAAAGAAAGGATGCATATGAGGGTGAAAACCTCTCTGAGGCGCCCAAGGATCAATCTCCCCCTTAGTGCAATGCATCCAAAAAATTTAGTAGTGTTAGCAAAGAAAGATACTCCAATAAATGTAGGCACAAAATAAGTGCCCAAGATAACTTTCTATGTCGAATCCTTGTTGAAATAAGAAAAGATAAACCTAGAAACATTCTTGAAAGATCAAAGATCCAAATTTTCATGGTCATACATAGATATGCCAAGCCTAGATCGAGAAGTGTTTGTGCATCATTTAGTAGTCTATTATAAAGCCAAACCGGTCAAGCATAAATTAAGAAAAATGCACCCTCAAATAGCACTCTTGGTAAAACTTGAGTTCAAAACTTGAGTTCAAAAAGCTTCTTCACGTCAGATTTATCCGACCAATTGACTTTCTTGAGTGGGTTTCCAACTTGGTACAAGTCGAATCCAAACCCATTGGGGAATCAGAATATGCAGGGATTTTAGAGACTTGAACAAAGCATGTCTGAAGGATGATTTCCCTCTTCCTAACATTGAAATTATTGTGGATTTAACAACTGGACATGAAATACTATCACTCATGGATGGTTTTTCAGGCTATAATCAAATCATGATCACTAAGGAGGATCAACACAAAATTGCATTCAATTTTCCATGGGGAATATATTGTTGGAACATGATGTCATTTGGGTTGAAGAATGCAAGAGTGACCTACCAAAGAGAAATGACCCTCATCTTTCATGATATGATCCATAAAAAAGTTGAAGACTATTTGGATGATATTTTTTCCAATTTAAAGAAAAGAAGTGAGCACATAGAGGTATTGGAACCCATCTTCGACAGGCCGAAGAGTATAAGGTATGATTGAACCTGAAAAAGTGTGTCTTTAGGGTTGCATTAGGGAAGATTCTTAGCTACATCATGTCACAAAGAGGGATAGAGATATATCCAAAAAAAGTGAAATCCATTCTAGACATGGAACCACCACAAACACTTAAATAGATGAGAGGGATACAAGGAAGATTGTGATCCATCAAAAAGTTCATAGTACAATTATTAGACAAGATCCACCCTTTCTCACACCTTCTCCATAAGGAAATAAAATACAAGTGGGATGAGAAGTGTGATAAATCCTTCTAGTAGATCAAGGAATACCTATTGAAACCTCCAGTGCTCATTCCCTCAATACCAAACAAACCATTAATCCTATATATGTCAACAAGATTAGAAAAACTAGGCTCTCTTCTAGTACAACATGATGAAAATGGAAAAGAAACATTTGTCTATTACATCAGTAGGACCTTGGTAGGCTATGAAATGATTTAATCATCCATTTAGAAGGCATGATTAGTGGTGGTTTTTTCTTCACATAAGTTTAGACATTATATGTTGTCACATCAAATCAAGCTTATTGCAAAGATTGACCATTGAAATACCTGTTATCCAAAGAAATTGTAATTGGGTGAATGTACAAATGGGTAATGATCTTGATTGAATTTGACATAGAATACATGGAGTGCAAGGAAATCAAAGGACAAGTGATCACAGACCAACTGGAAGAAGCACTTATCTATGCAGAGAATCCCTTGATATTTGAATTTCTTGATGAATCAGTGTTCCTTGTCAATACATCAGATCACTGGAAAATGTAATTTGATGGGTCATTTACCCAACATGGATCAAGGGTGGGTATCCTTTTTATCACCACTCAAGGTGTCTGCTTTCAAAATTCATACTGTTTATCCTTTCCTTGTACTAAAAATATCATTGAGTATGAAGCCCTAATAACAGGTCTAAGGATAGTAGTGCAGTGCAAGATACAAGAGTTAAAAGTATATGGAGACTCATAGCTAATTATCAATCAAGTCAATGACGACTGCCAAACCAAGGATGGTAATCTTACTCCTTATAAGAAGATGGTATAAATTATTAAGTACTTTTTCATTGATATAACCTTTGAGCAGATACCATGCATGAACAACTGAGCAACAAATATCATGGAAAAAATTAGATCATTGTTAGATATGCCACATAATGTCCTTAAATGTGGATTATTGGTAGAACAACTTCCCATACCGACTTTTAAAATACCTAAATATAAATTTTCATGTGTAGTTTTTGGTCTTGGTTCCTCGTGGTATCATGATATATTCACCTACCTTAGCAGAGGAACCCTCCCAGCTAATATAACCTTTATTTTTAAAAAGACCTTTATTAAAATGGTATCCTAATTCATGATCCTAGGTGATACCCTTTATTGTAGAAGCATTGAGGGGAAATTACTACAATGTCTCAACCAAGAGGAAACCTTGATCACCTTAACAAAATTACATGATGAAATTTGGTTCCCATTCTAGTGGTATGATTTTAGCTAATAAATTGTTGAGGATGGGGTATTACTTGCCAACAATGGAAAGAGAGGCCCATTTGTACGTGAAAAAGTGTGTCTAGTGTCAACAACATGGATATCTTATTCATGCTCTAGCTCAGGAATTACAACTATTGGTCACACCTTGGGCTTTCTTGTAGTGGGGGCTTTACCTCATAAGAAAGATTACTCCCACCTCATCTAATGGCCACAAGTTCATCATAACGGCCACTGAGTACTTTACCAAGTGGGTGGAAGCTATTCCATTGACCTACATAATATTGTAAAAACAAGGATAGGCAACTAAGAAGGGGGGTGAATCAGTTATCATAGAATTTAAAACTTATTTAACCTTATCAACCTTTAATCTTAGATCTAATAAATAACAATGAAAGCATGAATCAACAACACATTAGAAAAACACATAAAATCAAGATGTTTTGTGTGGAAACCCTGGTAGGGGAAAAACCATGGTGGAGGTTATTCCACAAGTTATACCTTGTTAAAAGTATAAGACAAATGAATAATGGGAATGTACATGCATTCATGCACATTGCCTAGAGCTGACTGCTCAAAAGTGAAGGCTCACTACCTTACATAAAACTTTTAGATTAAATCCATTTGAAGAGATTGAACTAAGAAATTAGCTTCTTCAAAATCCTAATGACGGTTCTGGTTACACATAGAAACACTTCTTCACACTTCACTGAAACTCCTTCATACTATACTCTGTAATAAAATGATCTAATCTTTATTGAAACATATCTCACACACTACACTTCTCAAATGAAGAAAATAATCACTCTTATATATCCGCTTCATGGAATTAGATCAACAACTTTGTTGGCCAAAAATAAAGAATAGATGAATACAAACTGTCGGCCCTATTTATGAACAAATCTTAATGCACACCAATTGAAGTTGGTCACAATGATAATGAAGATCTAAAACAACATCCTTGAATGTGCCAAGCATTCAAAAATTAATCCACAAGGATTTGCAACACGCTACAACCACCATGTCGGCCAAGAACATGAAAACCCAAACACACAAAGGAAAAATCTTCAATCATGAACACACCGATCAATGCGAACGTACCACAAAGATAGAACATGATATAGAAACATCAACGGACATTGTAGGAGCATACACAAAAACTCAAATTACCATAATTACATTCTCTTCTTTCAGAACCACTAGCTGCATTAACAAAATAATTGTAGGAACACAAAAACTCACAACTTGCTCAAATCTTGATGCGCACCTCTAAAACATCCAGAGGACAAACTAGGTAGGCTTAGCAAAATACCCTTTAATGTGTTACTTCTAAATACTAACGTACAATTTTTTCCACCATTCTAAGCTTCACAGCTTAACAGACAATCTCCAACATATTTATTATAATTTTCTCAATATCCTCGACATATACAACCTTCAAGATATTAATGCTAATAGTGTTGAAATCAATGAAAACCACATATTAGAAACACAACCACATCATCCAACAATCTCCCCCTTTCGCATTGATGGCAACACATGATGTGAAAAATACCATCAACACAACTAGCTCTTCTCCAACAGTTCCCTCCTTGGATATTGCACTCTTCTCCTTTTCTTTCACGTGACTCTTCTCCCCCTTTCTTCCTCAAAGGTTTTTCACATTACTATTCTCCCCCTTTGACATAAATGGAAAAGGTACACAATCTCTGAACCACATATCTGAATCATCTAACTACTCCCCTTGAGTAGCAGCCACTATATCATAAATTTGAAACAAGATATAATATTAAGTACATAGATTGATGCAAAGAATTACATCTTAGTTCTTATTAGGAGGGGAAATCACCCCTAATTTTCCTCTGAGATACTCAAAATTATTCTTATGCAATGGCTTACTAAACATATCTACAATTTGTCCCTTAGTAGGCACATACTCCAGTCTGACTTCTTTATCACTCACTTTGTCTCTCAAAAAGTGATATTTGATAGATATATGTTTTATCTTTGAATGCAGCACCAGATTCTTGGAAATGTTTATGGCACTTGAATTATCACAAAATATAGCAATAGGCTCATCATACTCAATTATGATATCTTTCAGCATCTGCTTCATCCAAATTACATGAGTACATTTGTTTGCAACAACAATATATTCCGCCTTAGCAATAGATAAGGAAATGGAATTCTGCTTTTTACTTAGCCAAGACAACAACTTCTTCCCCAAGAAGAATGCACCACCACTAGTAATTTTTTTGTCATCCACATCTCTTGCCCAATTTGCATCAGTAAAGGCATTCAAAGTAAGATCATCATCTTTAGGATACCATAGGCCAAAATTAGCTATCCCTTTCAAGTAGCTAAAAATTCTCTTTACTGCAGTTACATGTGATTCCTTTGGATTATCTTGGTATCTAGCAACCATACATACAACATTCATGATGTCTAGTCTGGTATGAGTCAAATAAAGCAATCCACTGATCATTGACCTAAACCTTGTTTGATTAGCCTTAGGAGAATCATCATTTTGTGTTAACTTGCATCCGGTTACCATGGGTTTACCTATAGGCTTTGAGTCTTCCATGCCAACATTTTCCAGTAACTCTTTCACATACTTGGATTGAGATATAAATATTCCATCATCTAACTGAGTAATTTGTAGTCCCAAAAATAATTTCAGCTTTCCAATCATTGGCATCTCAAACTCACTTTTCATTTGATCAGACAACTTCATACATAATTTGTCATCTCCTTCAAAAATGATGTCACCAACAAAGACTTCAATTATCAACTCTTTATCCTGATCCATCGAAATATAGATTACTGTTGACAGTACCTTTATTGAATCCAAACTTCAACAAGTTTTTATCTAGTCTAGCATACCAGGCTCTAGGGGCTTGCTTGAGTCCATACAGTGCTTTCTTCAATCAGAAAACTATATCTACTTTATCAGTTAGTTTAAATCCATCTAATTGGTCAATATACACCTCTTCTTCTAATTCACCATTTAGAAATGTTGAATTTACATCCATTTGATAGAATTTGTAGTTCTTGAAAGTAGCATAAGCAAGAAACAATCATACAGCTTCAATTCTAGCAACAAGGGAAAATGTTTCTTCAAAATCAATAACTTCCATTTATGAGTACCCTTTACATACCAGTCTTGCTTTATTCCTGATCACTTCACCTTATTCATTCATCTTATTCCGAAAGACCCATTTGGTTCCAATAACATTCTTATCCTGAGGTCTGGGAACAAGAATCCATGTATCATTTTTCTCTATCTGCATCAGTTCTTCCTTCATTGCTTCCATCCAATATTCATCTTTACATGCTTCATTAACATCGTTAGGCTCAGTCTTGGAAATCAAACAATACTCTTCTGCAATTCTTCTTCTAGTCTACACACCTTTGTTCTTATCTCCTATAATTTGATTTTAAAAATGATTTAGCTTTACATACCTTGTAAATTTGGGATTTTCTCAAACTTCTAGTTCTTTTGTTCTTTCTTCTACATTTCCACTAGCTTCTCCTTCTAGACTCTCTTGATTCACTAGAATAATTTGAACTTGATTCTGTGTTTGAGAATTCTTCCCTTTATCATTACTATCATGTTGGTTATTTGAATCATATCCATAATATTTGGATGATCTATCAGTATCCTCATCAACTCTAGCATTTGTGCTTTCAATCATTTTCTTCAATCTTCTATTATAGCACTGGTAGGCCTTGCTCTTAGTAGAGTAATCTAGAAAGATTCATTCATCACTCCTAGCATCAAACTTTCCTATATCTTCATCTCTTTTGATATAACATCTACTTCCAAAGATTTTAAAATATTTAACAATAGGCTTATAACCAAGCCACAACTCAAAAGGATTCTTACTAGAATTACCAATGATATTTACCTAGTTGATAGTATACACAACAGTTCTTACAACTTCTCTCCAATAGATATGAGGTACATTACCTTCCAACATCATAGTTCTAGCCGCATCTAGAATTATTTTGTTCTTTCTCTCGACAACTTCGTTCTATTAAGGAGTCTGAGGAGCAGATAGTTGTATTTTGATTCCATGCTCTTCATAGAATGAATTAAACTCCTGGGAATTGAATTCACCGCCTCTATTTGATCTTAAGCATTTAATCTTCAACCTTGTCTCATTCTCTTCCATATCTTTTAAACATTTTAACTTCTCTAATGCCTCACGTTTTTCTATAAAAAAACAACCCATATCATCCTAGAGTAATCATCAATAAGCAACATAAAGTACCTTTCTCCTTGTAGACTTCTATTCTAGAGGGACCACATGCATCAGTATGCACCAACTCTAGTACTCCATTAGAATGATGTTTTTTTCTCCAAAAATAAATTGTAGTCTACTTTCCCATGTAACATTCCTTGAATATGGTGTTACTAGGCTTCACTAGTTTAGGAAGATCTATGACTACTTGTGTGCAACTTACTTTGACAATGTTATCAAAATTCACATGACGCAACCTCCTACGCCATAACCAGCTTACATCAAATTGAGAAATTAAACAACTTTCACTAGCAGCACTTAAGTGAAAAATGTTACCTCTTGTCTTTGTACATGAAGCAATTGCATTTCCAAAACTTCCCAAAATCTTGCATTTTTCATCTTTGAATTGAAGATTGTATCCCTTTTTGACCATCTATCGAACACTCAATAGATTATGCTTCAATCCTTCAACATAAATGACATCATCAGTATTGTATTTACCACCAAGAGAAATAGTGCCTCTACCACAAATCACACCAACATTGTTATCTCCAAATATTACAACACCACTATCATATTTCTCCAAGCTTATAAACTTACTTTTCTCACCAGTCATATGATGTGAGCATCCATTGTCAATCACCCACTCATCCTTTTCTTCAATTTTGGATGCAAGAGCTTTTTCAATATTGTTTTTACTAGGAGATTCAGTGGACACTGGACCATTTTCCTTGATAGCAATGAATACCCATCCATCTTCATTTCCAGTTTCTTTATCTGATTCATCATCAGTAACACCTTCTTCAACATAATAACATATCATTTGAAATCTAGACTTTTTCAAGTTTGTACTTAGAAACTCTTTCAAAACACCTTGATGCAAAATGACCTATCTTACTGCAAGAGAAACATTTAATAGGCAATTTTCCTTTATACTTACCTTGTTCTTTGGCTTCTCTTTTCACAATCAATGCTTCCAGCTCTTCTAAATCTCTTTCTTCATCCTCAATTTGTTTCATTTCTTCTTCATACTTGAATGTCTTTCTTGATATTTCTCTCGGATCATATTTATGTTGGATTTTTCTGGATACAATAGCTTTAAATATAGATTATGTTTTAGGAGGAGATTCACCAAATTCACTCAACTAAAAGGCAACAAGCTTACCAATCAACATGTCTCTTGTCACATTTGTTACTATCCTGAGCTCTTCAATAGAATGAGCTTTTGTTTTGTAAGAAGCCGACACTGATCTAAGAACTTTAGCCACAATATCATCTTCTTCCAAGGTTCCACTAGCACATCTAATACCCATCACTAGTTCATTTACCTTTTGCATAAAAGAAATAATTCTTTCATCTTCATTTTTTTCCACTTGTCTATTAGACTTTGTAGCTTAGAAACTTTTACTTGTGCATCTCCTTCATACAATGTTTCCAACTTCTTCCAAATCTCATATGTTGTTTTCAAACCCATCACATTTGTCATCTTTGAATTTGTTAGAGCACTCAGTAATGCTTCTATAGCCCTAATATTAGTTTCAGCTTCTTTGATCTCATCAGGAGTAGAGGGACCATTCCGAGGGAATAGTATATGTTTTCTTTGTAATCTTCCATAAAGGTTCACCAATGCACTTCAAATGACACTCCATTCTGACCTTCCACAGAGAGTAATTTGTGCCATCGAATCTAGGACTATCCTTCTTGTATGATGTCATCTCAGATCACCTCAAGCTGTTAAATTTGTTCTAAGGAACCTAATCTGATACCAATTGTTGGAAAAACAAGGATAGACAATTGAGAGGGGGGAGTGAATTAGTTTTTATAGAATTTAAAACTTATTTAACCTTATCAACCTTTAATCTCAGATCTGATAAATAATAGTGAAATCATGAATCAACAACACATCAAAAACAAACATAACACCAAGATTTTTTGCATGGAAACCCTATTAGGGGAAAAACCACGGTGGAGGTTAATCCACAAGCTATACCCTATTAAAAGTATAAGAAAAATGAATAATGGGAATGCACATGCATTTAGGCACACTGCCTAGAGCTCACTGCTCAAAAGGGAAGGTTCATTGCCTTACATAAAAATTTCAAATTAAATCCATCTGAAGAGATTGAACTGAGAAATTAGCTTCTTCAAAAGCCTAATGACAATTCTAATTATGCATAGTAGGGAAAAATTTAGTGGTGAATTTTCACCAATTAGCGAATTATTGAAATCGAGACCTCCAAAAATGGCAAATAGTACAAGCTAAAAATGATGCTGAATCGCCAAGTTTTTACAAACAAAAAAATTTGTCTCGATTAATTCGCCTATGTATTATATTTTAAACGACCCATCATTGAAACTAATTCGCCAGCAATTTATACTATAATCACAAATATTGATTATATTTGCTAGTAATATTATACTCCTACCATTGATTTTAGGGAAATATTGCCACAATAATAAATGACCATTTAATTTTACAGATATTTTAGTCTTATATAGGGCTTTTAATTATTTCCATCAAATCATTGCTTAAATTTTTAATCCAACGGCTGCAGGTTGATTCCGCGGCCTAATACACACATGCCTTTTAAAAGGCTTGTTGAGGCCCGAAATTTGTTTTGGGCCTCAACAAGCCTTTTAAAAGGCATGTGTGTATTAGGCTGCAGAATCAACCTATAGCCATTGGATTAAAAAGGTAAATTGCTAATCGATGGTAATATTTAAGCTTTTCATTTATTCTTAATTTTAAAGTGAGATTTTTAAAAAACACTTAATTTGTGTGTTCTCCCCAGACCCCGTGAGGGGGCGTTGCCCCCTTGACCCCCACAAGGGGGCTTTGTCCCCTTGACCCCCACAAGGGGCGCTACCCCTTGACCTTGCCAGTGGCTGCCACCCCCGGGCCCCTACTTCAATATTACAAAAAAGAAAAATATATGGGGAAACTACGTCGACCAACTATGCAAATTTTTAAAGGAGAGATTCGCCATTTTAATGAACTGTTTTAGTGATTATTCACTAGGATTCGCCAATGTGATTATTTTTTTTTACCAATTATCCATTAAGATTCGCCAGGATTTTACAAATTTTTGAATAATGTGCAAAAGATTCGCCAAGGAAAATTAATATAATTTTCAAATAAAAGGAAAGATTCACCAGGATTTTACACCTTTGCTGGGGGTGGGGGGTTTCTTAAAGTTATCCTTGATGCACAGAAACACTTCTTCACACTTCACTCAAAATCCTTCATACTCTACTCTGCAATCGAATGATCTAATATTTATTCACACGTATCTCGCACACTACACTTCTCAAATGAATAAAACAATTGCTCTTATATATCCGCTTCATGGAATTACATCAACAACTCTATCGGCCAAAAATAAAGAATAGATGAATATAAATTGTTGGCCCAATTTATAAATAAATCTCACTACACACCAACTAAGTTCCATCACAATCATAATGAAGACCTAAAACAACATCCTCGAATGCACCAAGCATTAAAAAATTAATCCACAAGGATCCGCAACATGCTACAACCACCATGTCGGCCAAGAACATGAAAACCTGAACACACAAAGGAAAAATCTTTGATCATGAACACACCAATCAATGCAGACGTACCATAAAGATAAAGCACGATCTAGAAACATCAACGAACATCGTAGGAGCATATGCAGCAACTCAAATTACCAGAATTACACTCTTCTTTTAGAGCCACTAGCTACAGTAATAGAATAACTGTAGGAACACAAAAACTCACAACTTGCTCAAATCTTGATGCGCACCTTTGAAACTTCTGGAGGACAAACTAGGTAGGCTCGACAACAAACCCTTTAATGCACAACTTCTAAATACTAACGTACAAAATTTTCCACCATTCTAAGATTCAAAGCTTCACAAATAGTCTTTGACATATTTATTATAATTTTCTCAATATCCTCGACATATACAACCTTCAAGACATTAATTTTAATAGTGTTGACATCAATGAAAACCACATATCAGCAACACAACTACATCATCCAACACATAATGGGAAATAAAATTGCCAAATTTATCCTAAATTACCTTATATGTCGTTATGGTGTTTTGTAAGCTCTTATTTTTTATAATAGAACACGCTTCAAATCAAGATATGAAAGAGCTATGCCAAAAATTTAAAATACAACATCAATTCTCTACCATGTATTACCCCAAGGGCAACAGTCAAGTTGAGGATACAAAAAAGACCATTCTAAAAATCTTAAATAAAAAGGTCAATGAAGTTGTTTGTGACTAGAATTTGTAGTTAAATCTCACCCTTTGGGCCTATCAAACTAGTATCTACACACCTACAAGTGCAACCCCTTTCTCCTTGGTCTACGAATCAGAATCCATCTTTCCTATTGAGGTTGAGCTTCCCTCACTGTGAGTGTCACTGCAAAATCTGATCACCGATGAAGAATACAAAGTATCTCGGATAAATGAGTTAGAATTCCTAGATGAGAACCACCCTTAATCATTTACAAGCATACCAAAACTAGCTAAAATAGAGCTATAACAAGAAGATCAAGAGTTCATCTTTCCAGGTAGGGGATCTTGTTCTAAAGAATAATTAGAACAATCTTCCAGATCAAGACAGTAAAGGAAAATTTGAACCTAATTGGTTAGGTCCATTTTTCATCATAGCAAGCTATGGATCAGGAGCTTACCAACTATCAATGCTTGAAGGTGAACCCTTGTAGGAACTAATCAACGATCTACATCTTAAAAAGTTCTATTCCTAGGTTTGAAGGGTATAAATCTAAAAAAACCAAAAAGTCAAAAAATGATAAAAATCAAAAAAAAAAAAAGATTGAAAAGGTAAAGAAAAATAATCATCCTCTAGTGAAAACCACTTTGGTGGTGCTTTGGGTAAGTACCTTGGTGAAAACTTGGCAAATAGGCATCTTGCGTAAATAAAGCACCTCCATCTATCCTTGGCTCTTTTATCTTATCATTCTTTGCATCACATCCATCCATCACATCATCATCCAATTTATTACATCATCCATCCACATTTGTATCATATATTGATATTATGAAGTATCATATTCCCCTTAGTACTACTTGGTATATTCCTAAGTTCGGTTTGTCATTCCTATATCAAGGTAGTTTATCACATCACATTAGGGGTAATTTTTTATCCATTAGATTAGGTTCTTGTATATCTCAAGGTTACTTGAAATCTCATCAAAAATCTCAAAAACATTCATCTCAAAAATAAAAAAAACATCAAAATCCTATATAGCTAAAATCCAAAAACATTCAAAAAGTTGTAAATTCAAAATCCAAAACATCCAAAACACATTGAAAACTCTAAACATGTCAAAACATCAAAAATACAAAAACAGTTACCATGTCAAACTACGAGTCTTTGAGCTTGAACATAGACAATTCCATCACTGATGTGCCCCTGAGACACCCTAGGTCAGTCCTTTAGGAGCCCGTCATAATAAATTGGCAATCCATCAACTATTCATCTCCATCAAAAATAAGTCAAGTTTATCGAACTACGTGGTCTTTGCATGTATAACATAGGCAAGGCTCATCTTTGATAATCCCCTGAGGCCCCTAGGATAGTCTTTTAGGTTAGGTTCTTGATCAAATCTTGGAAAACCCCAAAAAATTTGGAAAACTTAGAAAAATCCAAAAATATTTGCAAAACTTGGAAAAACCGTAAAACATTTGAAAACATAAAAAAAAACCAGAATAGTGGAAAACCTTGGAAAACCCTAAACAACCTCGAATAATAAAGAAACCAAAACATTCGCATAAACTTTCAAAAATACCAAAAAAGAGTCAAAAACATTTTGAAATACCAAAAACATTGAAATATTCTACAAAAACGCCAAAACCATCCATCCCATTTCGCTTTCACCCACAATAAACTTCATCCAAAATAAATCAATCATCATCTTGAAACTTTGGTAAAACAAGTAGAAAAACAAGTGTCGCAAGTCATGGAGTGAGAACCTAAGTGTCAAAGTCTAGAGTCTAGATCTTAGGTAAACGAGTCAGTAGACTTTATATCAATGGCCTATTACACACCTAGTCTTAGTCAACACATCTAATAAAATGTTCTAGGATGCATCCTTCCAACAATGGACATCAACATCA
This sequence comes from Sequoiadendron giganteum, assembly GCA_007115665.2. Classification (NCBI taxonomy): domain Eukaryota; kingdom Viridiplantae; phylum Streptophyta; class Pinopsida; order Cupressales; family Cupressaceae; genus Sequoiadendron; species Sequoiadendron giganteum. The sequence continues at coordinate 507,345,364 of CM021103.1, forward strand.
ACCATTACCTTAGCTATGTTTTTTATTGGCAAGAGATATAGATAGCACTAACTATTTTTCTTTAATCTTTTCTTATTATTTATCTAAATGACCCATTCCAAGGATCTCTCGATGATGGCTAAAAACGATTTAGAGAGAAAGGAATGGGACATTAATCATTATATTTCATTTGTTGCGCTTGTGGGTATTCTTGTAAAATAATCTTGGTGCATACTTGCTTAGTTGTGTGTAGGGAAGTCATTTGGAGTGGATTGTCGACTATTGTGTATGCTTTGGTTTGATATATTCTAAATTGCTAAATTACATTCCAATGAGGTTTTCGTATGTCAAGGTGTCAACAAGAACTATCATATTTGTTTGCAGAGTCAAAGCCCATCTCACTAGATGCAATTCCATCATGGTTTCAATACCTTGATTCATTGTGTCTATGTCTTATATCAAACATAAGGAATGACAAAAAAATCCCAATGCTGGATATGAGAAAAATCATCCATCTCATCACCATAAAGTCTCGATGGATCACGAACTTGTTGGAACTATAAATTAATCTCAAAATCAATGGTAAGACCATTCACCTTCTTTTATTTTATTTCCATGCTAACCTGGTATCATGACAATCAACAAAAAACATCATCATGCATCCATCCTACATCCACAAAATTGTCAATATGCATAAATCTCGCATCATCACAACATATCATAATAATGGAAAATGTAAACCACTGCATCATCATTATCATTTAGGTTCTTTTGGATAATATAGATTTGTTATTCTAAGAATCTTAACCCATTGAATTATCATTCATAACATATAATACATGCATCATAATGACATCATAAATCACATGAAAAAGGTACACAAAAAATTGCATTCATCCATGTACATCCTGCAGAACGTATCCTATCATTTGTATATCATAAACATCCAGCTCATAGCATGTCATAGATCATCGCATAAGCATAAATAAGTAAAAAATCTTGATAAATACACTTTTTTTTGGGGGTGAAAGATAAATGCAAGCAAGTTAAAAGTATACATTTTTAATACAAGTGCACCTCTTAAAAGGAAAATTATGAAGCTCTTGGGTTTTCAAGTAGCGGAAATTCCATGCACATATTTAGGTATACCATTTTTCATACTAGGGTAAAATCATAGAAATAATTTAATCAAGAATCTTATCATGGAAGGCTAGATGGATATCATTATCAGGAAGGATCTTTCTTATTAAAATAGTTTTATCTTCCATTTCTAATTACCTTATTGGTGTTTTGAAAGCTTCAAAAATAATTATTTCACAAATTGAGAAGCTAATCAAAATATTTTTGTGGAGGGGTAACATAGATGACCAAAGGAAGCTGCCACTAATTTCCTTGGATACAATGTGTTCAGGAAAACTCAAAGTAGGTGTTGGTCTACATAATCTAATAGCAAGGAATTTGGCTTTTGGCGTAAAAATGATTTGGAAAATGTATACAAATTCAAGCTTGAAGTGGTGCAACAAATTGCAAGAAAAATATCTTGATAACCCTTCCCCTTCAAGAATACTAATAGCTTCAAATCCTCCTAATGGGTCAGCAATTTGGAATTTCATGTTAGCATGTAGACATGTCATTGTCTCCTATATCTCCTGGGAAGTAAATACCAGGGAAGATATCCTCTTTTGGAAGGATTCGTGGAACGGTTAGCTTGCATTAAACACATTTCAAGATTTGCAAGTAGCGGAAGGGATTCTTTCAACAATTTGGGGCACTAAACTAATAGATTATATCCAATCAATGGATGAAATTACAAGAAATTTAGTTTGGAAGAAGTATCAAGTATGCCTCTTCTAGCTAATGAGAAATTATTGTTATAAAATATTCTCAAGAATAGAGTGGTGTTCATCTCAAACAAGAAGGACAAAATTATTTGGGCACCATCTAGGTATGGAGGATACACAGTCAAGCAGGGTTATGCAGCTTTAACTAGTTCTAGGGTGAAAAATTAAAATTATAGAGCTTAATTTTTTTGTTGGAACCTCATGGTTCTTCCAAAAGCAGGTAGGTTTACATGGTTAGCCTTAAGAAATAGAATATTAAAAAGTGATAGATTAAGCAAGCTAGAAGTAGTATATTCATTTAAAATGTGTTATATGAGGAGATGTTCTAGAATTTGTGGATCATTTATTTTTCCAATGTTCCTATGTTGAAGACTATTCATCCTTCATTAAAAATAAGTTAAATTGCTTTCTTAGTCTTCCTAATACTCTTTGGGATCTATTTTTTGGTTGGCATGTTCTTTTCAAATCAACACTATTCTCTTGTATTTGGAAGATAATTATGGAAGTTACAATATGGAATATTTTGTGGGAACATAATAGGTGCGTATTTAGGGCATCACATTCAACAGTTGATCAAATCCATGGTACAATTGAGAAAGAAATTTCTGAGGTGGCGAACTCCTATGTCCAAAGCCATAAAAATTTCTCCTTTATTTTCACAAACTAAGATAATTAAATATTGAAGGAATCGAAATACATAGTTTTACCTTTTAGAGGTAGTTTGCATCAACCTTTGAAGCAAGAAGTGGACAGAAGTAAAATAAAATGGTCTCCTCCTCATTCTGTTTTTTGTAAAATGAATTTTGATGGAGCATCACAAGGAAATCTAGGGGTATCATGAGTAGGTATTTGCATTAGTAGTTGTAAGGGGGAATTACTGGAAGCTAAAGCAGTTCATCTATCTTAGGGTACAAACAATGTAGCAGAAGCATAAACTTTGTTGCATGGATTGCAATTGGAAATTAAGATTGGTGTCCAAAGAATTCATATTAAGGGTGATTCTCTATTGATAATTAATGCATGCAAGAAAAATAACATTTTGAATTGGCATCTTGGCAAATATTTACAAAATTTGAGTTAGTAATTATTTCTCATACTTGTTGAGAAGGAAATCATTTGGCAGATCATATAGAAAATTTAGGTTGTGAGGCTTAGGAATTTGAATTTGTAAAGGATAGGGACAATATTATTACATTTCTGAATATAGAAGCTATAGTAACAAAGTAGTATGTCTATTTATATTCAACATGGATAATATGTCTTCTTAAAAGCTACTCTAATATTTTGATGCAGGGTACGAAAGTTACTACTTAATGATGGTATATAGAGTATAAAAGATTATATAGTAGCAGTGGCTTGTGTGATTTTTTTCACTTAGGCTAGTGAAGTGGTTTAAGGATGATTCCCTAAGAACTCATTGCATCATTCTATAGCCAGTTGTGCAAATTACATGCTCTGAGCTCTACTCGGGGTTATTAATATCTCCACTCAAGGCACATTCAAGAATAATTCATAAAAGCTTGAGAGGATACAATTTAAGAAGTCTCCATGCTTCAAGAAGCTTTAGATAACAAAGGAGAGGTTTTTCATGGTTTTCATGGTTGCCAAGCTTGTCAGCATTCAAGGATGTAGTATTTTCCAAGGAACTACAGAGTGGCCATTCCAGTAAATGAGTGGGAATATCCATTTTCTAGAGGCATTGAAGACCAACAACTTCTCCAAGTTTTTAAGCTCTATTGTGTTCAGTATTAGAAAACCATCAAAAGAGTAAATGGAGATAAGGTATTATATCTATAGGCAAGTAGAATTATGTTTCCATCTCAATTACTGTTAGTTTGTTTCTAATATTTTTGAATTGCTTCAATATTTCCAGTCTCTTGAGATCATTTTCAATAAGGTTGTTAAGGATATATTTTTGCAAAATAACATCCTACTCAAACTGGTGCAATATTATGGTATGCGGAAGGGACAAGGGTATGTTCAAGGGCTCTTCCCTAGGCATTTTCTACTACACAGGATGCAATTATCTTATTTTATAATTTCATAAAGATGACACTAGCAACATAGAGCTCGCATCACCTACAAATTGTACTGGATAGGCACGAAGTGAATATTGATGTTGAATTATCTAGGATAATTAGAACAAGGGTTAATTCCATTATGGTGTTGTTGTCTCATAATCATGATGCACCACCCCCTCCCGGTGTGGTTATTCAATACAATTCAAGTGATATTATTCACCATTGCTATGTTGTAGTGCCAAATTTGAATGTTGTTCAACCAACACAAATAGAACAGGGTGATATGCAGAAGTGGCAAGATGAAAATGAGGTGTAGATCAAGCAGATGGAGGAGTAAATCTAACTAATCTATTTTTTTCATTTTGCAACTGTTTAATAGTAGGGTTAGGGTTTGCAAATTTTTTGAATGGGTATTTGCAGTTAGGGCTTTCATGGTTGAATATGAATGCTACAAAATCAAGCATTTTGTCAATTGTAACAAAAGTGTGATATCTGGCTATTAAGAGCCTTCGAAACTAATAAATTTTGAATATGTAAGACCTATATTTATATTATATTAATATATGGGCTATATGCTCTTTGCCTAAAAAAAAAATTCATAACACCTAATGTTTTGCAACGTGCAATTTCACAAAATAGTATGAATCTAATTAAAATCTTTTATTTATTAGACAGTAATGTAATGAACTTCACCTTCAAAATTTGTTAAAAATCTTAGTTCGAATAAAATTTTATTTCAATTTTTCATATGAATTAAAAATAAATGTAGAATATAATTACAGGTTGGAAAACACAATGTGGGTTGTCATTTATTTCATTTTGTGTGTTCAAAGCTAAAATGGTGGAAAGCACAAGGATTTGTAAGTGCGAGATACATAAAACTAGCGAAATTGACTTGAGGAGTGATTAACCAATTGGTTTGTTACATGTTTAGGGTTTTAAAACAATATGTGGGTTGTAGGTTTTATAACACATAATGTTTTTCAACTCGCAATTTTCCATAATAATGTGAATATAATGAAAACCATTTGATTTATAGATAATAATGATAATGTTGAAAGTAACCTTAAAAAAATTCAACAACTTTTATTTTGAGTAAAAATTGAATTTCAATTTCTTCATATAATAAAAAAAAAAAATGCACAATATAGTTTCAAGTTGGAAAACATGATGTGGGTTGTCAATTGATCCATTCTACATGTTCAAAGCTAAAGGTTGGAGAGCATGGGGAGGAGTTATAGGTGGGGGATACACAAAACTATCCAAATTGATCTAAGTGGTGACTAACTAATTGGGTTGTTATTTGTTTAGGTTTTATAATAGTATGTGGGTTGCAAGTTTCATAATGTCGAGTGTTTTACAACCTGCAATTTTACAAAATAGTATGAATGTCTTGAAAAAAATTCATTATTTAGACACCATGAAAGTAATGAAAGAAACATTCAAAATTTATAAGAACTCTTAGAGTAAAAGTTACATTTGAATTCGTTCATATAATTGGAATAAAATGCATAGAATAATCATAGTTTAGAAAATACAGTGGGTTATTAGTTATTTCATTTCGCATGTTCAACGCTAAAGGGTTGAGAGAATGGGGAGGAGTTGTAGGTGGGGAATATATAAATCTAACCAAATTGACCTGAGGGGTGACTAACCAATTGGGTCGTTACCTGTTTATGGTTTTATAATACTCTGTGAGATGTAGGTTTTATAACACCTAGTATTTTCCAACCTCCAGTTTTATAAAACGGTATGAATGTAATGAAAACCTTTTATTTTGTAAATAGTAAGAATTTAATTAAAATCACTTTCAAAGTTTATAACAACTCTTAGTTAGAGTAAAACTTTCACTTCTATATTTTTATATGATTAAAAAATAAATATGGAATATAATTGTAGGTTGGAAAATTGAATGCCAGTTGTTTGTTATTCCATTTTGCATCTTCAAATCTAAAGGGTGGAGAGCACATGTAGGATTTGTGGGTGGGGTATAAATAAAACTATCCAAATTGACATGAGGGGTTGGTAACTAATTGGGTTATTTCGTGTAGAGGGTTTTACAATAGTATGTGGGTTGTAAGTTTTATAACACCTAATGTTTTTCAAAATGTAATTTTACAAAACAATATTAATCTAATTAAAACCTTTTGTTTTATAGACACTAAGAATGTAATTATCTTCACCTTCAAAATTTATTAAAACTCTTAGTTAGAATAAAAAAAATCATTTCAATTTTTTACATGATTCAAATATCAATGTAGAATATAATTGCAAGATAGAAAACATGATGTGGGTTGTAAATTATTTCGTTTTGCATGTTCAAATCTAAAAGGGTGGAAAGTATGACGATTTGTAAGTGGGAGATGCATAGAACTAACCAAATTTAATTGAGTGACTAATCAATTGGGTTGTTATGCACTAACCTACAATTTTACAAAACAGTATGAATATAATGAAAATCATGTATTTTATAGAGATCAAGAATGTAATGAAACTTACCTTAAAACTGTACAACTCTTATTTTGAGTAAAAATTGTGTTTCAATTTCTTCATATGATCAAAAAATAAATGCAGAATGTAATTGTAGGTTGGAAAACACAATGTGGGTTGTCAGTTATTTCATTCTATATTTTTAAATATAATGGGTGGAGAGTAGAGGGAAGAGTTTTAGGTGGGAGATATATAAAACTATCCAAATTGACCTAAGGGTTGACTAACCAATTGGGTTGTTGCATGTAGAAGGTTTTATAATAGTATATGGAGTGCAAGTTTCATAACACCCCATATTTTTCAGCTTGTAATCTTACAAAATAGTATGAATGTCTTGAAATTTTTTTGTTATTTACATAGTAAACATGCAATAAAAATCACCTTCAAAATTTATTAGAATTATTAGTTAGAGTAGCAGTTACATTTCTATTTCTTCACATTATTGAAAAAAAGGATGTAAAAAATAATTGCAAGTTTGAAAGCATAATGTGGGTTATTAGTTAGTTCATTGTGCTTGTGCAAAGCTAAAGGGTAGAGATCTTGGGGAGGAGTTACATTTTGGGGACATATAACCAACCAAATTGAGCTAAGGGATGACTAACTAATCGGGTATTTACATGTAGAGAGTTTTACAATAGTATGCAAGTTGTGTAGGTTTCATAAACCCCAAGGTTATGCAAACTATAATTTTACAAAACAATATGAATGTAATGAAAAACCTTTTAATAATTAAATATTTGGAATGTAATGAAATTCACCTTCAAAATTTATAACAAATCTTAGTTAGAGTAAAAACTATGTTTCCATTTATTCATATGATTGAAAAATAAATGCACAAAATAATTGCAAGCTGGAAAATAAAGTGGGTTGTGAGTTGTCATTTTTCTTATTCAAATCTCAAGGGTGGAGATCCCAAAGGGGATTTGCAAGTGGGGGATACATAAAACTAAACAAATTGAGTTAAGGGGTGACTAACCAATTGGTTTGTTACATGTTTAGGGTAATACAACAGTATGTGGGATGCAGGTTTTAAAACATTGAATGTTTTCCAACCTTTAGATTTATAAAATAGTATAAAGATAATGAAAACCTTTTGTTTTGTAGACAATAAGAATGTAATTAAATTCACCTTCAAAATTTATAACATCTCTTAGAGTAAAAATTGCATTTCAATTTCATCATATGATTGAAAAATAAATGTAGAATATAATTACATGTCGGAAAAAATAATGTGGCTTATTAGTTATTTCGTTCGACATGTTCAAAGCTAAAAATTGGATAGCAGAAGAAGTTATAGGTGGGGGATACATAAAACTAACCAAATTGACCTAAGGGGTGACTAGCCAATCGGGTTGTTACATGTTTAGGGTTTTAAGACAGTATGTGGATTGCAAGTTTTATAAAACCTAGTGTTTTCCAACTTGTAATTTTATTTATAGTATGAGTGTCTTAAAAAAATTGTTATTTAGAGAGTATGAATGTAATGAAAGACACCTTCAAAATTTATCACAACTATTAGTTAGAGTAAAAATTGTATTTTAATTTCCTCATATGATCAAAAAATAAATGCACAAAATAATTGCAAGTTGGAAAACACAATGGGTTGTGAGATATTTAATTGTGTTTGTTCAAAGCTCAAAGGTGGATACATAAAGCTAACAAAATTGACCTGAGGGTGACTAACCAATTGGGTTGTTACATATATAGGGTTTTACAATAGAGTGTGGGTTGAGGTTTCATAACACCCAATGTTTTGCAACCTGCAATTTTACAACAATATGAATGTAATGAATTTTTCATTTTATAGATAGTAATAATGTAGTGGAAGTCACTTTCACAATTTATAAGAACTCTTAGTTAGAGTAAAAATTATGTTTCAATTTTTCATATGATCAAAAAATAAATGCAGATAATAATTGCATGTAGGAAAACACTATGGGTTGTGAGTTATTTCATTATTCTTGTTCAAATCTCAAGGGTGAAGCGATTGGAGAGGGGTTGTAGGTGGGAAATACATAAAACTAACTAAATTGAGTTGAGGGGTAACTAACCAATTGGGTGTTTATGTGTAGAGGGTTTTACAAGAGTATGTTGGTTATAGATTTCATAACACCTAGTGTTTTCAACTTGTAATTTTACCAAATAGTATGAATGTACTGAAAACCTTTTATTTTGTAGATAGTAAGATTTTAATATTTTATTTTGTACATAATGGAAACTTACACTTACTTTGGCCAAATTTTTGATATTGAATCAAAACCACTTTCTATGAAGTGGTGGCGTATGTTCACCCATCCCCTCGCTCAACTTGGAAACTATAATGACCATGAATAACTCGACTAGACCCACACACCACATAATAAGATTCCATTTCAAAAAGTGATATAACATTTAACTAATCTAACTGAACAACTAGGTTATTCCCAACCTTGGTTGATCTTAATCCCAAGAACAAACCTCATTACCAACACATATTTACATTACATCATAAACTATAAATCTCAACATAATACTTTTATATCATACCATTTCCCAACATTACAATTCATGTAAGCATACATTCTCTCTCTCTCTCTC